>CM053784.1:96845826-97568326 GCA_028749045.1 Cupressus sempervirens
AACCAGACCAAAATCTTCTTAGAAATTCTATCAAATTCATAAATAGGAATGCTATTAGGTTTAATAGTGGATATATGAGCTTTGATAGCTTTCAACATGTCTAAGATACACAAATTCAACCCTAGTTCATTGTCAATTACGGTTCTATGAATGAGGACCCTATTAATGAGGACCACAGCCATAAGGGTATCATATTGGTTTTAAATGTCCTTAAAAGATAGACCATCTTCAATAAAAAAAATTTAGGAGAAGAATACATAACATGCATACACTTTGTTGCAAACTTTCAGTCTATCCCTTTTTAAGTATGTAGTTGTTGTCATTTATTGGAACTTTATCCAGTTGATTGTCTAGATATTCCTTCGGTGGTTCTGTTCTCATCAAGTTTCCCAAGACTCCCACTTTGTGTCTTTTCTAGGTCTCCCTTGCTCCACCTTTCCTTATTCCTCCATGTAGATTTCTTGTCATTCTAGTGCATCTAGGGCTTAGGTGATTTAAGTTTGGTTGGGATATGGTTTGAGCATCTTCTCATTGAGAAGTGAGTCCTTCTTTCTATGAATTTTCTTTTACTCCAGCATACTTGTCTCCTTCAAATTCTGAATTATCTAGCTAGCTGCCAACCTTGGTGAACTTTATCAAGAACAAACCCAAAGAATAGAGTTATGATAGTATTCATAGATAGACACCTACTTTATTTATGATAAAAATATCTATAAAAGTGAAAGTCAGAGCCAAGAAAGTCTCAAAACAAAGTTTTGAGGTCAAAATCCATTTATGTGCAAAGAAATAGGTTTACATATTTTCAGCTACTCACCTAATGGAAATGAAAAGGCTTGTGCTCCATTCAAAGATTTTATGCATCAATGGGACCTAGGCATAGTGTTGAAAAGGAATAAATCTGAGCCTTTGATGGTGAATCCATGCTCAAAACTTCATCTCAAGGATGCACAAGGTAACTAAATAAAATAAGGGAAAATGTTCAAAGTGGTTCTTCCCTCGAAAAGCATTGGTCTCAGAGGCATTTTCCATCCTTTGGAAAGATAAAAGGAAACTTCTCTGAAAGACTAAAAATAAAGAGCTATGTAAGTATAGCATGAGAATATTTTGCAGAGATACCAGAAAGATGCTTTCGATAAAGTCAATTGTAAAGGTGCATCCTTGATATAAAGGAGTCCAAGTGTTTAAGTGCTCAATGTATCAAAGGACTACTGCTCACACTACAAGCTTGAATCAAAGGGAATATAAGCTTATCTAAGGATGGATCTATGCTTTCTTGTCTGTATATAAAGAGTTATCATGTGAGTCCTTGTTCCAGATTATGAAGTAACTAAGGGATTTTCCACTAAACTAAAATACTTTGGTCTAGTAAGTGTCTTTTCATGTTATTATATGAATTTAAGTGATTAATATGGTTTTTGAATTCATGAATCCATATATGCATAAAAACAAAAAGTTTTAAATAGCTGTTAATTATCAAATTTATTGCAAATCCTATAGTTATGACCATTGGTTGCATTTAATTTCATTTGTGTGGAACCAAGGATTTCTGCATCTATTTGATTGAATTTTTCTCAAACTTGCTTCCTCATTGTTTTAATGACTATTTATCAAGAAATTTCTCCCTTTTTCAAATCATAAAAAAATAGCAATTAAAGCAACAAGTTATGATCGAATCCTAGGCTTGGAAATTGAATTGAAAGATCTCACCAATACCTCATTTCAATTATGTGACTTAGGTGATCTCCACAGAAGGCTTACTCTTAGACCATCCACCCAATTACCTAGAAGATAAAGGAAAGTGGATTAGTAGAAGATTTAAGATTTCCCATGGTTGTGCAGGCTCCAGAAATAGTGAGAGAATGTATCAAGAGATATGATCTGGAAATAAAGCAAATCTTGCTACCTGATCAATCTATTCTTCTCTCAATAAATAAGGCCTTGATACAATCTACATTCAACGTACTAGTGAAGGAAGAATAAGGCCTCAATGTAATCTATGTTTAATTAAAATAAGACTTTGAGAAGGGAGGATATGTAGAGAACTTGATTGCAAACACCTCATTCAAAGAAGAGTAAAATGTCAAAGACTCTTTTTGGAACCAATCTGAAAAGAGAAATCATAGAAATCTAAGCAATGCTACTGAGATTGAAAGGAAAGAAAGAAATTCTAGACTTCATTAAGCATCACTTCTTCCTGTTGCAAGCATATGTGCCAAAGGACTACATATCAATTGGATTGAAATCATATGTGAGGAACTTGCATTGTGGTTAAACTAAGCTATGGCATTTAAGCAATTCTATATGTCCTCATATTTAATATATGCCTTTGCCACACATCACCTATGGTCGGGTCTTCCCAACATCGAAGACTATGATGAGAATATGAGGGTGTATGAGTTTTATCCCCACCTTTAGTTGTAGAGGAGCTTTAAGGAGTACTTGAAAGTGAATGATGCATTCACTATGAGATTATATTGAGAATTGCATGGGTGCCCTAAGTGAATATTTTCACCTAAAGCTATTTTGGCTATAGGTCAATTTGGATGCTCTTTTATCCAATTTATGACCTTTTCCTACCTATCGATTGATGCTTTTGATGGGTTTCCCAAAAGGCTTTCCAAGTACCCTAAGGAAAAGGTTGTTCTTGTTAAATTATGTCAACAAATACTAGAAGTGAAAACCTTGTGTTCCAATGTAAATAAAATAGCCAAGATTTCCTTCCCAATAGTGGTTGGACCTTTCTCCTATGCTTCTAGATTTGATGCCCATAATCTAGGTAAAAGTTTTGAAAGCAAGATCAAACTAGTTGATTATGAAGTGCTCAAGCCCCAATATGACGCTACAAAATTTGTGAGGGATCATCTAAAGTTATGATATGCTAATCGACATGTTCCAAAGATTGAAGATTATTAGGCCAAATGTTATGATGAATACCAAACCAAGGAGAAGTATTGGTCCAAGCTAAAAATTAATGAAATAAAGTTGTATAATAACTCTATTGATTTTTTGATCTTGCAGATGATGGCTCGTACATGCATCCCTCGTCCTTTGAGAAAATCAAGAGAACTCCCATTTTGTCAACCCTTCCAAAAGGTCCCACTATCAACATAATGGAAGTCCTAATGCATGGGATCATCAAAGGATGGATAAATGGGTGGAGTGGACCAGAGTGAGAACAAAAAGAACTAGAAGTATAGGATCTACTAGTGGAGTAGCTTCTAGAATTACTTAGTCAACTTCAACTACCTCCACCACTATTGCCACTTTGACATTAGTGGGTCTAGCCTAGTCCATCAGTCAGGGAAGAAATAAACCTCTAGAGAAGAATGTCCAAATCACCCTAACTTGTGGAGGGGGATCTCTTCTAGGCACAGGAAAAATTGGGGATAAGAAGAAAGAATAAGAGAAGTTAGTGGCCAAGCCTTCCTCCCCTAGCCAAATCATCAACCTTGATGGTGACAAAGATCCCATGGATGGTCAAGAGAAAGATGCATATTAGTAGGGTGATACCTTGGACCAATTAGTTACTAAAGTGACTACTTTCCTTGCTTGCACTCAAAGCAAGGAGACACCTTGAGTGGTAAGGAAGTTCTTTGAACCCACAACCCTTCAATCAGCAACCAATGTCCTCTCAACCAAGTCATGGTTGGAAGATACCATTGATTAGAAAATAAAAAGATACAAGGAAGCTATCCCATCCAAGGAACTCATCATGCAAACAACTTCTTCTTAGCCACAATCAAAGAAGATGAAGAAGCAAAAGTCTATAGTAGCATTGGCAACTTATCCCTCTACTGGTCATATGCTGATAGAGATAGTAGAACCTCAAAAACAAGGAAAGTTCCATGAGTTCACTGCTAATGAATTTTAGATTATAATAGATGGCATTGGTATTCCCATGCATGATTCCATGGTTAATAAATGGAAATCAACCAATGAAAGGATAGAGGAAAGACTAGAAGAGTTAAGCATAGAGAAAGAGGTGCTCAAGGCCTCAAATAAAGAGTTAATGGACTACATTAGAGCTACACAATGAAGCACCTCTACCAGTACATTTAATCAAATTGGTCACTCATGGATTGATCAAATGAAGCCCCAAGGTCCCCCTCTCATCAAGAATCTTGGAAATCTACTATTAAATGCTGATAAGTTGAGTGAGATAGTGTCTAGTCATCAAACTATCATGCACAAAGCATTAGATAGATTAGCAAAGAAATTGGCCTTGTTGCAAGAGGTGATTGACATGAAAATTAACATAATCATGACTCACTGGATCCTCAAAATAGGTCAATAACCATTTCTTCATTGGAAGAAATCATTAGAGTTCATAGTGGAAATCTCTATAAGATTTTTAAATGAGCTTAAGGATGTGCATGATTTAGTGCAGAAGGTCATACAAAATATTTTGGAATACATAAAGGTGCTACATACGAAATCTTACATATCCAATAATGGTAAAATGGTGGACATAAAAAGAATGAAAGACAAATTCCTAGCAATTGTTGATGAAGCCACTGATCTAGTCAACTTCTAGGTGTTAAAGATCCATGAGCTTTCATCAGCAGATTCCATCTTAAGACGAGCATCAAAAAAGTTCTAATGAAAGGTCACCAGAGTGGAAGAGTTGATAGAGGTGCATGACTAATGGATGATTTGAGCTGATAACATCACAACCCTAGTTGTCGACAAACTTGATAAAGTACTTGATACAATGAAAGAACATAGAGCTAAGGCTGTGACCCCAAAGAAAGCTTGATGCTCTAATATTCTCTTAGACAACTGTCACCCTCTTCTTTCTCATATTTTTCTTTTCTAGCCATTTTTGGCATTTTCTCGAAAGGCTTAGACTCTGTAATGGACGATGACCAAGCCAAGTCCTATTTTTAGCATCCTCCATTCAAAGATTCTCTGCAATATAATCATTGAACGTAACTAACCATTCTAAAGAGGCCTATATATGTAAATTTTTGAGAATGTAATAAGATTGACAAATTATTTTGTGGGAAAACCCATGTAGCTAGTATTACTATTTGTGACTCTGAGTCTACATTTTATCCTTGTTGTTCATTTAGTTGTTGTATAGTACTTGGGATGAACGTGCTCTGAATGAAAATTGAAAAACCCACAAATAAACTTAGTTTTATTTATTTTATCTCAATGGATTGTAAGCTTTACTATCTTTAGTATAACTATCACTTTATTCCCTTGTGTTGTGCATGTTAGTTCATGTTTTTCTTTATTGAATGAGAAGTTTAGAATTTTATTAATGAAGTAGTTGAAAAGGGGACAATCTGGGTATTGTCAAATCTCTGCCACTTTAGAAATCTGAGCATTGCTAGATTAATCACCTTCTCTCCTCTCGTGTTGTGGTAGATACTCTTGCATTGGTTGACCCATCATCCAAGGTAGAATATATTACATTGTAGGATTTAGATTCCAAGACTACCCAGATTGTCTGTAGTGTTAAACAATCTGGTTTTCACCTCTTTTTCACTTTGGATTGTAGTGTTAAACAATTTGGTTTTCTCCTAAAAAAAATGCATTGCAAATCATGCATTTTAAGGGAGCTATATCTTTCAATTCAAGGGTCATTAATAGATTACTACACTAACCCATTCTATTGTTAATTTCTTTGTTTTTTGTTACTATTGGGCACATTAAGAGTCAAGGTATAAACCAAAGAAATTAAGGAAGATAAACTATTAACCAACAATTTTTGGTGACTCCACTAGGGATATCCATGCCCATCATAAGCTACTTTAGTAAGTCTATCTATGGCTTTACTTGAATAACTTAGAAATCCATCTTAGTTAATACTCAATTTGTCGATCTATGCCTATTAGTTCATGAGAAAAATGGTGTTTCCCCATGAAGGTCAAATACATGTAATTCAGCCTAACCTTGGCTTCCAAGATGAAAAAGAAGATATAATAAACCACTTGAATACACTTGCTTAGAGAAATAAAAAATCCCTTGATAAAAATTGTAGTGTCAACTTTGCACTAGAAAGAGAGGAAGCCAATGTTGAGTATTGGGAAGGTGTGTTGGGAAAAAGAAGATTGAGACAAGTACACCCATTGTGAATTAAGTCAAGTCACCTTGGATCCTAAGTATACCATAAGAGTTCATGGTAAAGGGAAAATTGACCTAGTGTTTGAAGAATTAAAGAAAGCTAATTTTCCAATATTGGAAGATCCTCTAAGAAGAGGGAGAACTTGCTCATGAGATCCAGTGTTTCAAGGTATTTGTGGAGCACTATTTTTGCCACCTTGTCCCATTTCCTAGAGACACAACCATTTCTCTTCCCCTCCTATCTTTCACACTCAAATCCCATCACTATGTAATTCTCTCACAATACACAGGTAATGCTATCGGCCCCCTATGGTTGGTGCTAGCAATGACCTACCAAGATCTTCCCAAAATAACTTCCCCAAATTCAATGGTAATGGGAAAGTATCCACTGATGAGCACTCATTTCTTTTTTGGTAGCATGTAGTATTGTTTTTCTTTAGCATGAAGATGTATCGATAAGGATGTTCATAAAGAGTCTTGTTGAGAACATAGCTAATTGGTTTCAACATCTTTTGATGGGATGCATTACAACCTAGGATGACATGTGAAATCGATTCGAGGTGGGCTATAAGAGTACAAAAGATGAACATACTCTATTCTCTCAGCTCACTCAAATTAAGAAGGAATCTAGTATTCTTATGAGAGATTTCATTACAAGGTTCAACAAATTGGTCAACCAGATTCCTATTATGAGTAGGCCAACTGTAGATCATTAGAAGATGTTTTTCATTAGTTTGATGCCTCCAAATATCAATTGTCAAATCAGAAGAGCACATGTGGCTAATCTTCAAGCTACTTAGACTTTGGTGATAGATTTGGAGGATGACCTAATAACAATCAGGAAATGGAAGAGAGAGCTTCAAAGAGGAACCTCAAAAAACTCTACTACTAGTACAACTAATAAAATGGAAAGGAAAATGGGTAAGATAGTTCCTTCTTTCCAACAACCTTACCAGGACATCCCTAGAAGGTAACATGAAGGGAAACCTTACAATTACTATTTTCTTAACAAAGGCTTGCCATAAAGGCAGCTCCTAAGAAGAAACATATGTGCATATTTCACTTAAGAGTAGATCATGATGGTGACTCTTGTCTGGAGATGAATAGATAAAAGTAGCTCAATGCTAGTAATGAGCTAACAATGGAATATCCTAAAAGTGAAGATAATTTTTCTCCCCTTGGCAACTCTGGAACATTTTTCTTGGAGTACGAATTAGATTTAGACTTATGAGGTGATTGTTTTACCACCTTGGATTTTGTAAAATGAATGTAGCAATGAGAAGTCAAAGAGATAAGAATCCAATGAACTCAATTCCTACCTAGAACCTAGCTCCTAGCTCTTCATCAGTTATGGCTAATGTATCTACTTTCTCTTCTTAGAGGAAATAAAAAGAAAAATTTGAGCAAAGTAGTAAGCCTCATCCTTTATTAGATATCATTCAATATTGCAAAGATGCTTGTATCTAAGTTTCTCCTCAAGATTACTTGAGAACTCACCCTGTTGAATTACAAAAACTAGTAGATTATTGTAAAGGTGAAGCTAATGGAAAACACTCATCTTAATGTCAATACTGCCATTAGCAATGACCAACCTTAGTTCAGTAATGCCCCCCTTGCTGATTAAGAACCAATCCTACCTACACTATTTAAAGAAGAAGAGTCTACAGTTTTAGCTACCTCTCTTGGCCAAAATCCTGATCCATTTTATGTGTCCTTATACATAAATGGTCACAAACTAAGTAATTGTATAATTGACTCAGGAGCCTCTGACAATGTCATTCCTTCTACTGTTGCCCATGCCTTAGGCTTACCTCTAACCAAGACCTTTGGGCCTCATTACTCTATGGATGAAAAAAATGTTCCCTTATTCGGTCAAGTAAAAGATGAACAAATAGCCTTAGCCACACACCATGCAAAGAGAATAAAATTAACCATCTAGGTAGCTGATATCCCTGCTAGTTATTATATGCTACTAAGTAGGAGCTTTTGCAGAGATATGGAAGGGGAAATTAAACTAGATTGGTCTCATGCCATAACCCCTATTAGAAATAAAAGGATTAAGCTAGAACCTTAGGACAAAGATAAATTTACTGTCATGAAATTTGATGATCCCAGGACCCAAATTTTATATCAAGAAATGGAGTTTGGGAACTACATGATGTTTGTTAAATTCAAAACTTTGAAAGAACAATCAGATCCTCTTGGTGATCAAAAGATTTGGACCTTAGAGATTGATGGCAATTGTGCTAATGTTGGATCTGGAGTAGGTGTGGTGCTCATTTACCCTAATGGAGATCTAACATAGCTTGCATATAAGCTATAGTTCAAGAACACAAATAATACTACAAAATATGAAGCATTGTTGTTGGGTATCATCACTACAAAGAAAAGAGGAGTGAAAATCCTAAAAGCCCAAGGAGATGCAGAGCTCACAGTGAAGCAAGTCCAAGGATAGTATGTTGTGAATAACACAAGAATTTGAAACTACGAGAACATAGTTTGGGACAAAATTGAAGACTTAGATGCCTTTTCCATACAAGTTGTCCCTAGGGAACAAAATCAGAGGAAAAATATGTTAGCTGCCTCCTCTTCTCTTCTGCTTCCACATCTAGAATTTAAAGATCATCAATACAAGGTTGAAGTTCTCTTTAGACATAATGTACGTAACAATGTTGAATCATGGCAAGTCTTCACCAATGATAAAAAAATCCAATCTTTCCTAGAAGGAGTTGAACTTTTCAAAGATTAGTACTTTGAAGGAAGCAAAAATTCCTACCAAGAGTTTTCCCCTGATATCAAGAAATATTTGGAGCTTGGCGTTGAGCAACTTAAACATAAGAAAATTCCTAGAAACCTCATTTCTCTAGAAAAGTTATTTAATAGACATTATGCATATATCATAAGGGAAAGGGGTAGGAAAGGTGGAACCTATGGAGATTTTGAGGGGATGAATATAGGTACTAACTGCAAATCTAAGATGATTAATATTGGTAGTAGTTGCTCAAATGAAGAAAGGACTAGGGCTAAAGGCTTACTTTTTGAATACCAAGATGTATTTACATGGGGATATGAGGATTTGAAAACCTTTAGGAATGATGAGTTTAAACACAAGATTCCCCTTAAGCCTGAAGCAATTGCTTTTAGACAAAAGCATCACACCTATAACCCAATGATCTCAGATGCCATCTTTAGAGAAGTCCACAAGATGTTAGAAGCAAGGATCATATATCCTATGCACCATTCAAATTTGATAGCTAACATTGTTCTTGTCTGAAAAAAGAATGGGGAGATTAGAATTTGTGTTGACCCAAGCCTCTCTTAAAGACAATTACACTCTACCTAACAAGAATCATCTGCTACAAGCAATGGCCGGTTTTGAAATGATGTCCATGTTGGATGACTTCTTGAGCTTCAATCAAATTGAAGTAGATCTAGATGATCAATTTAAAACAATTTTCACCACCCCCTGGGGAACTTTTTCTTACAATAGAATTCCTTTTCGGCTGATCAATGCTGGAGCAACCTTTTAGAGAGCCATGAATTTGTCCTTTGTTGATATGAAGGATAAGATCATTGTTATATATTTAGATGATCTAACAATCTTCTCCAAGAAAAGAGAAAGTCATTTGAAGGACTCAGAGAAATTCCTAAGGAGATGTACGGAACATGAAATCTCCCTTAACCCCAAGAAATTTGTCTTCTAGGTCATAGAAGGTAGGTTTCTTGGTCACGTAGTTTCTCAAGAAGGTATCAAGATAGATCCCAAACATGTCGGAGCTATCCATCAGTTGAATTTACTAGCAAGAAAATTAAGAATCAAATCCTTCTTTGGGTAGGTGAATTTCTTGAGATCTTTTATTCTTGATTTCTCTGAAATTAGCAAGTGCATAGTTGACATGATGAAGGGCATTCAAGTATTCAAGTGGAATAATTCTGGAAGGAAAGCCTTTGATCAAACAAAGGATGCCATAGCTGAAGCCCCTATCCTAGTTCACCCAGATTATACCAAAGAGTTCATATTGTATTGTTATGCACCAACCCACACATTATCTACTATACTTATGTAGGAAAATAGGGAGGGTATTCAAGCATCTATTCCTTTCATGAGCACCCCTCTCAAGGAGCATGAAATGAGGTACTCTCAGATGGAAAATCATGCGTACAATGTGGTATGAGCACTCAAGAATTTTAGGTTTTATGTCTTACATTCACATTTTGTTGTGCATGTACCTGACCTAGCCATCAAAAGTATCTTTACCCAGAAAGAGATAGGATGTAATACTAGAGGATCCTGAATAGCCAAGGTCCAAGAGTATGATATTGAATTGAAACCAACAAAGTTGGTATGTAGAAATGGCTTGTGCAGAGTAATTGTAGAAAATTAGGAATCTAGTCAAGAGGAAGAAACCTCTAGAGCGTTAATGGTAAGCCTCCAAGATCCTTGGTTTTCAAATATTTCTTATTTTCTTACTTACAAAGAATGCCCTGATGGAATGACATACAAGCAAAGAAGAGATCTCAAAACTAAATCGAGTAAGTATGTTATTTATGATGATTAATTATATAAAAGGGAAATTGATGGAACTTTCCTGAGATGAATGGACAAGTCTCAGTAGGAGATATTGCTTTAGACATTCCATAATGAGGCCTGTGGTGGATATTTTTCTTCTACAATAACAACTTAGAAGATTTTGAAGCAGTGCTACTACTAGAATGGTATGTTCAAAGATGCTTATAAGTGGGTGGCCCAATATGATAAATTTAAGATGTTTTCTAGTAAACCTTAGTTGGCTACCCTACCACTAAAGCCAATAGTAATAGAAGGCCCCTTTCAGGAGTGCTGAATTGACTTCGTTGGTCCAATTAATCCCCCTTCTTTTGTTGGTCACTTATATATTATAACTACTACATACTACTTCACCAAATGGGTGGAAGTAAATCCCACCAAGAGAACCACCTCTAAAATTATCTGCAAGTTTGTCAAAGAAAGCATCTTGGTGAGATTTGGGGTACCATTAAAGCTTCTCATGGATAATTCTAGCTATTATTCTTTTACAAAGATTTTAGAATTCTGTTATGACAACAACATCCATCTCAATCATTCCTCAGTCTACTTTCCTCAAGGGAATGATCAAGCAGAATCAAGTAATAAAAACTTGATTAACATTATGAAAGAGTTGGTCTCTGAGAATTACAAGGATTGGCATACAAAGATACATGAGGATCTTTGGGTAGATAGAGTGGCACCTAAGAAGGCCATTGACATTTCCCGATTTGAGTTGGTATATGGAGTCAAAGCTAGCCTTCCCCTACCATTGGACTATCCATCTACAAGCTGCAATAAGTGATTAAGAACTAAATATTTCATGATGGTTTGGAAAAGTGAATCATGTACCTCACCAAACTAGAAGAAGAATGTGAGAAATTGGTTAATCACATCACATAACATCAAAATTACATGAAGAGTTTCTTTGACAAGAAAGCCAAGCCAAGGAAATTCATGGAAGGCAATCTAGTCCTATTATGGGATAAGAGGCATGAACCAAAAACTATGCATCATAAGTTTGAGTCACTTTGGAAAGGCCCTTTCAGAATTATGCAAGTGAATTGGAATAATTCCTTTATTCTGGCCTATCCCATTGGAGAGACTCTGCCATTGTGTTACAATGACTAGGACTTGAAGTTGTATCAAATTCACAATTTAAAATAGGTAACACATGTTGTTAGAGTTAGTCTAGGTAGGATTTTATTTCTATTTTCTTCCTTACTTTGTTTTCCTGCTTTCCTAGGTTAGTGTTCCTTTTTGTGGTTTTCTTAGCTTAGTGTTTTCCCACTTTAGTTTTTCATTCCAATTGTGCAAAACCAAAGATTCTAGGCCCTTCTTAGACATTTGTAATGCCTAAGTCCCCAGTTAGAGCTAGCTATTGCCAACTTTTAGTCTATCTCATTTTAAGTTTGTAGCTTTTGGAATTCATTACAACTTTTTCTAGTTGATTGTCTAGATAGCCCATGGGTGGCTCTCTTCTCATCAAGTTTCCCAAGATTCCCACTTTGTGTCTTTTTTGGGTCTCTCTTGCTCCACCTTTCCTTATTCCTCCATGCGAGATTCTTGTCATTCTAGTGCATTTGGGGCTTAGGTGATTTAAGTTTAGTTGGGATATGGTCTAAGCATCCTCCTGATGAGAAGTGAGTCCTTCTTGTTTCCATAATTTTTCTCTTACTCCAACATACTTGTCTCCTTTGAATTTTGAATTATTCGGCTAGCTATCCACCTTGATGAACTTCATTGAGCATGAACCCAAGGAACAGAGTTATGATAGTATTCACAAATAGATACTTGCTTGATTTATGATGAAAAGATCTAGAAAAGTGAAAGTCAAAGCCAAGAAAGTCTCAAGTCAAAGTTTTGAGGTTAAAATCCATTTTTGTGCAAAGAAACAAGTTTGCATGTTTTCATTTGCTCACCTGATGGAAATGAAAATGTTCTTTTCTATTTCTAAAGCTAATAAGGCTCATGCTCCATTCAAAGATTTTATGCATCAATGGGACCTAGGCCTAGTGTTGAAAATGAATAAATTAGAACCTTTGATGGTGAATCCATTCTCAAAACTTTATCTCAAGAATGCACAAGGTAACTAACCAAAATAAGGCAAAAATTTTAAAGTGGTTCTTCCCCCACAAAGTGTTTTTCTCAAGGGTGTTTTTCGTCCTTTGGAAACATAAACAACTTCTTCTCTAAAAGACTAAAAATAAAGAGCTATTCAAGTATAGTATGAGGAAATTATGTGGAGATACCAGAAAGATGCTTTTGGTAAAGTCAGTTGTAAAGGTGCATCCTTGATATAAAGGAGTCCACGTGTTTAAGTGCTTGATGTAGAGAATAAGAAAATAAAGTGCCTAATGTATCAAAGGGTTATTACTCTCACTATGATGTAGAATGAAAGGGAAGATAAGCTTACAAAAAGATGGATCTACACTTTCCCTTTATATATAAAAAATTATCATGTGAGTCCTTGTTCCAGATCCTAAATTAAATAAGGGACTTTTCAATAAACTAAAATCCCTTGGTTCAGTAAGTAGCTTTTCATGTTACTATATGACTTTGAGTGAGTAATATGGTTTTTGGATTTGTAAATCCTTATATGCATTGAAATAGAAAATTTTAAATAGTCGCTAATTATAAAATTTATTGTAAATCCTACTGTTAGGATCGTTGGTTGCATTTAATTTCATTCGTGTGGCACCAACATTCATAATTCAACATCTATTTCATTAGATTTTTCTCAAACTTGCTTCCTCATTATTTTAACAACTATTTATTGAGAAATTGCTCCCTTTTTGAAATCATAAGCAAATGGAAATCATAGCAGAAGGTTATGATTGACTCCTAGGCTTCGAAAGTGAATTGAAAGATCTCATTGATACCTCATTCAAATTCTACGACTTAGGTGATCTCCACAAAAGACTTAACTCCCAGCCCATCCACCTAATCACCCAGAAGTTGAGGGAAAGTGGATTGTTGGAGTTGCTAGATTTCCCATGGATGTGCAAGCTCTAGAACTAGTGAGAGAATGTATCAAGAGATATGATCCAGAAACAAAGCAAATCTTTCTACCCGATCAATCTATTCTCCTCTTGATAAATAAGACCTTGATGCAATCTGCATTCGACATACCAGTGAAGGAAGAATACTGTGACATCTATTTTGCATCCTCTACATTGATGTTCAATGAAAAAAAGACTTTGAGAAGGGATGATATGTAGAGAACCTGGTCCCAAATACCTCGTTCAAAGAAGAGTAAAATGCCAAAGACTCTTTTTGGAACCAATCTAAAAAGAGAAATCGTTGACATCTCGACACTACTATTGAGATTGAAAGGAAAGGAAGAAATTTTGGACTTCATTGAGCATCACTTCTTCTTGGTGCAAGCCATATGTGTCGAAGGACTACAGATCGATTGGGATGAAATCATAGGTGAGGAGCTTGCGTCATGGTTAAAATTAGGTAAGACATTTAAGAAATTCTATATGTCCTGATATTTAATATATGCCTTAGCTACATATGACCTATGGCCCGATCTTCCTTGCATTGATGACTATGATGAAAATACGAGGGTGTATGAGTTCTACCCCCACCTTCAGTTGTAGAGGAGCTTCGAGGAGTATGTGAAAGTGAATGATGCATTCACTATGAGATTGTGTCAGGAATTACAAGGCTGCCTTGAGCTAAGATTTTCACTTGAATCTATTTAGGCTATAGGTCAATTTGGATGCTCTTTTATCCAATTTTCTACCTTCTCCTACTTGTGGATTGATGCTTTTGATGGGTTTCCCAAAAGGCTTCCCAGGTACCCTGAAGACAAGGTTTTTCTTGTTAAATTATGTCAAAAAATACCAAAAGTGAACACCTTGTGTTCCAATGTAAAGAAAATAGTCAGGATTTCCATCCGAATAGTGGTTGGACCATACTCTTGTGTTTCTAGATCCGATGCCTAGAATCTAGTTAAAAGTTTTGAAAGCAAGATCAAACTAGTTGATTATGAAGTGCTTAGGCCCCAGTATGACCCTATTAACTTTCTGAGGGATCATTCAAAGCTGGGATATGCTTACTGACATGTTCCAGACATTGAAGATTATTAGGCCAAATGTTATGATGAATACCAAACCAAGGAGAGGTATTGGTCCAAGCTAACAATTGATGAAACAAAGTTGTATAATGACTCTGTTGATGTTTCTAATCTTGCAGATGATGACTCCTACATGCATCCCTAATCCTTTGAGCAAATCAAGAGAACTCCCATTCTGTCAACCCCACTTGAAGGTTCCATTATCAACATAATGCAGGTCCTAATGCATGGAATCATCAAAAGGATGGATAAAAGGGTGGAGTGGACTAGACTGAGAGAGAAAAGAACATGAAGTATAAGCTCTACTAGTGGAGTAGCTTACAAAATTGCTTAGTCAAATGTAGATACCTCCACAACTACTGCCACTTTGACATTAGTGGGTCTAACCCGGTCCATTAGTCAAGGTAGAGATCAACCTCTATAGAAGAATGTCCAAATCACCCCAACTTGTGGAGGGGATCTCTCCCATACATAGGAAAAGTTGGGGATAAGTAGAAAGAGAAAGAGAGGTTAGTGGCCAATCCTTCCTCGCCTATCCAATTCATCAACCTTGATGGTGGCAAAATTCCCATCAATGGTCAAAAGAAAGATGAATCTCAGCAGGGTGATGCCTTGGCCCTCTTAGTTACTAAAGTGACTATTTTCCTTGCTACCACTTAGAGCATGGAGACACCCCTAGTGGAAAGGAAGCTCTTTGATCCCACAAACCTTTAGTTAGTGATCAATGTACTCTCAACTAAGTCATGGTTGGAAGACACCATTGATCAAAAAAAGTGAAGATACAAGGAAACTTCCCCATCTAAGGACCTCATCACACTGGCAACTTATTCTTAGCCATAATCAAAGAAGATGAAGAAGAAGAGGTCTATAGTAGCATTGGCCACTGATCCCTCTATTAGTCATATGCTGATGGAGATAGAAAAACCTTAGAAAGAGGGCAAGTTCCATGAGTTCATTGCCAATGACTTTTAGATCAAAATGATTGACATTGGTATTCCTGTGCATGATTCCATGGTTAATATATAAAAATCAACCAATGAAAGGATAGAGGATATAACAAAAGAGTTAAGAGTAGAGAAATAGGTACTCAAGGCCTCAAATAAATAGCTAATGGACTACATTAGAGTTACACTTAGAAGCACTTCTACTAGTATTTGATCCAAGTGTAGAAGAGAACAAGAACTTGCTTTTAAAGCTACAATAGGAAAGACAATTCAGTCAAATTGGTTGCTCACGAATTGATCAAATGAAGCCCTAGGGTACCCCTCTCATTGTGAATCTTGGAAATCTACTGTTAGATGCTGACAAGTTGAGGGAGGCAATGTCTAGTCATAAAACTATCATGCACACAGAATAAGATAGATTAACAAAGCAATTGGCCTTGTTGCAAGAGGTGATTGACAGGAAAACTAATGTCACCATGACTCACGACATCCTCAAAATAGGTCAAGAACTATTGCTTCATTGGAAGGAATCATTAGAGTTCATTGTGAAAGCTTTGTAAGATTTCCAATTGAGCTTAAGGATGTGCATGATTTAGTGTAGAAGGTGATAGAAAAGATTTTTGAATACTTAAAGGTGTTGCATATGAAATATTATGTATCCAATAATGGTAAAATGGTGAACATCAAAAGAAAAAAGGCCAAATTCCTAGCATTTGTCTATGAAGCCATTGATCCAGTCAACTTCTAGGTGTCAAAGATCCAGGAGCTTTCATCAACGAACTCCATCTTAAGGTGAGCATCTGAAAAGTTCCAATCAAAGGTTGCTAGAGTGGAAGAGTTGACAGAGATGCATGACTACTAGATGATTCGAGCTAATAATGTCATATTCTCAGGTGTTGACGAACTAGATAAAGTAACTGATGAAATGAAAGAATATAGAGCTAAGGTCATGACCCCAAAGAAGCTTGGTGCTCTAATATTCTCTTAGATAACTGTTACCCTCTTCTTTCTTATATTATCTTTTGTAGCCATTTTCGGCATTTTCTCAGTAGGCTTAGACTCTGTAATGGAGGATGACCAAGCCAAGTCCTATTTTTAGCATCCTCCATTCAGAGATTCTCTACGATATAATCATCAAATGTAATTGGCAATTCTAAAGAGGCCTATAAATGTAACTTTTTGAGAATTTAATAAGATCGACAAATTATTTTGTGGGAAAACCCCTATAACTGAGACCACCATGTGTGACCTTAAGTCTACATTTTAATCTTGTTGTTCATTTGGTTGTTGTATAGTACTTGGGATGAATGTGTTAAGAATGAAAATTGAAAGAATGCAAATAAACTTGGTTTTATTTATTTTATCTCAATGGATTGTAAGCTTTACTTTCTTTAGTATAAGTATTCCTTTATTCCCCTATGTTGTGCACATTAGGTCATTTTTTTTAAAAAATTGAATGAGAAGTTCATATTTTGATTAATGAAGTCATTGAAAAGGGGACAATCTAGGTGTCGAATCTAAGCTACTTTAGCAATCTGAGTATTGCTAAATTAATCACCTTATCTCCTCTTGTGTTGTGGTAGATAATCCTGTATTATTTGACACATCATCCAAGGTAGAATATATTGCATTTTAGGAGTTAGATTTGAAGACTACCCAGATTGTCTGTAGTGTTTAAACAATATGGTTTTCATCTCTTCCGCTCTCTGGTTAAGAGCATACCCCAAGAACTTAAAAAAAAGTTCATTGTAAATCTTGCATTTTAAGGGAGTTGTACCTTTCAATTTAGGGGTCATTGATAGATTACTACATTGACCCATTCTATTGTTAACTGCTTTGTTTTCCATTATTATTGGGCACAATAAGAGTCAAGGTATAAACCAAAGAAATTAAGGAAGACAAACTATTAACCAAGACACTCCAAGAAGGAATTACTATTGTCTTGATTAGGTGCAAGTACAAGAAGAGTAGACAAATCATTTTGTAAAGCTTCATAATAAGTAGGGGATGTTTAAATAAGTTTCCATAAGGATATCTTAGTTGGAGTAGCACACAATTTCTCAACTACATCATACTCCTCTCCTAAGGAACTAGGGAAACATGGTGCTTGGGGAAGCACTAGTTGAGAAGGGAGTAAAGGTCTAGGAACAACTGAAATAGTAGGTTGAGGATTATTCAATTTTTGATAAGCATGAGAAACTAAAAGGTGATCAGGTTTTCCCTTAAGAACTATAAGATGATTATCGTCTTGAGGAGATCCCTTAGGAGTAATAATATGTTGTTGATAAGGACATCATTTAAGAGTGATAAGAAGTTAGGAATATCAAATTGGACCAATATTACAAATAATATCACACAAAGGAAGCCATTGTAAAAACCTATCACAAAGGTTCATCTTGAAAGATGTAGAGAAAGACATTGGAGGAACAAATTAAATTAAGACCTCATTCTTTTCATCCAACCCTTGACTACTAGACACCTTTAAGAGTTCTCTTAGAAAACATGTAATCAAAGTACTTATGAAAGAAATTATACATTTTGATAGCAAAACAAACTAGTCAAAATAAAAATGAAATGCAAATAGTTTTGTATTTCATTTTAAACAAAAGTGAAATGCAAAACCTAGCAATGTAAGATATTGTTTTTGTGTATTTTATGTCTATAAATGCAATGCATGCAAAAAGAGAGATCTAAATACCAAGATCCAAAAAGGAGGGTTCACATTGGGTTCACCAAAATGTTCAAGGGGAAAATGGCATCAATGAAAATAACGCCAACTAGATGTACCAAGTTTAACACTTTCTCCCTAAGTCATATAGTATAAGAGAAAGAGGGGCTTCCAAGCATAAATCTTAATTAGATCTAGGTTTGATTAAAAAAACCCAAGTGTGATAAAGGGATTCCAATACAAAAGCTAAAGATTAATCAAGGAAGTACACTAGCAAGGCCTCTTTCATGCAATGTTTTTGACTAGGTAAAATAGGTTTTTTACGGGGTGCTTGAAATCCACCAATTAACATCAAATTACTACTTAAAGTCTAGTGCTATCAACAGAGAAACATAAAACAATAGGCCAAACTATCCCTCCATGACTAAAAAAAAAACAACCACAAAGAGGAGCAGACAGACAAAAACCAACAAAAGCTAGGGGACAGACAAAAAACCAGGAGCACCAATCAAGGTATCATATCTTTGACTAGCTCCGCACTCTTGAGCTCCAACTCTCCCATGGTTTCTATTGCAATAGTTTTCAAATGGATTTTATTCAGAGACTCCTCCTTTTCCCTCTTCCTCTTGTCTGATCTCCTTCTTTTGTTCAGGCTCTCATCCTATAGGAAGTCATCTTCATTTGCGACTCTAATTTCCTCTTTGTCCTTTCCTCCTTCCCCCTATTTCTTTCCTCCAATATCGAGTACAATTGAATAATATTATCATTTAATCCTTTGATAATGTTGAGGCTCTTCTTAGCAGAGCTATGGAGAGAGCTCTCCATCCTTTCCATTGTTTTTTCTATCTTAGTGACCCTCACATCCAACTTGCTTATTCTTATGGTCCCATCCCCCCCTTCCTTCCTTTCTTGCCCTTGCATCCTGATCTTTATCTCTTCTATTTCATGAAAAATCCACTTAATAGACAAGAAATTGTCCACCATACTCTTGCAGGTGTTGTTTAAGAGGTTCATCCCTATTTCCCTCACATTATCACTTAGAATCACCAAATCTAGCTTGATGAGCTCTTCCAAATGAATTCTGCAATCCCTTCACTCCAATAACTCTGGATGGATATGTTCTCTCACCAGACCCATTTTTACTATGCTTGTTTCAAAGTTCCTCCATGCAATTTTCCTGCCCTTTGCACCAAGAGTACAAGTGGTTTTTTTCTAAACCACACTCCTCTTTACTCTCCTCCTGAGCTTCAAGATTAGCCTCCTTTCCCTTACCATGTGCCTTCTCTGCTTCCTTATCTACAATTTCTAAAAATTGGTCTCGAGATTGGTCTCATTTCTCTCTTTCATGCAATGTTATGTGATCAATTAGGAGAAAAATGATCTAAATGATGTATGCAAGACAACTATAGATCTTAAATGTACACAAAAAACTCAATGTGGATATGAAAATATGTAAATATTGAAGGATGAAATACACAATGAAGGAATCACCTTAAAATGTTCTCGAAAGAGTGAATTTTTGATCAGAAAATAGTAAATCTAGACCCGTTTCTTAATATTTGACCTAAAATTCTTGAATGACATAAAATACCCAGAAAAACCCATAAACATATTTTTTGGTCAAGGATTAGAGAATAGGTAGACTTGGTGGTAATTGTTCTGGAATAGTTCCCACAATGTCACTGTGTTAATGAGGAATTCTAGAAAGGTTGACCTAATTTCTCCAGAAAGGTCTTGAGGGGTAGTTTTCAGATCCAAAATTGCTATTTGGATATCCTGTAATCCTATAATAGATATGGTGTGTGTGGGTGTCTATAAAGGGGTTTTCCTTAGTAAACCCCCTACGTTGGTGATTTCCACCTATACAAATAACTATTAGGAAAGATGTTGTGAGTGTATTTAGTGTTTTTGTATCCTAGATTGTAGATCTAGTTTGTAAAATTGCTAAGAATGACAAGAATCTACTCTATGAGTTAAACCCTACCATGTAAATGTGCATGTGTGTAAGTGTATGTAAAATGTATGAAGGTGCAAAGAATCATATCTAAATATAGAGTAGAAATCATATCAATACCCCAAGGCTAAAGTAATTTAACCATCTTCCCCTTGCATCTCCATGATGATATGTTGTACTTGAATGCTTAATGTAGAATGATAACCTTGCTTTGCAATGAAGAATTAGAAACCAACCCTTTTCTTTCACCTACAATTTCCTTATGTCAGATTGGGGTGTCCACGCATGCTTGCCTCTTGCTTCCTTCATCTACAAATGAGGAGTTTGATATTCTTTTATAGTGAATTGTCTAAAATTGCCCTAGGGGAGCTAACTGTAATGAGTGAGATTTTATCGAGAGAGTAAAATAGATTTGGGCCTAGAATCAAAGGACTATCTTGGAACTGGTCAAGCTTTTTTGGAACATGGCAACTTGACGTTGACCTAGTCTGAAAAGAGGTCAAGGTTGACCTATTCCCCAGGAGGTCAGATTTGTGAGTCCCAATGTCTCAACTTCAGGGTTTGTATAAGTCTCGGGTGTAATGTATGTTAAAGTTTGATATTTTGAAACTAAATCCAAGATTTGAGGCCTAAAAGGGAAAAATATGTTTAAAAATTAGATCCTACCTTGGCCAATGTGTGAGAGAAAGGGGAATCAAGGACAATTTATTAGGTCCTACCTTTATTTCACCTAGGAGAAAGAGGATAAAATAGGGATAGTGTGTGCTCAAAGTGCAACTGTGAAATGCAAACACACTATCCAAGGATCTAAAAGGTCATAAATTGAAGTGCATCTAATTTAAGATGATACACTAGGTACAACACTCAAACACACTAACACTCCCTCTTATGTGAAACTTAGGAAGAACACATACAAATGATGCAAGATGGGTCCTAAATATGGGTCATATTAGGTACACGTGTGCAAATGCAACACAAAGAAAAGGAGAGAACCTAGTGGGACAAAACTCCTACTCTTAATAAAAGAAGAAGGATAATGTAGAAATCAAGTGACATCCTTTCAATGTAGAATTTATTGAATATTGAAGATGATCCAATGATATTGAATAACATTTGTCCCATTGGGAAGAGACAGAGCCTATGCTACACCAAGAATGCTAGAGAACAATAGTAGAATATGTTGATGACGAATTACTGAGGAATCTCACACTATAATAAGATTGAGAATAACTCATGAAAGAGACTCCTTCACGACCATCAACCAAGTACTCTAAAACCACATATTGTCACATTTTAATATCAACTAGAGACATGTACCGAGTCTCATGATATAGATCCTAACCAATAGCCACTGATCTAAGAAATATACAAGTCATTATGATTTAGAATGTTGTCCTCTTTGGTGCCTCTTATTTCACTAGGAGCTTCAAATCTAATTTTATCTTATCACCTCCCTTTTTTCTCTCAACTCACCAGTCTCCACTATGTTTTTTCTATGTTAGAAATGTCAAAAGCATGCCATAAAAGCACTTAGGAACCTCAAATTACATGTTTTAAAAAATGTAACTCCCATACCTAAAAGTAGCTCAACATATAGAGTTGTAACTTTCAATTTGGGAACTTGGCTGAGCTCTTTCTTTTTACATACTATAGTATTCAAAGTTCTCTATACCCTTGAAATAAATTCATTCATTTTTTTGAAACTTGGGTCCTCCTTTCATTGTTTGAAGCCTAATTAATTTTTTTTCGAAAACTTAAAATCTTTATTAACTTCACATCTAAACCTAATTTTGGACTCACCCATAATATTCATTTAAAATTTTGGAGATTTGAGCAAAATTTTGAGAGAGTATGGTATGTGCACAAATCAAGCTTTCTTAAAAGTGAGTCTTGCTATTTTTGGCCTTTTTATCAAAATTTTATGATTTAGGCCATTCTCTATGATTTTTCAAATAGCATAAGATTCATGAGTATTTTCAATTTACCAAATTGAAAAAAAACAATCCATTTTTTTTGCGATGATGCAAGATTGTTCTTACACCTCTACATACTCTTTCATTAGATCTTTTTACTCTTCTATTGTGGTAACTAATATTTTGCTTGCATGTGATATCTCTAATTTGTGGATGGCTGTATTCTCTTGGGAATTTTTTTCTTTTTCTTTTTCCCACATGCTAGGTCGTTTCCTAAACTCTTTCCCTTGTTGCTAAAGGCTTATTATTTTTAAAACTAATTGACACTTTGTCTTGCATATTTCTTTCATTAGAGGCTAAAGGTTTGCTTTATGGTAGTGTGTCATTATTAATAAATTCCACATTTACAATAATGACATTAAAAAATATAAAATATGAATCACACACAACACAAGATATGTCCACACATTAATATGCTCTAATACCCAATATATGTAAGAATGGAATAAATCCTTAAGATAAGGCAACACTTCATGATACTAATCATAAAAGGAATCACTCCATACTACATCTCTGTGAGATCCCAAAGTATAATATCATACTTATCACATATGCATTTGATGATATTGGTCTTTTTAAAAAGACCTCCTCCTAAAAGGATAATAAATGGGTAAGCCATTAAACCCATGGAAGACTCGTAAGTACTTAATATAATTAAGGATTCAATATAACTAACTAAAGGGGTACATGCCACATTAATTAAGTTTATCAAATTTCCACAATTCATGTTAATGATTGTCATTACTTTACAGATTAATTTAGAAAGTAATTACAATCATGCAAGACATATATAATTGTTCTATCTACATATATACATTATAATATCATATCCTTAAATGCATAACAATTTATAAGTAGGAGATATTTTCTACAAGAAGTCAATTTGTGATATTGCTATCAGGCTTCAAGTGTGTAATTTTCTAGTCAAACTCATTGACCCATATTTCACAAGTAGTATGTTTACACAAACTTTTCATGATAATGGATGGAACACATAACACTCATTGCATCTAGGTGATGCTCACATAATTTAAACACATTGACTTTCTCGGAGATCACCCATCCTAATAACGTCTAGTGCCTTTACATGCAAACATCACTCAGATGCAATGAGTGCTAAATATTTCATTTATTCTAATAAGAATTAAGTTCACGTGAACTAATAATATAAATTAATGAATTTGACTCAAGAATTTAGAGTTGAATCCTAATAATAATATCACGACTACATAAGATTACCTGTAGGCGACTCCACCTAATAAGGGAAAATACATTGCTTAATTAGGAAGACTAGAAGTAAAAGGAAACAAATAAAATATAAGCAGGCACAAACGTCACTTATGACCACAAACCCCAGGAGTTTGAAGAAACGCGATTAAATTAATTCAGAATTGAAAACGTCCGATTCATCTAGATCATTCCATTGGCAAACCCAACCTTGGATAGACGCAGCCAGCTGGTTAGTAGCAAGATCGTTTGACCTCTGAACATCTGCTTTTCTATATAAAAGTTTATACTCGAAGCTTTACCTTGTACAGTGTTTTTGGCCCATTTCATTTTGTTTTGCAGGATCTCCGGAATTCGTCTGGGCAATTGTTTCATTCAATTTTATTAGTCCCATCTTCCTTTAATTTTGAAATCTCATTGGGCACACAGTAGTCTGAAATCAGAGAATCAGAATCATGGATTTTGAACTTAGGGCAGCGAAGGAGAAATTGGAGCGCGAGCAGAGGGAGAGAAAAGAGAAGGCGAGGATCAGAGCTGAGCGGGAGAGGAAAGCGCGAGAGGAAGCACAGCGTCGGCAGGAGAGCCCGGAAGCCGTTCAGCGCGCTCGCAGAATTGAAGCTGAGCTAGCAGCTCAAGCTGTACGTACCTCTGCCTTCATCTTTTCAATCTTTGCTAAAAATTTCCCTACCTAACAAACAGTCACGTATTATATTAGATGACGTTAGGAAAATTGGGGAATGATCTGTATGTAAAATTCTTTTATAAGGGGTTTCATACACGAAATTGGTGTCTCAGTTCAGCGAGACCTAGGATGCTATCTTTACATTCTGTATGCAAATTTATTGTTGCATTAAATAAAACAGATCTAATCATAGTCACGTGGACACTCCATTAGAAGGAAATAGCCCAGTCCAGGTTCTCGTCATCAGTTTTCTCCCAGTACTCACAATTTTTCGCCCGGGAAACCTTTTTCTTTATTCGATTTTTGTCGGACAGAGGAAGTGATTCGACACTCTTAACCCTATCACACTTTGGATAATATATTTATACGCAATCTAGCTGTGTCCATATTCATTTGTCCGTGTACTTCGACTAGATTAATGTCCCTGGGATCCTTCTTCCCTCCTCTCCAGGTAACTGTAGGTTTCATATGCCAAATTGGTGTCGTGTTTTAATTTTGTAAAATTACATATAATAGAACGCTAATATCAATCCTGGAGATGGAGGTAGGTCATCCAGCTTGATCCCCCAACCTTTGCCACTAAAAGCCCCAATTAATCTCAGTAATAGGGACATCGCCAATGTCCACGGCCATGAGCTGGATATTCATGGCGGGATCTGGGGGAATTCAGATAGTAACACAAGGCGATTTTTGCAAATCCCAATAAGAGTTTGGAGGTACGAAATCTGCGGACACACATTTTTAAAATTTAACGGTTCGACCTAGATCTATAACGTAGCATTAGAGATTGCCTTTTGTTTGCTTGCCTTAGGAAATTAAGAATCTATATAGCTTTGACTGAGAATAGCGCTAACTGCATATTTTTTAAATGCTGTTCTGCTGCACAACACTGATAAGGAGAGATAAATCTCATATGATAACATATTTTAAATTCTGTTCTCTTAGCTGCTCTGACTCCTGGAAAGCTGATAACCCGGTCATTTCAACATTAATATGGTTTTAAATTTAAAATCAGTTCAAATAAGAACCATTCGTTGTACCAGTTCTTATATTCCTGTTTTCTGTTAAGAACAATGAACAATATGTAATGATAATCACCTCTGATTTGATTCACTTGATTTCAAAGCTCAAATGGAATTTTAATTCCATTTTTAAAGCTAAACCGAGTTTCATTTTTAGAAGTGAGCCCTAGGCACGTGTTGAACACCGCGAGTTTCAATTTGTTTATTGTTTTTGTGACTTAATCACATAATACATTCAAATAGGATGTTGCACTGTCTTAATAGAAAATATGAGAGCTAAGCCTCTTTAGCTTTGATGAATCTCTCTTGGCCTTTTCATTCTAACTGGAATCTTTTCATTCTAACTGGAATCGGATAATGTCTATTTCGTATTTACTTTAATTATAATAGTAAAGTAAAATATGAAACTATATAAATATTTCACTAGCACCGTAAGATGGTGTCAGTTAGTGTTATTTTCCCTCAAGTTATCTGTAACCGAGCCCAAGTAAAGCAAAAGTAAGCTCCTTTAAACTTTATCTTGTTTCAGTGTAACATCAGATAATTGCAATTCCTGCAGTGTTTAGGTGTATTAAAAAACATTTCCTTTTGACTTAATTGCAGAAGCTGTTAGCTGGTTTACAAACTACATTTATCTTTTCCTGTGATTGTTTTGATTTAGGTGGAACATTTATATAAGTAATGATTATCAGAATTTTTTCAGACTTCTCAACATCTTAGTTCTTGACAATGACTGGATTTTTGTTTCCCGTGTTGTTCCAATCCAGTATGAATGCACAGGGTTTCTAATGCAAGATAAAGATCTTTTTAACTTCTTTGTGAAACTGCAGGGCAGATATTTAACATACACCTATTTTTGCTGCCAACTATTCCTATCTGTTTTGTTTGAAGTTTTAACTTTGTTTTATAGAGATCTGCCTGAGCACAGTTTCCAATCGACAGCCACTCTTACACATTATTCATATGAATCTTAGGAAAATCTGCTGGGTGAAATGCCCAATTTAATTGTACAGGATTATACCTTTATGCCTCTCCGGAGAGTCTACTTGTAATTGCTCATCCTTTTGCTTAGGATATCTGATCAAAAGGTGTCTCAAATTGATTATTGTAAGACTTCAATATAAAGTCCTTACCTCTCCTTGTTCAGTATGGAATAGAAATCACAAGTTTACCATAAGGACGTTTTATTTGGAAAAAAACAACATATTGACAATGGTTTGATAATTGCACTTGTTCAGGTAGTTTGATGGAGCAGATAGAATGACATTACAAAGTTCACTCTTTTAGCTTGTTAATATTTATTATTTTGAATATTTTTTGCTATTGTTCCATGAGAAAAATGGAACTACAAAAACATGTAAAATTCATGGAAAGGAATATTATCAGAGTTGAACCTTAATTTTATGTTGCATGTTTAATGCATAGATATGCATTCATGGTAAGAATGATTTGTGTACTTTTCAGTTCGTAGTACAAAGAAATACAGTTTCTTTAATAGCTCCATTTCTATATAGTATATGATATTACTATTCATAAAATGAATGATAACCTTAGTTGTTTGACTTGTATTTTATTGGTTCTTCTTTTCCTAATCACCATCTGATTATAACATGATTTTCAGGCAAGGCAGAGAGAAGAAGAAGATATGATTATTGGAAATGGAATCAAATTCAATACGACTCTTCATGCCATTCTCTATCATGGCTCTGGAGACAAAATCAAATTGCCTCCATCATCCTTTGACCAACTATCCGCTGAGGGAGCTTTAGATAAAGGTCCTATGTTTTTCGAACTATCTACTGTTAACAAGCAAGAAACTCCAGAATTAACAGAACAGAAAACAACTCATTCAGGAGTTTTGGAGTTTACTGCATCAGAAGGCTTTGCTGAACTTCCTCCACAGGTTTGGAAAAATTTATTTCCCATGAATTCTCAGAGCCCCTTAGTTAGGATAAGGTATGCAAGACTGCCCAAGGGAACATATGCAAAATTGCAGCCTGAGGTTTTGGGCTTTTCTGATATCCCTAATCACAGGGCAGTCCTAGAGACAACATTGCGTCAGCATGCAGCACTTTCAGAAGGTGATTTACTTGTTGTCCATCACGGAGGGATGGAGTACAAGTTGAGGGTTTTAGAACTCAAGCCTTCTTCTAGCATTTCTGTGCTTGAGACAGACATAGAGGTTGATATAATTGAACCTTCTGTGGTCACTGGTAATACGGGACAGGGTATGCTAATTCCACTTGTGCTGGGAAAGTCAGAAACAGGGGTTGTTGAAGAGGGAAAATACAATTACTACAAATTTTTGATAGACAGTAAAATTTCTGATGCTGTTGCAGAAGGGGAGTTGAATATTCTAGTTAATCTGGTGATTGAAAATACTGACACGAACGGAGATGCGGATCTGTATATTTCTCAACATCCACTTCTGTTTCCCACTCAGCATCAACACCAGTGGTCATCCCATGATGTGGGTACAAAAGTTGTATCCCTTACAGGAAAGGGGATATCACTTGCTGCTGACACATATAGCATTGGTGTTTATGGGTTTAGAGGAATTAGTAATTACAAAATTGCTGTTGAGTGTAAATCATCTATCCAGAGTGGGGCTGCGGGACAGAAACTTGGAACTGTCACAATGGCAAAGTCTGGTATTGGCTTAGCTTCTTCTTCACAGACAGGTGCTGATTCTGAACAGTGTCAAAATTGTAAACAATTTGTACCTGCCAGAACTGTTGCTCTTCATGAAGCGTACTGCAAGAGGCACAATATAGTATGCCAATATAAAGGCTGTGGAGTGATACTAAGAAAAGAAGAGGCAGGAAAGCATGTTCATTGTTTTAAATGCAGCAGGGCATTTCAACAAGAAGAGATTGAGAAGCACATGAAAGTGTTCCATGAGCCCTTACATTGTGGATGTGGAGCAATACTAGAGAAGGAAGAGATGGTAAGCAGTTCCATTATTTTTTCCTAGATGTTATTTTGTGTCTACTTAGTTTTTTGTATGGGTTTTTATTCATGTCATCAGAGATCAAAATTGATTGAAGACAGGTGTCTGATTTGTGAAAACCATGTAACTATGTATAAAACATAGCAGTTGTTTTAATGAATAACTTTACCTTTTTAATAATACCTTGAATTCTCTTCTTACAGGTAATTCACCAATCTTCAGTCTGCCCATTGAGAAGCATAACTTGTAAGTTTTGTGGGGACATGGTTCAAGCGGGAAACACTCCTGATGATGTTCGTGATCGAATACGTGGATATTCAGAGCATGAGAGTCTGTGTGGTTCTAGGACAACACCATGTGATTCTTGTGGCCGGGCAATTATGCTCAAAGAAATGGATTTTCATAGAATTGCAGTACATGAGAAAGTGGCATCTGAAAATGAGAATGCTGCTGGTTCTACATCATACATGGCACCAGATTCTGATGGCACAGTTAATCATTCTCTACCCCAAATTTCAACATTCCAGTCACAAGTAAATGGGTCCTCACAAAGTCACCGTGCTGAAAGTTTGGTCTGTCCGATCTGTAATAAGACATTTATTGGGAAAGAATCTGATTGGCAGTTGAATGCTCATTTAGACAAGGAGCACTTCACTAATATTGCTCATGATAGTGTTTTAGAAGAAGCCCCTTCTATTCCAGATAATTCTCTACATACACAAGATGCATCTTTAAGATCGATGCTTGTGTCTTGTCCCATTTGTGGCATGAGTGTCCACAGCGAGAGGGATTTAAGCCAGCACATTGACTTGGTACATTAATATTTCAACCGCAACCAATAGCCGGCAATATTTCATTTACTCCTAATATGATTCTGTAAAACAAGAATATTGAATTTAGATTCTTAACCAGAATAAGCAATTGAAGTTTTTATTGCTTTTATTTGTGTTTATTAAGAACATGGCATCTGATGGCCCCAGGCTTTTCAAGATGGTCTCATAAGAAAATACTTAAATCATTTGCAGAGACTTCTTATTCTGGATATTTTCAACAATTATGACTTCTGTGAGTTGTAAAATTTTCTTTCTTGTCTATATTCACCTAGATTGTGTTGGACTGAAGGTTATGCTACTATGGAGTAAACTATAAGCAAATTTTCCCTTACGGCCAGATCTTGCATTATACGTAGAGGGTATCGCCCTTTATAGTTGTCAAAAACAAGTACTGACTCGTATATTAGACTTCTCACACAAAATGGGTAGCTTGTTCTCCCGTTGTTTCTATGTTTTATCCTCTGTAGACATTTTAAAAGGGTAAGATTGTCCATATTTGTCTGTACGAGGCTGGTTAAGCTGATAGGCTTTCTACAGTGGCAACAATCTTCAATGTAAACATTTTCCATTTTAAATCAGGAGAGGCACCAACATATAGAGAGCTCAACTCAAGAGGTAGGTGTGCATGGTTTCCCAAATCATCTTCAACACATTAGAGGTAAATTGTGTCATAATGTAAGCAACATGTTAATTTTAGGTTAAGTTGCTCATAGCAACTTCCAAGGCCATCTTGCCAAATGCAATGCACATACAACATAGAAATTACAATGACCACGAATAGATACCTTCCTTACTTCACACTATTTGTCAAAAAGTAAACTCCATAATTGTCAATTGCTAAGATTCAACTCCATTGCACAATATAAATTGCAAACCATGACTTTAGTCAACATAGGAAATTGTCATATTAATTTCCACACCAAATGGAAATACACGACAATATCTTTCCATAGCTAAGCATCTTCCAATTAAGTGCCAACCTCCTAGAAAATAAGGAATATGCCATCTCATGACATGCCATGTAGGATTCCACCTCACAAAGAGGCTCCACAAAGTGAATGAGAACATAGTAAGTGAATAACTATAGATAAAATCAGTTATTAAAATAATTAAAAATGTTAGCATTTCAAGGTTGAGACAAATTAATCCCAACATTTTCCTACTGATGAGTCCACATCAACTTCTAAGGAGTCAAATTAAAGAAATTATATCACAATAGTCATCCATGAAACCACACAAATTTCAACACAATCTCTAGCTCTCCATCTAGACACATGTCCAAACAACACAAGCATAAGATCTCAACGATAAAACAAGATACATAATACTATCATAGCTCTGTTGCACTAATGAGCTATACATAAGCATCAACAACATCAACTTTAAAGCCCAACAAAATTGCTAAGTAATCCTCCAAAAAACAAGATATAACATGAACAACAACCAAATTGATGGCTCTAATCCAACTAATAAACCCATGAGACTGAAAATAACATCCACAACATATGCTAACCCATCCAATCATCCATACCTCAAATGCTTCCGACATCAACAAACTCGTGCCACCAACATAACCATCCCATAAATTGCAAACTTAAGTTTCATATATAATATAGTTGATGAAGATCAAACACATACAAGAACTCACATTGCATGTACCTAATGTTGCCTTTGAAAGATCAAAGGCATAATAAGTCTACTAACACAATACATAGAATGTCTAACCATGTAGTACCAGGGACCATTCAGAAAGATATGCAAAGCCTACAATAAAATTGTTGCATGAACCATCTCTCTTAACTAGTGTCCACAATTCTCCCATGTTCTTTACATCCAACAAAAAAAATATATAAAGAAACAACCATGCCCTACCAAAAATAAATGAAGTACAAGTGATAACACATGATTGCAAAAGAGTGACCAACATAGTTCCACCTAACATCTCAAAAACAATTTCAAGAGAATCTTAACATCCAAGGAGATAACCAATAATAGAGAGAATCTGCAAAACATAAGCATTATCATATCCTTCTATACACACCTCTAAATGCCAATTGTGCCAAGTACAATCTCCTTAACAACCTCAAGAGAAAGCTACATTAACATCCAAAATCGTTCAACCTCGAGAGATCAAACATAACATCATGTCATGAATCTACATGGATGTAAGCCTCTCAAAGAAGATCAAACTACTCCATTTCCCAACTTAGGAAATCAACCACTACCATCTCCTATTATAAATCAAAATACACCTCAAGGAGATAACCATGCTATCCATCTGTCACAATGAATCCTTCAAAACCATTTAACTACAGCTCGAGATCCATGAATATGAAAGAAACACATAAAGCACCTAAAAGTAACATAGAGAAATACCTCTCAAGTGATAAACTGTCAAGTAGACAAAGAGTAGGGAATGAGAATGCTCCTCTAAGATATGCAACTCATCATGACTTATCCAAGAATAGTTTCCTTATAGGTCTCAATTGAAGTAATGTCCAACCAAGGTGTAGGCTCTTCAGACTTTATGTCAAAATTTCATTAAGGATCACTATCTCAACAACATGTCTCTCATCTTGAGAGAACTCTAGCCTCACCTAAGTCTCTATGTATCCATGACTACCAAAAAAAGATCAATTTATGCTAAGCTCCAAAGACATCTCTACACACTCATGAAGTTTCTTAAGCATATGACCAATGTGTTGGAAACTTACAATTGGAACAATTGTTGTTTTGTCATTGATGTCAAATCTATTGATAAGACATATTTCTACCTAATCTAAATGTCATATCTATTTGATTGATAAAGAGGATTTGAGGAGTTGATCATAAAAATAACACCTAGAGGAAATGTTGAGTTATGAAAGGGAGTTGTTGACTCGAAAGCTTGCACCCTTGCCTAAAATTTTATCTAAAAACAACCTTATGTAACATGGAAACAATCTCGAAAGTGTGGGATTGCGCAACTTGAGATTGAGTCTGTAGAGGAGGCCGACTTCCTTACTATCAGGATGCACCTAACTATTTCTTGAGAGGAAAAGGGAGAAGGAATGCATAAAAGAAAAACTACCTAATCTAATCTAGAAGAGGTGATACACCAAATAGTATAAAGGTCTACTTACTTTCCAATGGATGTGCTAGAATTCAATAGATTTCCCAAAATTACCATTATCTACATTTTCAATCTCAATATCCTAGTAAGCCAAGAAGATAACATAACCAAAGAAAGAACACAATAGATTCACTTAATCAAATCAATTATCAAGTATGAACATAATCATATGATATTGTAATTGTCAAAATACATTCAACAAGTGAGGCCACAAGAGTGCACACACTTAGCTGACAGAGAATGGATATGACAGAGAAGATATCTATTGAGCAAGAGGTAAAACAATTATAGAGTAACTCTGAAAGATCAAAAAGAAGAGCAACCTTTTGAACAACAATAGAACTTGCCTTTATAGGGTTCAGGCATAACCTAGATAAATTCTACCCTAAGGAAAAGTACAATAACTACATTCAAGGTTGCATAGAACAATCATTGCAAATCTGAGAAAGATATGATCTTGGTACATATCTAGAGGCAAGAAAACTCATATATCTCACCAAAAATAGTCTTGAGAAGACCAAAACGATGACCATTAATGCATTAGCTGAGTAGATGGATAAGCATGCCATGAGTGAGTGTCCCTTTGAATTTATTAGGCATGGGATATGCTGAAAGTAGCTAGTAAATGATCAAGAAGATCAAATCTTCCATTAAAAAACTATTTATTCCTCACTATCAGCACACCAAATCAGATACATCAGTAGGTCAAATATTTTCAACTATCATTCTATACCTTTCCTGAAATCCTATTGGTCAAAGATCCTTTTACTTTCTAGTTGGGACAAGTGAGAATACATTTTTCGGTCAACCTAGAAGCTTACAATCTTACGATTGTCAAAGGGTCAAAACCCTTGCAACATCTTCTGTTGAAAACCTAACCCTTACGATCTATAAGAATTTTCCTTAGGGAAAAATTCACTTAGGAACTAAGAACTCAAACACAAGCACAATTGTAGACCAAAAATGGATATGCTCAATTAATTAGAGTATGTCCTAATACATTGCTCTATTCAGTATATGTAAACACAATAGGAGTGCCTGTATATAAAGGCCTCTCAAGAAGCACCTAGAATGTCTCTAGAAAGAACCAGGAGATAAGATAAGCATCATGACAACTAAGCACATGCCTTATCCATCATTCTAGATGAGCGGATAAGAATGACAAGGTTGTAGACACCATGTGCTTAATTAGTCTGCTAACTCCTGTGTTGTAGACACCATGTGCATAAAAGAGGTGTGAACTCCTGTGTTGTCAACATGACAACTCACAAGAGTATGCATAGTCCTAAGTGGCTAATAAATAAAAAATAAAAAATATGTATTAACCTAAGTAAACTTAAGTAAGTGTAAATAGTAAATATTTATTTAAACCCAACATGATCTTACGATCACCAGTGTATCTCATGGTCACAAGTCTCCATTTAAACATTTATGATCTTGTGATAGGCAGTTATCATTAGCCATTTTGCAACTTTGGTAGTTACCCCAACAACTATCATTGACCTACGACTACACAACAATGGTCATCTTTCCTTGGCGTAGCATCGAAAACATCAAAATTTACCTTCACAATCACACGAAAAGTCACTAGTTGTAGCTTTAGAAGCCTATCATTCTTCCCTTGAGATCTTACGATCAACTGCCCTATCGTAGCACCAGAACCCTTTCTTCAAATTTTGTGCTTCTACGATCTTATGATCATTCAATGGTATGATGACCCGAACTCACAACAACAACTGCCTCGCATGGTCGTGACCCTTCAATATTTTCCTTATGATTTCATGATACATAGGAATCTTGTAGCATCAGAGACCCTTCCATTTACCCTTGCGATCTCATGACAAAAGTATATCATGAGATCATAGCTTCATTTGATTTGGTTCTTCAGCTGAATTTGTCAAATGAATAACCTTGCCCTTATTCGATGCATTATTCCTTTAATGTTAACACTCACGATGCTGTAAGAAACATGAAGTTCTATAGAAGCTGGACCCACTTGGACACATGGAAACCAAGTGTATCCCCGCATTCACTAAAGATCTTGCATGTTCAAAATTCGTGCATACACCTACCCTTGATCTTGACAAATCTAATGGTTGGGATCAACACTAAAAATTACCCTGTTTGTCACACGATCACAACTTGGACCCTTAAAACATATCGATAGATCGCATCAGATGAAAAGAACTAGCCCTTAACTGCTAGAATAATTTGACCCTTGTGACGATGTGATCAATAGAAACCCCTGAAGCTGGCCCACATGGACACATGTTAGACCATCGTTTCCCCATAAGAGTTAAAGATCTTGCATGTTGAGAAGGTAGGGAAACACCAGCCGTGGATCCACTGAGATCTAATGATCATGATGAAACTAGAAAAGGCATGAAATTCAAAGCCTTGATGAACTGGAAGCTGCCAACTGTCCACCTTTGCATTATAGACTTACGATCCTATGACTGCCTCCATACTTTGTAAAATCTTGGGTTTGACCATTCCTCCTCACGATCTTATGATCATTGACTACCTCATAGCATTAGGCATGTTTTCTTCTTGGCTCATGATCTTATGACCACTGTGATGCTATGAAAACACGATATGACAATAATTGCTTGATCGTAACATCTCACCTAGAAGAAAAGACCCTCACGATCTTATGATCATTGACAATCATTGACCCATTGCTAAAACCTTTGAAATCTTTAGAAGAATATTTTGATTAAACAAATAAGACTTCATACAATGAAAAATATTACCCTTGCAATGACGCTGATAGGAGGGTCCCTTTAGGCTTTTACATATCTAGACACATGACACAATGTTGTTATGTCACTATGGCTAAAAATCTAGCTATTTTTCATAGCGACAAACTGAAAACCTTCGATCTGTCCTCAAATCGATGACTGTAGGAACATTAAAAACCTTTGATGAAAAAGTACATCTAGCCAATAAGACTTGACCACCTGGCAAAACATCTGCCACACTTCAGCTTGGTGATCCACATTAAGAAACTCGACCCACGACGCCACATGGCAACCTCTCACTTTCTTGCATTCATTAAAGTTCGTTCATCTCTGAAAAGTGAGAAAATGCCATTCATCAATCATCTGAGATACAACGGTAGAGATCCATCTATGAAATTTCTACCTCCTTCATTTGTCCTTACGACCAAAAAATGTTACGATGCTACAATAACCTTCTTATCATATGGTCGCACGTCCTAAAACTTGCTTGAGATCTTACAATCTACCTCTTTGTCGTAGCACTACAACTCTTGAAATTCTTCCTTTGGTCTTATGACCCTATGACAATACAATGTTACAATAATACGAACTTATGATCGAACACATGTCGTAGTATCTCACTTCTAGATCTTTGCATTTGTGATCTTACAACCATGACCAACTAACTCTGACATGTCTTGGGTAGTTTCAGATTTCACCCTTACGATCATATGATCACAATTACCCTTCTTCATCATGACATCGATAGTCTACTTTTTGCATCTTGAGATCCTACGAAAAACTACCAGTTGTAACATCACGACACTGAGAAATCACATCTACAAACATCCAGCTCTACAATTTGACAATCTAATGATCACTCGATCACTTGATGCTATGACTACAAAGCACATCGTAACATTGAAAACCTAACTAGACTGCCCGACGATCTCCCAAACAAGAACATATCGTGACATTGCAATTTCATATCATCAAAGGTCCTTGATTTTGTTGTAGCATCTTAGCTCTTACTTTTCCCCTTTTGCAATCTCATGACAACATGCATATCGTAACATTGTTGCTCCAATTTTTTGGTTGAGTGACATCAGATGAACACTAGCTATCTCCATTGGAAAGAATTACTTTGACATATGAACTTGACCCATCATGTGATCCAACTACACTACGAAGCTACGACAAAGCAAAAAAGATGCATCATCACAACTTACCATTTGACTGCATCCATCGAATGAATCCGATGTTAGCCTTATCGATCCAATCCTCATTCAAAAAACTAATATTTTCCATCCATGCAATCATGTGAAGTCACAATGCCACAAACAAACCATTTGCACCCTTGCAATAGTTAAGCCTCTAGCATCACCATCAACCGCAAACACGTGGTAGGTAGAAAAATTAATTGTTTCGTAACCCCTCATATCATTTCACTAACTGCTAGATTCAAGTTGCGACACTGCACCAACATTGAATTTTAAACTTATATTTCCCAGTTGTGACCTTAACTCAAGTTGAAACAACTAACCCTACATCCATGAACACAAAGGGGAAACATGACTTCACAACATTAGTCATGATTAACTGATAAATCCTTTTGACGCCATGAAAATAGGAACTGAGATACATTGGTCCACAGTGAGAAATTGGACATGTGTCACATAGGTGTTTCCCCACTTTGCCTAAAGTTCATTCATCTTCATAATGCACAAATATGCCGAGCATTGATCATCTTTCATCGGACCATGAGAAGAATAGTGGGCCCTTTGATCTAAAACTTTCTTGTAGCTACACCATGTGATCATGCGGCAAGGAATTAAATGCAACCTCGCCACTTAAAATGGGATGCTACATAAAATGTTGTGACACTACACCAACTGTTATCTCTAACTGTGCCACTCCTTCGCGGCTTAAAAGATGGTTAAGGCATAATCTCTTGTGACTAGGTGATGAAAGATAGTTGCATGGTCGCAACTTAAAAATCAAAAGCATGAAACATTAACATTAGTTGCTGACGACTTAGGGATATAAATAATATACTAAAGTTTTTGACATATTCCTATATCAGGCAAGATTTGAATTTTTGAATATTTGAAAAAAATATGACCGTTGGCCATGCTTGATAGGAAAAATTCAAAATTTTTAGCTAGAGGGAAAATATGGCTAACAAGAGCTACAATGGATATTTGATTGGATAGACTTTGATAAAGAAAAGTGATTATTTATGTCAAGAAAACTAAGCCAAATCGAGCAATAGAGTAAAATGCAAAGGAATGCCGAGTGATGCTAGTGCCCACCGAGCTACAGTTAGTATCGAGAAAATATAGTGTTAACCAAGAAAGATAGTTGATAATGAGCCAAAAATCTTTGTAGTGATCAAGTAATTCAATGATGACCGAGTGTCAAAATTTAGATATTTTTGAGTGATAGTATGAGAATGAATTCAAGAAAATCATGAGATCAAGCTGACATTGCTGATTGCTTGGGAGATGTAAACCATGTTGAAGATAAGATTGACAAGTTGGATCATTAAATTTGAGACAAGGATTAGGAAAAACCTTAATAGATGGATTCCAGAGAAGTTTCTCGAAGAATATCTAGAAGATGGATAGATACAATGAATTGTGTTGAATCTGATCGTAAACCCTAAGATCTATGGTGATCCTAGAAAGCGGTAAAGCAAGAATTGCCTATTTAAAGAGGTATAGAGCTGAACAAATTATCAAGAGTGCATGTGTATGTAAGAGACACATACAAACAGAGGTAGATCAGAAATGCACAAGTGTGTAAGTGAATGCAAAGCTAAAGGAGAAAACTTGCAAAGATGTTGCTAATGTTGATAAGTGAATTTGAGTAGAAGGCTTAAGTGTTGTTGAGAAAAGTGAATTGATTGCTTGAAGGGTTGCCAAGTGAAATAAGATTAGGGATGAAAATGGAAGGCTTATCAGCGATTTAGTATAAGGAACAAATAGATATATAGACATGTAAAAGTGAGTTGTAATCACACAGATCAAAACCTACTATTTTCTTTCTAATATTTGTAAATAGTTTGTATTGAAATCCTTTTAACTGAGGTTGACCTAACAATAATTTGAAGACTTAACAGTTTGTGTAAAGCATTTAACAAGGTGACATTCTAAATAGAATGATCAAAGTCCTCTCACAAGACTACTCCTAACAGGGTGATTAAATCCTTTAACAAGGTCACATTTAACAGTGTGTTTTGTAACCTTTAACAGGGTTGGCTCCTCACAAAGCTCACTTTAAAAGAGAGAAAAAGTGGTGAGATGTTGTTGGAATTTTTTCCCAAATAAGGTTTCCACATAAAATCCTAGTGTTAAAATCTGTGTTGAATGCTTTATATGTTTTACATTTGATGATGTTTTCATTATGCAAAGTACGCAATGTTTAAGACTATTTTTACAATAGAGACCAAGCAACAACAACAAAAGTAGAATAGTGAGTATTTGTATTTAATTGTTCAAGTGGTACTTAAGGACCTTGAGTAATTGATTCACCCCCCCTCTTAGTTATTCTAAATGTTTCTAACAATTGGTATCAGAGCTTAGTGCTTATAGAGAAAAGTTCGAAGGTACTTAAAGCTAAAAATCATGACTCATAAGAGAGATGTACCCAAGCTAAACAAGGAGAACATTCTTGCATGGAAGACCTTGACGAGGTTGCATATATCCAATATCAGTGATGATGCTATCAACCTTTTGGACAATGAGAATGTAAAGGCTACCACTACTCCTTTGATAGTTGATCAACTCAAGTAGAAGAAAGAACACAATCAAGCAATGTTGGAGATTGCCTTAGCCCTAAGCTATGTCGAGTTTGATGACTTAAAAGATTGTAATAGTGCAAAGAAAATGTGGGACAAATTGAAGACCATTTATGGAGGTGATGACAATGTCCTAAGAGCCAAATCAGAAAACCTAAGATGAAAATTTGATGATATAAAAATGATGGAAGGAGAGAATATAGTACAATATTGCATGAGTCAAAGTAGTTGTCAATTCTATTCGTGGTGGAAATGGAAAAATAAAAGATGAAACAATGATAAGTAAGGTATTGAGGAGTCCACTCCCTATCTATTCCATTAGAGTCTTTGCAATCGAAGAACTGAGATGCACACTAAGTAATAGTTTGACCTTAGAAGGTATTGGTTGATTTACGACTTTTGAGATGTCTACCTTTGACAACTACCCACCTCCTGCTATTGAATCTACATTCAAGTCACAATTGTTGAAGTTGATGAAAGATCAACCCCACAACTCCAAAAATCACCTGCATGCAAACATCCGTCACAGAAGAGAGAAGCAAAAATCTATGGAGGCTGAAATTGCCAAATCCATAGATGAGACATTCTTGATGAGCAAAAAAGAGATTGATAATATCAACAATGAGTTAATTTCAATTCTCAAAAATGAATTTTTATAATGAGAGATTGTCCTTATAAAGGAGATCGAAACCCTAAAAAAGTCTAACCTAGGTTGCATCAAAATAATTAATAAAAGAATTAGTTATTAGATGCCTAAAGTTTAGCTTAAGCAACTAGAGTTAATTAGGAAATATCTAATTACTTTAACACCCCCCCTTAAGATAAACTTAGGGAGTAGCTAAAAACCTAGAAACTACTATTGAAAGTAGAATTAGGTCCTGAAAAACAAGGCCTGATGAGGTACCCAAGCACAACCAAATCTCTACAAAGAGGAGAGATAGAGAAAACTACATGGGAAAAAGTCTGCTCCAAAAAGAGATGGAAAAAACATGCTGAAAGAAACTAGCGAAGGACTGAAGAAGCCTCCAAACTAGGGAATGTTCTAAAAGATTAAAAAAAAAGATGATCATAAAGAACACCACTGAAGCATGTAGAAGCTGCAAAGCTCTATCAAAAGTAACTATTGATCTGAAGAACCTCCATTGAAATAGAACCTGACCAGGTAGACAAGATTGTAATATGCATCAAATCAAGAGGCACACAAAGGAAAACAACTGAACTTAAAGATAAAGATGACATAAAACACCAAAGCTTGAAGAGATGATCAATCAAACATGGAAGGCTGCAACCAAAGTAGGAACAAAAAGAAGAGTGTCTATATGGTAAATGATCCATCTCACTGATATGCATAGGTACCCATCCATTGCATCCGCCTAGTACATAGGAACAAATACTAAATACATAGCTCACTTCATCGAACCAAGGAAGCATGAGAAACAATAGAAGAGCCCCCCCTAATGCAAATAAGGGTGAGGTGATAGACAACTGGAAAAGTGGGCCAAAAGAATTGCATGTCAAGGAACAACAATCAAGATGCACAAAAGAGTACATATATGTGTATTGAGGTGATCAATCCTAGACACTGCATGAGGCTAATGTCACAAGGTCATTGGACAAAGGAAGATGGGAAACAAAGGCAAAAAATCAACCCCTATGGCACTTTAATTAGAGTAGTGCATGTACAGTAAGGTACAATATATAAAAAATCCAAAGAATACAACAATCTGCATGAGTGTCCTCAGATGACACTGCTCGAATCAGAAGGCAAAACAACGCAAAACAACTAAAACGAAAATAAAAATGTAGTAAGATACTTTATCTTAGTGCATTTGCAAGAATGCATACAAATGATGTTTAAATAACTAGAAGAGGCATAAGACTAATACAATAGATAGTACAAGTCATGAAGAATAATTTGAAGCAATGAAATCGATCCTCGGACCTGAAACAACCAAGATATCTACCATAATGCAAAATGCAAAAGATTGAATAGAATACGCCTAGAGCATAATCTAGAAAAACAACTAGCATCATTGAAAAGAGATCAGAAAGAGTTTTCTAATGATATAAAGAATTCCCAAATCAGAGATTGGATGCTCAAGATATTTCTCCTAGAGTACAAAACTAAACTCCTAACTTTACCAGAAGAAAAAGCTATAAAAAAGCATCAAAATTGAAAACTAACTATAGCATTGTGATAGGCTCGGAACCAAATTTCTAGTGATATCTCATTTTCAAAAAACATCTGTATGCCCGAGATATGAGAAAAAATGCAATTGTAGGTCCAAATAGAGCTCGAGGAGGTGATGGGTGTAAACACCTAAATTTGATTACATTTCTTTGGTAATCCTATTTAGTTATCTCTAAAGACATCATTAATTAAATTCCTATTTAATTAATCCTTTGCCATCCTCTAGCTAATTAATTTAATTAATCATCTATAGTCTTAAATTGATAAATCAAATAACCTATTATTTATCAATTAAATCCTATTCTTCTATCTAAATCCAAAATCCCCATTTATTAAATAAACCTATTTGATAAATAAAACCCTCAAATCTAATAACCCTTAACTTATTCCTAAACCCTCTTTTTAGCCTAATCCACCCCATCCACCCATACTAACTAAGCTTAGTCACTAACTCACCCACCCTCATGAATGCCATCCACTTGCAAATCTCTAACAAGCCTAATCTAATCCTAAACCCAAGCCTAATCCACCCCCTAATGTTGTCACATTCCCTAAGCAAGCTTAAGACTTTCCTAAGCCAAGGAAAGTCAACAATCTCAACTCCCTCCAAAATATCCCAACCACCCAACAATGAATGCTCTTACAAAAGCCATAAAGACTCTTACAAGCTCTTACAAGCCATAATGAAGGGTCTTTATGAAGATATTATCCTTTGAGCCTCCTTTGTTGACTCATCCTTCCCCTTTCCTCCATCCACTCACCTTGTGACATGTGTCACTCCCTGATTGGTGCTAAACAAGCACAATCCATGTGCTCCCTTTTGAGTGCATCCTAGCCCTCCTTAAGCTTTCATCTTTCCTTCCATCTTATCCCTCCATCTCTCAAGCCCTTAGCCTATAAATTGAATCCCATCCCAAGCCATTTCATCACAATCTTGGAGCTAAAGTTATAATGCCCTTTTGAGAGCCAAAAGCCATCAACCATACCCTTATGATGCCAAATTGAGAGCTCACAAAGCTACCAATTTGCCATTTTTCATCTCCATTGAAGCTAGTTTTTGGGAACCTTGAGCTTACATCCCAATCTTTAGACCCATCTACCAAGCAAGGAAATAAATCTCATTGGGAGAGTCCATTCATTTGGCTCACATTTCCAATTGGGGTTTCCTCTTTAGTCTCTCATTTATGTTATGGTTTATATGCTAGTTAATGCTTTTGTTTTTGAATAGATTAGTATTACTTGCTAACATATTTCTCATATACATTTTGGCATGCCCGGTGGGACCCCACTATGGGTCATTTAATCCTCTATTTCTATCTATATATTTTTTTTGCTAATAATCTAATGTTTCTTGTCATTTGAGTGAGTTGTAGGGTTTAATCTTGTTCTTGCAGGTTAAAGGAAGCATTAGGGAGAAAAAATGAAGCTTCAACAAATAAAATTTCAAAATTTTTCTGAAGAAAATCCGCGTGTTTTAAACCAAATTCTGCGGAGTGTCATCTCTGCAAATCAGCGTCTCCGACTGGTTGACTGTTGTCTCCGAATCTGAAACTGTCGTCTCCGAAGTGAATTCTATCGTCTGTGCAAATCAGCGTCTCCGCGTTTTAGCATCTCTGCCTAGCTTTAATCATCGTCTCCTCCTCTAACCATCATTTCCACCTGGCAATTTTCTCATTCAAAATTCACTTTGTCGTCTCCGCTGCCGCCATCAATCAAACTATCGTCTCCGCCGCCGCCAGTAAACAAACTGTCGTCTCTACAACCTAGACTGTCATCTCTGCCGTCGCCAACTTAATCTGTCATCTCTGCCTCCTCCTCTACTGTCTCCGTGGATTAGCGTCTCCACTGATCAGCGTCTGTGCCTGATGAACTGTCGTCTTCGCCTGTCACTGTTGCACTTTTGTTTGAAAATCAAAATTTGACTTTTAGTGGTTCCGTAGGATTTAGACTATTTAAAACATTTTTACGCATAGAAAAAACAACAAAAAAAGTTAAATTTTTTTTTTCCATAGTTAAGCTTTCCTTTTTTTTGAAGATTTTGGTGACTAATCAATTTCTTTTTTTGTCTTATTGCAGGTTGGAGCAACTTTTTGGGTGACTAATCATTTTTTAAAGGTTTTTCATGGAATGAACCTGAATGGTTAAACACATTTTCTATTGAATGAATGTTGCTAAAAAAAAACACACTCTTGAATGCCATGGGTTAAAATCAAATTTTCCTTGACTGCATGATTAAAACAACAAATCCAATCTTGAATGCCAAGGATCAATTAACCATTGCAATATCAAACACTTCATTTGGAGCTTCTAAAATTGAACAAAACAAATCTCTTTTCCACATGCAATCTAGGTACAGTTTGATTTTTGGACATTTAAGAAACTTTGTTAAGTTAAAATACAAATTTGCAAAAATCAATTTGAGTAGTTCCTTGGACTCACCTCTTTTCTAATCACCGATCAATTCAACCATTGGTTGCAATCTCAGCGCCATTTATGGGGATGGGTCTACTTGAAAAAGGTGTTAAATGTTCCACAATCTAACTCACTCACTTGGTCTTTGAACGTTTGCTTTAATTTTATCAAAATTCTTAAATGATCAAAACTCTAGATTAAATCAATCACACTTCAAGTTTGGGCACTAAAATTGAACAACTATTGACGTGGAGGGCCTCCGAGCATGCGCTTGACAAATCGAGTCTCACACATCTTTGCTTTGGGCTTTAAAACAAACTCACACTCAATCTTGAATTCCTTAAAGAAAATTAATCGATACTTGACGTGGAGGGCCTTCGGGCACGCAAGTTTTCTTGTTTGCATTCTTCGATCGATTTACTTTTGTTGGCGCTTCAAGTTGGAATTGAACATTGTCTCTTAAACTTGAGTGCTTGCAAAGTCTAGATTAGCACACATAAGAGTCAGTTGGTAAAAGAACAAGCATGTTTTTTAGCCCAAGGTCATCCAAGTCTTCTCTCCCCTTGTCGTCTTTCGAGGCCATCTTGGGTGCATAAGATTAGGATCCAAAACCTTGTTTCTTTTTAGGAGGCCTGCTTGGGGATTTCATCACCCCTTGGGACGACCTCAACTCCAGAGTTCTGGCGGAGTATAAGAACCGGGAGGTGAATCGAAAGACACCTCTCTTGGGATCAAGATTTTGTCACTCGGGCTAAGCCTCAAGGAACTTTATACCCTTGTGAAGTGAAAGAGGATAAGTGGGTTACCGCTCCTCTCGGCTGTGTGACATCTTTTTTGTTTCATCTACGGATTTGGGCCTCACGTACCTTGGGTATATCGAGGACTCCCTAGCTAAAACAACTGTCAGCCTTGCAGACAACCATCTAGGATGTTAATGTGTTTAAAGTGACTGATCGAAACATTTGTAGAACACACACACTCCTTGGTGCAAGTATCACATTCTGAGAATCAAAACTGCTATCTGGTTGTTTCTATCTATTATTTGGTCTTTTACTTATTGAATGCATGTTTGCCAAACTTGGTCAATCCTAGCTTAGGGCACACTTAGCGTAGTCACTACCTATCCCAGAAGTTGAACAAGTTGAAGCAAAATAACCGAGGTCTCTCAAAGCCAAGCAGATTCAAGAATTCATGTCAGAGCAACCCAAACCCAAACAGAAGTTCCACAAAGTCAAACTCAAGCCATCTCAGGCATACCAAGAACTTTCAGCCAAGAGAAAGGAACTAACACCAAGTCCTCAAATTGCCAAACTCCACAAAGAAGAGGACAAAGCTTCCAACGAAGTAGTTCAAGAGGCCTGGTTAGAGCGTACCATCAAATTTAGCCAAAATTCAAGAGTTAACAATGCTTATGCCTTACCAACTAGGCATGATTTCTATGATTAGACCCCCTTGTTTCTCCACATCTTCTTAGATAAGTTTCACTTTAGAGTCATCTTTGTAGAAAATCCAGCCATTTTAGGTTATCCCCTTAAGCATTATTAGCTCATTCATCTCATTTAGGACCAAACCATCTAGCCAGCAATCCAAAATCTTCACATCCAAGCCTTCAAAATTTGTTGTCACCTTGCCAAAAGTTTGGCATTCCTAAAAACTTTCAAATCCACCAATCTCACCAAGGTTATCCCTTTGACAGAGCTTTGTCTATGGTAATCTAGCTTTGTCACTTGTCATCCCTCATCACCTTGAGCTAAAGGTTGGGATCCACAAGTGGTCAATCTCGTGTTCTTCTTAAAGGATCATCAGTCTATCCTTAAGTTGACACAATCACCACCAAGCTTGCACATAGGAAAGAAGACCTTTCATGCTTTAGCAACATATCTTTGAAGTTAGAATCTCAAAACCCAATCCTCTTTAGGTTTTTTCATATAGCTTTGTCTCAACCTAAGAAATCATTTGCATAGAAAAGCCTTCCTCCCTTTTGCATCCACCAGCATTTGTTGCATCTCATCCCTAGGAGCATTTTTCATGCCACCCATCACTCGCTTAGCCAAGAAGAAAGAAACAATGGAGCCCTATCATTTGGATCGAATAGCCTCACCCCCCTTGAGCACTCAACCATCCTTCAGCCCAGAGAAAGCTATACCATCATCTACTGACATTGAAGCTTTCATGAACCAACCAGGAAATGCAGTATTGGTAAATGCCATTATAGACAAGAACAAAGAGACAATCATGGCTAATTTTCGAAGGGACAATGTAGGAACCTTTGACTTTGGAAGACCCCCTCCATTATTAGATCCATCTCACCCATTGTTTGGGTAGCTGCCACCACCCATAGGCCCTTATGATCCAAACTATCCTCAATATATGCCAAAAGAAGAACCTCCAGCCAATCCATATGATCCAACAGACCCAAACATACCATCATCCACCCAAGTTGAAATCTCCATGCCGCAAGCCAACCTAGCCACCACCACTCCATCCTTGGTTCATACCTCTCTACTCCAAACCCCCTTTACCCAAAACACCTCATCATTCACCCCCTTCACTATTGCTACTACTGTTTCCCAACCCAGCCTTCCAAATCTACCCATCTCCCAAATCAGTGCTAGCATCTTTGGCCAACCTCAACAATATACAACAGGGATGCCGCCCATGGGGCCAAGTAATCAACCTTTCATCACCCCCATCTTGTTCACCACAGCCCAAAGCACAATCTCATCATTTCCATTAGGTCTTGGGAGCTCAATAGCATCAGCCACAAATCCACAAGCTACTACTCTCACTCCACAAAGCTGTCGAACCCCACAAGCTACTACCAATTTTCTACCAAGCTCCCAAGTGACCCCAGCTCCTGCTACCACTCTACCAAGCTTCCAAATCCAGCCACAAAGCTATCAAACCCCATCAGTTCCATTCCCAAGCTTTCAATTCCCACCACCTCCACCACCAACTAATCCATTACCTCCAATTACCAACTACTTTTCAATGCCACTTCTAGGAGGTAATCCACCACCCCAGCCAACCACCAATTATTTGCAGATACCATCCCAAATGGGGGCACAACCCACATATATTGGTCAAACCCCACAAGCCCCCCGATCCTTTCCCCAAACCTCACAACCATCTTATACCTTACCCCCACAAAGCAATCCATTTATCCCACAGCCAGCTTATGTTCCTCAATCCCAACCTCAAATCCCATATCAACAGCAAGCCTCACAGCACATGCAACAATATGCGCCACCTCCCCCTCAGCAACCTATCATCCACCATGCAGCTGCCCAAACAATGTACAATCCCTATCAACAAATCCATCACAACCATCCATATTCAATGGCCCCATCTAGCGCATATGTACCTCAAGCACTCCTACATTGGGGGCACCCCAGCCATCACCTATCAATTCAGAATGGGAGCAAATGAAGACAGCTTTGAAAGCCATCCAAGAAGGGAATGATCCGAAGACATTCAAGTTTGAGAATGTGTGTCCTTACCCATTTGACAAAGCCATTACCATGACACCGTTTCCTGAACACTTTGAGGTACCCAAATTTGACAAATTCAGAGGAAAAGGAGACCCTGTCACACATATCAAAGAATTTTACATGCACTGCCAGGATGTGGCATACAATGATGTCTTCCTCTTGTGCCTTTTTCCCAAAAGCTTGGCTGGACCAGCTCTTGAATGGTTTTATAGAATCCCCTATGGCACAATTAAAAGCTTTGCTGAATTATCTGAGGCATTCGTAGCTCAATATGCCCATCTTGTTGAAACAAAGCTATCAATAGTTGACCTTGTCCACACTAAGCAAAAAGGTGGAGAAAGCCTTGCTGAATACCTGCAAAGATGGCAAACCCTTACCACCCGCATATCCTGCACCTTGCCAGAGCGCCATGTGGTGAAAATGTTTATTGATAATCCCCATCCCAGCTTGGCTCACCACATGACCATGAACTGTTTGCAGACCTATAAAGATATCAAAGAGAAAGGAATGATCCTTGAGAAAGGACTCATTAAAGATGGTGTGGTCAAGATTTACAAAGAGGCCAACCAAAATCAATCACATTCCAATGACAAGTCTAGGTATTGGAACAAAAACAAGCATGTTGCAACAGATGGCGTCACTGACACCAGACATGTGAATATTGTTGGTCCTTCTCACAACCAGTCCAACCCACCATATCAACCACATAATCAACAAGCTATCAACTACCAATAGTAGAATCACCAAAGCTATCAAGGCCACAATCCAAGACCCAACTTTCAAGGGTCTAACAATCAAGCTAATGCCATCAATGTAGCTGCAGGACAAAAGCCTAGATTCCAACCTGCACCTAGAAAGTATACACCCCTTGGTGAGCCATTGGATGTCATTTTTGAGAAATTAGTCAAGGAAAACCTCATCAAATTTCCTCCTACCTAGCAAATTGACCCAAGCCAATCCAAAGCTGCATGGTACAAGGACAATGAGTACTGCAAATTTCATAGGGTAAAAGGTCACACTACCCTCAGATGCATGAAACTGAAAGACTATGTGCAGGACCTCATTGATCAGAAGGAAATCACTGTTGGTGCCCAAACCTCTCCCAATGCAGGCTTACAGATCTATCAAAATGCTTTTCCTCCTCACAACAATCAAAATCTTGGAAAAGCACCTATCCAAACCAACAACAACAACACCAACAACCATCAGCCAAACCAACAGCATGGGAAGAACAATGACCACACTTCATCCTATATAGACTATGGTAGCCTTATAGGTTGTATATCTGAGAAAGAGCCTTCTGTCAATGTTATCAATATCCAAGGACCAAACAATGAGTGTGTAGTCACTACTCGAAGAGCCCAATTTAACATCACAGGCCCACCCGTTTTACCAACAGCATCGGCTCCATCAAAAAGCCAGTATAATATCTTGGAACACCTTGGGAACATGCCAGCCCAAATCTCCATTTTAGACCTTCTTCGCACTAGTCCTGTGTACAAAAACATCCTTGATAGTGCTCTCATTGAATCCCGTGTCCCTTTAGATATCAACGCTACTGATTTTCGTAATCTTGTTGGACACCTATCCTTCTCATGCGCCCTATCATTCAAACCCACCGACATACCCATGGTTGAGCCAGATCACACCCTTCCGCTTCGCATAGCCATCATGTTATCCAAGTTTGCCGTGAAAAGAGTAATGATAGATAATGGATCAGCCTTGAATATTTGCACCCTAAAATTCATCAAACAAGCTGGGTATACTGAGGCAGATATCATCAGTGAGGTTATCACCATCAAAGCTTATGACAACTTGGAAAGAACCACAGAAGGAACTATTTTGCTGCCAATCAAGGTTGGGCCAGTCATCCAAGAGACACTCTACCATGTTATTGATCTAAACCTACCATTTAACATTCTCCTCGGTCACCCATGGATTCATGCCATGAAAGCCATTCCATCCACTTACTATCAGTGCGTCAAATTTTTGCATCAAGGCACTGAGGTAACCATCCATGCCGATCTAGAGCCCTTTGCTTACTGCAATGTGGTTGAAGCTTCATATACAAACCATTTCCCTGGAATTGATATCAACACATCCATCGCCAGCTCATCCCACACTTATAATGACCCAGAAACCATTATCGCCTCTACCCTGTCTACCGTGAAGATCAATAACAAAGGTTGTGGAGAGTATAGTTTGTCGGATGCATTTGCTGTCGGGGCACTCCCACTTGATCCACATGCCCACGGACGATCGACATATCACAAAGCTAAGGAGATTCCACCTCCTCGATACAAATAGTTTGGCCCAACAACCTTTGTATCCTAAAAAATCCCTCTTCATGAGGAGCTCACTCCAGATATCAACAAATGGTTACATAAGGATGCACCTCAAATAAATCAAGCATGCCTTGATCACTTCAGCCAAAAGTATCCCCAAGAACATAAGCTCATCACTGACAAATGGAACTATCAAGGTGGTGGTCTAGGACCAGAAGAAAGAGGCATGCAGTGCCCCATCGACGCACATAAGTGGGAAACGAAGTCAGGTCTTGGCTTTGGCATACCCACAACTAGGGGCACCAATGAGAACGGTCACGCTTTTTTGAACATTCAATGTGACCTTGTCGAAATCGAAGAAATTCCTAAGGAAGTTGAAAAGAGAGCCTACGACGATATCCTAGACCAAATATCGCTCGGAGATTCTGTTCTCCAAGAACTATCCATCCACCTCATTGACCTACCACTCGCCCATCCACAACTCATAGATTGGGACCAACCAAGCGTCATACACATTGATGAGTTCACATCAAAGGAGGCACTTCTAAGATTCATGGGAGCTGAAACTCCTCACAAGAAAACAAAGCCAAATTTCCAACCTTGTTCTGATACACCCAAAACTGGAACCAAGTTGAATCTAAGACTAGCTAAGGTAGCGAAGAGAACTCCTCAGCAAGGAAATCCAGAGCCACAAGTAGAACATGAGGATTTAGCATTGCCTCCTCAAGATAATCGACCAGAGATATCTTCTATTCTAATTGAGGATACTAGGGAAGTCAACATCGGTTCTTCAAAGATCCCTAAGCTTGTTCACATTGCTGCATCCCTATCACAGGACCAAGCTGACCTCCTCTTTGAGGTCTTAAGAGAGAACATTGGTCAATTTGCATGGTCATATCAGGACATGCCAGGGCTTGATCCAAAGCTTGTAGTTCATCATCTTGCAGTCGATCCAAAGATCAAGCCTGTTAGACAAAAGCTTAGAAAAATGCATCTCAAGGTGGCATTATTGGTCAAAGCTGAATTAGAAAGAATGTTAGCTGCTAAGGTTATCCGACCTATTGACTACTCAGAGTGGATCTCTAACATGGTCCCCATCACTAAACCTTCCGGTGACATCAGAATCTGCACTGATTTTAGAGATCTTAACAAAGCTTGTCCAAAAGATGATTTTCCCTTGCCCAACATAGATATGATTGTAGATCTTACAGCTAGACATGAAATTCTGTCCCTCATGGATGGATTTTATGGGTATAATCAAATCAAGATTGCAGAAGAGGATCAGCATAAGACAACATTCACTACCCCCTGGGGAACCTTTTGATACAACATGATGCCTTTTGGCCTAAAGAATGCTAGGGCTACCTATCAAAGAGCTATGAAAACCATTTTTCATGATCTCATCCATAGCATTTTGGAAGATTATGTGGATGATATCTTGGTCAAGTATCATACCCTCATGGATCATCTTGCTGACCTAGAGAAAGTCTTTGATAGGTTAGCCAAATATCATCTCATGCTGAATCCCAAAAAATGTGTCTTTGGGGTCACATCTGGCAAGCTTCTAGGCTTTATAGTTTCTAAACGAGGTATAGAGATCGACCCCAAGAAGGTCAAAGCTATCTTAGATATGCCTCCTCCCCAGACACTGTGACAGCTTCATTTTCTTCAGGGAAAGCTTCAATCTGTTTGACGCTTCATCTCCCAGCTTGCAGATAAATGTACACCATTTTCACATTTACTGAAGAAGGATGAGAACTTCAAGTGGGATCCTTTATGTCAGCGTAGCTTCGACCAGCTCAAGCAGTATCTCACCAATCCCCCTATCTTGGTTCCACCAGTTCCTGGCCATCCTTTGATTTTGTACATATCAGCAACACCTACTGCTCTAGGGGCACTTCTAGCACAGCTCGATGACTACAACAGAGAAAGAGCCATCTACTACATCAGTAGAACTCTAGTTGGTTATGAACTCAATTACACTCCTATGGAAAAAGCTTGTTTGGAAGTTGTTTTCTCAACTCAAAAGCTTTGCCACTACATGTTAAGTCATACCAGCCAACTAGTCACCAAGATTGACCCTCTCAAGTATATGCTCTCTAGAACAACACTTATAGGTCGTTTGGCCAAATGGGTTATGCTCCTTAGCGAATTTGACATCCAGTATGTGGATAGAAAGGCAATCAAAGGGCAAGCTATAGCAGATCACCTAGCTGATGCACCTCTAATAGATGCTTATCCTTTACTCATCGAATTTCCAGATGAGCATATCTGTCTAATTGAAGAACAACCCCCATGGAAACTTTATTTTGATGGCTCATACACATCTCATGGATCAGGGGCAGGAATATTGTTGGTCACACCTCAAGGAGATTACATTCCAAAAGCCTTCAAGCTACAATTCCCTAGCACCAACAATATAGCTGAATATGAGGCCCTCATAGCAAGATTAAAGATAGATGCAGAATGGAACATTGCTGAGCTACAAATCTTTGGCGATTCTCAGCTCATCATCAAGCAAGCCCTAAATGAATATCAAACCAAAGATGAAAAGCTATTACCCTACAAAGAGCTAGTTGATCAGCTAACCCAGCATTTTACAAGGCTGTAGTTTACACAAGTACCTCAAATACAAAACAAAGCAGCAGATGCTATGGCTACTATAGGCTTGCTCTTGGAAATTCCCCAAGCCGCTACACAGTATGATTTTTTAGTGGAGCAGCTCCTCACACCCACCTATACGAATGAGGATTCAAATCGTGTTTGTATCTTGGTTGGTCCCCAATCCCCTTGGTACCAGGAGATTCACACTTACCTTAACGATGGTATCATATCCCCTCACCTCACACGTACCCAACGCCAGAACTTCATCCAAAAATCATCCCGCTATGTTATCATAGCCAATACCCTATATTGTCGGGGTTATCACGATACTCTCTCTCGATGTTTAGACCAAAACAAGGCCGCAATGGTGTTAAAAGAAGTACACTTTGGACTTTGCGGTGCCCACATGAGTGGTATTGTCCTAGCGTGACAAATCCTTAAAGTAGGCTACTATTGGCCTACCATTGAAGAAGACTCCTGTGACTTTGTCAGAAAGTGTCTCCCATGTTAGCAACATGCAAATCTTGTGCACGCTCCAGCACAGGATCTACAACCTATTGCACCACCTTGGCCTTTCGCTTGTTGGGGCCTTGATCTAGTTGGAACTATCACACCCCTCTCATTTGATGGACATAAATGAATAATAATAGCTACAAAGTATTTCACTAAATGGGTGGAAGCAGTCCCCCTAGCCTCAGCTACAGGAGTTCAGGTCTCCAAGTTCATCTTATACCACATTGTTTGCCGCTTCGGCATCCCATCCAGCATCTTCACCGACCACGGAGGTAACTTTGAAAATCTCAACATGGAAGAATTTTGCACTTCCCTTTGCATCCATCACCGCTTTTCTAGCCCATATTTCCCACAAGGTAACGGCCAGGCAGAGGCAACTAACAAAACCCTCCTCAAAATCCTAAAGAAAGTTGTCAATGATTCCGGCAGTGATTGGCACCTACAAATAAATCCAGCCCTATGGGCCTATCGAACTTCCTTTCGTACATCCATAGGCACAACTCCATACTCCCTAGTTTATGGTGTCGAAGCAGTACTACCTATAGAGGTTGAACTTCCCTCCTTGCGCATATCTTTGCAAAGACAAATATCAGATGAAGAATATAGAGTAGCTCGGCTCACCCAGCTAGATCTCTTAGACGAGAAGCGACAACAAGCCTATGATCATCTCACAGTCTATCAGACTCATCTCAAAAGGAATTTCAACAAGAAGGTGCTTCCACGACACTTTTAGCCAGGTGACATGGTCCTCAAAGAAAACATGAAAGTCCAAGTAGATCGAGAAAAGAAAGGCAAGTTTGAACCTACATGGCTTGGTCCTTATGTTGTCACTGCTTCCTTTGGCTCCGGAGCCTATCAATTATCTACACCGAAAGGAGAACGCTTGAATGATCCTACTAACATCATTCATCTCAAGAAGTTCTACGCTTGAAGATCCTTGGTATACCTAGCTTTTGAAAAATAGAAAATAAAAATAGTAAAGAGAAATAAGCGTCCAATGGTGAAAACTTGGCAATTCAAGCACCTTGGATAGGTACCTTGGTGAAAACCTGGTAATTCAGGCACCTTGTGTACTAAGACTAATCCATTATCTATCACTATCCTATCCCTCATCCATTCACCCACCATCCCATAAAACACCCACTTGTTCCCTTGGTGTTCCAACCAAATATCCAAAATCTAATAAAGCTTGTATTATACCTTGTAAATCTTGTACCAAAGCTTGTATTATACCTTGTAAATCTTGTACCAAAGCTTGTATTATACCTTATAAATCTTGTACCAAAGCTTGTACTATACCTTTTAAATCTTGTACCATACCTTGTATATCTGAATCTTGTCCAAAGCTTGTACCATACTCCAGCTTGTAGATAATCTTGTATCCTAGCTTGTATCCTATCACATGCACACAAAGAATCCCGTTTTCCTTAAACTTTTTGCAAACCATCTACCTATCCACCTATCAACTATTATAGACATCCCATCCTTCACAAACATTCTCATCTCACAAACATAGAACATGAACAAACTTGTACATTTGTAACATATCTTGGTCTGTTAGCTTGTACATCCTCTTTAGCTTAGTACCATTGTATCTATCCAGCTTTCGTGTCAGTTCCTCCTTGATCAACATCTTGCACACATCGCACAACCCTTGGTTAGCTATTCCAATGCATCCTTTAGCTAGATCTCCTGTCACCAAAGTGTTATCCTTCTTAGTTCAGCTTGCCGGACGCATCACTCATCCAGATCCACCAGCTTAGGTGCTCTCCGATAGGTCCTTGCAGGATATAGCTTTCCTCATGTCTGATCTTGGTCCGTTAGTACCTCGTCCTACCCATCTCATTGGAAAACGGCTCTCTTTTGGATTTTCACTTTCTTTTGATTTGGAATCTTCCCTTTTGGGTCTTGAAGTATCTTTTCCAAGCAATCTCCTTGTTCCCTCCTCAAGGTTGCCACGATCTTCCCTATCATGGTATGCTGCGAATGGGGCAATTAGAGCGTAACGTCTTGATCAAGTCTTTCATTTGTTTTTCTTTTCTGCTTGTTGGTTACCCAGTGTCGGTTCCACACTGCTTCCTCTAGGATTCATGTGTGATGCTAGGGCAACCCATGCGTGTTTGTTTCGAGTCAGTTTGTCAGTCCTTTGGACAGTTGGTGAAAAGGCCTTGATGTTCTTGGTAACCTTGGCAATTAACCAATAGTCCTATAGAAAATCTAGTGCTCAACTACATGGTGGTACTTCTTTTTGAAGTATCCCCCCGCTCAAAAAGCTTCAATGGATTCCCTTCATCTCCATTATCCCCCATCCATATCTAGCACCTATCCCAGCTTGTGCATCAGTACCTCTTTGAATCGCTCCTCACACTTAGCTTTAAGGATCCACAATCCTAGTCTTAGGGATCCACCAATCAAATCAATCCACCAAGCCTCATCTTTCGAGATCCACAATCCTAGTCCTAGGGATCTCTGAAAACCCATCTTCCACCAATCTGACTCTTTGAAATCCTGTTGCATTAGCTTTTTAATCCCCTCATCCATCTCTCCATCCTGGATTCCTTTTATAGCGCTCTGCTCCTTCATCCTCCCCCCAATCCCAAAAGTATTAAGCTTCTTTCCTCTTGTGCCCCTGATTTCCCTTTATCATCCTCCTATAGTGAGAGTTTGAGCTAATTCAGCCCCTTCTCTTTGCCAACCTATGTCTTAGCTCATCTCAATTTCTTGTACTTTTCAAGAAGTCATCGCGCCTCATTTATCTCCCTGCCGCCTTCTTGAGGGGGCATCATCTAAGTCTAGTCTCTCCTCTTCTTATCCGAGACTGGGGCAACCTCATTGCTAAAACATCTTCCTCGTGTCGTCTTCATTCGAACTTCTTTGAAATAGTGTTGTCTCAACACTATGTCAAAGAGGGGCAAAATGTAAACACCTAAATTTGATTACATTGCTTTGGTAATCCTATTTAGTTATCTCTAAAGGCATCATTAATTAAATTCCTATTTAATTAATCCTTTGCCATCCTCTAGCTGATTAATTTAATTAATCATCTATAGTCCTAAATTGATAAATCAAATAACCTATTATTTATCAATTAAATCCTATTATTCTATCTAAATCCAAAATCCCCATTTATTAAATAAACCTATTTGATAAATAAAACCCTCAAATCTAATAACCCTTAACTTATTCCTAAACCCTCTTTTTAGCCTAATCCACCCCATCCACCCATACTAACTAAGCTTAGTCACTAACTCACCCACCCTCATGAATGCCATCCACTTGAAAATCTCTAACAAGCCTAATCTAATCCTAAATCCAAGCCTAATCCACCCCCTAATGTTGTCACATTTCCTGAGCAAGCTTAAGACTTTCCTAAGCTAAAGAAAGTCAACAATCTCAACTCCCTCCAAAATATTCCAACCACCCAACAATGAATGCTCTTACAAAAGCCATAAAGACTCTTACAAGCTCTTACAAGCCATAATGAAGGGTCTTTATGAAGATATTATCCTTTGAGCCTCCTTTGTTGACTCATCCTTCCCCTTTCCTCCATCCACTCACCTTGTGACATGTGTCACTCCCTGATTGGTGCTAAACAAGCACAATCCATGTGCTCCCTTTTGAGTGCATCCTAGCCCTCCTTAAGCTTTCATCTTTCCTTCCATCTTAGCCCTCCATCTCTCAAGCCCTTAGCCTATAAATTGAATCCCCTCCCAAGCAATTTCATCACAATCTTGGAGCTAAAGTTATAATGCCCTTTTGAGAGCCAAAAGCCATCAACCATACCCTTATGATGCCAAATTGAGAGCTCACAAAGCTACCAATTTGCCATTTTTCATCTCCATTGAAGCTAGTTTTTGGGAACCTTGAGCATACATCCCAATCTTTAGACCCATCTACCAAGCAAGGAGCTAAATCCCATTGGGAGAGTCCATTCATTTGGCTCACATTTCCAATTGGGGTTTCCTCTTTAGTCTCTCATTTATGTTATGGTTTATATGCTAGTTAATGCTTTTGTTTTTGAATAGATTAGTATTACTTGCTAACATATTTCTCATATACAATGGGTGTAGACACCTAAAAACCTTTAGAAAATAAAGTATTTTTATTTTTTGAAAAATTCCTGATGACATCATCATTTATTAATTAATTAATTTTTATGCCATTAAATCCCTTTATCTTAATTAAAAATATTTAATTAAGGAATCCCTCCCAAAAATGTTTAAATCTTATTTAAACATTATTTCCTTATTTATTAATTATTTAATTAATAAATTGACCAAAAAACTCAAAATAAATAAAAAATTTATTTTTTGCCCAAAACTTGGCCAATTTCCTTAAGACCACTAACCTCTTCCAAAATCTTCTAATCCTTCTTTAATTTTGATTAAAGGCTAATCCCATCATTTCCTACCCCTAATCCCAACTCAAAATATTTAATTAAGATTAAATATTAATCCTCATGTTTATTAAAAAAGTTTTAATAAATATCTCCTCAACCCAAACCCTTGAAATAAATAAAACTTTATTTATTTCCTAAAAATCTAATTTATCCTCATCCTAAGAAGTTCTAGACTCTTCTAGAAAGTCTTCATCCTCATCCTAGGAAGTTCTAGACTATTCTAGAAAGTCTTTATCCTCATCCAAAGTCTAGACTCTTCTAGAAGATGTCTTTAAACCTAATCCTAATCCCCTCCTAACCTTGTCACATTCCCTAAACATGGGTTAAGACTTACTAACCCAAGCCAAATTTAAAAAATATCTCCTCCTTCACCCACCTTCATTAAATGCCATCCACTTACCTATCCCTAAGCTAATCCTAAACCATCCTAATCCATCCTCTAATCATTTTCACAATCCTAAGCAAGCTTAAAACCTTCCTAATCAAGCCCAAGTCGAAATTCCTCTCATCTCCTTCAAAATATCCCAACCATAAAACTTTATGAAGCCCACTAGGCCATAAATGACTCTTCCAAGCCCTTTTATTGCTCTTACAAGCCATTATGAGGGTCTTTATGAAGATTTTATCCCTTGAGCCTCCTTTGTTGACTCATCCTTCCCCTTTTCAAAACAACACAATCCATGAAGTAAAGTCATAATGCCATTTTAAGAAGCCATTTTACATCAAAACCATACACTCACACCCAAATTCCAACTCCATTTGAAGCCATTTTTGAAGCATAAGCTTGAGCATACATCCTATCTATTTAGACAAAGCCACTCAACAAGAGAGCTTCTTATTGAGAGAGTCCATTAATGGCTCATATTCTCAATTGAGAGCTCATCCTAGTCTATCTTGAAGTTTATGAATTTTGTTTAGTTTGTAGAAGCTTTATTTAAATTTGGTTTCTATTAGCATACTAACATTGCTCATATACAATGGGAATACTGATGTAGTGCTAACATGACACTGATGTTAGCAAGTGACAAGCCCAAAGTTAATGGTCAAATGACTGTCGAGGCAAAAAAAAACTTGAAAATGATCCTTGATGTCAGAAAAAAAACATTCAGTCTACCATAAAAAATAGTTCCTAGAAAATAAAGGGCTTGTATCAAATTAAAAACCAGTGGCCAAGGTTCATCATGTGAAATAAAGTTTTTAATAAAAATCTCCAAACCATAAACAATGCCCAATCAAAAAATTAGCGGGGTGACTTGGTCGTAGGTGAGCCTTTTCACATTAACATGTGCCACTATAGTAATACATAGATATCATATTTTAGATAAAAGGTAGTTAACTCCCACAAGATTCGATGGTATACCAATCTACATAAAAAAGAGGCCAAAAAAAATGTGTTGGCGGCCAGAAATGCATCATCACTGATGAAAACATCAAGTTGGGTGCCACATTAATTGGAAAATTTAGACAAGTGTACACCAACTCAAGAAAAAAACAATGAGTAGCCTCTCGATTGCAGGCCCACATAGCACAAGGAACACATGTGAAGGGAGAGTTTTCACTAAATCCACTAATTGTGAGCTCCTATGCTTTACCATCAAAATTTATCATCCACTTTTGAAGCCAATTTTTTTTGCATGGAAACTCCAAAAAATGGATGAGTTGGGGCTGGAGACCACATTAGAAGCCAAGAAATATGGCAAAATAAGATGCCAGTTGGTGACATGGAAATTGGGGCTCAAGCTGCTTGAGAAGCTTCATAGAGAGACACCGGTCACACAAAAGAACAAGAAGCCTCTCCAACAAAGGTGTCAAAAAATAAGGCTAGAGAAACTATCGAAAAAGAATCCAAACCATTTGCAGTTCCTCAAAGAGAGCTAGCATGTCACAAACTTCAATTGGTCATAAATAAACATGCACATTCATGAACCAAAAAATTCTCATTGATGGAGGTCATAAAAAACATGCCAAAGTTTGAGCTAGAATAAGAGAGGAGGATGCATTACCAACAAAACTTTTCCCACCAAAAAACAACCAAAAAATCATGTGTGGGAGCCAAAACCACCACCACCAATGGGCACGAGGCTTAGGTTAACCTCTATTTTCCTTTCCATGGTAGCTATGCCCAAGAAACATCATTTTCATAGCAACATTGTTACATTGGAAAGTAGATTGGAGGTTCCTCCTCCTGAAAAGACTGGTTGTGAACACCTTCTAGGTTGGAACATGCCCAATGAAACTCTAGAAAAAAAGGAAGTCTCCACATCAAAAATTTCAAAAAATGTCTTCCACAATTGCTGGCACTTAGCTTGTGACAAGGCCGCTGACAAAGTAGAATGAAAGACAAAGCATGGTGACCCCCCACGTGTGAGGGCCAAAAAAAATGGACTGAAAACACCCAAAAAAATAGTGCACGGTATTGGAATCCCCTCAAAATAATTGTTGCTTCCCTTCAAAAGCAATCACATATTCATTGGAGAGCGTATGCACAGTAAAAAAAGTAGTAGGTGACATATAGAGGTTTGCACATGGCCCAATGATGGTTGCATACTTTTGATAGGGTTTTAAATTTAGCCCTCATTGACTTGTGAAAAGTGTAGATGGGACCAGTTACACCAAAAAATAGAAAAAATCCTCCAAAAAAGAGTGGCTTCTAATGCCTTTTTCCCTTTTCTTATGTATAGGATTTTTTGTTTGATTAAATTAAAAAACCAAAAAGCTTAGCATTGAAAAGTTGCAATATATTTTTGATGTAAATCAATAAGACTACCTTGATTTGCATGCCCATGTCAATAAGGCTTGGATACAAAATTTTTTGCCTCATATTTCAACAACATCCAGACTAGACGTATTTTATATGAAAATGAGAGGTCTCAACGCTGATGTCTATTTTTTCTCATAGTGCCTCAAAAATTAGTGACCCCCCAGATCCAATAAAAAATCCTCTAAAAGCTCAGATCTAAAAACCAATGTCAAAACTCTCAAGAACAAAATAGGGGCATGAAGATTTGGAGGTCTGATACCATGTTGAAGTTGATGAAAGATCAACCCCATAGCTCCCAAGAATCACCTGCATGCAAACACCTGTCATAGAAGAGAGAAGCAAAAAACTATGGATGTTGAAATTGTCAGATCCATAGATGAGACATTCTTGATGAGCAAAAGAGAGATTTCTAATATCAATAATGAATTAATCTGAATTCTCAAAAATGTATGTTTACAATGAGAGATTGTCCTTATAAAGGATATCGAAACCCTAAAAAGGTCTAACCTAGGTTGCATCAAAATAATTAATAAAAAAATTAATTATTAGATGCCTAAAGTTTAGCTTAAGAAACTATAGTTAATCATGAAATATCTAATTACTCTAAAAACAATTAGTTCTCAAGAAAAGGAAAGTTAAACATGTGAAGAGTGAGAGTGATAGTTTAGACATGAACTTGAAGCCCTTATTGTAAAAAGATTTGGAAGAGGAAGAGGTAAATACAAAGGTAAATTTCCTATTATTTTTTTTTCATACAACAAGGTCGGTCATAATGCTGTTAGGTGTCCTGACAGAGATGATAAGGATGAAAGGAAGGAAAACAAGTACAAAGGAAGAAGAGATGACAAAGACTACATGAGAAGCAAGGATGAAAAAGGTAAGAAATTTTGTTATATTGTTGAAGAAGCAACTGACAATGAATCTGAGAGTAATGATGATGGATTTATCTATGTTGCTATGAAAGAAGATTCTGATGAAGATGAGAAAACTACACTAATCTCATATATAAACAAGAGTGACAGATGGATAATTGATAGTGGATGCTCCAATCATATGACCGATGATAAAGATAAATTTGAAGATATTGGTCCATAAAATGGTGGATATGTTAAATTTGGTAATGATATTCCATGTGTTGTAAAAGATAAAGGCACTATTCAACTGACTGAGAAGATAATCTAACAATGTTTACTGGGTTGAAGGACTTAACTATAATCTGTTTGGTGTTTCACAACTGAACAAATCAGGTTATAGAGTTGAATTTCATAATAGGAAGGCCAAGATACATGATGTTGATGGTAAGCTAATTGCAACTGGTGATCAAACAAGAGGTAACTTGTTATATCTAGATTTATCAAATGAGACATGTTTGTTTGCACAACAAGAAGATGTTTGGTTATGGCGCAAGAGATTATGTCATGTGAACTTTGACAATCTGGTGAATATCAGTAAAATAAAGAAAGTAAGAGGGTTTCCTAAACTAAAGAAGCCTGGCAATGCTATGTAAAATGATGTCAATTGGGAAAAATGACCAAGTCTAGTTTTAAGTGCAGAACTTACACAACTAGTGATATTTTGAAATTGGGTCATACTAACCTATGTGGACCCATTGATGTTCAAATTTATTGTGGAGATAAGTATTTCATTCTATTTGTTGATGACTACTCTAGAATGATAACTATGATGTTTTTTAAAACTAAATTTGATAGTTATTTAAGTAGTATTTAGCTAGAGTTGAAAAAGAAACAGGAAAGAGTTGAAAGTGCTTGATATTTGACAGAGGTGGTGAATTCATTTCAAATGAGTTCAATATATTATGCAATGACACAAGAATTAAAAGATATATGTCAGCACCAAGGACCCCTCCTTAGAATGAAATAGCTGAAAGGAGAAATAAATCAATAATAGATTGTGCAAGAACATTAATGATGGAGAAGAGTGTATGAAAGAAATATTGGAGAGAAGCAATTAGTATTGATGTCTATAGCTTGAATAAAGTACAAGTCAAGAAAGGTACAAATGCTAAACCTTTTGAATTATGGTATGGTTATGCTCCTAATGTGAAATATTTCAAAATATTTGGAAGTAGATGCTATATAATGAAAGATAATAAGAATGGAGAACTTGATGCAAAGTGTGATGACGACATATTCCTAGGTTATTCCACCAAAATAAAAGCTTATAAGTTTTTAAATTATAACACTAACAAAGTCGTGGAAAGTGAAAATGTGAAAGTTGATGAGTTTGCATAAAGAAGTGACACTTCATGTAAAGAAGAACTCAAAGATTATAATACATTCATCTATGTGGATGATGATGCTCCCAGCATTGAAAATGAACAAGAAAATCAAGCTGCAAGTTTCCAAAAGACATGAAATGATGACATACAAATATGAATTGCTGAGCAATAGAGAGTGGGTGCCAAGCACTAGACTAAAGATGCCTAGTCACAAACAGGGAATGTCGACCATTAGATTGTAAATGTTGAGCATGTAAAACATGAACTAGAACCTAAAAAAGAAAGAGCAAATGAGCCTACAATTATTTTTCTAGATGAACCTATAGAAGAACCAAGAAGGGAACTACTTGTGCTAGAAAAATATGTGAGAAGACATCACAAACCTGAACAAATCATTAGAGATGCCAAATTGAGTGTTATGACAAGAAGAAGACTCAAAGATGACAGATGCTTAGTTTGTAAATTTGAGCCCAAGATAGTAAAAGATGCTCTAGACAATGAATATTGGATTCAGGCAATGAATGAAGAAATTGGCTAGATTGAGAAAAATACTTGGACTTTAATGCCAAGACCTAAAGACAAAATCTTTATTGGAACAAAGTGGGTTTTTAGGAGCAAACTCAATGAGAATAGAGAACTAACAAGAAACAAGGAAAGACTAGTATGCACGGGTTATGATCAAGAAGAAGGAGTTGATTATAGAAAAGCCTTTTGCTCTTGTGGAAAGACTTGAAGGAGTCAAAACTTTGCTTGCATATTTAGCCTAAAAGAATTTCAAGGTGTATTACATGGATGTCAAATCTACATTTTTAAGTGGTATACATGAGGAAAAAGTATACATTGAACAACTTGAAGGATTTTTAGATCCAGACAAGAAGAAGATGGTATGTAAATTGAACAAAGCCCTTTATGGATTGAAGCAAGCCCCAAGAGCATGGTATGAAATATTACATGAATATTTGGTGAAGATTGGTTTTGAAAGGAAAAATAATAATAATCTATATTTGAATAATGGTAAGAATAATGAATTATTTTTATCTAAAATATTTGTTGATGATATTATATTTGGAGGAAGAGAAGCATTATGCAAATCATTTGTTGATGAAATGAAGAAGGAATTTGAAATGTCTATGTTTGGTGAAATCAAATTCTTTGTTGGATTGAAATTATGTCAAATGAAGTTTGGTGTTTTCATTACACAATCCAGATACATCAAGGGGATACTAAAGACTTTTGGTATGGAAGATTTCAGGTCAGCGAGTACACAAATGTCTATAGGACATAAGTGATCTAAGAATGATGATTCCATTGAAGTGAACCAGACCTTATACAAATCCATGATTGGAATATTATAGTATATTGTCCATAGAAGACTAGATATTACTTTGGAAGTTGGGATAGTTGCTATATTTTTAGAAAAACCTATGGAGAATCACATGATGGCTGTGAAAAGGATAATGCGATATCTGAAAGGGACAAAATACTATGGATTATATTACAAAAAAAGTGATAGATTTGAGCTAAATTTTTTCACTAACTTAGATTGAGAAGGGAATATAGATGACATAAAAAGTACTAGTGGAGGTGCATTCTTTCTAGGAAAGAGATTAGTGTCATGGACAAACAAAAAGTAGAATTATATTTCCCAATCAATAATTGAAGCCAAGTATGTGACAACTATAGTGAACTATTCAAACATTATGTGGATCAAACAATTACTAAAAGGAATGAAAGAAGAGATTACAAATCTAGTGGTTATCTATTGTGATAACATGAGTTCTATTGACATTTCAAAGAATCAAGTGATGCACACTAGGACAAAGCACATTGCTATCAAGTATCAATACTTGAGGGAGCTAGTTCAAGACGAACAAGTGAAGTTAGAATATGTAAATACTAAGGAATAGATTATTGACATATTCACAAAACCCTTACCTAAATATGCTCATGAATATCTTAGAGGTAAACTAGGGATGATTCCCCTAATGGAAGCCACTTAAGAAGACAAGGTGAATTGCATCACATGTGCTAATTAGAATATCCTACACATGCTTGGTCTCTATTGTAATAATATTATCTTAAACATAACTTACTTTTCATAATGAAGACATCATCAAATGTAAAATGTATATAGCATTAAAAAAAAAAATTGACACTATAATTTTACGTGGAAATTCTATTTGGAAAAAACCACCAGCAACATGTCACCACTTTTTCACTTTATCGAAGTGATCTCTGTGAGGAGCCAACCCTGTTAAAGGTTACAAAGCATATTGCTAAATGTGACCTTGTTAAAGGATTCAATCACCATATTAGGAGTGGCCTTGTGAGAGGACTTTGATCATTCCATTTAGAATGTTACCTTGTTAAAGGATTTACATAGACTATAAGTCTTCAAATTACTCTTAGGTCAACCTCTGTTAAAAGGATTTCAATACAAATTGTTTACAATGATTAGAAAGAAAATAATAAGTTTTTATTTGTGTAATTACAAATCACTTTTGCAAGTTTAGATCTCTATTCAATCCTAGTGCTGACTCACCGATAAGCCTTCTATTGTCATCTTTGATCTTGACATTTGTGAAGATTCACACCAGGACCTAACCCTATGTTGGGTTTATTTCAAATTCTTTTTTATGAAGTTTTGGTTGCAGAGTGGTGTTGGTTCACTTAGCTATAGTGGGTGGACAAGAATGTATACCAAGAGGGTCATGAGATATGATCCAAGGCTAGAGATTGGTCTTTTTGTGTTACCAATAGTCTTGGGGAGAGAGGCATGATAGAACTCCTAGGTGAGGGACAAATGCAACATGGAAGAGTGGACTATGCAATAGCTAAAGCACCATTGAAGGTGACCAACATAACTCCATAAATAGGAGTCATGGTTGAATGAGATACAAAAAGAGGAGGCATAAATCCATTGATGAAGACAAAGAGGCAAAAAATTTGTTTACAAAATCTCACCAGAGCATCTACATGGGACATGGAAAATTTTCAAGCTCGGGAGTATGGTGTAGGAGCACTTAGTCTTAAAGATATTGGAGATGATCCCTAGAAATATTGTAATTATTTAATGTAATTCCATATTTTTTTATGTGATATTCAATGTAATGGAATAAATTTTAATTTCTAAAGGAAATAAATGTAAAGTTGTCAAGAAAGTGCAAAACTATAAGTTATAATGCAAAAATGCATAAAGTGCATAAAATATTGTTAAAAGTACAAAAAGGATTAAAAGAATGTAATAGGTTGGTTTAAAAGTTGGTTGGGAAGTTTTAAACCACCAATGAACCTATAAAAATGTATGTATGGTTGAACCAAATTAGAATGGAAGGGAAAAAATCACATTTGAAACAAATTTGGAGTGATTCTAAGTTGTTGTTTTGATTGTTTTTTAAGTTTTTATGTTAGTTCTAGGTCTTGTATAGACATTTATGGCCTAGAATCCATGTAAAATATGTATATTCAGATAGTAGGATGAATATAATTTCTTTTGGTTTTTTTTTGGAGTGATTATTTGAAGAAATGAATAAGTTATGAGCATTTTGGTAAAAGTGCTTGTTTGCTGATTTTGGATTCCTTGACAACAGTAATGTTGCAGCACTTGTTACTGACACATATGGAAGATTTATGAACTATAAATGTATTCATTGGAAATATATGTGAATTTAGTTTTATTTACTTTTTTTTTGAGTCATTTTCATTGAGATTTGTGGAAGTTATACATTTCTTAGTGAAAACTAGTTTTTTGAAATCTTCAATGGAGTATGTAATAATTTATGCATTGGAATATTCAATGGCTTAAATTTTTGGAAACTAGATTCAATAACCCTCATTATGAAATTGGTTTGGGATCAATTGATTTTTTATTATGAAAGATATGGGATGCCCTACATAGGGTTACAAGTTTTGTTACTGGTTTATGACAGTAAGAATGGGTCTCGGTACAAAGACCATAACTTGTAACATATTTGTTGGATTATAATGAGATTTGGATATGTTATAATATGCATAGTTTTTCAAAATTAATAAAAAGGGTTTTTCAAAAAATTATTAGAAATGAAAGTTATGAATGATATACTCTTGAATAGATGGCAGACCATGTGAATGGTGAAGTATTGATCAACTTGTGTTGGAAAGTGTTATGTTTTGCCTCATAAGATGTCTAAGAATGGAATTTATTTCATGGATTTTAATGGGATCATAAATATCCCATTCATTGGTTTCTTTGTAGGAATCTCTGCATCAGAAAACCTTCAAGAAATTAGTCCATACTTGTCAACAACACTTAAGCCTTTTGCTCAAATTCACTTATTAATATCAACATCATCTCTACTAGATTTCTCGTTTAGCTTCACATTCATGTACACACTTGTGCATTTCTGATCCACCTCTATTTTTATGTGTCTCTTACATACACTTGTACTCTTGATAATTTTTTTGACTTTGTACCTCTTTAAATAGGCAATTCTCTCTTTACTATTTTCTACAATCACTGTAGATGTTAGGGTTTATGATAAGATTCAACACGAATCATTGTCTATGTCCATCTTCTTGATATTCTTCTAGAAACTTCTTTGGAATCCATATGTTAAATTTTTTCATAATACTTGTCTCAAATTTAATGATCCAACTCATGAGTCTTATCTTCAACATGATTTACATCTCCTAAGAAATTAATTGTGTTAGCTTGATCTCACAATTTCCTTGAATTTATTGTCATACTATCACTTAGAAGTCTCTAAATTCTGAGACTCAGTCATCATTGAATTACTTGGTCGCTGTAATTTTTTTTGGCTCGGCATCAACTATCTTTCTTAGTATCAATTATCTTTCTCGGTCAACACTAGATTTTCTTATCACTAACTATAGCTTTGTTGACACTGCATCACTTGACATTTCTTAGCCTTTTACTCTATTGTTTGGCTTGGCTTAGCTTTCTTGACATAAATAATCATTTTTCTATATCAAAGTCTATCTAATAAAATGTCCATTGTAACTCCCTTTTCATAACTCAACCTTTTCTCTAGGTGTTATTTTTATGAAAAAATTCTCAAATCCTCTTCATCAATCAAATAGATATGACATTTAGATTAGGTAGCAATATGTCTTATCAATAGATTCAACATCAATGAAAAAAAAAAAATTTATTCCAATAGTAAGTTTCCAACAATCTCCCTCTTTGGCATTGGTAGAAACATCTCAATATCTCATTATGTAGCAATGCCATTTGTTACCATACAATCCAAAAGTTTTCACTCTGATTCTCTTTTATAAATTTCTCCCTTTGAAACAATTCTCCTTCTATAGATTCTCCCTCTTTATATATTGTTTCATTATCTCCCTCTTTGACAATAATCTTTGTTTTTCCTCTTTGAAGTATCTCTCCTTAACTCACCATATTATAACTTATCTCCTACTTAACTCTTTATTTAGAGTAATCTCTCCCTATTTGACAACAATGCCAAAGACATTGGGTTGTCTGAGCTTCAAACTCTTCATACATTTTAATTATGTAGATTTTGCATGTCTGGCTGATTCTTGTCATCTATCTATGACTGATCTGTTATGTCATACTAAATTATGTATGTTAGACATGTACCAAAGTAGAGTTGTATTACATCAACATGACAAGAAAACACTGAGTGTTTTTGTTTAATTGTTAAAGTTGTACTTAAGGACCTTGAGTAATTGATTCACCCTCCTTAGTTATTCTAAACATTTCTAACATAATGCACCTGATACAAAAAGAATTCACTTGACTATTCTCAATGCTCAAACTATAGAAACAAGAACCCATCATGAAAATGTGATTTAACCATCCTCTCCTAGTATATCACATGCTCCAAGTGAACATACTATGGTCTCTAGAAAAATGTATCATGTCAAAACTCTAACTAGTATCAAGAGTATACCATGGAATAACACTACCATACTCTAAACCAACATCTCCTCTTAACACCTCAACCAAGGACTCCTTGAGTTATCAAGATGTCAACATCTTCATTCACATGGAGATACCATCTCCAATTAGTGATCAATAAAATATAAAATAACCTTTTGCAATACCATGATCTAATATATTCTCCAAGAGTTACAACACTAAAGAAGATAATTCATTACCACATAATGAATATACAATCACTAATAATTCTCCCATTGAATTGCGAAATTGATCGCTCCAAGAATATGATATTGAATCCCCAAATATGAAAATCATCCAGGTCTATGAATCACATCGAGTGAAACCAAAATTGTCAAACTAAAGAAATTCACCATGTTATAGGGCATCATAATTGACTATCCAAGTGCTCACTTATTATCCACCCTCGTATCCCAAAAAACCACCCCAATATAGAAGTGACCATAGATAAGGCTAGCTAAAAAGTATATAATAGCACTTAATCAAATATGGAAGAAATAGATAGTCCACATCCAAGCTATCCTACTACAACTAAATAGGTGATAAACCTACACAATTGGATAACTTCTAGATTCGATCGTTGTAATATATAAACCCATTATTACATCACTGACATGGAAAAAAATGAGATCTTAAAGAGGAAAATCATTTAAACAACTTGAATCAAGCATTAGATCAAGCACACAACTGATTTTCCAATTATGTCCACATTAAGGACCATAGATCATTAATTTAAATAACATCACCACAAAAATGTTGATTGACTGATTTCATATCAAAAATCTCATGAAGAGAAAGAATTAGACTTCCTCTCACCATGAACAAAGAATACATGATTAACTACAAATACTTCATTCAGTAACATCTTGGGGGAACCAAGGTATAAAAATAGAGCTTCAATAGATTCACAAAATCATAAGTTTTTTTCTTACCCATGCAATAAATGCAAAAATATTGTGTTCAATAACACCAGTGCACATCCACACCTACATCCACACTCACTTCTTATCTAGAAGAATCAAATGTCTAAAAAAATAATAATGGATAATCATAGATGAACACCACAATATATTTTTATGAAAAATCTATAAACCCCCGAGCTCCTATGAAAAAGAATATAATACATGTAAATACAATAATTCAAGAGGAAAAATTAGTACAAGAACTCTAGGGCCACTTGTAGCACAACTCCACAACCACTACTAATACATGCATTTGAGAGATATAGGCTATCTAGAAGCTTCCAAATCCACTCCATAGCCTCTACGCATTCAAGATAACAAAAAAAAAAGCCTTCTAACACCCATGTATTAAGAATTACTCTGTTGTCAAACAAGAGCTCTAGATTAATGTCATTTCAACATGATGAATTCTATTTTTGTTGTCTTCCCATCCTTCAAAAAATATATGTCATATCCTAAAATGCTAAATCAATTGCAAGACTTTTTCTTATCAAAGTACTAATCATTTGCCAATTCCTTCAAGCTCTTGAAGCTAAGAAATATTAACATATTGAAATACATAGAACTAGAAACACTATAAATCCTCACATGCAAGCAACTTACAAATCACAGAACTTAGCTCTGATATCAATTGAAGGAAAATGAAGGCACTCAGGAAAGCCATATGAGATCAACATCCACAACCTATATCAAATGATTTCTTCAATAGATTATAATAAATAAATTTAAATGCATACTACTATGTCATAAAAGATGAAACAAACATAGTTGATTTCTCACAATTAAATTATTAAAGGAAATGATTAAAAAAATCATGAGGGAGATTGTTGGAAATGATTGAAATGATCATACATAAAAAGTAATGGAACTGGTAAAGAATGTTCTCAATCATTGTTTTGTCATTGATGTCAAACTTGCTACTTGTAGGAATGACAAATGCTTTAGTGATCCAAATACTATCAATTGGTTGATTGACAAGGAGGAGGCAATCAATAAGATGTAACTAGAACACCTAGAGAAAGGTTGAAGTTATGATGTTGTAATGAAGTACAAGGATCAGCTAAGCCATTGATGAAAAAGTGTATTGATGACATACTCTAAGACAAAGAGAATGGGCACACTGAAACATATCAAAGATGTAAGGTTTTAGCTAATTCATTTGTAAAGCCTAACTAAGTTCATTAGAGAGAGAGAGAAAGCCAAGCAAGCTAGTAAGTGCCGAACAGATTCCTAGTTGAAGCCGAGTAAGTTCAACTTCAGTAAGTGCCAAGTGAACTTTAGATGCTGAGCAAGAAACAAGTGTCGAGCAAGAAACAAGTGCCGAGTAACATAGAGATGTCGAGCATCAGTAAACCAATAGTGTCGAGTTGCTACATTATTTCAAAGATCGAAGATTCGTCAAATCTAAGCCAACAAGGTTGTTATCTAGAATTCTGTGAATTAAATAAAAGATAAGAGTGATGAGCTAGTGGCATAGAAAACCATGTAAAACATTTTTGGAGAATACAACTAGACTTTAGACGAAGTTTCTAGATAAGAGCAAGATATGGGGTAAATACATTGTATCCTACCTAATTCATTTGAAACCCTAAAGTTGGAGAGGGAGAATCGAGTGGCAAAGGAAAACCAGATTTCTATTTAAGGAGTCATAAGGCTACAAAGCAAAAAAAATAGAGGAGGTCAAGCATGAAAGCATAAAGTGCTGAAGGAGGTGCTAAGGAGTAAGAAAGCATAGTTACTCTGCTTCAATAGATGACCACAGATATGGTTGCATTGGTATGATGAGTAAGAAGACTTAAGGAGACGAAGTTTGAGATGAAAAGCTGTTAGAACTGAAGTGATCAAAGCCAAGAAAAAGGACTGAACTAAAGAGCGATATGAAATTGACAAAGTATGTTGTAAGTTGTATCAGATCAAAAGGTCATTATTGTTACTCTCTAGCAATTATAATAGATAGTTTAAATCCTATGGACTTAGGTTGGTTTAATAGCCATGTTGTAAATCCTTTAATAGGGTGACATTCCAAGTGAATGTTCTAAAGTCCTTTGATCAGGCCCATTCCTAATAGTATGGGGAAATCCTCTAACAAGGTCACATTTAATAGTGTGTTGTAAACCTTTAATAGGGCAAGCTTTTAACAAGGCATCACTTTAGAAGAGTGAAAATCAAATAGCATGTTACTGGTGGTTTTTCCGAAATTGGGTTTCCACATAAATCACTATGTCGTGTGTTGATCTTGCATGTTTTATCCCTGCATATTGATTTACTGTAATTTGCTAGGATGATTGATTTAAGTTTGGATGGATGAAAAGTTTATGGATTCACTATAATTTGAGAAAAAGTATTATTAGGGCACTTAGACCTTGGATAATTGATTCACACCCCCCCCCCCCTCTCAGTTATTTTAAAGAATTCTAACAATTGGTATCAGAGCTAAATTGTTGATTCAGTTTAAAGGGACTAGAGGAAGAAAATATCAGAATGCCTAAGAGAGAAGTCCCCAAGCTCAACAAAGACAACTTTGTTGCATGGAAAATTTTAATGAAGCTACATCTTGGATCCATAGGAGATTATGCCCAAAATTCAATTGTTACTAAACATGTTGATCCAACTGGTACTCTTATTGCAGAAGATTTGAAAAATAAATAGGAACACAATCAGCCAATGCTGGAGATTGCTTCTGCACTCAATTATGCTCAATTTGATGACATCAAAGGATGTGACACTGCATTCAAAATGTGGAAAGCTCTATCAGACATATATGGAGGAGATCAGAATGTCCAAAGAGCAAAAAGAGAAAGCCTTAGAGGAAAGTGAGAATGCTGCTCAGTATGGCACAAATATAAAGGAAGTGGTATGTGCAATAAGATGTTTGAGTGGTCAATTGGATGAAGATATTGTTAATAGTAAGTTCTTAAGAACCTTGCTCCTTATCTATGCTATTAGAGTATCAGCATTACAAGAACTAAGATGTATACCAGGAAACAATCTAAGTTTTGAAGGTATAGTGGGTAGACTGACTGCATTTGAGTTATCCAACTTTGATAACTACAGACATGAGAATGTTGAATCTACTTTCAAGGCCAAGCTATCACTAAAAGATGCTAAACAGGTGAAATCAAAGAAAGAAAAAAAAATGAAATATGTATATAGTGATAGTAGCATTGATGAGGAAGATGTGGAACAATTGGAAGCATTGTTAGCTAGAAGATTTCACAGAGGCAAAGGAAAATTCAAAGGTAAGATGCCTATCATTTGTTTCAATTGCAATGAAGTAGGACATATTGCTGCAAGGTGTACACAAAAAAAGGATTACAAGGAAGACAAAAAATACAAATATAGAAGAGAAGATGATAAGAGAGATTACAAAGACAAAGGAAAGAAGTGTTATATTGCTGAAGAGAATTCTGATGATAATGATGATGAAGTTATTTATGTAGCTATAAAGGACTAGTCTGATGAAGAAGAACCTACAGCACTGGTAACATGTATGAACAAAAATGATAGATGGATAATAGACAGTGGATGCTCACATCACATGATAGGAGACAAAAGTAAGTTTGTTAACTTTACTCAGTATGATGGAAATAGTGTTAGATTTGGTAATGATGCTCCATGTCAAATAAAAGGAAAAGGTTCCATTAAGCTTACAGAAAAAATTTCATGTGATAATGCATACTATTTTGAAGGATTAAACTACAATTTGCTGAGTGTCTCATAGTTAGGCAATGTAGGATGCAAAGTAGAATTTGGAAACAAAACTACAAAAATCTATGGTACTGATGGTAAATTGATAGGAAAAGGAGATCAAACAAGAAGTAATCTGCTTTACTTTGATATGGATGATGTTTCTTGTTTTGTTGCAAAATGTGATGATGAATGGTTATGGCATAGAAGGCTATGTCATGTCAACTTTGACAATCTAGTCAATATCAGTAAAAGGAAGAAAGTCAGAGGTTTACCAAAATTGAAGAAACCTGATAATATCATGTGCAAACAATGTCAGCTAGGAAAGATGACAAAGTCAAGTTTCAAAAGTAAAAACTATACATCTAAAGAAGTACTTGAGTTAGTCCATACTGACTTATGTGGTCCAATGGAAGTAAAAAGCTATAAAGGAGATAAATACATAATGTTGTTTGTTGATGACTATTCAAGGATGATGACTATTATGTTCTTAAAGCAAAAATCTGATGCTTTTCAAATGTTTAAGTGGTATGTGGCTAGAGTTGAAAAGGAAACAGGAAAGAGTTTGAAATGCTTGAGATTAGACAGAGGTGGTGAATTCACATCAAATGAATTCGAGATATTTTGTAATGACAAAGGAATCAAAAGACAAATGTTAGTTCCTAGAACTCCCCTATAGAATGGAATTGCTGAGAGAAGATATAGATCTATGATTGACTATGCCAAAACATTAATGATGGAAAAGACTGTCACTCTAAAATACTAGAGAGAAGCTGTAAGTGTAGCTGTTCATACACTGAACTGAGTACAAGTCAAGAAAGGTACAAGTGCAACACATTTTGAATTATGGTATGGTCACTCACCCAATGTAAAACATTTCAAAGTATTTGGTTGCAAATGCTTTATCCTTAAAGATGCTAGAAATGGAAAATTTAATGCAAAGAGTGATGAAGGCATATTTCTTGGTTACTCCACTAGAAGTAAGGCATATAAGTGTTTGAATACTAACACTAACAAAATTGTGGAAAGTGCAAATGTAAACTTTGATGAGCATACAGAAGTCCAAGCTGAAGAACCAAAGAGAATGGATGAATATAGAACCTTTGTGTATTCTTATGAAGGAATGCCTGTTGACAAGGATGCTGTCAATCAAATTGAAATTCAACAACAAATTTCAGTTTCAGCCGAGTCACAACCAGTGAATGCCGAGTTACATTTAGAACCTGAGTTGCAGAATGAAGAAAATGCACAATCTAATCCTAAAGACAGTACACATGAAAGAGATGAAGAACAACCTGACAACTCAGTGCATAGTGACCCTGAATCTGAAAGATCAAACATGGAAACAAGGACATAACCAAGATTATCCAAATATGTAAAAAGACATCACCCTGCTAAATAGATAATTGGTGACAAAGATGAAAGACCAATGACAAGGAATAGACTAAGACATGAATCATGTCTGATCAGCAAATCTGAACCTAAGATAGTATATGGTGCATTACAAGATGATGACTGGTATAAAGCTATGGAAGAAGAGATTGATCAAATAAAGAAGAACAAAACCTGGAGTTTAGTTTCCAGACCAATTGACAAGAATGTGATTGGCACCAAGTGGGTATTCAGAAACAAGCTAGATGAGAATGGTAAGATTACTAGAAACAAAGCTAGACTAGTATGCAAGGGTTATGCTCAAGAAGAAGGATTAGACTATGGGGAAACATTCGCCCTTGTTGTTAGAATGGAAGGAGTAAGAACTTTACTTGCATATGCTGCATATAAAGGTTTTAAAGTCTATCAGATGGATGTAAAGTCTACTTTTTAAATGGTATACTAGAAGAAGAAGTCTATATTGAACAACCAGAGAGATTTTTTGATGAGAACAATAGGGATATGGTTTGTAAATTACATAAAGCACTCTATGGTCTGAAACAAGCACCCAGAGTATGGTATGAGAGACTTCACAAGTATCTAGTGCAAATAGAATTTGAAAGAACTGATGATAATAGCAAAACATACATCAAATCAGAAGAAGGTAAGGATATTATTGTATCTAAAATCTTTGTGGATGACATAGTTTTTGGAGGAAAGGAAGTGCTTTGAAAAGGCTTTGCTGACAATATGAAACATGAGTTTGAGATGTCTATGTTTGGAAATATCAAATTTTTTGTTGGATTGCAAGTACATCAACTAAAACATGGTATATTTGTGATACAATCAAAGTACATCAAAGAGATACTTAAAACATTTGAATTGGAGGAGTCCAAACTAGTCAGCACACCAATGGCAATAGGAAATAAGCTATCCAAAAATGATGTATCAGATGAAGTCAATCAAACAATGTACAGATCCATGATTGGAAAACTACAATATGTTGTACATAGCAGACCAGACATAGCATTAGCAGTTGGAATAGTGGCTAGATTCTCTACTAATCCCAAAGAAAATCATCTCATAGGAGTAAAAAAAATAATGAGGTATCTCAAAGGAACTGATAACTTTGGTCTATATTAAAAAAAGAACGAGAAGTTTGAGCTCAATTCATATACAGATGCAGATTGGGGAGACAACATTGATGATAGAAAAAGCACAAGTGGAGGTGCATTATTTTTAGGTAAAAGGCTAGTTACTTGGACTAGCAAGAAAAAAACATGCACATCCCAGTCCACTGTAGAATCAGAATATGTGGCAGCAGCAGTCAATTGCACAAACATTTTGTGGGTCACACATCTATTAAAAGGAATGAAAGAAGAAGTAACTAAACCTGTGGTATTGTATTGTGATAACACAAGTGCTATAAAAATATCCAAAAATCCAGAAATGCATGCAAAAACCAAGCATATTGCAATCAAGTATCATCATGTCAGAGAATTGGTAGAAGACAAACAAGTGAAGTTGGAGTACATTCACACAAAGGAACAAACTGCAGATATCTTCACCAAACCATTGCCCAAGGATGCTTATGAATATATTAGAGGCAAGTTGGGGGTAATACCTCGAATTCAAGTAGTATAAAATAACAAGGAAGCTACCCTGCATCAATAGGAATAAATCATTGAAATATCTGAAGAATGATGTAGAGGATGATAGCAGGAGTAGAAACTCCAAATCAGTCACAAGCATGGTGATAGAGGGAGAAGACATCATAGCCAAAGCTTATATTGTGTATATTAAAAGATGCTACGTTTTTGGCATTTATGTCAAAGAGGGAGAAATGTGTAGAAAACTGATCAATACAAAGCAAGAGGGTTATATATATGAAAAAGGGAGATATATGAGATTAGTAGTAAGGATGCAACAGTCAAGAAAGTAGCAGACAATGTATACAATCTTGGTGGTAACTAAGTTGATCAATTGATCAGTTTGGTTTGCCATCAATGCCAAAGAGGGAGATTGTTAGAAATGATTGAAAAAATCATGAGGGAGATTTTTGGAAATGATTGAAATGATCATACATAAAAAGTAATGGAACTGGTAAAGAATGTTCTCAATATTGTTTTGTCATTGATGTCAAACTTGCTACTTGCAAGAATGACAAATGCTTTAGTGATCCAAATACTATCAATTGGTTGATTGAAAAGGAGGAGGCAATCAATAAGATGTAACTAGAACACCTAGAGAAAGGTTGAAGTTATGATGTTATAATGAAGTACAAGGATCAGCTAAGCCATTGATGAAAAAGTGTATAGATGACATACTCTAAGACACAGAGAATGGGCACACTAAAACATATCAAAGATGTAAGGTTTTAGCTAAGTCATTTGTAAAGCCTAACTAAGTTCATTAGAGAGAGAGAAAGTCGAGCAAGCTAGTAAGTGTCGAACAGATTTCTAGTTGAAGCCGAGTAAGTTCAACTTTAGTAAGTGTCGAGTGAACTTCAGATGCCGAGCAAGAAATAAGTGCCGAGCATGAAATAAGTGCTGAGTAACACAGAGATGCTGAGTATCAGTAAACCAATAGTGCCGAGTTGCTACATTATTTCAAAGATCGAAGATTCATCAAATCTAAGCCAACAAGGTTGTTATCTAGAATTCTGTGAGTTAAATAGAAGATAAGAGTGATGAGCTGGTGGCACAGAACACCATGTAGAACATTTTTGGAGAATACAACTAGACTCTAGACGAAGTTTCTAGATAAGAGCAAGATATGGGGTAGATACATTGTATCCTACCTGATTCATTTGAAATCCTAAAGCTGGAGAGGGAGAATCAAGTGGCAAAGGCAAATCAAATTTCTATTTAAGGAGTCATAAGGCTACAAAAGCAAAAAAGAATAGAGGAGGCCAAGCATGAAAGCATAAAGTGCTAAAGGAGGTGCTAAGGAGTAAGAAAGCATAGTTACTCTACTTCAACAAATGACCACAGATATGGTTGCATTGGTATGATGAGTAAGAAGACTTAAGGAGACAAAGCTTGAGATGACAAGCTGTCAGAACTGAAGTGATCAAAGCCAAGCAAAAGGACTGAACTAAAGAGTGATATGAAATCTGCAAAGTATGTTGTAAGTTGTATTAGATCAAAAGGTCATTATTGTTACTCTCTAGAAATTATAATAGATAGTTTAAATCCTATGGACTTAGGTTGGTTTAATAGCCATGTTGTAAATCGTTTAACAGGGTGACATTCCAAGTGAATGTTCTAAAGTCCTTTGATCAGGCCCATTCCTAACAGTATGGTGAAATCCTCTAACAAGGTCACATTTAACAGTGTGTTGTAAGCCTTTAATAGGGCAGGCTTTTAATAGGGCATCACTTTAGAAGAGTGAAAATCATGTAGCATGTTACTGGTGGTTTTCCCAAATTGGGTTTCCACGTAAATCATTGTGTCATGTGTTGATCTTGCATGTTTTATCCCTGCGTATTGATTTACTGTAATTTGCTAGGATGATTGATTTAAGTTTGGATGGATGAAAAGTTTATGGATTCACTATAATTTGAGAAAAAGTATTATTAGGGCATTTAGACCTTGGATAACTGATTCACCCCCCCCTCTCAGTTATTCTAAAGAATTCTAACACTTAATCCTAAGGAATCCAATTAGAGCACTTAGATACCTGAATTGATAGGCATTTTAAAGATTTCCTTTAGAATGAAGTTTAACCTATAAGGATCTAGATAGAACATCTAGATACCTGAGATTGATAGTATTTAAAATATTTTTTCCAGAACAGAGCTTAATCTTTAAGGATCTAGACAAAACATCTCGATACCTGAGAGTTGATAGCATTTAAAAGATTATCTCTAGAATGAAGCTTAACCTTTAAGGATCCAGATAGAACATCTAGATACCTGAGAGTTGATACCATTTAAAATATTATCTCCAAAATGGAGCTTAACCTTTAAGGATCTAGATAGAACATCTAGATACCTAAAATTGATAAAAGACAACAAGATCCAATTATAGAATCATCCCTAGAACGAGGATTGATCCTTAAGAATCGAGGCTCAGATTATACTAATACCTGTTCGATAAAGATATTGATGAAAAGATTAAATAGATGAAAAAGATGTCAGATAGAGGGAAACAAGATGCCCCTAGCAATGAGATGGCCCAAGTGATAAAGATTCAGATTAATTTAGCATTGGTTTTGAAAGATTCAATGATGTAATCATCTTGCCCCCTTGGGAGCGAAATCGAAAGATGACACACTAGAAATATGATGTCAAGTAGTATATAAAGAGATATAGAAGAAATCTAGTATTCAATAGATTGTAGAAGAGATTAGAATGATCAGAAGAAGATTTAGAGTCAATTTGAAGCAATTTTGAGGTCCAGAAGACCAAGTTTGACCAAAAGTTGACCAACTTTGACCACAGTTGACTTTTAAAAATAATAATTTGAAAACATGAAGAATTTTGAGTAGAAAAGATTCTAAGAATCACAAAGTAATAGAAAAAATTGGATTGCACAAGCGTTCGATCGTGTCGGTCCCAAAATTTTAAAACGTGATTTTGAGCTGCTTAGGTGTGTCAGCTTTGGAATTTGATCCCGATAATGGATTCAAAACTGTCAAATCAGCTATGGGGTGATTTTTGTTCAAATCAGAGCACTTTGAAAAATTATGTCAAACCCTATATAAGGGCCCAAGGGGTCATTTTCAAATCATTTGAACCTTTTGTCTTTAGTGAATAGGAGCTCTAAGAGGAAGATGGTAGTCAATGTGAGATATCACTGTTTCAAGCACTCCTGATGACAACCAACCGACAGACTATGGACCAGTGGTGAGTGGTCGATAACCTTACTTTGTACTTTTGTTTTCATGCTTTTTGAGATCATTTATTGCATTTTTAAGCATGTTTTAGGAGGTCAACAATCAATTTTTGCACGAGACTATCCTTTCTTGCACACAGATTTACCAACCCGGTGTTTCTTCACGTGCGTCAGTGGGAGTTCTCGTGTGGGAGATACCCAATTCTCACATGAAAAGCGTGAGAATTTGGGCAAACTTCGCACAAGTTTTTGTTGCCTTTCACATGAGAGAGTCTTTCTTCATGCAAGGACTTGATTTCTCACGCGAAGATGCATAATCTCGCACAAAGAAACGAATTCTCGCATGAGGAAATACATCTTCGTGTGAAAATCTGTGATAGCATGTTCATGAAAAATTGCATTTTTGATGTTTTAGCTTCAATTTTTTCATTTATTTTGTCATTTTTTTGACTTTCTGAATGAGTACTGACTGTTTGCGCATTGTTGTTGTTCATGTGTGTAGGAGGTATTCGGTGATGTCTCGTTTAGATCATATTATCTACCATATGGAGCTCTGTTGTAGAGCCTTGATTTGGTAGACATGGCCCACATTGACAGATTGGGTTTGTCTTCTTTATGCTCGATCCTAGCAGTGCTGGTGAATCATGGCTTGTTGACTACTTTGGTTGAGCATTTCTACTCAAAGACGAACACCTTCCACTTTCCATAGGGAGAGATGATAATCACTCCTAAGGACATCTACAAGATTCTATAGATCCTGTTCCATGGGCCGAGAGTGGCCTATGACATGGTGCCCCAAGCAGGTGCAAAGGCCTTGTGTGCCATTTTCCAAAGGCAGCTAGCAATTGGACAAGCCATCACCTATGATGACCTCATTCATACATACAAGAAAACACACAAGTTGGCTTTAGTTTTGGCCATATTTATTAGCTTCTTCCTAGTACCAAATAGAGGACAACACGAATTAGAGTGCGAATGAGGTATTATTCTTTAGAGGATGCTCAATGCTCCATGTCTAATCAATATCCGGGAGCATGAACTTGAGATGATGTCTGCAAAGTATATGCTCTAGTTTTCACTAAAAGTTACTACTACTTTGAATGCAATAACTGTTAAGGAAATCTAGTTTATCCAAAGGAAAGATGACTATCAAATACTTAGAAAGAAATTCTAATTATTTAGCCATATATCTATGCACTTACTACTGTAGGAACAGTGACTGGTTCTGTTTCTAGTGGCTACAGGAACAATAATTTTAACTCTAACTTAGAAAAATGAGTCTAACTTCTACCTACTAAAGTAAAACTCCACCTTCTGCGTGGGCCCCCACAGAAGAATGAAGGAAAGAAAAAATCAGATAAAAGTTTAGAAACTTAGCAAAGGCATGTATTCATCAAATATGTAGTATTACAATAATTTAGGAAAAGCAATAAGATGTCTATCAACTTTGTCTGTCTATTCACTACTTAACCTCATAGATACAGACGAGGTCTTATTTATAGAGAAGAACAAAAAAATCCTAAAACTATGACTTTCCTCATGAAGGAAAGTCAGTTACAACTTTAAGACTGTAAACATGCAATTGGAAAGACATTAATTCTCCCTTAAATTCCCCACAAATATAGAGATCATAGCAAATGCTAGATTTGCTCATTTATCTATCTTCAAACAGCTTTCCAAGAATCCAAGTATCGTGCTTTGCATGTTTAACTGATTTCTTTAATGTTTACTTCCTTGGTTAGCCGCTTTATCAGGTCTCGCTTGGTTATTCATTAAAATAGGTCCCTTCTGACTTTGTTGCCAAGCCTTCTAGTTGCAACAGTGTCATAACGCTTCTGCTTAATGTCATCAATGCTTTTAGCACTATTCCTTTGTAGTTTGTTTAACTCTGCTCTTCTTGTATCCTGCGATCAACATTTAATACACACAAGACTTCCCGCAAACATTTATTTTCATTTATTAGTTTATAAAGAAAAGGCATTAATTATTCAACTAATAGTTTTTGCAATCTCTTTAGCTGCAGGAAGATCTACCCACATCAAACATTCATGAAGAAAGATTTTTACCACAAAATGAACCCCTTTTTAAATATAATTTTGATTATCATTTTATGCCCTATGTTCATACTTTATACATCAAAAGTTCAAAAAATTTATACTAAAGGATAATAAAGTTCAGCATTTTATAGACAAATGTCCACAAAAAGGGCTAATAAAATTTCTATTTCTTCATGTCATCATTTTCCCCCCCAACCGTCCTGAGGCTGGCCCCTTCAGCATCTATAAGTTTCTGATCCTCATCCACAGTCTGAGGTCATTAGCAATTTTCTCTCCTGATTCATGAGCTCTGTAATTGAAATATCCATGATTTTGTTTCAATCTTTACCATTTCTGTTCTTCAGTAGTCATGTTATATTCAGTAAACAGATCATGTTTTTCAAGCATAGGATGCAAAAGTATTGGCGGTTGGAAACGAAGAGGTACCCAATAATTTTTTTGATTTCTTCCCAATGTCAGATACTTGGGCATCTTGCTGATGGCTAATTCCAAATTTTGGGGAGAGTGCAACTCCTTGGTTTTCAAGTCTTCTGGCAATCAAATCCATGTTTGAAGAGAAGCTTGTATAGCATTAAGGGCATTTTTAGAACAATGCTGCTCCCAATCCAGAAATGCCTATTTGCGAACGGGGTGGATTTTGGCAGCAACACTTCAATTATTGCTAACGAAAAGCCAATCGAAGAATACTCTGTAAGTGTTCTGTATTTTTGGCCGAATGTACAATGGTTCAAACATTTCTTTTTCCCTGTAAGGAGCAACCTAGTTCTCTCGACTGATCTTATTCTGCATCCATGACATAACAGCCCTAAACTGTACATCTCCCACATACAACAATGAATTCCAATCTTTATCATCTGGTACAGCAAGATTATGAACATATAATTCACAAAGGAGATTCTTCAAAGTCATTGGAACTGAATTGAATGCTACATAAAATTCCTAAGGAGTATGTAAAGAAGGGTTCAATCGACGAGTAATTTGAGACAACTAAAAATTAATCATTTGCTCCTTTAGGAACAATGTATAAATTGGAGATGGGGACCTGCAATTTACAAGCTCTGGAATGAGCTCTGTGATCTTTATGACACATTGTTGTAGGATCTTAATTTCATTATCCTTTTCTTCAATTTGCTGTGCTTGTTCCCTGATAGTTCTGAGCATTTGTTTCTTCTCTAAATCCCAATTTGCTTTCTCCCATTGAAATTGTTGGTACAGATTAAAACTGGCTGTTAATGGAGTGGAAATGTTTAGTGGTGTATGACGATGGACAATAGGTCTATAATCTTCAAGGCAGTACTGAGGATGATGGTGGTCAGTAGTGCTGTCATCCTGAGAATGTTGTTGTTCAACAAAATCATTATGTTGACAAGTAATAGTGTTATCAACTTTTTTTGAAGGGGAAATGGTTGCAGGATAGGGTGCAATAGTCATTTGTTCTTGAAATGTTTCAACAATTTCTTGAACCATTTCTTGTGCAACAGATGGATATTCCTCTGGTGGTAGATTATCAGTTTCCTCCGCTGGGTGTCCAACCTCAGGCACTATCTCTTCTGAGGACTCTGTGTCACTATCAACATTAATAGGACTATTTGGTTTTGCGAAAATTTCCTTAGGATTATTTTTATGTTCAGAAGTAGGTGTTGTATGCTCTGGTGATTGTGCAGGTGTAGGTACTAGAGTTTCAATATCAATAGGTGGTGTAGGAGGTTCAGGTCTTATATTCACCCCAGACATTCTGGTGACTTGCTGTGGGGTAGAAATTGGTTTCTTGCCCTTATCAACAAATTTCCCTTTATTCAGGTTAAGTGCAGGTTCTTGTGATACTAGAGGTACTTCTTCTAAACCTTCCTCTGAGGCAACTATGTGTGATTTTCTCTTCCTAAGAGTTGAGGCTTCTACAGTCAAAATTTTCCTCTTTGTAGTTTTAGGCGTAGAAGCAGAAGCCGAAGCTTCTTGAGCCATTCTATATACTACTTTTTTGACTCCTACAATAGTTTTCTCTCTTGTCCCTACTCCTTGCCCTTTGGGTCCACCCCTTCTAGGTCCCTCTAGCCTTAACTTTATAAAATCATCCCATGTTCCCAAATGCTGCCTAGTCAACTCTTTTTCAATTATAGCCCTAATCAAGCAATGGTGGGATACCGAATGAGTTTTACCTTGCTGTACATAGGTAGCTTGCCTTTTGATGATATTATAAAGGAAACTTGGAAGATTTACAAGACAATCCCCATGCCGCAAACCACTCAGAATTTTGAAATGAATAGCATGCAAATAGGAATATTTTCCTTCACAGGTAAAATATCTTATGATAAATTCAGCAGGGTGGATAAATTGCAAAGGGAGAGATAATCGTAATGTACCTTGCTTTTTGTTTTCCTCTAGCCGAGGATCTCCTGGTACTGAGAATTGCTCTTTTTCTTGCTGTGCATTCATGTCCTCTGTCCAACGTTCTCCAATTGTGGGTAACCCAGAAACTTTTGCCACCACTTCTTCGATGAATTCTACCCGAATGCCCTTAACAATTGCATATCCATCCCTCAATGTATTATGAAATTGGAGTGCAATTTCTTGATCAAACTGCTTCAAACTGAGACAATAAGCCAACCAGCCTCGTTGTTGAAAAAAACTACATATTGTTGGGTCTGCCAGTAAGACTCTGTGATCTGTTGGTTCATGCTGCTGAGGTTATCCACCCATATTTTTGAAAAAAAAATGCTAATACAGGTGATTTCACTGCAATTAATTTTGAAATTATGGGCGATGATAGCTACAGGGGTTTCAACAAAGGGAAATTGCAATACTTCAATACTTTCCAAACATCACACTCTTTAGTACTTCATGACGACATTTTAATCATCAAACCATAATGAGAATAAAGGTCATGCTAAAAAACATACGCCATATTAATGAGGTATGCAAAATCATGATTTAATATTATTTCATACATTTTGAAAGTACAAAGGGTTGCCAACTCATTACTAAAATGAGCCTTCCCCGTACATCCTATATGCTAACTTAAGATTTCCTTGATTTTGCATTCATGATTGATTTCCCCTCTCCTCAACCTAGTAGAGACTGGGTCCCACCAAACCGTAAAGATTGCAAATTTTGAAAATTGAAATAACTTGCTTTCCTAAATAAATAATAAATGAAATAAATAAATGCAAAGGGGTCGAGTGTGACTGACCTAAGGTGCGATAGGAAGGATGAACTGAAAAGTGCCTTTTTAGAGAAAGAAAGTGAGATGGAATGATGATGGAAAGATCAGAAGATGGGATGGAATGAGGTGGAAAAGGAATGAATTTTCACATGAGCGCAAATTTTTTATTATTATGAAGGCCTTGAAAATAAATTCAAGGGTTGCAGGTGTCTAAGTGTAAGCCTCAGACGAAGTGGCTGTAGGAAGAGATGTTTCTGTTGTTGTGAACTATTGAAGAAATTCTTCTCTAGTTGCTGGTTTATGATATAACTTCAGGCGATGCCCATTAACCAGGAGTTTGAATTTAACTGGATCAATTTTTGACAGTTGAACTGCTCCATTGTCAAAAATTGTAATGATTTCATAGGGACCAAGCCATCAAGTTTGAAATTTTCCTTGGTGATGCTGATATCGTGAATCATACAAGAGTGCCCAATCACCAACAGAGAATTCTCTATCTTTAACGAATTTATCATGCCATTGCTTTCTTTGACTTTGAATTAATTCTGTGTTATGAAGAGCTGATTTTTGCCATTCATCCAACTCATTGAGATGTAGAATGCGATCCTGTTGTGCTGCAGCAAGGGTAATATCAAGTTCTAAAGCTGTCTGCAGAGTTTTATGTTCAAATTCAATAGGCATAAAAATTGTGTTTCCATATAGGAGTTGGAAAGGCGTAAACCTAGTAGTGGATTTCCATGTTGTTCTGTACACCCATAAGGCTTCAAGAAGTTTTGCTGCCCAATCTTTACGATGCAAAGATACGGTTTTTGTGAGAATATGTTCCAGCTCTCTATTTGTTACTTCTACCTATCCATTGGCTTGTGGATGATACAGAGATGATTTTCCATACCAAATTTTATATTCCTCCATGAGTGCTTCTATTAGGTTAGATGTGAACTGAGGCCCTTGATCTGATTGTAATTCTCTTGGAACACCAAATCTAGTAAAGATACATTCGTACAGAAACTTTGCAACATTATTGTCACGGGGATGCTTCATGGGTTTTGCTTCAACCCACTTAGTAACATAATTAGTACAAACCAATATGTAACTTTTCTCTTCTGATGGTGGTTCAATAGGGCCAAAAAAATCAATTCTCCATTTATCAAATGGTTCTACTACTATCTATGGCTGCAAGAGCATTTCACCTATTTTGGTCAGTCTACCCATTCTTTGACATTTATCACATTTTTTTGTATACTGAGCTGCATCTTTGTGAAGTGTAGGCCAATAATAACCTATATTCAGAATCTTTAATGCAATTTGTTTGTTAGAAAAGTGTCCATCACAGGGCTTATCATGACAAGCATGAAGAACATCATATATTTCATCTTCTTTGAGACACTGTCGTGTTACCTGATCTGGTCTAGTATAAAACATGAATCCTAAGATCCATGAGAAATTAAAACTCTTTTCTGCTAGCAATCATTTTTCTTTTGTAGAAAAATATGAGGGAGTTTTTCCAGCAGTTAAATAGTTGGCAATGTCAGCATACCAGGGATTGTGTGTTGTTAAAAGGAAGAGATGTTCATTAGGAAAGCTATCTTCTATGGCTGTAGGATCATTAGGTGTTTGAAGATGAGACAAGAAATTAGCCACAACATTTGCTTTACCTAGCTTGTCAATAATGGTGATGTCGAATTCTTGCATTAGTAACAACCATCGAGCCAATTGTCCAGAGATTGCTGACTTGTTCACCAGATATTTAATAGCAGAGTGATTTGTATGTACAAATATTTGGTATCCTATAATGTAATGTCTGAATTTGTTCAAAGCATAAATTACAGCAAACAGTTCTTTTTCTGTCACTGTGTAGTTATACTCGGCTCCTTGAAGATTTGTGCTGATATAGTAAATTGCATGTTCTACTGAATCTATCTTTTGGCCAAGTACTGCTCCAATGGCATGATCTAAAGCGTCTATGTGTATATGAAAAGGTAACTCCCAATTTGGTCCTCAAAGAACTAGTGCTGTTGAGAGGACTTCCTTAAGCTGTAGGAAAGCTTTTTTACACTTTGAATCCCATACAAACTCTGCATCTTTTTGAAGCAATTTGTATAAGGGTGCCACAATTTGACTGAAATCTTTGATAAAACATTGATAATATTTCGCATGTCCTAAAAAACTCCCGACTTCTTTCAATTTGGCTGGTACAACTAATGTATGTATTACTTCTATTTTTTTCGGATCTACTTCAATTCCTTTAGGAGAAATAAAGTGTCCCAAGACCACTCCTTCTTGCATCATAATAAAGCACTTTTCACTGTTTAAAGACAAATTGTAGTCTTTGCATCTTTGTAAAACCTTGTCCAAGTTTTATTTGGCTTCTTCAAATGTTTTCCTGTGTGTGGTGAAGTCATCCATATACACTTCCAAACAATCTACAGATATGTCAGAAAAAATGCTAATAATAGCTCTTTGGAAGGTTGCGGGTGCATTGCACAGACCAAATGGTAGGATAGAATAAGGAAATTTTCCCCATGGACATGTGAATGTTGTCTTGTCTTGATCTTTTGGTGCTATCTAGATTTGATTATAACCACTGAACCTGTCTAAGAATGAAAAGTATTTCTTTCCTGCAAGATTGTCAAACACTTGATTGACAAAAGGTAATGGAAACTGATCCTTCTTGGTAGCCAAATTAAGTTCTCTATAATCTATGTAGACTCACCATTTTCTCCCCTTTTTGGGAATAATAACTAATGGTGATACCCATTGGCTATTGGAAATAGGATATATGAAGCTAGCATTGAGTAACTTTTGCAATTCATTTTTGACAATATCCCTTAATGTTGGGTTTATCCTACACTGCGGTTGTCTCATAGGTTTATAATCCAGACTGATATAAATTCTATGGGTATAGAGTACAGGATCCAAACCTTTCATATCTATATACTCCCAAGCAAAAGCATCTTGATGCTTTTGTAACAGCTGCAGGGTATCATGATGTTGTGCCTGAGATAAGGACTTGCTTATATTTAATTCTCTTCCTGGAATGATTGTTGTTTTGACTACTTTTTTAGACATTGAAATTTGCACAATTGGTTGTGAATCTATCTCATGTGGCAGGAGTGAATATAGTTCATTAGATAAAGGCAGAATGCTTTCTAAGACATACTAGTGTAGAAGATGCTTCAGGTCGTGTTCCATACTCTTTCAGTATAATAGAAGAAATGACATCATCTTCCTCTTTGATGTTTACAAATGAATTCCATGAGATCATCATCAATTTTTGAATAGAATCTATGTCCATATCAGAGTCATCCATATTTGGCCAGACAATTTGATCATCCTGCAACAAAGGCTGAGTAGGAGAATACAAGGTCAAATTTTTAGTGTTTGTTCCATCTGAAATAGTCATTTTCCCTGATTGGCATGCAATATAAGCATCTGTTGTTGCTAAGCATGGTCGTCCTAAAATGATAGGGTAGCCTCCAGTACTTGTTTTTGGAGAGAGTACAACAAAATAAACTGGGTACTCCCATGAATGTAATATGATAGTGACATCTTCTAGCATACCATCAGGAATGATGGTAGAACTATCTGCTAATTGCAAGATTTTTGGCATCTTCCTGAGACCAATGATACTTAATTTGGACACCACTTCCTTGGTCATTACATTGATGGATGCTCCTAGGTCTATTAAGACATTCTATACTTGTACTCCTTGAATGGTGAGGGTTACTACTAGGCTACTAGGGTCTGTATACTTAGGCATTTTGCAGTTATCAAGCATAAGATCAAAGAGTTGTCCAAGGACATGGATAGTCTTTGGGTCTTTCTTTTTCCTTCCTAGCTTTTTAACATAGGCTTCTTTGATGGCTTTTGAATATATAGGTACTTCCTTGATTGCATAAAGTAAGGGAATTTTTACCGTCATTTGCTTGAGTTGCTCGAGAAAATCTAGTGTAGCTTGATTTTCACTTGGCAGTATTTTCTCTGTTAACCTGCTAGGAAATCGTGGTGTTTTGGCTATAGGAGAAACAATGGTGGTAGGTTCTTGAACTGACTCAGCACTCGTATCATCTATTTTCATTATAATGGGCTGCTGAGGTGAGGCAAGCGTTGTTCTAGATCTTAGATGAATATCATTTAGGGTAATGGAATAACTTTGTTGCTGGGCTGAAGGTTTTGCACTATTAGGGTTAGGTGCAGGTTGTACAGGTAACTATGGCTATTTTGGAGGGGCTGTATTGGCTGTAAGAGGCATTAAGGCTTGCTATTGAAGAGGTTGAGTCAAAGCCGGCTACTACCAATTCTAGGTTTGCTGCCAACCCTGCTGAGGTTGGTGCCATCCTTGGTTAGGCTACTGCCACCCTTGGTTGGTCTGTAACCAACCTTGGTTAGGCTGCTTCCAACCTTGGTAAGGTTGCTGCCAATGATTATAATTACCATGCTATTGTTGCCATTAACTATTACTACCGTAATTATGGAGTGGGTCTTGAGGAATACCTGATCTTGGAGCCCATGGCCTCTGTTGAGCAACATAAAAGACTTCCCCGTCTTCATCAATTGCCTTGAACTCAGTAGGCACATGCTATGATTCCACATTAGCAATAGGCATACATCAGTAGTTGCATTTCTTTTCTCTGCAATGGGGGCAATACTTTGCCAACATACTATCAACATCTTCCTTCTTCCTACACACTTGCATGGTATCCAATTGTGTAGCAACATCATTAATGATGTCTTGCTTGAAATCTGACAAGAGGTTTGACACTTCTGTCTTAGATACTCCTATCCTAGGAGTCTTTTGGAGTAAATCCCTCAAACCTCGTCCTTTTTTTGTTGTTGCTCTGGAATAGTTTAATCAAATATTCTTGATTTCAGCCCATGTCTTCTGTGTAATGTCACCTCCAGCCATTAAGTCTAAAGCTTCCATACTCCTATCATGTACTCCTTTCAGAAAGAGATGCTTTTGAGACTCCTCATTCAGCTGATGTTGTGTGTTGTGCTGTAGGTTAAACATGAACTAGGCAACATAGTCCTCCAAAGTCTCATCCTCCTTTTGTGTCATCTTAAAAATGTCATCTCCTTTCAAATCATGACCTTTGCAATATTCCTTATATTTATTAAGGAACAGATTACTCATAGTTGACCAATCTGTCATAGCATTGGCACCTAAACTCATAAACCATCTCAAAGCGGCTTCTTTGAGAGTTGATGGAAATAATTTCAGCTTATGGGCATCAGTTGTATAGTCATAACTTCGACAAAGGATTTCGAACTCAAAGAGAAAAGTTTTTGGATCTTTAGTAAGAAGGCCATAAAATTTAGGCAGGGCAGCTGAGGGTATATTTTTCAAATTTTGATTACCCTGCTGAGGAGAAATTGGAAAGGGAAAGGTAGGTTGAGCTGCTACCATTTGTAGATGTCCTAGTGGTGGCTGATAAATGACTAGAGCTAATGGATTATCTTGATATTCTGGCTCAGCAAAAAGATTATTCAAATGAAAAGATTCTTCAGATGTGGTTGGTGATTGTACTTGTTTCAGTACTTCTGCAAATACATTCTCAAACAATTCTTCTTCTCTCTCTTCTCTTTCTTCTCTTTCTTCTCTTTCTTTAGAGTTAGGATAAAGAGGATCTTCCTGATTGAAGTAGGATAGAAATCTTCCAAGGTCATCTCTTCTTCTATGCATGCAAAAATGCTGAAAATGAAATTAAATGACTCAATAGTAAATACTAGACTGACACCATCCCCGGAAATGGCACCAAAAATATGTCTAATCAATATAACACCCTTTTAGTTATAGGATTGGACATCCCTTACCACCAAAGTACTATGCTGATTTTCATTAAATGTCAATTCGGGAGCGTGAACTTGAGATGATGTCTGCAAAGTATATGCTCTAGTTTTCACTAAAAGTCACTACTACTTTGAATGCAATAACTGTTAAGGAAATCTAGTTTATCCAAAGGAAAGATGACTATCAAATACTTAGAAGGAAATTCTAATTATTTAGCCATATATCTATGCACCTACTGCTGTAGGAACAGTGACTGGTTCTGTTTCCAGTGGCTACAGGAACATCAGTTTTAACTCTAACTTAGAAAACTGAGTCTAACTTCTACTTACTAAAGTAAAACTCCACCTTCCACATGGGCCCCCACAAAAGAATGAAGGAAAGAAAAACTCAAATAAAAGTGTAAAAACTCAGCAAAGGCATGTATTCATCAAATATGTAGTATTACAATAATTTAGGAAAAATAGTAAGATGTCTATCAACTCTGTCTATCTATTCACTACTTAACCTCATAGATACAGATGAGGTCTTATTTATAGAGAAGAAAAACAAACTCCTAAAACTAAGACTTTCCTCATGAAGGAAAGTCAGTTACAACTTTAAGACTATAAACATGCAATTGGAAAGACATTAATTCTCCCTTAAATTCCCCACAAATATAGAGATCATAGCAAATGCTAGATTTTCTCATTTATCTGTCTTCAAATAGCTTTTTAGGAATCCAGGTATCATGCTTTGCATGTTTAACTGATTGCTTTTATGCTTACTTCCTTGCTCGGCCACTTTATTAGGTATCACTTGGTTATTCATTAAAATAGGTCCCTTCTGACTTTGCCACCAAGTCTTCTAGTTGCAACCGTGTCATAACGCTTCTCCTTAATGTCATCAATGCTTTTAGTGCTATTCCTTTGTAGTTTGTTTAACTCTGCTCTGCTTGTATCCTGTGATCAACATTTAATACACAGAAGACTTCCTGCAAACATTTATTTTCATTTATTAGTTTATAAAGAAAAGGCATTAATTATTCAACTAATTTTTTTTGCAATCTCTTTAGCTACAGGAAGATCTACCCACATCAAACATTCATGAAGAAAGATTTTTACCACAAAATGAACCCCTTTTTAAATATAATTCTGATTATCATTTTATGCCCTATGTCCATACTTTATACATCAAAAGTTCAAAACATTTATACTAAAAGATGATAAAGTTTAGCATGTTATAGAAAAATGTTCACAAAAAGAGCTAATAAAACTTCTATTTCTTCATGTCATCACTCTAGAGAGATTTGGGTGGGGCTAGTGCATGCTTGCCCATATGTTCTATGAGATGCATGAGATAGTATACCATGAGCAGAAGAGTATGGCCACTGGTGTATACATTCTTCAGATCTGGGCATGGGAGCACTTGTCGATTACATGACCCATCTTTTAGGATGCTTGTGAGCCCACAAAGCCATATATTTGTAGATACAAGGGGCTGATTACCAAGGCAAGCTAGGTAAGATGGACCACTGGAGGACTTGTCTCAATGAATTGGTCTTCATCGTATGGAAGCCCTTGCGAGAGATGGAGGATTGGGACGATGCTCCTAGGGAGCTAGGATGGATGTTTTGCTCGCGACCATTGGTGGGAAAGACCACAAAGATCATTGAGCAATTTTCTATTACATAGGTGTGGAGGCAGTAGGATATCTCCCAAGAGTATTGCACCTATCGGTAGGTAGTCAGGACCTAACATGAGGATGACTGACGAGATTGGATATTGGGAGATCCATGATTGATGTGCACAACCTAGTTGTGACACAGTGGGACTACCTTTTGAATGTAGCAGATCTAGGGGTGATGCCAGCATATCAGGAATATCTTATTAATCACCTCTTCCCACAGTTCATAGATCCTCTGGGGGGAGCAACATAGGGTCCCCAACTGTATGCATGAATATGTAGCCTCTACTAACACACACACTTCAACATGGTCCTTATTTGCGGATTCATCCCAGAATGAACATTGGATTGTTTATCCGAAAATCTGCCGGCAAAGTGACCTGTTGCCTTCTATCTAAAGGGAATTGCTTGTCAGATATCCTCAAATTCAAGGTGTTTAAGCAACTAGACCCTATAAGAATGAAGGATTTGAAAGAAAATGTGACTAATCTATATGAGAATGTAGATTAATCTAGAATGGAGTATGCACGTTTAATCTAAGCACATGTAAAAGAAATTATACTAAATGTATGCATATTAAATCTACAAAATGAATATGAAAGTAGGGGGCTCAAATGAATGCACAATCCAGTAGCAATTCGATGCAAATTCTCATTCAACCTCCTCTCAAAATGAAGAGATGAGGGTCTCTTAAATAGACTTTCTTGGAATCCATCAACGATTGAGATACATTTCAATCAACGGTCAGGATTAAAGGTGAAGTTCAGTCATAAAGGAAGATTTCCAAATTAAAGGGAGTTAACTGATTTAACTTGAGTAGAATAAGGAGTTAACTGATTTAATTTGAGTAGAAAAAGGAGTTAATTGATTTAATTTGAGTAGAATAAGGAGTTAACTGATTTAATTCATTTTTGATCAATAGTGAACTAGAAATTTCCTTTTTTGAACTAAAGAGAGATTTTGGTGAGATATTTAATTTAATAAAATGAGATATGCTCTCATAATTACCTTTTCTATTTAATTAAATAATTGTTTAATTAATTAGAGAAACTTTTCTTATTTAATTAAATAACTTCATTTAATTAATTAGGAATGGCTTCCCATTTAATTAAATAACCTTGTTTAATTAATTAGAAGCAAGTATTCCATTTAATTAAATAATTTTCTTTAATTGCTTAGAAATACCTTTCCCATTTAATTAAATAATTACATTTAATTAATCAAGATAGGCGTATTTATTAAATTAAATAAATTTAATTCCATAATACATTAGCCTTAAGATATAATCTAATTTAATTAAAGTATAAATACTTAGTAATTAAATTAAATATTAATCAATAGGTTTAATGTGACTAATATGAGTAAATATTATAGGAATTAAATAATAAGAATGATGAATGTAGATTAGGGTTTTCTACATCTGACAATTAAGTCAAGTAGCGAGTAGTAGAATAAGAATTTGCGTAATGGAATAGGTCTTTAGGATTGATCAGAAATAGACCAGAATTGGTTGAGATGGTAGTGAGCCAATTTTGGGTTATTACACCAACAGGCACCAGTACAGGGGCTTGTATAGTAGCAACAACCACTACAACAGCCACAGCCACAAGGTCCACTACCATAGGTGAGAGAGAGGGTCAGACAGGTTTGGATTCCCACATGGTAGATGCGGTAAGATCTAGGTTCTAGTGGTAGCAGTGAAGAGTAGGGTCAACACCAGAGGGCAAGGGTGGAGGAGTAGGCACTTATAGAGTAGGCACTTAAGATGCTCAATGAGGAGATGTAGGAGTAGCTTGCTACAGGATCTCAGGATGCACTGTAGCAACAAAGAGAGTGGATTTGCTAGGCCTCTTAGTAGATCGGAGAGCTACATATTTAGGTAATAGTTAGGGATGCATGGATCTTTGAGTGAGATTAGGAGATTCAAAGATTATAGGCTCGAGTGTAGGCTGTTGAGCAGAGGGTAGAGTTGCTGCAGGATGAGTTCCGATTGTAGATGGCCTGAGTAGCCTACTATTTTGTAGCATATTTGATTGTGGTGCCCGATGAGGCTTAGCAGGTGCCTCATTTCTCATAGTATGCCCAAGATTTTGGGGGTCCACATCCTCCTGTCAGGCAAGATATGCTGCCGCCGCCTCCTCCTCCTGCTAGAGGTGATGGTGCAAGCCATAGCTAGACACATGATACTCTTAGCACTAATTTTGATTCTAGCTATGTATTAATTGGTGTGGTAGCACCATTTTGTATCATTTTTTATCAATAACACTCGAGTAACACTCATTTTTGTATTGACACACATTTTTTGATATATATATATATATATATATATATGATATTTTGAGCCAAGTAGCATTGTGTTCATGTCATTGTCATTGTCTATCTTTTCCTTTGATGCACATGAGATGTTTATATGATGATTATGAGATGCAAAATGCGATGTAATGGATGCATGAATGTATGTTTGATTTGAATTGCTCATTTAGATGGGATAGATGTATGGATGTAATGCATATGGAAATGAATTGACATCTCATGAAGTGTTGTGTGTTTTTGCTTAATAGTGACAGGTACCCCCTCAAAGAGCATGTGAATACAAACCAAAGAACCAAATGCTTGTGTAGCCATGGAGATTCTTGATATGTTTGAAAAGATCCACAATCTCCAATACAAAGGATGGAAATAGAGTTGTAATTGAATTGTGGTCTTATGCAAGTGAAGCATGCAATGCAAGACTATGTTAAATGCAACCCTAGGTCTGGTTACCAAGCCTCGATAATTTATCATCACTGAGTATAGAATAAAATCTTGTATGTCCTACAACCCCCATTGATAATGCAATCATGGTAATATGAATAGGACATAGGTTAAAGGTTTTTCAAGATTAAATGTAAGTATTTGAGGCACAAGAAGCCAGAATGACCAGAACATTTGTCCCTTTTATTGTAGTAGGCTAACATAAGCATTAAAACATAAATGTTAGGATGACCAGAATGTTGCTTGCATGGTAGACATGCCAAACACATGAGAGATCCATCTTATGCTAAGTATTCAGTAAGTATTCTATCCACAATGACCCTTGCATTAGTAACCTGAGATAGAAGTGTGCTAGGTATACTTGCAGCGACCCATACGTTCACTTAATAGGATGAGTGTTAGTATGTACTGTAGCATGAAGAGTTCACTCCAATAGACAAGGAGAAGAACCAATTCCATGGACATTATCCATAAAAAAGGAGTTGAGGTACACCTAGCATCCAATACAAGATGGAGGCTCTTATAGTGGACACCCCTCTTATAGGAATATGTCAACTTATTGGGACTAAACCACAAATAGAAAGAAAATAAAAGATCATGCCCCCAGTCATTACTTCTCTAGTTAGAAATGACATCATCGAGTTGATTGAGGAGACATGATGAAAGCAAAAGCAAAAAAAACAAAGAAAATGCTCAACATATCCAAACAAGTATGTCATTTAAGTTCAATGTTTCTCATGGGATTGATGTCAAGTGTCAGTGTCCAAAACATGGATGAAAGGAATCTCTTCAGTAGGGTGACAATAATAGGCAGACACATTTAGAACGATTGGTGACTGAGGTCAAGAAGGAATCTTTGAGGTGAAGAGCCTTAGAGGATTGAGTGACAATAGATAGACTCAGTCAAAATGAATGGTGACTGATGCAAGAGAGATCTTCCATAAAGGAATCTAAAAATGTGACCTGAGCAATAATAGGAAGACACAACTAGAACAATTGGTGACTATTGCAAAAGATATTCTATGAGGAGAATCTCAAAAAGAGTGACACTAGAGACAATAGGAAAACATAGCCAGAATAACTGGTGACTGTCATGAAAGAGATTCTATGAGGATAATCTAGAAAAGAGTGACACTAGCAATAGTAGGCAGATACAACTAGAATGACTGGTGATTGTCGCGAAAGAGATCTTCCACAAAGGAATCTCAAAATGTGACTCAAGAAATAGTAGGTATACATAGCTAGAACAATTGGTGACTGTTGCAAAAGAGATTCTATGAGGAGAATCTCAAAAAGAGTGACATTGGTGATAGTAGGTAGACATAGCCAGAATGACTGGTCACTGTCACGAAAGAAATTCTATGAGGAGAATCTCAAAAAGAGTGACACTAAAGGGAATGAGCCTAAGCTATGAGAAGACTCAATCCATGGATACATGAGTAGAAAGCAAAAAAAGCAGTAAAAGAAACTATACAGATAGCCAAAAGATGCACTTGCAAGATGGAGCATTGGAAACAAGAGGCCCCTGTTTACTAGGTTTTCACCTTCTTGGCAAAACTTCTCTTTTTTTGCTATCATGATGCCTGTTTCTAGGTTTTCACCAATGGAACTTTTCTTGTTTTTCAATTTTTTTGTATTTTTCTCTTTTTTTTGTATTTTTGTATTTTTTGATTTTTTTTGGATTTTCCCATTTTTTTTAGTGCTACCAAGGCGCCTATTGCTAGGTTTTCACCAGGGTAACAATTTTTTTTAAGGACTTTTTCTGATTTTTAGGATTTTTTTTCAGGTCATATAGATATGTACAAAGAGTTACTGAGATCAGATTAGCTGTAAAACCACTTCAGGTGGAGAGTGTTGACAGGTTCCTTGAGCACTTCTCCCTCGGCTATGGAAAGCTAGTAAGTACCAGATCCATACACTATAGTAATGATGTAAGGACCAAGCCAGTTTGGTTCAAACTTCCCTTTTTGGACTCATTGTTGTTGATTCTTAAGGCTCTCTCTCAGGATGAGATCACCTAGTTGGAAATCATGTGGCCTAAATTTTTTATTGTAGCTTCTTGACATTCACTGTTGATAAGCTCACAAATGATCATGCTCCACTTGTCGACGTTCATCTAGTAACACTAGCTCTTGAAGCCAAGCTTTCCTGTAATCTTCATTAGTAATAAGACCCTTCATAGAGATTCTCAAGGTAGGAATCTCAACCTCTATTGGGAGCACAACATCTGCTCCATAAACCAAAGCAAAGAGCATCATACTCGTTAGAGTCTTGATGCTTGTTCTATACACCCACAAGGTTGGATTAATCTGGAGGTGCTAGTCTCTCCCAGATTTTTTGACTATGTGATGGAGGATCTTGAGGATCACCTTATTAGAAGCCTCAGCCTGGCCATTACCTTGGGGGTAATAGATAGAAGACCAATGTTGTGTGATTTTGAATCTCTTGCATAATTCCTTGAGGTCTTTGTTTTTGAATTGTCCTCCTTTGTCAGTAATGATTGAGGATGGTACACCATACCTACAGATGATGTAGTTTGTGATAAAAAGAGCTATAATTTTTCCATTAGCAATTGTGAAAGGTACTGCCTCTACCCACTTTGTGAAGTAGTCTATAGCTATGATAATGAACTTATGTCCATTAGAAGAGGTTGGGTGAATCTGATCCACCAAGTCAAAGGCCCATTGTTGAAATGGCCATGTTGTAGTAGAGGGAATCAACTCCCTAGCTAGAGCGTGGATCAGATTTCCATCGAGCTGACACTGCTTATAGGACCTAACACACTTGATAGCTTCTTGCTCCATTTTAGGCTAATAGGAACCAACTCTAATGAGTTTGCAAGCTAGTGTCAAGCCATTTGAGTGGGATCCAAAAATTCCTTCGTGAACATTAATTAGTGTGCGTTTGGACTCTTCGAGTTCTAAACACCTAAGGAGTGTTCTGTCGAGACCTCTCCTATACATGTCATCAACAATAATGACATACTATGAAGCATTATAGATAAGTTAATGTTTCTCATTCTAGGTCAAACTTTCTAGAATGGTTTGGTTATGGAGGTAGGAATAGATGTGATGGTAGTAGGATGAGCCTTGTCCTACAATAGAATAGATCATCCTAGAATTAGGGGTGTCGTAGGCTAGGTAGTGTAACACTTCCACCAAGAACTCATGTCAGAGATCATTTTCAAGGATCTGTAGCAAGGAGGCCAAAGTAGCCATAGCATTAGCCACTTTATTATCTACTTGAGGAATTTGCTGGAAGGTGATGTGTGTGAAATAATTCTTTAAGTCATCAACCATGCATTTGTAAGGAATTAATTTCTCATCTTTTGTTTGATACACATCATTAACCTAGTTGATTACAAGCTGATACTCTCCAAAGATGCCTAACTGATCCACTCTCCATTCAACTATAATTTTCATTCCATTGATCAAAGCCTCATATTTAACAATGTTATTTTTACAAGGGAATAGAATCTTATATGCTTTGGGGAATGAATATCTCTGTGGTGATATGAAGAGTAATCCAGCACCAAATCCCTATTGTGTGAAGTACCCATCGAAGAACATGACCCACATTTGGTGTTTGAGTGTCAAAATTGACTCATTAGGGAAATCAATGTTCATTGGCAAGAGACTTTGCATAGGTGCATCTTCCAGCTGATCTGTAATTGCTTGTCCCTTGATAGCTTTGCGTTCAACATATTGAATGTCAAACTCATTGAGTATCATAACCCACTTAGCCAATCTTCCTATGAGATCTTCCTTACTAAGAAAGTACTTTAGTGGATCTATTTGAGCCACGAGCCACATAGTGTGGGCAAGCATGTAGTGTCTCAACTTCTGGGAAGCAAAGACAACTGCCAAGAAAGCTTTCTCAATGATGCTGTAGTTTCTCTCATAAGAGATTAGTGTGCAACTCAAGTAGTAAATAGCTCTCTCTTTGTTGTCATTATCTTCTTGAGCTAATAGGATTCCTAGAGATGTTTAAGTTGTTGAAATGTACAAAATCAAAGGCTTCCCAAAGATAGGAGGCATCAGGATTGGCGGATTGACAAGATATTGTTTGATTTGTATTAAGCTTTGCTCACAATCCTAACTCCAATTAAATTTCACACCCTTATGTAAAGTATTTGTGAAGGGTTGTGATCTATTTGCCAACTATGAAATAAACTTGCAAATAGATTGGACTCTATCTTGTAGACCTCTCATCTAGCTAATGTTTCGAGGTGGGGGCATATCCATAATTTCTTAAACTTTCTCTAGATCAATTCCTTTTGCAAACATGATGTATCCCAACAACTTTCCTAATATGACACCAAATGCACATTTTTTAGGAGTGAGCCAAAGATTAAATTTTTCCATGCAATCTAGGATGGGTCCCAAATCTTGCAGATGAATTTTGTGTTTTGTGCTTTTGACCAAGGTATCATGCACGTAGTCCTCCATGGTCTTATGCATAATGTCATGGAAAATTATAGTTACTACTCTTTGATATGTCACACTAGAATTTTTCAAACCAAATGGCATTACATTCTAGAAGAAGGTTCTCCATGCACATGTAAAAGCAGTCTTTTCCTGATCTTCTAACGCAATTTTTATCTGGTTATAACTATAAAACCCATCCATGAGTAAGTACATCTCATATCCCACTATCATGTCCATGATCATATCAATATTGGGAAGTGGAAAATTATCTTTAGGACATGCCAAGTTGAGATCACGAAAGTTAGTACAAAATCTGATAGATTTTTCATGCTTGGAGACTAGGAGAATGTTGGATATCCATTTAGTGTAATCAATTGCATGGATGAATCCTACTTTTAGAAGTTTCTCCAATTCTGCTTTGATGAGCAATGCAACATTAGGATGCATTTTGTGAAATTTTTGTTTAATTAGTTTGATGCTTGGTGCAATGGACAAGTGATGCATGATAAGATCAGGATCTAGTCCTGGCATGTCAAAATATGTCCAAGTGAAATTTATCTTCTTCTCTCAAAAAAAGGCTATGAACTCTTCCTTTTCTTCAGGAGACAATGATTGTGCCAGATGTATCATATGAGGATGTTCTTCTATACCCAGGTTGATTGGCTGGTTTGACTCTATCAAAATTGATGATCTCTCTTGAAAGTGACTTGGAAGTGCATGAAATATCTCATCCATGGGTGCCTCAGAGAGGTTTTCACCCTTGGATACATCTTTTTCCTTTACTTTTTTGGGTTTTGACGCTACCACAATGTGGTTTTCACCATCAGACCTTTTGCATTTTTTTGTTTTGATTGTACGACTGAGATATTTGATGTCAACTTTAGTCATGTTGATGCTCTGCTCACTGATGGAAGATGTTATAGGTTTGACAACATTTAGGTAATAGGAAAGAGCATAGTCATTTTGAAATGTGGGGACTTCACTAGATGCATTAGGGTTCCAATCTATAAGCTCAAGATGTGTGAGTGAAAGAGTAGTGATAGGTTCAATTGTGTTCACGATATAGTCATTAAGTGCTTGGACCAGCAATTTGAGACCTATGGTGACTTCATCCACAAGTGTGTTCAAATGCCTCTTAGTACCAACGTTAGCAATTGACGACTCTAGGACACTAGTTGGATCAGACCCTTCTGACCTAACCCTAGATGTTTCACCCACTTTGATTTGGTTTTTGTAGACATGAACTTGTTCAATGTCTTTATCAGTAGTTGCTTATAAAAGAGAGTCAAACTCATATTCTTTAGAATTAGTGCTACATGGAAAGAGACTATAAAAATCCCCAATAGTGATAGGGACATACTCGCCTTCATCATTTGGTTTCTTACACAAGTACTCAATATGTAATGACTGACTTGAGTCTCCCTTTTCTAAATGAGCTTTAGGTTGATCAGTATTGTCCTCAGAAGAATCACTAGTATCATCTACAGTGTTGACATGTGGCACAAAGTCATCTGGCTCAACAAAGAATTTAGCAAGATTGTGAGGGATAGGATAAGGATAGGGATCCTCATTATCAGATTGGTCATCCTGAGTATGAGAATTAGCTTGTAACTCATTTCCAGATGAACCCTTAGGTTTTGGTATGAATTTATTAGGTCTTAAATGGAAAGGAACCTTCTTAAATCCTAGACTAGTTGTATCACTGTTGCCTTGATAGGATCAATTAGGCTATTGTTATTGCACCCAATAGGGCTAGTTCCCTTATAGTGGAAATGCTTCATGAGCCTAAGACTAGGCCCATATTTCTCAGGAGTGATTTCTCAAGCTTGCTCTATTAAGTCTACTAGAGTCTCTTCTCTATAAAGCCATGTAGCAATGGCTTTGTTTTCACTTTCATCCTCTAGGGGAACTGTAGCCTTGATAAAAGTGCCTTTATACTTGGTTTGAGGTGTCAGCACAAATAGCTTCTTTTCTTCTAAGGGTCTCCCATAATGATGAGGAGACTCTGGAAGAGATGTTAAGGAAAACACTAGTTCAATATGATACTCTCCCATGCTAGTTTCTTTTAGTTTGAATGATTGCTCAATTTGTTTCAACTTGTTTTCATGATAATCAATGGTTTCCCGGTTAGCAAGGACGAAAGCTTCAGCAACTTTGAGCATATTTCAGGTATAGCTAGTAGTGGTAGGAATAGTAACTTTGGAGCCATGATATGGAAATTTGATGCATTGGTGATATGTGGATGGTACAACATGCATCTCATATATCCATGGAAATCCTTGTAGAATGTTATAAGCCAAGGGAATGTCAAGCACTTGACATGTGATATCCCTTTCTACAAGACCAAAGTGAATGGGTAAAACCACAAGACCTAGAGACTTTCGTTCAACTTCATCATATGCTTTGATAGTGATCTTGTGTCCAGGATCAATAGAGCCCTTAGAATAATTCAATTGTCTAAGAAAAGTAGTAGAGACAATGTTTAGGCTAGCACCATTATCAATGAGTAGTCAACAAACACGTGTCTGATGTATCATAACCTAAATGTGTAGAGGTTGATTGTGCAAGTGACTCAGTGAGTTATCCTCCTCCTTAGAGAAGGACATAAAATAAGGTGACGTCAAGTGACCTACCATGGATTGAAATGGCTCAAGATCAAGATCTTGAGGAACATTTTCCTCAGTGAGGGCTTTGTCCAGAATCTGCCTGTGAGCAGGTGAGATTTTAAGTAGCTCAAAGATGGATATTTGAGTATTAGTTCATTTCAATTGATCGAGAACACTATAGCTCATTGCTATTGAGTTCATTGTGAGTTTTGCACCTTTGATAGACAGACCAACAAGGGCTTTGTCTTTATGCTATTTAGGATTGGGAGTAGAAGGTGTAGGGCCTTTGAGCACCAACTTGGCATGAGAATGCATGAAAATATTAGCATAGTGTTGTGAAGCTGTGTTATCCATTGTGTTGGAAGTAGGGCCCCTCAAGAAGAATGGTGTCTTGGGTTTATCATTATCTTGTTTGCCCTTAATGGTAATGACATTGCAATATTCAAAATCCATAGGCTCAACCATGTTGATCACATTATCATCATTGGAATATGTATAGCTGACCTTGTTATTGGGTTTTGGTTTTGAACTCTCTCCTTTTTCATAGGCTAGGAAAGGCTCTTTGAAGGCCTTGTGATCTGAGTTCTAGTTATGTCCATCTACCAGAAGTTCACTAGCATCAATCATATCCTAGACTTTGTGGTGCAAGTTTATACAGTTGCTAGTTTTTTGCCCTTTATTTTGGTGATACTCACAAAATGAGGTTTCATTCCACCATGGCAACTGTTGCTACAGATCATAGGGGCAAGGGTTGTCCAGTGGTGAAATAAGCTTGTGTTGTAATAATGTTTTGGAGACCACATCCAAAGGTTCACCCAGGGGTGTATACTCTTTCTTAGGGCATGTGGCCCATGAGTTTCTTAGTTTGTTCCCAGATGTCTTGTTGTTAGGAGGAGATTTCTTAGCATTTTTGGTTGCATTGAGACCATCTGTGAGATAGAATGTTACCTTAGTAGGTTTGGGAGTGACATTGTCAACAACCCCATCATGCACAATTTCTTTGTTCTTGTTGACATACTTTGTTTTGTCTTTGTTTGAGGTGGAGCCTTGTTTTGTGTCCTTCTAAAGAGTAAGTTCTCCATTTTTGACCATAAATTCCTCAATGCAAATAGGCTATGTGATCATGTCTTCATAGGTACACAGACCTTGAAGTTGGACTCTATACCCAAAATCAGGTAGGAGGTTATTAGTGAAGATGTCAAGCTTTTCCATTTTTAGAATCTTGCATGAATATTTAGTGTATAGTTGTATCCACCTCTAGAGGAATGTGAGGAAGGGCTCCCCAACTTTCTACTTAAGGTTACATAGATCTCAAATATTGACTGGGTGTTGAACGTTATGAGAATATTGCTGGACAAATAAGTTGGCAATTTTGTCAAACGTCTTGATACCAGGAGGCAAGTGTGAGAACCACTCCAAAGCCTAACCACCTAGACTTCTGGGGAATAAATGCATGAAGTATGTCTAGTTGTGCATAAAATCCATAGACAAGGGGCCAAATTCTTGCAAGTAATCTTGGGGATCAGTGGTGCCAAATTGCTTGTTGTACTTAAGTAGCTCCACACCTCATGGGAAAGGAGACATGTTTATGCTCTTGTCAAATGGAAATGGACAAAGAGTGTCTAATATGTATGTTTTTACAAGTTTCTCTTTCTCATGCATCATCTAAGCTAGTTGGTCTTGCATAATTTTTAGTTGTTTTGGAGTTTGGAAGTCTTAGTTTCCCCTTTAGGCATGACAATGGTTTCCACATTGAAATGAGAAGGTAACTTAGCTCCCTCTTCAGCAAGTTTGAGAAAGTACTTTTCTTTCTCTTCGTTGAGTAAGATTTCCATGACCTTTTGAAAGTTTTTATCTCTTCAACATTTTTCTATGTGTTTAGGAAGTATTTCTGCCTCTTCCTGTTCATCATCTAGGTCATGGTCCTTCTCTCTATCATTCCTAAGTGGTTCTTGATGTCTGCTGTGACTACCATGTTCAAGTTTGTGATCAACCATTGTAGGAATGTGTTCAATTTTAGTATGTTGTGATTCAAAAGGTCCTTTGAAAATGAAGTCAGACATTTTGTTTGGGGATACAAGACCTTTTCTAGTCTTAGGATCCTCTTGATACAAAGGGTTCCTAGTTTGTCACAAGTTTATGGAGAATCTTTGTTGGACTCGAGGTTCCCTAACAGGTGAGGGAGATTGTGAAGATGCCTCACTAGATGAACTAGATGCAGATCATGTAACAAAAGGAAGGTGACCTCTACCAAAATTTTGACCCCTAGCATGACCTCACCTAAGTCTAAGAGGATAAAAAATGTTTCCGCTCCTTGTTGCGACAGTCATAAACAAGGACAAGAAGCAAGAACCTAGACAAGGACTGCACTAAAACTTAGTCTCAACATGAAAATATAAGAATGTTGTATACTAAGGCATGAGTAGTCTGATTTGAAGGCTAGAACAAACAAATTTTGTGACTATCATAACACGGAGTATGGAAAGCACTAAAGAACAAGAATCAAGACAACTAAAGAACAAGACTAGTCAAAGTACGGATCACAAATCTTCAACTAAGCTAAATGTCATAGTTTGGGACTATTCATGGACATGGAATGGACAACTTGATGTAGGAAATAGATTGAATGTAGATCATAGATTTCTTGAATGATTTGATTTGATAGTTTTTAATACAAGGTCTCACACGAAGATCCTCTATAAGGCGTGCGAGAAAGTACACTAGGGGATGCAAAATCTCAGAATAGAAATTTAAACTCACACAAAGAGTTGCTTTAGGTCATGCAAAGAAGTGATAGGTTCAACAAAGACACTTAGCAAGATCTCGTGTGGGCATATGCAAGTTCTCGCATGAAGAACTAAACTAGCTCGCACAAAAAAGTGAGTTCTTACGTGAAGAAATGCAAGACTATGCACGAAATTCATGACCAGACTGACAACAAAATTGGATTTCAAAGAGATTTTCAATAGTTTTGGACAGTTTCAGATAGATTGTAGGTTTGTTTGATTGACAATAGGCAAATTACAAGGTTAATTTTCAGACTTGTGAAAGTGATGTTTGGGTTTCAAACAAGACAAAGTGTTTTTAAAAAAGACATTTGGAAGCAAGCAGTAGTCAAATACAATCCATCTGGGGGCAAAGCAACTTAGAGGGACGAGGGAGTCTTGACCTTTTGTTTGTTTTAGATAGGTTTGGACTATTTATGACTCGATAAAAAACAAACTTTATCCCTAGAAATAGGAAATGGCAGAGAAAGGGAAACCTTTGTCCCACATCTTATGTGCATGCATATACCTCACACAACCATGTCACCCCCTAGAGGGCACCTGTGTTTTTGGTATATTCAAAGGACTTAATAGTATATGCTGAATGAGCACCCTTGTGGTAGGGAACAAGCACACGCAATATCCAGTAGCATGCCTATGGTGAGTTCTATAGGAGAGATTCTTCCCCCTCCTTGCACAAAGATTATGCCTCCTTTCGAAGGTGAACCAAGTAGCTTCTAACTAAGAGGTTTTTACTTAGCTTTTGTTTGAATTAATCCCCTGTGGCTCCACAAGTAGAGTTGAGACTAGAAAATCACACCAACATCTAAGAGTGCACACACACTTGCTTAGCAAGACTAGGGATGACACTGGCCAGTGCAACAGATAGAGCTTCCCCTTGATAAGCGATATCAAGAATCAAGGAAAAGAAATTAATCCAGATTTGGAGTCTTTCACTCTATAAAGCATCTTGATTATAGTGAGTTGGAATCTTTGGCAAAAGGAGTGTGCTCACTTGGGTCATTCTTCGAGGTTGGATCATTCTGGTAGGCCCTCTAAAAGATTGACTCAGATTGGTGGTTTGAACTCAAGGGTCAAAGTTTTTGATTTCCCTCAAGGGGAAAGAGCATACTCCTCTACCTTAATTTCTCACCCTAACATGCAAAATAGGTTAATTACAAACTTAGCTTAATCAATCTAGACTCATTCTTCCTAAAGATATTGATTCCCTCGAAAGGAAATCATCATCTCATCATAGAAAAGAATTAGCACTAGAGAACCACTAAGCTGCTTGCCTTCTTCAGAATGCCATTTTTCAGAAGCGTCTAGGTTTTTCATTCACCCTTGGTCATGACCTCTAAGTGGTGAAGAGCATAATCCCCTATTCTTATATCTTGTACCCTAGGAAGTTCACAAGCCCTAATTAGATTATGTTTTGAAAATAGGAAAGAAAACACATTGTTTTGTGGGTTTTAAAATCTAATTTTTGACAAACATATCTTCAATAATTGTCCTACAAACAAATAGGCAATTCATGTTTAAATGGTTTATGTAAAGGAATCTTTGTCAAACATCCTATAGACAATCATTAAGCTGTAGAAAACTAGAAAAATAGAACAATAAAGCTTTAGAAGAAAAAACGTCACTAAAATGTAACGAATAGCATGCTGAAAATGACAAAATGAACATTGCTATTTCACAACTTCGTGTGAAATCTTGCATAGGATCATGCAAAATCCTTCATTGACCCATGTGAGAAAATCAGGTGCCATGCAAAGACTTGTGCAATCAAGCACTTTTTCACGTGAGAAAGTTTTTAGTCATGTGCGAAACCCTTCAAATCTTCGTGCAAAAATGAAATTTCTCATGCAAAAATTCAAGAATCTGTACAGAATAGTCTAGAGAAAATAATAAAAAGGATAGAAAATGAAATAAATGAGGCTAGAAAACTATTTTTCTCAGCCCCATGGTGGGTGCTAGAAATCTATATGTGGAATGTGGCCTCAGACTTCACACACACACACTTCAACACGGTCCTTGTATAATAATTCATCCTGGAATAAACATGAGATTGTTCACCCAAGAGAATTCCTACAAGATGACATGTTACCTTCTATCTAGAAGGATTTTGCCTATTTATACTCTCAGATTTGAGGTGCAGTGAACTAGACCATTCTAGAACGAAGGGTTTGAATACAATTAAGTCTATATGAAGGGTTTGAATGCAATAAATTTAATCCCTTAGTACATTAGCCTTAGGTGATAGTTTAATTTAAATAAAGTATAAATACTTCAAATTAAATTAAATCTTAATTAGTAGGTTTAATGTGACTAATATGAGTCAATACATTGGGAATTAAATAAAGAGTACGATGAATGCAGATTTAGAGTTTTTTGTATTTGACAATGAAGTCAAGTAGCGAGTAGTAGAATAAAAGTTTCCTAGTGACATAGGACTAAGGATTGATTGAAATAGACTAGAATTGGTGATCATGGCAATGGGCCAATTTTGGGGTATTACAAAACTAAGCTCCAAAGGCATATCCACACTCTCATAAAGTTAATTTAAGCATATGATTCACACATCTAATACATAGAGAAATCAGTAGACCATTGTCAAATCTCAAACTATAGAAAAAAGAACCCATCATGAAAACTTGATCTAATCCCCCCTAGGAGATCACATGCTCCAAGTGAACATACCATAGTCTCAAGAAAAACATGTCAAAACTCTAACTAGTATCAAGAGTACACCATGACATGACACCACCATATTATAAAACAAAATCACCTATCATGCACCACCAAAACCTCAATAAAAGGCCCCTTGTGTCCTCAAGATGTGAATATATTCAATCACATGAAGATACCATCTCCAAATAGTGATCCATCAAATGTGAGAGAACCTTTAACAACAACATGATCTAAGACATCCTCCAACATCTACAACCCTAAAGAAAATCATCCATCACCTCATGATGAATATACAACCACTACTAATTCTCCCACTAAATTATGATATTGATCTCTCCAAGCATATGCCACATCATCCCCCAAACCTAAGAATAATATAGGTTCACACATCACACAAAGTGAAACAAATATTTCCAAACTAAAGAAACTCACCATACTATAGGAAAACATAATTAAGTGTCCAAGTAATCACTTATTTTACATCCTCTTATCCCAAAATAACTTCACCAATCCATAAGTTACCATAGACAAGGGTAGCTAAGATGTATGTAACAATACTTAATCAAATTAGGTGGAAATAAATAGTCCACATCTGAGCTATCCCACTCCAACTTAATAGTTCATTAGCCCACACAACTACATAACACATAGATCTAATCATTTTAACATATCCATTATTACATTAGTGACATGGAAAAATGAGATCTCAAAGAGGACAATCATTCAAACAACTTGACTCAAGCATTAGACTAAGCGCAAATCTGATTTTCCAACTATGACCATACTAAGCACTATAGTTTTGAATCCATAAAATATCCCCATAGAAATTTTTAGTGAATGGTCTTGTACTAGAATTACCATGTACAGAAATAATAATAATTCCTTTCAAATTATACAAAGCATAACTACAAAACTGCTACTACTTCATTTAGTAACAACCTATAGGAATTAGGGTCTAAAAATATATCTTCTATAGATTCAAAAAATCACAACTTTTTTTCTTGACAATGCAAAACCTATTGTGTTCAATAACACCTATGCACATCCACACACACTTCTCATTAGGAAAACTCAAACATTTGAAAACACCAAACAATTGAACCCAAAATAATGGATTGTACTAGATGAGCACCACCATAGGATTTTAAGGAAAATCTACAAACCCTTAAGATCCAATGAACAATAATCTAAGCAATGTAAGAACAATCATCCAATAGGAAAAAGTAGTATGAGAGCTATAGGTCCACATGTAGGCCAACTCAACAACCACCACTAATACATGCATTCGAGATAGAAAGGCTATGTAAAAGCTTCTAGATCATCCAATGTACAACTCCATAATATCTATGAATTCAAGGTCATAAAAGAAATGACTTTTAATACCCACATGTAATGAATTATTCCCTTGTCAACCAAGAAATCTAAATCAATGCCATTTCAACATAACCACATCCATTTTCTCTATATTCCCATCCTTCAACAAATGCCCATTGTATTTTGAAAATTTTAATCAACACAAGAATTTCACTCATCAAAGAATTTATCATCAATCATTTCCTTCAAAAAAAATTTCCTCAAGCTCTCGAAGCTAAGAAATATTAATAGATTGAAATACCTAGAAATATAAACATTACAAATCCTCACATGCAAGCAACATGCAAATCAAAAAACTTGGCTTTGATACCAATTGAAGGGAAATAAGAGCATTTGAAAAAAAATTCTAACATCAAAATGCATATCATGCATTAAAAAATTTCTTCACTATTTTTTAATAAAAAAAATTAAGTACATACCACTATACCATAAAAGTGGAAACAAACATAGTTGATTTTCCACAATTAAACTCTTAAAGGAAAGTTATTGTAATTTATAGATCTAATTTTTTTATAAACATTGGGACATATAGATTTAATATTCTAGAATCATGAAACTAGAAGAATGTGATTGAATATAAAGAACATATATATGGGGAAAACCCTTCTGCATAAAAAACTACACATTCCAAAATATCTAGCCAATATATATATATATATATATATATATATATATATATATATATATATATATATATATATACTATTCAATAATATGCTACGATACATTTTCAGTCTCCATGATTCCATATGGAGATTTAATTCTTCTTCCATCCTAGAGAATATATGATAAAGCAACCCCATGAAATGAACTCATTTTCTCTCACACACATTGTAAATCAACAAAGGCACCAATATATATAGTGCTCAACACAAGAGGTAAGTTGTGTCATATTTTAAGAAACATGCTAATTCCATGACATGTTTCTCATAATAATTTCCAAGGAAACAACACCTAACTTATCCATAACAATCATCTTGCTAAATGTAATGCACATACAACATAGAAATCACCATGACCAAGAATTGAAACTAAACTCCACCATAGACGTTGATTGATAAGATACAACTCTAATGCACAATATAAATGACAAACTAAGATGCTTTAGTCAAGATAAGAAATTTCCAAATCAATTTACACACGAAATCGAAATAGATGACAATATCTTCCCATAACGTATAATCTTCCAAGTGGATGCCAACTTCTTAGAAAATAAGGAATATGCCATCTCATGACCTTCCATGTCAGATTCCACCTTGTCAGATTCTACCTTAACAAAAGGTACCATAAAGTGAATGGAAAAATAGGAAGTTAATAACTTATGATAAAGTTAATTAATGGAAAAATAATAATTTAGGACTCCAGTTGAGACACATTAACCAAAACATGATCCATCTTCATGAAATTAAAACTCTTGGTATAGATTATAAGGGAGGGATAGGAACCAAAAATGAGAAATGAGAGGGCATAAGGCACATCCATCACTGGTTGGTTTAATCCTACCAACTAATAGAGAATTTAGGAGCCTATGTGTCACTATAAAAATCTAAGAAGTGCCCCTATATTCTACAAGGAAAAAGGTCCTAACTAGAAATTAATCAAGGTATCTAGCCTATGGGCTAGTCACCCCCCTAAAACATCCTCTATTAAATAGATGGACTATCCATAATCTAGCCCCAACCATTGTGGAAAATAATCTTTGTATGAATGAAATGGAGATTTTTTATGATGACAACAAGACCATTAGTCTAAGGGACCACAAATCAAAACCTTATACAAACTCCATATTCCTTTCCAAATATGATCTCCTACTATGAGTCTTGAACATCAAACTAACAATTTTCCTTACCTCATCCTCCTCAAACTTTGAAGACCTTACACTAGGCTAGATGTCCTCATATGTCATGCACTCAATGAGAAAGTGCCATTCAATCTCAATCACACCTTTTTCACAATACCTACAAATCCTATCCTTCCACTCCTCTTTATGAATTTTTCTCTTTCTGTCTCACATCTAAGATGATGTGAACTAGTCCTTAGTTGAGAAACTAACACCTCAACCTTATCTTTAATAACTGACCCTAAGTAAGTTTTATCCCCCTGCTCTTTAGATGGGTTGAACATTTCAATATAATGCACCTTTTCTTACCTATGTTATTAGATCACATGGAAGTTTGAAATTTTCCCATGATTATCTTCTTTATTTCCACATTGGTATTAGAATCATGTTGTAACCCAATGCTCCATGTGTTAACCACTTTATGTTTTATTTCATCCAAGTCTTATCCTTGCAAGATACACCCTGTTTCATCATAATTTTGTCTAACATTAATAATCCATGTTTTATTTATTTAAATAGCTTATTAATTGAGTTATTGCTGCCACCTCCAATGGATAAACAATAGTTCTTTCTAATAGGAATTCATATGGAATTGGGGCCTTAAATTTGATACTACTAGATATTAAGTATTTTTGGATCCCTCTAATTGTCTCCACCCATATGATGTCATGTTGTTCTCCAAAATTTATAACCATAAATAATAATTGATGTGATTAGAAAATTTAAAATAGTTTTTTCGTCTTTCAGTCCCGAGGTTGATATTTTTACATTTGTTTTGAAGCATAAGTGATGCTTTCCATACTCACTATATCCTTTTTTTCTCTAAAGTTTCCCAATTGATCCTATAATGGAAGCCAATCCCTATATATTTGTATTCTATGACAATTTCTAATAGTCTTCCTTTGAAAAGAAAGTCTATATGTTTCTCCTTTCTTTTCAAAGAAAAAATCATGATATTTGTTTTGGTAATATTCACATGTATCTCCACTTCCTGAAAAAATTATAAAGCCTCTAAATGATCTATTAATCCTTGATCCATTTTTTAATATCAATATGAGATTATCAATGTATAGAAGAAGCTTCACCACATAACCAACTAAATAGAACCCTTCACCACCAATTTTGTCTAGCTAGGATTCAAGGTTATCAATATATAAATCGATATTAAGTATTTTTGGATCCTCTCTAATTGTCTCCACCTATATGTTGTCATGTTATTCCCCAAAATTTGCAACCATAAAGAATAATTGATGTGACTAGAAAACCACAAATAGTTTTTGGTCTTTTAGTCCCAAGGTTGAAATTTTTACATTTGTTTTCAAGCATAAATGATGCTTTCCATACTCACTATATCCTTTTTTTCTCTAAAAGTCTCCCAATTGATCCTATAATGGAAGCCAATCCCTATATATTTGTATTCTTTGACAATTTCTAATATTCTTCCTTTGAAAAGAAAGTCCATATGGGTATGTGCAGGATCACGGTGTGCCAAAAAGTGGTGATGTGAAAAAAATAGAGTTTGAACACGTATAAAAGCGCTTCAAAATCCGCTCTGACTTTTTTCACCTATCTAGGTACCAAGCCTAGAAGGAAAGGCTGAGCCTTATCGGATATCCGATCTAATATTAGATATTCGATTTAATATCAGATATTTGATTATATATCGGATATCCGATAATCATATGACATTATTATTATAATATTATAATAATATAAAAACATTATATTATAACAGTATAATACATTATAATATAATATTATTATAATACAATATTATTAAATATAATATAATTATAATATAATAATAATAATAATAATAATAATAATACTATACTATAATAATAATAATATTATTATATTATAATCGTATAATATTATACTACTATAATAATATTATATTATAATGTATTATATTATAATAATATAATATAATATTTAATATTAGAATATATAGTAATGTAATATATATATATATATATAATATAATATAATAATAAAAAAGTATAATATATTATAAACTATAATAATATAATATAATATAATACATTATAATAATATAATATAATAGTAATATTATATTATAATAATATAATAATATAATATAATATTTTATATTATAATATATATTAATGTAATATAATATATATAAAATACAATATAAAAATATATAATATAATATAATATAATATTTCAAAGCTATATATAAAATATAAAATATGTTATATATCTTATATATAAAATATAAGATATGAAGGCGATTGGATATCCGATCCAATATCAGATATCCGATATAATATCAGATATCCAATACTTGTAGCATTACATTAAAAAAAAAGAACAGACTCACGAGCCCTTATTTCTCACATTTTGGGGGTCAGTATTAGCATGCGATCGGATATCAAATATAAGATCGGATATCAGATATTAAGGTATGTTTTTTTAACTAAATTTTAATCTAAATTTGATAGATTTTAGCATGATTTTGTTTGTTTTAGTTGAATCTAGGGTTTTTTTGAAAATAAAAGGTTAAAATTAAGGTTTTTTTTAAATATATATTATGTTTTGCAATTCAATAGGAATGGTTGATCAGAATGATGACATTGAGGTAGGGAATAATATTCCTCTTAACCCCCCACCAAACGATCTAGTACCCCCACAAAACCATCCACCAAACGATCCTCTACCCCCTCAAAACCCTCCTCGAATTGAGGATTTGATAAATGAAAATCTCACCGAGTTGAGAGGTTTGCATAGAAAATATAATAATGTACCCGCATTGGCTCCTATTTTATCCACGTTAAATACCATAGTGGATAACATTGAAACCCTTACAAACCAACAAAATGCTGCTCTTCATTGGTGTGATCAAATGCACGAGATGTTTGATGATGGTTTGGATTATGATGAGGTTGCGGCCCTCAACATAAGCAAAGACAATTTGGCTAGCCTTTTTGCAAACCTGAAAATGGGTTTACCAGTTGACCCAAAAAAATCCAAACTATCAATTCAATGGTGCACAAATGATGCCATACGTGCAAACTTTTGGGATCATTGGTGGATGGTCTTTGATATCCCTCCACATGGCAATTTAGACATACCATTTTATTTCCTTAGAAAATTATATGCTAAATTTGTGTTGAAACTTAAAGTGAACTATTGGAGCATGAAGCCCAACATGGGCTTAGGACTAGGAGCTCATCAGGATAGACCCTCTTCCTAGCAGAAGAAAGATGTCACTTTTTTTCCCCCCACTGATATCTCCCCTCCTCCTCGAGTGCAGCATCTAGATATTATGATAGAAGCTAGCTCTCAGACTATTAGAGCCATTCATAGGCTAAGTAGCCTAATGATATCTCAGGCTAGGTCAATCCTGCCTCCTCGTGTTGATGATGCTAGTGCCAATTCATCATTGGCTAGCTCATCACATGTTTGTGTGCCTCAGACTTGCATTACATGCAATAATATTTTCCTGGGTCCCATAGGTGATCTTCCTGAGTATCAATTTGTATTTGACGAGGATACACTAGACACACATGCAGAGGCTACATACCCTGATGCGAGAGAGGAGGGTAATGTAGAGGCATGGACTCCTTCGGTGTCGGTACCTGTATATATTTTTTTGTTATGACATATGTGATTTAAAGTTAATTTTTATAATAGAGTAATTTTAATTTTTAACCCATATTGACTTTTATATGTATGTGATCCTCATTCACATTTAGTTGATGACTGAGGAGGAGCTCAGACAGATTGATGATGCCATGCTCTCGGCCATTTCATTTGGCCTTGAGACATCTACGATACATTATGTTGTGTTCACATTTTTTATTTATTTAATATTGTAGCATATATGGTTGCTAATCTTTCTTTTATCTTGTAGGTAGCACCTATCCCGAAGGGACAAAGTGCAGAGGGTGAGCCAACATGCATTGACAAAGGAAAGGTAATTAGGCACTTTCTATTTGATTAAATATTGATGCATTCTTGTAAAATGTTTGTGGTAATCCCATTTAATTACATTCTTTATTGTATATAGGGCGTTGCTACTGGTGATGAGCCTGTACAGATTTTGCATCGTAGATCATTAGGGATTTCCATTCACACTGAGAGCCCCATTGTATGTATAAGTATCATTTATTTTTTATTATCCTTATCTTCATAAATAAATTCAAAACTGATTTTCGTGATATTAACAACTACTATTTTTTATCTCATAGGAGACTCCTAGTGCACATGAGGTTCGACGGGAGAGTTATGTAGATTTGATGATACGACCACTCACTCCTGAGGAGGAGCCTACAATAGTAAGTTGTAGTTTGAAATCATGATTAAATATGTTATAAATTTTTCATGCTATGAATTATAATGTTATAGTTTAAATTGTGGATTCATCTGACAAAAGTATTTGAACATATACAACCCACAATCAGAGAGGTACCAACATTGCCGAGGGCATACAAGAGGACTCCTAACTGGAGCAGGAGGTTGACGAGAGAGGTATTTATTATGAATTTTTTATAGTATTAATCTCCATTACAAAAAAGATCATTATGCATTTGAGTAATTCAATGTTAGATCCATAGAATCATATAAATTTAGTAGTCTAACTTTGGGTTTTCCTTTTTTATTTATGTAGGAGGCATCCGATCCACCTAGTGCAGTGAAGAGGCTACATTTTGATCATCCACCAACACCCTAGGATAGTATAGTTGTCGTAGGATGCATCATGAGACATTTTGAGATGGCATATGCCACATTGTATACAGAAACATTGATATTATACACATTCTGATGGCATGATATGCCACATTTTGTATATGGATCTATGTATTTTGATATATATTTGAGTACTTTTTCTATGGATACATGATCTTTGATATATATTTGTGTAAAAATTTGTCTATTGATACATGTATTTTGATATATATTTTTGTCATTTATGTGCACAATGATATACATATTAATTTAGTATCTAGTATTGTTCAATTTATCATGGATCATGTGTCATGCCCTAAATTTTACTAGTAAAAATACAACGATTTTTTTTTTGTAGCTTATGAAGGTACGCAAGAAATTACATATTGTAAAACAAGGTCATCATTTAATGGGAGTTCAAGACTCATGTGGATACTGTCATCCGATTGTAACATTTTAGTCATAGGTGGTTTTCAAATAGATTGGATGACAGTCTAGTTCAAGGTACCATCACGAGTCAAAAGAGAAAGTTCAAGATACAACACTCATAAATTAGTGAGGTAATTCATATCCTAACAAACCTCTGATACTAATATTCTATTAGGATCTGTCGGTTGTATCATATGGACTAGGTCGTGATTCTAGCATGTAAGGGAAGGGGATTAGAATTACTTATTATCCTCATTACCAATGTACACATATTCATTAATCATTACAATATATATTAATGTGACAATTAATATATGGTGTGGAAGTGTAGTATATCTTAATTGATTAAACACATGTATCTAGAGAATTTACATTTAGTACTCATCACATGAGCACCCTTAGTCAAATAAGAAAATGTATACTTATCTACCACACTATATCAGATCTAACCATTGGAAATTAGAAAAGATATGCCCCAAAGGTAGCTTCAAAGTCTACATGATGGAGAGGGGGCCACTTGTATTGATAGTATCCATCATTCAACACATACTATACACAACTTATGGAATAAACAATTTGGTTTATGTGTCAAATGTGTATCATGTGCTTGCATCCATATCTTACTGGTTACAGGTCCTCTCGAAGATTGGACCAATACTGAGTCATTTTCTCCCTCTTTACTGTATTTAGTCATCCTTATGCATTCTATCAACATTTCTTTCTCACCAAACTATCACTCACTACAATTTCCTAAACACAAAAAATTACTATTTCAATACATAAATTAAACTCACTCTAACAAAAGACAATTACTAACTATCTAGCTCATAAACTACTAACTAATCTAGCTACATTGCCACGCTTTTACACTTACTACTTTAATTACTATAATTACTATACTATTACATTTACTTTTTACATTATTACATCTAATTATTCACCATAAGCTTACTTTCTCACTATCAATATTATTATTATCAAAGCATGTTAAGATTGAAAGTAGTTTCATAGTACGAATTAGTAAGCACATAAAATGAGGAACTCTTAGTAAGTCTAAGGGCCAATTCAAAGTACTTAACTCAATAATAATTCATGATCAGTATTTAAACACATCCTACTACATCATCGTATTGAGTGTGTCAATTTAAATTTGTTAGATGAATTGTTTATGCAAGGATTAGGTGCAAGCGTATAAATAAGGTTTGTATATAACATACCTTGTCATTCTGACATATATGTATTCATCATTTCATGCAACTAATGTAGTAAAATGTGGTGTACATGAATCATAATATCATTAATTATACATAGGGTACATGAGCTGACGAGCTACCTCTATTGACATGCATATTGACCCTTATTACATACTAGCTAACTAATGCTTTATTCCTACACTACATTTTCACGTTGGTATATATATTCTATCGACTTTGATAGTCTACTAATATTTTCAATCGAATCCAAAACATTCATTATCTAACTAACATTCCCTCAAGCCAAATATAAAATTCACTTGACATTAAATTCAACATCTACACAGGTTTGTCATGCATTCAATTCTATCTAGTAACTCTTATCTATCAATGTGCTTTATTGACTAGATAAAACTAGATTTGAGTTATTATTTTAATCCACCACCCATCCTTATCCTTGATTCTCCAATCCCATCATCTCGACAACTTACTTCATATTAACCCTATTATATCTACATCCAACTATCCTAATTTACAGTCTTAACACTAATTTAATTAAACCCTCCGTACTTAACATCATGTTCAATTATATATGCATTCTCGTAAACTTATTTATTTAATTTAATTTATTTTCCTATATTGAGCTTTTCCATTACCATATGGTTTAATTTTTATATGTTTCTAAATGAGCCCCTTGATATAAACATTACCCTTAAACTAAGCTAAAATACGCTAAGTGTCATTATCCTCTACTCAAGACTTGAAATGATTATATAATTATTTGATAAAAATAAAAGTAAATCTAAAGGGTGAATCTCCTATCTATCTTAAATCCTCATCATTCCCTAACTCTTACCAAGGCCAAATTTCTTCCTACATGTGGTCCCCACAAGGTCCCACGTGGGTCATGTGCAGAATTTTGACTAATCCAAGCCTTAGGACATCTTTTTCCCATCCCTCCAATCAACAATCCTAATGTGAACAAGTCATATTAAATGTCAACTTGACATTCTCCTAAGTACAAATCCCTTGGGATTTCTATCCCACTCCCCCTTAATTTCAAGTCGACTACCTATGCTTGGGAACACATGACCACTGCTGCAAGAAATTTCAAGTCAATTACCTATGCTTGGGAACACGTGACCACTATTGCAAGGAGGGGATGACTAGTGCATAAGACAAGGATGTGACATAAACCCTTTCTCCTATGCACCCAAGTATATTAATGGGGATGAAACCCCTTTTCAAGGAGGCAAGCTCAAGGATAAAAGTTTTGACATGACATGTTAGAATGAATGTTAGATTTAACAATACGCCTTGGGGAGTGGAGAAAACTTTTTGCATTATGATGGCTTAGGAAATGTTGGGGGCTACTCTAGAAGGGCAACCAAGATCAATCTTGGCTTTTATTTTATTTTTGAGTTAAATATTTAAATTTTTCATATTCTCTAACATGCACACTAATATGCCTTTATTTATTTAATTACTAATTTATTATTTGAGTGTTGGATATGACTTAGAGGTCACAAGATTGTAATGTGTACCATTCTATCACTTAGGAAATATATTAGTCTAGGACACTCATTAGTCTCTATATGCTATTATTATTATTATTTTATTGGATAGCCGTCTAGAATCTGGGAATATTCTTTAATATTTTATTGCTCTATATTAAGGAAGGGATTTATTTTCCTTTACCATACATTTTCCAGAGAGGAAAATGCATGCCTACAGCAATGTATCTCATAGATTTTATTATGTCTTCTCTTACAAAAAACTTCATTTTGTTATATTAATTTGATGATTTCCTTGCTTAGAATTGCATTAAGCTTTGTAATTAAAATCAATGTTATCCATGCATGTGATATGAACATAAAATTTTCCTTCCAAACTATTGAGTGCACAAAAAGATTGTAAGCAATCTACTAAGTTTTAAATTTATACAATCAATGGTATCACAGATTGTTATTATCAACTAGTCATTTACAATACCACAAGGAGAAAACTTTCTTTCACATTTTCAAATGATAACAATGATGTCAAAGTAAATATGCAACTCTTACCAATGCTTTCATAACAATATAAACTCCAAATGAAACATGCATATACAACCTTATCAATTATTTCCTCTACACGTACATTAGGTAACAATGATACAATCGCCTTCCATCACAATGGGGCAACATAAGGGACATTTCAAAATCATAAGGAACATGAATATTGAAAGATATGGACAATGAGTAGCATGAAAATTGTCCAACATGATTGTTGAGAACATGAACAAGCTGGTGAATCCCCCTTCACAAATGAGGGCACAATGTCAAGTTTTCTCATCCAACATCAATCTGCAAGATGATCATTCCAAGCCATTTCCATTGCTCCCCTAGACAAAAATCTGCATATGCAACACAAAAAAATAACAAGGACCATGGGTGCTTTCCACCCAACCATAGGCCTCAAAGAGACCACCCCCACACTAGGGAACAAGGCTCAAACTAGGATACACATACAATCTTTCAATGCATAAACATTACATTTCAAACTTGAACAATTTCCCCCCAAGTCTATTTCATAATGGCTTCATAGATGGAACCATAAACATAGGGTGAAGGTGTTTTCTAAAATGGAGACTTGCCATACCAAACCATATCTTCAATAAACAATTTTCATGTCCTCTCGGGGCTATCATAATTCAGAAAATTTCATGCCCTCTCAGGGCTATCATAAATCAACAATTTAATGCCCTCTCGGGGCCTCCACATTTCCTCCTCCAAATCCACTACCATCAGCTGTAAGTCCTCAAATTTCCTTTCTACACCATACTTTCCTTATCACCCCTAGAAAGATATGAATAGTTATGGCATACAATGGAGCCCATACTCCAAGGTTCTCAATACATTTTTTGAACTGAACTTAAGCCCTTCACCCTGGACTTCTCTTCCCTTCCCACAAGGGTGAGTGTAAGTCCCATGCCCATAACAACACTCAAGCACAAAATAAGAAAAAAAACCAAGTAGAAATAAAACAAGAAATTTTCAAGAGCACATCACATTTTCACAACACAATATCAACACCCATAATACAACAAGGAAATAGAGGAAATTCAAACCTCATACTCACAATACTCCACACAATACAAAAAGATGCACAATGGTGTCACACTAATCTACATGGAATGAACACCATTCAAGCACTCACATGAATGCTACTCCACAATGCAATGCAATGCATACTCCATTGATAAACTCCACACTTGTATATTTGCTTAACCATGCTAAAAGAAAGAAATGGAAAAGAAGCAAGTTTGAGATACCAACCTTGGTCCAAGCTAGGGTAAGGATAGTTGTAGTAGAGCTCCCCTAATCTCCCTCCAAAACCTAACTGTCTCTAAAGTTAGAGAGTGGGTAGACACCCCACTAGTTTGTCCAAGACCCTCTAATAAAGTCTTCCTACTAACTTATTTTAGGAAAAATACTAAGCCACTACTTCTTACAAACTTGTCTCCTCTAACGGTTCATTGATAACCCTCATGAGCTTTGAGTTATGACCCTCAAAATATCGACCTCAAAATGCACTTAGAGCACCTTGGAGACTCCTCGGTATGGGATGGTTGTGGACGATGGATGGTTTCCATGGCTAGAACAAGGGTGTCACTAAGGTTCACCCGCCCACCCAAAGCTAATGACATTGAAAATTTGATGCCAAGATTAGCAGTTTCAGAGTTACATTGTGGTGCACCTATGAACTGAGGCACACTATGAGTTTTGGCATCGAGCAAGATCACTGTGCTGAAGCCAAATGGAATGTGATCTCTCAAAAATGAGATATATTATTTTAGGTCTAAGCGTCAACATCCTGTAGCATTCAACAATTCATCGATAGCCCTCATGAGGTCTGAGTTATGACTCTTGAAAGATTGACGTCAAAATGCACTTAGAGCACCTTGGAGACTCCTCGGTATAGGGTGGTCACAAATGATGGATGGTATCCATGGCTGAAACAAGGGTGTGACTAGGGTTCACCCACCCATTCAGAGCTAATGGCATTGACGATTCGATGCCAAGATCAGCAGTTTCAAAGTTACACTGTGGTGCACCTATGAACTGAGGTACACTACAAGTTTTGGCATTGAGCGAGATTGTTGTGCCGAATCCAAATGGAATATAATCTCTCAAAAATGAGATAGACTATTTTAGGCCTTAGTATCACCATCCTGTAGCATTTGATAGTTTATCAATAGCCCTCACAAGCTTCGAGTTATGACCCTCGAAAGATCGACCTCGAAATACACTTAGAGCACCTTGGAGACTCCTCGGTATGAGGTGGCCGCAAATGATGGATGGTCTTCATGGCTAGAACAAGGGTGTGACTAGGGTTGACCTTCCCATCTAGAGCTAATGGTGCTGATGATTCAATGCCAAGATCAACGGTTTCAAAATTACGTTGTGGTGCACCTATGAACTAAGGCACACTGGAAGTTTTGGTATCGAGCGAGATCGCTGTGCCGAATCCAAACGGAATGTGATCTCTTGAAAATGAGATAGGTTATTTTAGGCCTCAGTATCACCATCCTATATCATTTGACAATTCATCAATAGCCCATACGAGCTTTGAGTTATGACCCTTGAAAGATTAACCTCGAAATGCACTTAGAGCACCTTGGAGACTCCTCAGTATGGGGTGGCCGCAAATGATGGATGGTCTCCATGGCCAGAAAAAAGGGTGTGAGTAGGGTTGACTCACCCATCTAGAGCTAATGGAACTGATAATTTGATGCCAAGATCAACAGTTTCAAAGTTATGCTATGGTGCACCTATGAACTGAGGCACATTGTGAGTTTTGGCATCGAGCAAGATCACTGTGCCAAATCCAAATAGAATGTGATCTCTCAAAAATGAGATAGGTTATTTTAGGCCTTAGTATCATTGTCTTGTAGCATTTGACAGTTCATCGATAGCCCTCACAATATTTGAGTTATGACCCTCGAAAGATTGACCTCAAAATGCACTTAGAGCACCTTGGAGACTCCTCGGTACATGGTGGCCGCAAATGATGGATGATCTCCGTGGCCAGAACAAGGGTGTGAATAGGTTTCACCCACCCATCCAAAGCTAATGGTATTGATGATTTGATGCCACTATCAACAGTTTCAAAGTTATGTTGTGGTGGACCTATGAACTGAGGCACACTACGAGTTGTGGCATCAAGCGAGATCACTGTGCCGAATCCAAATGGAATGTGATATCTCAAAAATGAGATAGGTTATTTTAGGCCTTAGTATCACTATCCTATAAAATTTGATAGTTCATCGATAGCCCTCACAAGCTTCAAGTTATGACCCTTGAAAGATTGACCTCGAAATGCACTTAGAGCACCTTGGAGACTCCTCGCTACAGGGTGGCCGCAAATGATGGCTGATCTTTGTGGCTAGAACATGGGTGTGACTAGGGTTCACCCACCCATTTGAACCTAATGGTGCTGACGATTTGATGCCAAGATTAGTGGTTTCAAAGTTACGTTGTGGTGCACCTATGGATTGAGGCACACTGTGAGTTTTGGCATCGAGCGAGATCACTGTGCCGAATCCAAATGGAACGTGATCTCTCAAAAATGAGATAGGTTATTTTATGCCTTAGTATCACTATCCTATAGAATTTGATAGTTCATTGATAGCCCTCATGAGCTTTGAGTTATGAACCTTGAAAGATTGATCTCGAAATGCACTTAGAGCACCTTGGAGACTCCTTGGTATGGGGTGGCCACAAATGATGGATGGTCTCCGTGGCCAAAATAAGGATGTGACTAGGGTTCACCCGCCCATTCAGAGCTAATGGCACTAATGATTCGATGCCACGATCAATGGTTTCAAAGTTACTTTGTGGTGCACATATGAACTGAGGCACACTACGAGTTTTGGTATGGAGCGAGATTACTGTGCCGAATCCAAATAGAATGTGATCTCTTGAAAATGAGATAGGTTATTTTAGTTCTCAACATCACTATCCTATAGCATTTGATAGTTTATCGATAGCCCTTATGAGCTCTGAGTTATGACCCTCAAAAAATTGACCTCGAAATGCACTTAGAGCACCTTGGAGACTCCTTAGTATGGGGTGGCCACAAATGATGGATGGTCTCCGTGGCTGGAACAAGGGTGTGACTAGGGTTCACCCACCCATCTAGAGCTAATGGTGCTAACGATTCGATGCCAAGATCAACGGTTTCAAAGTTACACTGTGTGCACCTATGAACTAAGGCACATTGCGAGTTTTGGCATCGAGCAAGATCACTGTGCCAAATCCAAACAGTATCACTATCTTGTAGCATTTGACAGTTCATCGATAGCCCTCACAAGATTTAATTTATGACCCTCAAAAGATCAACCTCGAAATGCACTTAGAGCACCTTGGAGACTCCTTGGTACAGGGTGGCCACAAATGATGGATGGTATCCATGGCCAGAACAAGGGTGTGACTAGGGTTAACTTTCCCATCCGAAGCTAATGGCACTGATGATTCGATGCCAAGATCAACAGTTTAAAAGTTACGCTGTGGTGCACCTATGAACTGAGGCACAGTATGAGTTTTGGCATCGAGCTAGATTACTGTGCCGAATCCAAATAGAATGTGATCTCTCAAAAATACGATAGGTTATTTTAGGCCTTAGTATCACTGTCTTGTAGCATTTGATAGTTCATCGATAGCCCTCACGAGCTTCGAGTTATGACCCTCGAAAGATCAACCTCGAAATGCACTTAGAGTACCTTGGAGACTCGTCGATACAGAGTGGCCGCAAATGATGGATGGTCTCCATGGCCGAAACAAGGGTGTGACTAGGGTCCACCCACCCATCTGGAGTTAATGGCGCTAATAATTTGATGCCATGATCAATGGTTTCAAAGTTACGCTGTGGTGCACCTATGAACTAAGGCACACTGCGAGTTTTGGCATTGAGCGAGATTGTTGTGCCGAATTCAAACAGAATGTGATCTCTTGAAAATGAGATAGGTTATTTTAGGCCTCAACATCACCATCCTATAGCATTTGATAGTTTATCAATAGCCCTCATGAGCTTTGAGTTATGACCCTTAGAAGATCGACCTCAAAACGCACTTAGAGAACCTTGGGGACTTCTCAGTATGAGGTGGCCATGGATGATAGAGGGTCTTTGTGGTTGGAACAAGGGTGTCACTAGGGTTCACCCACCCACCCAGAGCTAATGGCACTAATGATTCAAATAGTTCTAGCCATTAGGAGTTAGATTTTGAAAAGTTGTCAAGAAAATTGCAAAAGTTTGCAATTTTTGCGCTAAGACAAGTTTTATTGCAAATTTGATTGCAAATATAATATACAAACTCCTAGGGACCCTAATAATGTTCTAAACATCTAGACTTACCTAAAAAACATGGAATTTACCAAAAATTCACTTTATTGGACCAATTGATGGCCAAGGCTTATAGTTGCACCATGGGGTCTTGTGTCCATTACAAATGTGGATGGTCATAGGGAGATCATTATATCTATCCTTAGACCTTATTACATTAAGAAAAATAAAATAATTAGGTGCTTTGCACTAGTGTTCCCTGTATTTCATAAAATTTAAACTATAGAGTTTCCTTCCAAAATGCTCATGTAGCCGTTACATTCAAGATTTGAATTTTCTAAAGCAATAAGCTAAATTTTAAGTGACTTATTGAATGTTTCAACTTATGAAATGACTTGAGATTATTATGAGACCTTATTAGGACATATGTAATGACTCACTTACCCTATGCAAACCTAGACATTACTAAAGTTCAAATCTCATCGTCCTTTACAACTTTTCAATATGAAAGTCTTTCAAAACATTATACAATATGACTCTTTATGCTTTCAAATGCCATGATTGGTTGCAAAATGGAAGAAATCAAGTATTCTAATTGTTCATCCGTACTTTCTAGATTTTAATTATTTGATTAGTTTGATAAAAATAGTTTTAATAATCATAATGTCAGCTTTATGTCAAATAAGGAAAAAACCAAATTTGTAATAATATATCCGCAAGCAATTATCTTTCATATAGTTATAAATGCTCTTAAAATTCTCCTTATAGCCTTGTATCACATGAAAATATGATTTGCAAGAACTTGTTCAATATCTTCCTCTTATAATTCCTTACAAAGAACCTACCAAAACACAAATTAGAATGTGCAACTAATTTAACTTGTCTTTTTCATTATTACAAAAACCATATACAAAAAAAGTTCACATTTTACATCATAATACATCATAAATCTTAGGAATTCTCCCCAATACCACCACACCCCCCCCCCCCCCCCCCCCCAACTCTTCATGATGTACCTACATTCCAATATCATAAAAAATTAGTAACTTATTGTATTAAACAAGATAATCATCAGTTCATTGAATCATTATGAAGAAAATAACATAAGAAGTAAATATACCTAGTTGAGTGTTCCAGTAGGGTCATATCTCTATGTTAGGGTCTCCAACAGGGCTTCATGATCAACATTAGCAATAGTAAAAAGTTCTTTTACTTTTGGTCTTCCTTGATGCTTCAACAAATTTACATTTGTTTCTATAATAAGATGTGAATTTATGAGAATTATTTTGTGCTTCTGATAGTCTTCGAATGCAGGAATTCCATTCCTTCTAAGCATGTACGTCCCCAGCCATTTTCTAGTGACAACCACTGAACCAGTAGGATATGTGAATCCATCATCATTTGTGATTGGTTGTGCAAGTTTTTGTTTACCTCTTACACAATGTGCTAACCAATAATCAAATTTCTCATCATTCTCTTGTGGCACAACCAATGCAAAGACATGTCCTGGCTGAAGTAGATTTGATAGATGGTTATGCTCAAGTGAACTTTCCATGTCATCATTTTTGATAGAGGATATGATAGACAATGGAGTAAGATAATGTGGAGCCCATGTGTTCACCGACTCACTTGACTCATAGTGATCCCAATCACACTGAAAACAACTAGGACAAAAGCAAGCTAGCTGTCGTGTCCAAATGGTCCATGTACTAGAATCAGAGCTCTGGAATGAATGCATTTTTGATGAGTCTCTCACTATAGCACAATATAATCTATTAGCTATGGACCATTCCTCAACCAACCAAAAGAACCTGCGTACCACTAAATCAAGAGTCCCCCCTTGTGATAATGCTAAACTACACCAATCAACAATGCTACGAGCATCAAGAAGCTTTGTTGTTGAAATCTTCAGTTGCTCCTTGACTAGAGCTCTCTTCACACATGCCCTCGCTCCATCATGTTCTCCTTTTCCATGGCCTAACTCAAAAAAACTCCAAATACGAGGCACACCTCTCTATACATGCATCCTACACAACGAATAAAACATGCAAGCATTCTTGAATTGACCTATACAATTATCTGACCAAATGATATGTCTATCCATAGAAATTGCATGCTCATGTAAGAAATCAAAATAATTCTCGAGACAATGTTGCACAAACTCGTGAGAGTGAGATCTATAACCACTCATATAAAAATGATACTCTCTAATAATCCTTCGATTATCTTCCACACTATTAGGGGCATGTCTATATGTTATGTGAACAAAAAAAGCAATCTCAATAGAGTTGTAATACTGAGATTGTGTCTCATTTTGAGGTTGCAATGTGTAGTTCTCAGCAAAATCAACAACTGATATAATAGTGACAATGGGAAAAGTCTCCTTGCACATTCTAAATTATTCATCCAACCACTAAGACCTGTGACTATGTCTTGCATACTTGTAAAAAAGATTTTCCTTGAAATTTGAAATAAAACTAGCCACACTGATATCTTTTCCAACCAATTCACATCTAGAGCTCTCACCTCCACTCTTCAATGTGTATTTCATCGTTTCATATACCTTTTTTTTTCACTATTGTCTTTCCAAGATCTTGTTCACACCTCTCATTGAAACATGTGTCAAACTTGGATAGGCCACCACATTCTGAACACTTCTCGTTTAAGCAAGCATTTCTATAAAAGAAACAACCATCAACCCTATGACATAAAAGTTGATCTAGCAAGTCTCTTGATGATTTTGGAAGCTCACTAGCACCACAATCCTCCAACATTTCTTTACTATGCAAAGTAGAATGGATGGAGTGTAATAGTTCATAGTGCATAGAAAACTCAACATGATATTTGCAACAACATGTATTTCAAATTTTGAGTGGCACACAATAAAATGGCTTCAAAGATTCAAAATACTTTTGTGATATATGAATACTTGGATGACTCTCTCTAAATTGTTTGAACAACATTGTTTGACTTACCTCCAAATAGTGTTTAGGATGTGGCGTGTGGTCTCTGATGCCAAATCTCAACTTGAACACGTCTTTAGCATTGGGTGATACTCGTGAGTTAGAGTGCCAAAATTGTGTAATTTCTTCCTTGACATCATTGGGTAGCTTCTTATCAAAACGTGGAAGTCTCCCACCAAATGCCCATGTTTCATTTTGAAGAGGGTCATCAATTTTCTCTTGTCGACTAAGTGCTCTTCTCAAAGTAGTACGATTTAGATTCAAATCAATACAAGTTTGTCTCATATATCTACCCTTTCTCAAATGATGACTTACCAAAGAGGTTGTAATAACCCTTCGAGCAGCTCTGTTATCCTTCTCCCTATTATTTTTCCCAATGCTATTGAGAGCACTAAAAAAATTCTTCACAATAATGGCATTTCTTTCTAACTTTTTATTGACACAAATCTTCAATTTGGAAAGCATAGGTCTCATCTTTTGCATCTTTAATAAGTGCATGAAAAGTTGACATTACTCTACCACTGCCCTGTTGCCGAAAAACATCTGATATAGTCTTGAAACCCATAACTGAATGGTTCTTTCTGATTTTTTTCCTTCCAAACTAGTAATAATCATTTCATCAATTTCAATTATCCATTTTTGTGTTTTAGAACCTTCACATCGATTATAATTAGGAGATATGTAACATTCTTATGCATTAGGTTCTTGTGCATTGTCATGTTTGACAAGGTCAATTATGCAATTTGGATGATGACTTGGTAGCATTTCATCTTCAAAATTTTCATTCTCTAAATTTTCAATTTCAGAATTATCATTTTCAATAGGTACATTTTCATTCCCCAACTATACATATTCATTATCTGACTCTATGATTTCACCTTCGACTAATTCATCGCCAACTTGACTGATATTCTGCATACCTTATCTTTTTCTTCGGTGTTCCATTTTGTCTCTTTCTCTATATGCCATAATGTCTTCATTGAATATCTTCCTTTTGCATTTATCCTTTCGATGACTGTTGCTCCCCATTGAGATGACAAATTCGAACACCTACGGTTATATTTTCAATTTTTTTTTCGATTGGTTGGGCCCCAAAATGTACTTTTTTGCAAAACCTGTAAAAAAAATTGAAAAAGTGATGTTGTCGGGTCTGCAGGGACAGAGATATGTTGGAAACTAGTGCCGGTCGAAATCGGATATCCGATTCGAAATCGGACATCTGATTTTCTCCAATGACATTTGGAAGGAAAATAACCTTTCCTATAATAGTATTAATATTAGAATAACTATTGGAGGGAAATCGACTTTGGTTTATTAGTATTAATATATAGTATCAATATTATTATTATACCTATAATAGTATTCTTATTATTACTATAGATATAATAGTATTAATGTTTAGTGTTTATTTATATTATTATTATTATGCTACAATAGTATTAATTTATATATTAATACTATGCCATAATAGTATTAATATTTAGTGTTTATTATTATTATTATTATTATTATGCTACAATAGTATTAATAGTATATAAATATGTCATCATTTAATGGGTCAAAGGGGGTCATAGGTCAACCTATGACCTCCTTTGACCCATATTAACCACTCTAATATGTCCCTAGGGGTCCTAGGACCCCTAGAGACATATCTCGTCATTTAATGGGTTGTGGGGGGTCATAGGTCAACCTATGACTCCCTTTCACACATATTAACCATTCTAATATGTCCCTAGGGGTCCTAGGACCCCTAGACACATATCTCATCATTTAATGGGTCAAAGAGGGTCATATGTCACCCTATGACCCCCTTTGACCCATATATACCATTCTAATATGTCCCTAGGGGTCCTAGGACCCCTAGGGACATATCTCGTCATTTAATGGGTCATGGGGGGTCATAAGTCAACTTATGACCCCCTTTCACACATATTAACCATTCTAATATGTCCCTAGGGGTCCTAGGACCCCTAGGGACATATGTCATCATTTAATGGGTCAAAGGAGGTCATAGGTCATCCTATGAGCCCCTTTGACCCATATTAACCATTCTAATATGTCCCTAGGGGTCCTAGGACCCCTAGGGACATTTGTTGTCATTTCATGGGTCAAAGGACCCTATGACCCCCTTTGACCTATATGAACAATTCTAATATGTCCTTAGGGGTCCTAGGACCCCTAGGGACATATGTCATCATTTAATGGGTCAAAGGGGGTCATAGGGTGATCTATGACCCCCTTTGACCCATATGAATGATTCTAATATGTCTCTAGGGGTCCTAGGATCCCTAGGGACATATCTCATTATTTAATGGGTCAACCTTTGACACATATTAACCATTCTAATATGTCCCTAGGGGTCCTAGGACCCCTAGGGACATATGTCTTCATTTAATGGGTCAAAGGGGTTCATAGGTCACCCTATGACCCCCTTTGACCTATATGAATGATTCTAATATGTCCCTAGGGGTCCTAGGACCCCTAGGGACATATGTCATCTTTTAATGGGTCAAAGGGGGTCATAGGTCACCCTATGACCCCCTTTAACCCATATGAATGATTCTAATATGTCCTTAGGGGTCCTAGGACCCTTAGGGACATATGTCGTCATTTAATGGGTCAGTGACCTATGACCCCCTTTGACCAATATGAACCATTCTTATATGTCCCTGGACATATGTCATCATTTAATGAGTCCTATGACTCCCTTTGACCCATATTAACCATTGTAATATGTCGCTAGGGGTCCTAGGAAGCCTAGGGACATGTCATCATTTAATGCATCAAAGAGGGTCAATGGTTCACCTATGACCCCCTTTGACTCATATATATTAATAATATACATATATATATATATATATATACATATATATATATACATATATATATACATATATACATATATATATATACACACACACACATATATATGTATTACGTTATTATGTATATATTAATAACATACATATTAATATAATAATATATAATATATTACGTTATTATACATATATTATATTATTATACATATTAATATAATAATATATAATACATATTATATATATATATATATATTACGTTATTATATATATATAATATACTAAAATACGTCTTTACATAGTAATATAAGTGAAATAATTTATAAATCATAAGCTATAACTTTTAAACGCAATTTTTCCTCCAAAATGGGTTGGGATTTGAAATTTTTCCACCCAAATTCTGCTGAAGCATATTGGATATCCGATTTCAAATTGGATATCTGATTTGAAATTGGATATCCGATTAGGCTTGGTATTTACCAAGCCTACTCGGTCAACCCAAAAGATGTGTTTGAAGAGGGTTTTAGTGATACATAGACTTCGAGTAGCCGTCTGACAATGTTATTTTGATCGAAATTGAATGAAATGAAAAGGATTTTTTAATATCACTCTCGAGATTCCATCAATATAATTTTTGTCAAATTTTGAGATCGATAAGTATTTATTAGTTAATTATCAATGAAGATTATTGTAAAGTGCTAATTGACATACCAATTGAAAAATAGCTATAATTTTCAAACGGTATAACATTTTTTAAATCTAAAAGTTGCATCACATTCTATGCTTTGCCTAGTATAAGAAAAAAAACTAAAAATAGAAACATGGTAAAATTTTCTATTAGTTAAGGTGGTTAGACACAAGACTTTTTTTTTCTGAAAAAGTTTTGGTAGAAAATTCATATTTAATTATTTATTTGGAATAAAAATACCAAAAAATATGCGTCACATCCAAGCATGAGTCTACTTTTCATATCTATAATTATATTAAAAAAATATTATGATTTGATTTTGATTAAGATGTTCAGACATACACTTACTTTTTATTTTTGCCCTAAAATTTTCGTAGTACTGCATTAAAATTCTAACTTTTGATGAATCAATTATTTTTTTCTCCTGATAAGGCCTAGCAATTTAGAAACTGCATTCAATTTCCTACAAATTATTTTCTTACAACTTTTTGATATAAAGTCCATAACCACTTTAAAATTATGTGTCAAGTTGACATAACCCTGATTTGTTAGTTTTTCACTACCACTTAAGGCCATAGTTTGGTTGACCATGATCCTGCACATACCCATATGTTTCTCCTTTCTTTTCAAAGAAAAAATCATGATATTTGTTTTGGTAATATTCATATGCATCTCCACTTCCTGAAAAAATTATAAAGACCCTAAATGATCTATTAATCCTTGATCCATTTTTTAATATCAATATGAGATTATCAATGTATAGAAGAAGCTTCACCACATATCCAACTAAGTAGACCCCCTCACCATCAATTTTATCTAGCTAGGATTCAAGGTTATCAATATATAAACCAAACAAAGTGGGGGATAAAAATAATCCTTTCATCACAACAATATCACTACCAAAATACTCAACCATTCTATTAGTAGTTATATTTTTGGCTCTAACTCTCTCATAAAGCCTATGTATAACTATTCTATACACATTCATAATGTATAATAAATTCATTTATTCCATGACTTATCCCTAGGTATTGTTTAAAAATCTTTCTCGGAGTCCACAAAATAATAATATGCTTCTCCCCCTAGTTATCCTATATTTTCTCTATCAAATTCTTAAGAGTAATGTAATGATCAATGGTAGAATTACTAGGTCTAAAACCCACTTTCCCCTTTTCTCTTTTTTCTTTGCCTTTCACCCAAATGTTGATTATATGTTCCACCATACACCCAAAGGCTTTTCAAAATAGAGGCCCAACCATAATTGTGTGATTAGATGGCTTATTGATGTCCCCACTCTTAAATAAAGTGATAACCAAATTATTAGTCCAACCAATCAAAAACTATTTTGAATGACCTTGTTAAAGACTCATTTTATGTGAGGAGAAAGGATATCAACTCCCCATTTTAGAAATTTTTCTTGAACCCCATCAATGTGATGTAAGAGAAATATTCTTTATAAAGAATTTTGTCTTCTCTTTATCTTCAAGTTCTTAAGTATTTTTCTATGAGTTGGTAAAGGTGATGTGACCCTTCTTCAATGGTATTAGACTAACCCTTCATCAGAGGTATCAAAGAAGGAATTCTTGAGCGTGTAGATAGATTTCCAACTATGAGGTAGTTTGTATTAGTACCTTAGGTTGGTTGAAGTTTGTCTTAAGAGAACATGAGTATGGAGAAAAGAAACAAAGAGATGACTTTTGTGATTGGATGGATTTTTATGATTCCTAGATTTGAGAAAATTCGAGCGAGACAAGAAGAAGAGATAAGACTTGCAATACTAGACTTGAAGAAGAAAGTGGATAAATTAAAAGTGGAGTTGAGAAAGAGAATAGTGATTCATAAGAAAAGAGATGATGATAATTATTTGGATGCAAAGAAAGAAGAGAAAGAGGGTGGATATGAGGAGATTCATGAACTTAAAATTGATTAAGATGATTTTTTAATGAAGGTTTTAGCAATATAAGAAGAGAGGAATACATTGGTTGGAGGTTAAGAAAGTGAAGTGATTACATGCCTTGTTGAAGACATCAAAGAAGAACACAAATATGAAGGTGTGGAAGAGGTTTAAATCCTATAGAATTGGAGGAGAATGAGAGCTACACTTGGATGAAGTTAATTGTAGAGAAGAAGTATTGTTAGCAATAGATGCTTATTCCAGCTAGGTTTTGGAAGAGAAGAAAAAATGAATATATTAGTAGCAGATACTTATTCCAGATAGGTGTTAGAAGAGAAGGAAAAAATATCAACAATGGATGCTTCATTGAAGTAGTAAGGCCTAGAGTGGCATACACCAAACCTTTAGGTTATGAGGTTATGAGGCCCTTATAAATGAGCCTATGGATCCTAAGGCACCATACTTTGGAAGATATGAAGAGGCTAAGGCCAGAATTGAGCTTGAGATCAAGTTTCCCCTAGCAGTAAACAAGGGAAGGAAAATAATTGAGAAAATAATGAATAAAACCAAAGCATCAACCTCTCCTTTAATGCTTATAGAAGGAAAAGGAGATGATATAGAAGAAGAAGAGGATGAGGCTAAGGAAGCTAAACTTGAGGAAGAAAAGAATCCCAAGAAGAAAGGGAAGGTAATAATAACAAAACCTACAAAATCTTCCACTATTGTATTCACTAGGAGAACTTCAAAGTCAATGAAGAAGCTAAAATTGGGTTAAGGTGAAGATGAAGTAGAGAAAATCATATTTCAAAAATCTACCCCCACCTTTGAGGAGAAATTGAAAAGATTAAAGAAGGAGGAGGCTTGGGATCCTTCAAATCACTCAAGTATGACACCAAGAGTGCAGTAGAAAAGAAGCATATTGAAGATGTCCTTGTGGAAAAGTGGAAAAATAGAAGTACTCCCTAGATGAACTGGTCAAACAAGTCCCTAATGAAAATTTGAAGGCAGTTATACTAGTATGGGAGAATGCACTCAATGTGGCTAAAGACATTAGAGAGAAAACCTTGAGGAAAATGATGCCTAATCTATTAGACAAGGAGGTAAAAGATTCATTGAAAAAGAATGAGAAGAAGCTCACACCTAAATTCAATGCATTACTGATCCTTGGAAAGGAAATTGAATCAGTTGTAAATTCAAACACTACTACATGGAAAAACATCTATATGCTACACAAATCCAATGATCATGTTGTGCAAATAGATGACAAGGAGGATGATCAAGAAGATATTGAAAAAGATAATGAGGACATTGATGATGTAGAAGTTGATAATGTAGAAGATGACACTGAAGAACAAGAATCTATAGGAGGAAATCTCCCTAAAATTCAAAGCATTCAAGAAACTGATGTAGAGAAAATAACAACAAAGGTTATGGCCTCCATTCCTCACTCTCTGAGAAAAGCCTTAGTGCAATTAGGCTGAGAGAAGGTTTCTACCAAGTTGGTTGTTATTACAAATGGATCACCTTACACCCAACAAATATCTATAGTTACTCTACCGAGTGTTTTAATGACTAAAGTGTCTAACACTTCATCTATTGAGAAACAAGTCCTTCTAGCACTAGGCTCTACCATGCAATAGATAGGTATATCAAATATTGTATTTCTTTCTATATTTTTTGTTGTTTCTACTTTTTCTACTGTTGTTACCATACCAAGTATGTCTATAATAAGTGCAATGACAATTGAGGTTAAGCCTCAACTAAGCATAAAAGTTGAGAGCAAAGGAAAAATACTTGTTTCTTCTACTTTGATATAAAAAGGTGTAGATGAAGAAATTGATTTGGATGAGGATATTGTTATTCCAAATTGGGATACCTTTGACCTCAGTCTTGAACAAATGGATACCCTTGGAGAGTTATGGAAAAAGAGGGCTAAAATAAAAAGCTTAGAGAAGAGAGGAAAAAGAAAAATGAAGTCTTTGAGGACATCAATAACATATTTGTTGATGCTTTGAGCATTGAAGTTGATGAAACTCAACCTATTCTAGATTAGTTAGTTAATATTGTCCAAAAATACAATAAAGAACTAAATGGACAAGAAAAACTATTAGAGAGAGCAAAGAGAAAATTTGAGAATTTTTTTTTGGAGTAGGTACCACAAAAGATTGCTATTGACCAAGTAGACTTATCTACTACTCTTTCTACATTGGAAACATATGTAAACAAGTGCCACATAGTGGCTTGTATTTGCCGTATAGTTATAATAGTCTAATTAAATAATAGTAATTAAATTTAATAAATAGAGTTAAATTAGATGTATAGTACATTATTGATAATTATAATTATAATTTGATAATAATAGTATAATAAACTTAAATATTATAATTTGGTAATAATATTTAATATAATATAATAAATATTTTATTATTACATTAAACTTAATAATTATAATTTAATTAGATAGATAATACATTGAAGTTAATATTATAGTTTAATTAGATAGATTGTACATTAAAGTAAATAATTCTAATTTGGTGATAGTATTTGATATAATTTATTCAATATTTTATTAAAGATTTAAAAATTATAAAATTGTAGAAATTATCATTCTATTTTAAAAATTTATTTCAATCTTAACCTCAAAATTTAATTCATAGTTTAATAAATTTGTGTTTACGAAAATATTGCCTGAAAAGAAGGGTATGATTCCAAAAAATTTGCTCCTATAACACCCCAAATAAATGAGCCAATGAAATAGAAGTAAAATCGATTTGAAAAATAAAAAATTTCACATATATACATTAGAAAAATGAAACATTAAAATTTAAAATAAAAATAATCAAATTTAATTGGTTGAAATAAAGAGGATTAATCACTAGATAGATAGAAGTGATTGCAATAGTATATTGCCTACGATAAATACAATAATGTTATTTCTTTATTTGTCAAGTTGAGTGACACATCTATCTTCATGAAGGATATAAAAGGAAAACTATCCAAGATAGATGAGGATATGAAGGAAAGTGCACATCAACTGTCACTTGATCCTAGTTGTAGTTCTACACACCTTACAAAGATTAGATACTTGACAGATCTACAAGTAGAGTTGTTAAGGGAAGAAGATAGAATTAGATCTACACTTACAAATATCCAGGGCATGGTTCTACCTAACATGGATGCACTGTAGAAGCATATTGCAAATGCAAAGGCATTGGTTCATGATAATAACTTCTCCATAGTAGATCACATGATGGAAATTTCAGCAGAAGTTCAGATAGCCTTGTAGGCATCCATCGTATTACAAGAAAATTGGAACAAGACCATGGAAATCATTTTGAAGGTACATTCTATTTCTTGTCCCATTTTGGTATTAACTTGTAAATATTTTGCACCTTGGGAATTTATGTAATAAAGTGGGAGATGATTATATTAAAAGGGGTAGAAGATGATATTATACTCCAAATATATGTATAGAGGATAGATATATGTATGGGGGAGTACTAATATAAGAGTTAACACATAAAAAATATGTTTACAATTTTTTTTTGGAAAATCAAAAAATAGAGTAAGAGGTTACCGAGCTACAACAATCACAAGAGAGTTGAAGACACAAATTTATGATAAAGGGAGCTTTAACTTGTAATTTTGAGAATTTAGATTCTTGGAATGATAAGTGTTTTTTTCACTAATGTCAAAGAAGGAGATTGTTGACCTTATGGTCAAATAATTTTTTTATTAGTGACTTAACACTTAGTCAGATGGTTTCATTTCTACCAAGCTTTAAAATTGCTACTAGGCTTACCATTCATAGAGCAATGTTAACCAAGTCTTTCAGTTACTACTGAGCTAGTTAGATAGTTTGTAGTTCATGCCAAGCTTCATAGTATCTACCAATCATCTGAGACAATTTATAGTGCTTACCAAGTTCTATAGTGTTTATTGAGCTTCAAAGGCAATAAACAGTGTAAACTAAGCATAGAAATGGCTATCAAGCCTTCTAGTTAAAGTGAAGAAGATCTTAGTGTTAACCAAGCTCTATAGTGCTAACCAAGCATATTAGTATCTACCAAGCTTGCAGTGTTAACCTAGTAAATTAAATGTTGACCAAGCCATGTAGTGTCAACCAAGTGAATTCAATATCTACCAAGTTTTTTAGAGTTCACCAAGTCATACAATGTTGATTGAGTTCTAGCTACTCTAAGTGATTAGTATGGACTGAGCTTCTAAGGTCAACTAAGTGCCAGAGTTTTCTGAGTATCAAAACATCATCGAGTTGTCCTCAAAACATGAATTACAATAGTTGGCTCAACTTTTTAAATTATGATGAATTTGGTATTATAGCTAACTCCAAAAGCTAATTAGATGGATTGATATATATGCAATGTATTATATTATATCCATAGATGATTTTTAATATTGTGAAGAAGAAGATGAGAGTGAATTAGTGAAGGCTACAAGCAGTATAAGGAATTGTAGAGACTTATCTATCACAACAAGGTGATCATTATAATTTAGGAATCTCACAAAGAAAATCAAAGTTATAGATTAGAGATCAGCCATTAGTTCATCCTAATTGGTGCATAAGTCAAATCCTCTGACAAGGTGTACTTAACTATCTTTTTCCAAATCTCCTAATAGAGTGCATACTTCATTGTATGTTTGTACAATCCTTTCACAAGGTGGACTAATAGTCTTTATTTCTCTTGATAATGAAGGTCATCATAAGTGACCAATTGTAAGCCTTAATAGGCCAAATTTATGCTGCAGTACTAAAGCTTGTGGGTATCATCCCCACCCCAGTTTTACTTTCTATATGGAAGGTTTCTAGGTCACCATATCTTGTGTCAAAGTGTTATGAATGTTTATTGCTTTCATACTTTCATGCATGCAACTAGTTCAGAATAATATATAAAGCATTAATTGGTGAAGTAAGTTTAAAGTTTTATTGGTTCTTGATTCACCCTTCCCCTCTTAGTAACCTAGCCTGCCTTATATTTCCAACACCTAGTTAGTCTCTATAGCATATCATCAGTGATTTAATATTCTATGCAATATCTTAATTATTTGTCTCTATAAGTGTGACCTGCTAGTAAATAGAATACTGTAAAATATAGCATGCAAAACAGTAACATCCACACATGAAAATAATTTTGTGACAATAGGATTTAACATGGAAACCCAATGTGGGAAAAGCCACCAAGTAACATGCTACCAATATTTCACTCTTCTAAGGTGAACTCAGTTAAGATCCTACCCTGTTAAAGTTATACAACACACTATTAAATGTGAACATGTCAAATGATTTAATCACCCTGTTAGGAGTGGCCTTGTTAGAGGACCTTAGAACATTCCATTAGAATGCCACCTTGATTAAATTATTTACAAAATGACTTTTAGGTCAAACTTGATTGAAGGATTTTGGACTGATACAATTGTTAGAATGTAATAGTAGGTTTGATCTATAAAGTAAAAGTCATTTTACAAATTTAGATCTCCATTCACTCATCTATTGGTTTATTGTCTAGCCTCCATGGACATCTCAATCACTAATATGCATGGCATCTCCTCAAGCAATCACACTTCACAAATTGTTCACACTTTTCCTTTGTTATTCTCCTCTTCACAACTTCTCCTTAAGACTTCCAATCAACAATGAACCAACCTTAAAATTTATTCCTTATGCCTCCTTAAATAGGTAATTTTGATCTTTTTTCTACTTAAACATCACCATTTATCTTAGGGTTGGGTAAGATTCATCAAATCCTTCCATCATTTTGTTTTCCTTCTTCTTCTAGAAAATTTTGATCAAATCCTTTCCATTGATCATGTAAAAAAATCTCATCATTTTAAAAATATACTGACTCATCAATCCTCATTTTCCACATGCTTTGACTAATTCAAGATTTCAACTGTGTCGGCTTCAAAATCAAATGTTTCTCAAAATGTAAATTTTTTTGTCACTCAACAATCACTATATTCTTTAGCTCAGTCATCATTGTGTACCTTGACACTCTATATACTTTCTCACTTGGCATCAACATGCTCAGTTGACCAATACTATGCTTGATCATTACTAAACTTCTTCATATATTTTCTTAGTAATTACTAACACTCTTCTTGACCTATTTTGTCCAACTTCTATATAAGTTCCTTAATCTTCAACTTCAACTCCATCATTAACTATGCAACACTGATAATCAGTCAATCTTGTCCTTATGACTTGTTTCAACTCTTAGCTTCATCCATCTATCTTCTACACATTGATTGAACACCACATTATATTGTCAAGGATTAACACATCAAGTGCTTATTTTATTTCCATGTTACTTAACACATCTCAACTCAACCTTTCACTAGCTCATCTCATGATCTCTTCTTTTCAAATCCTCTTCATCAATCAAATGATATGACACTCTACATTGTTAGTAAATGTCTCTCCAGTAGGTTTGACATCAATGAAAACATAATAATTATTCCAATAGTAGTTTCTAACAATCATCCTCCATGAAAATCTCCGATTAAGTGTCCACAATATGTGGGATTCCTTATCATTAATTTAATCATAAAGAAGCTTTATGTATACTAAACATTGATAATTTTTAATACTATTTTCAGTTTTGTTTTTCTATAATACTTTATAGAAGTCTTTGGGATTGTGTTTTCGTAGAGATATTAACTCCTTCCATCTTGCATTTATGTAAAATTTTTTGTTTGGACCAAATTTTCATATTTCTTCTTGTCTTATGTGCTCAAATCTCTCCTTTTTATAGATCTCTTGTCTACATGGTACCCTTCATCATAAAATGGATTAGCCAAAAAATTATTTGCATCCCTTTTCATTTGGACCAAATTTGCATATCTCTCTTGCATGTAAGTCAGTCAGTTTATAATTTTGAAAATAATATTGAATAAAATGCTGACCTTTTGAATTCTAGGAAAATCATTAATTTATTGTGTAGTTTCCTTTCTTAGCATGAGATACTTCTTAGTGACATCATTAAAAGAAGAAGATTTAATGAAACCTTTTATATTTAACAAAAAAATTAAAGACTGGATCGTGATATGGGGTTTTAGATACAATTCTACTATTAAGGAGGCATAACATTTTGTGGATAATCTCTCTTCTCCAAGATCTTCTAGCTTTAATAATGAAAATCTTATTTCAATAACCTCTTCAAAATAATAAAACCAGTTTTACAGATGATGCTCTTTAAGGTTTATCTTTCCTTAAAGTAATTGCATAAAAAAAAGTTGTTTAAGCTTAGTGAAATCATTAGATAATGATATTTCTATCTTTTCTATTTCTATAAATAATTAGTTATATTTATGGATGAAAGGGTTGCAGGTCATAACAATGTTAAAACCTCATTTTAGAATATTCAGTGTAAGAGGTTCAATGTGGCATGGTTGATGGTCACATAATTTGAGGTAAAGGTGGGGTTGAAAGACTTATTATTGAATATAGGAGGTAAGAGAAGTCAAACAAATAAAGTGTTCTAATAACTTGGTTTTAAAAAAGGCACATTAGATGGTAATTTGTATTTGAGAGAAGTTGATAATGGGTTATTTATCATTGTAATATTTGTGGATGACATAATATTTGGAGGAAATGATAAAGAAAGTGATAAGTTTGTTGAAGAAATGAAAAATGATTTTGAAGTGAGCATGATAGGAGAAATGGATTTTTTCCTAGGATTGAAAATTGTGTAGAATAGTAATGATATTTTCATCTCACAAGCTAAGTACCTCAAAGAATTGTTGAAAAGAATTAGATTAGAGAGTTGTAAACCTATTGGTACACCCATGATAATTGGTCATAAGTTATCTAGCAATGATGAGACACCTACACTTGAGAAAAAGAAGTATAGATCTATGTTTGGAGGATTACAATCTCTAACTCACACTAGACTAGATATAGAAAATTCTATTAGCATTGTAGCTAGATTTCAAGCTAATCCTAAAGAGTATCATTATGCTGAAATGAAGAGAATATTCAGATATTTGAAAGAAACATCTAATTATGGGATTTGGTATGAAACATCAAGTGATTTTACTTTGGGTGCATATACTAATGCAAATTAGGTAGGTAGTATGGATGGCAGAAAGAGAACTAGTGGTGGAGCATTTTCTTGTAGGAATATTGGTTTCTTGGTTGAGCAAGAAACATGACCATATTTCACAGGGTACAACTGAGGTAGAATATGTTGTAGTAGTAAATAACTGTAATCAAGTTCTGTGGATGAAGAAAATGTTGAAGGATATTGGAATTGAGCTTACATAACATGTTATCATTTACTATGATAACAAAAGTACAGTGAGTATGTCTAATAGTCTTGTATTACATTCTAAGATGAAGCATATATGTATCAAGTATCATGTTTTGAGAGAGAAGGTAGAAAAAAAGGAGAGAATATTGGAGTATGTAAGCACTAAAGATCATATTGAAGATATATTTATGAATTTTTTGTCTAAAGATACTTTTGAGTACATGAGAGGTATGATTGGGGTTATGCCCTACCTACTTCTGAGTAGATGATGCATAGAGTGCATTAGTCCTATGGAACATAGCACTATTCTTTGACTGGACTAAATACTGATGCTTTCTGTATGGGGGATTTTCTTTTGTGTACCGAGTCATTAAGGAATCTTGGTATTGTGTATTTGGTATTGAAAAATGCCTATGCCTTTGGACACTTCAGTTGATTAAAAAGTTGAAGAAGTAGTTATAATAATTGGTATGTAACAATTGGTATTTTCATATTTGTTTGAGGTCTTTGACATTGATGTCAATGGGGAAGAATTTGCATGAAAAAAATGTCCTAATAAATGGTAGAGAATAGATCATAAGTATGTATGAGGATGAGATATCTCTATAAGGAGATTTAGAAAGATTCATGTAAAGAAGCAGGAGTATGCACCTGATGTGCATATGATGTATTGTGAATTTTTTAGTGTGAAGTGAATAATTGATGTCTATCCAGAAACAGGATATGCACCTATTATGTTTATATTTTTTAGCGTGTAAATAGATGATGCCAGTTCTAGAATTTAGAGGATTCTATATTAATGAAGAGGATTTGAGAAGTTGACAGTAGCAACAATAACATAGTATAGATTGGTATTATTGGAACTTAGATGTTTTCCATCTATGCCAAAGGGGGATATTTTTAGCATGAATGTTGATGATACTACATTGGGGGAGTATCTTAAGCATTGGAGAGTATTGACATGTTTCCTTCATGAATATGTTTGTCATTAATGTCAACGTAGCAATGTTTTGTAAAGATTGGGAGAACAACAATTAGAGATCCTATTGGTATAGACAATGGTTTGATTATCTAGTGATGTTTATTTAAGGACATGGTCTAGACTATGTCTTGATGATAAGGTTAAGTGTGCAGAGTGCAAGTTAATGGTGTACAATAGTTGTACTTGATTTACTGAGAGCAGTACAAAAATAAACTATTGAAGAATAATGTTTTGATGTTTGATTGCTATCTTACATCTGATATGCAATAACGAAGTGCACAATCACATAGTCACAAATGATAGTCATGTGGTGATGTCAGCGAGTGCGTAAGCCCTAGTATTGCATGTGTGAAGTTTTGTATAGACTGTGAGTCGACAATGTTATTGTAATTAAAATTTAATTAATTATCTTATTATAATTAATTGGGAAAGACTCAAGGCCAACTCAAGGAATTATTATGAAGATATGGTATAAAGAAAAGTTGTTTTCCTTATTTGTAATGTATAAATTATATTTTATATCAAGTTTTTTATGAATTAAAAAGTGAAAAAAGGAGAAAAGTGCTTACTGAATGCGAGTAAGCAAACCAAGAGATTATTGGATGCAAGTTCTAGTTACAAGATCTGAAGGAGAATAAGTCTGGTTGATAGGAAAAAGATAGAGGAAGGTAGTACATTTTAGTTCTATTATTCTACAAGGAATAATACAAAGATCATTTGGATTGTGGGTTCATTGGTCTAACCTCAAAGCTATGTGGGTAGTGGATCCAACTACCTTCCACAACTCCTAACAGGGTTGAAATCTCCTAATAGGGATTCAAAATATTTTAATAGGGACTCATATGTATTGAATGTTGTAATAGACTCTTAACACAGTCTCTTCTCTAACATGGAATATTTTTATTAGTACATCATCTTGTGGGTACCATCCCCAACAAGGTTTTCCCTTTGATCAAGGGTTTCCCTATTTAACATATCTAGTGTTAATTATGTATGAGTATCTTGTTGTGGTTTTAGTTTATATTACTTATATGGTTAAGTTTGTTTAAGGTTGATGTTTATGATAATAGTTGGATAAATGATTCACCCCCCCTAGTTATATTAATGGACTATATATTCTAACAATTGGTATCAGAGCATCAAGTCCTTGAAGAATAAGCTTAACAACTTTGGGAGATTGATGGATAATTTATTTAGGAAGGATAGTCCAAGATTCAATCGGGCCAACTATGATAGTTGGAAGGAAAAGATGAAGGCTCTTCTATTGTGCATGGGTCCAAGATATCGGATTTTGAGAAATGGTAACAAGACAATTTCCAATGAAGGAAAGCTCAAGGAATATAGTGAGGGAGAAAGAGATCTATTCATGTGTAACATGAAAGTTAGAGAATCCCCACTATCAAGTCTTTCAAAAAATGAATACAATTTGGTAAAATCACTTCAAACATCTTATGAAATTTGGAAAGCATTAGAAGTTACTTTTGAAGGTGACGATCATGCAAAAAAGAATGAGATTACAAAATTGGATTTGCACATTTCAAGATGCTAATATGATGGAAGATGAATCTATGAGAAATTATGTTGGTAGAATATCAAAAAAATTTGTATGAATTTGGTCTATTAGTGGAACTAAAGAAGATGATGAAGTTATATAGAATATCTTGAAAATATTGACACCACCATTCAAAAAAATAGCTCAGATGATTCAACTAGTAATGCCTTGCACTAAAGATTTCACAAAGGAAATATTGCTTGGAATATTAGAGTCCATAGAAGTAGAACTAAGATAGTCTAGAGATCTAGCAAGAGTCAAAAAAACCTTCAGTACTCTGATCATTCGATCTAATCTATCTAGTAATGCAAACACAAGAGGAGATTTTACTAGCAGTAGCAGATATGAAGAAGATAAGAAAATCAAGGAAGGTATAGCCCTTTTGGTAAGAAGAAAGAAAGATGGTAAGAAAATATTTAAATGTTGGACTTGTGATGAATTTGGTCATTATGCATCTAAATGCCCTAAAAGAGAGAAAAAGTTCAGAGGCAAGTTTAAGCCTAGAAAAGATAGAAATTGTTTGTATGTAAAAAAAGATGAATAATTTGATGAAGGAGGTCATAGTGAAAGTGATGATGAATTATGATTTGTGGCTATCGAGGAACATGATTTGGATAGAGAAATTAGAGAAGAAAGAGCTTTAGTTTCCTAGGTTGAAAAGAAGTCTAATTGGATAATTGACAATGGTTGTTAGCATCACAAGGTAGAGGTGGTATGAACAAATTTGTGAAGTTCAAGAATCATGATGGAGGTATTGTTAGAGTGGGTAATAATGCAATATATTCAATAACAAGAATTGGATCTATTACTCTTGATGGTAAAACTAACACTAATGATGTCTATTTTGTTGAAGGGTTAAAGCATAACTTTTTGAGTGTAGGATAGTTGGTGGACAAGAGCTAACGGTTGAAGTTCACTAAGAAGACTTGCATTATGAAAGAAAAAGATGGTAAGTTAATTGGAATAGGCACAAGATCAAGAGGTAATGTATTTTAGTTGAACTCTACTAAAATGACATGTTTGGTAGCTAAAGTGGACAATAGTTGGATTTGTCATAGAAGATTTTGTCACATAAACTTTGATAATATTATGAAATTTAGTAGCACTTTTTTAGTTAGAGACTTTCCTAAGATAACACAACCTACTAATGATGTGTGCAAAGAATGTATTTTGGCTAAGTAGAAGAAAGTGTCTTTTCCTAGTAAAAACTTCACTACCATAGAGAAGTTGGAGATTGTTGATACAAATATGAGTGGTCCTTTAAGAACAAGAGGATTCTATAGTAAAAGGTGCTTTATGATATTTGATGATGATTTCACTAGAATGATGTGGGTAACATTTCTTAAAGATAAATCTAGAGCTTTTGAAAAGTTTAGGATATTTAAGAATAGAGTTGAGAATGAATTTGGTGTTAAGATAAAATGTTTGAGATTAGATTGAGGAGGAGAGTTTACCTCTAGAGAGTTTAAAATATTTTGTGATGAGAATGGAATTAGAAGACAACTATCTACACCTAGAACATCTAAGAAAAATGAGATTGCTGAAAGGAGAAATAAATCAAAAGAAAAAGTAGCTAGAACAATGTTGTTTGAAAATGATGTGTTATAATATATAGTCTAGTAATATAACTAGGGGGGGGGTGAATCAGTTATCCAATTATTATTACAATCATCAAACTTAAAAAAACTTAACCATATGAGTAATATGAACTGAAATCACAACAAGATACTCATACACAATTAACACCAAATATGTTAACTAGGGAAATCCTTGATTAGAGGGAAAACCCCAGGGGGATGGTACCAACAAGATGATGTACTACTATAAATATTCCTTGTTAGAGGATAGACCTTGTTAGGATTTTGTTACAACATTCGATCAGTACATATGAGTTCCTATTAGGAGACTTTGAATCCCTATTAGGAGATTCCAACCCTATTAGGAGTTATGCCAATCCTGTTAGGAGTTGTGGAAGACAACTGTACCCACTACCCAAATAGCTTCAAGGTTAAGACCAATGTACCCACTGTCTAGATGATCTCTGTATTATTCTTTATAGAGTAATAGAACTAAAATTTACTTCCTTCCTCTATCGCTATCTTATCAACCATAATTTTTCTCCTTCAGATCTTGTAACCATATCTCATATTGGGCATCCAATAATCCCTTGGATCACTTATTCCCATCCTACAAATGCTTTTCTCCTTTGCTCACTTTTCACTACTTCTTAATGATTTTCTTTGCACTTGGATACCATTACAATCAAGGAAAACATCTTTCCTTTATACCACATCTTCATAATAATTGCTTGAGTCAGCCTTGAGGCTTTCCTAATTAATTATAATAAGATAATTAATTAAGTTATAATTACAATAACTTTGTTAGCTTGTAGTCTATACAAAACTTCACACATGTGATATCAAGGCTTGTGCACTTGTTGATGTCACCACATGACTATCCTGATCATAGTGTGACTGCGCATCTCTTCATTACATCTCAAATTGAAGATAGCAATCAATCATTAGAATATTCTTTTCCAATACTCTATTTCTACACTGCTCTTAGTAAATTAGGTCTAAGTTCCATACACCATCAACTTAGAATCTGCACACTTAACCATGCCATCAAGACATAGTCTAGAACATGTCCTTAATTATGCATCACCAGACAATTAAACCATTGTCCTACTAGTAAGATCTCTAACTGTTCTCCCAGTCTTCACATGAATACTACTATGTTGACATCAATGAAAAACACAGTCATGAATGTAACATATCAATACTCTCCAATTCTTAAGATACTCCCACAATGTAGTATCATTAGTATTCATGCTAACAATATCTCCCTTTGGCATTAATAGCAATATAGATGGAAAATATCTAAGTTCCAAAAATACTAAACTATACTTTGTTGCTGCTATTGTTATCTTCTCAAATCCTCTTCATTAATCTGAAATCTTGTTCATGAATCTTTCTTAATCTCCCTAAAGAGATATCTCATCCTCATACATACTTATGAGTTCTTCTCCCCCATAACTTAAGAGATATTTTTCATGTAAATTCTCTCCCCATTGACATCAATTTCAAAGGCCTCAAATTAAAAATACCAATTGTTATCAATTATTACAAACCAATTGTTACAACTACTTCAACTCTTGAATTAGCTCAAGTGTCTAAAGACACTGTTCAATACCAAATATCAAATACCAAGAGTCCTCAATGACTCAATATATATTAGATACTCCCTCATACATGAAGCATCAACATTCAATCTAGTCTAACCATAGTGCTCTATACCACTGGACTAATGCACTCTCTACATCAGCTACTCAGAAGTAGGTAGGGGCATAACGCCAAGAATACCTCTCAGGTACTCAAAGTATCTTTAGGCAAAGGCTTCATAAAGATATTTTCAATCTGATCTTTAGTAAATACATACTCCAACCTTATCTCCTTTTCTGATGCCTTCTCTCTTGAAACATGATACTTTATAGATATGTGATTTTTCCTAGAATGTAATAAAAGATTCTTAGACATACTCACTGTACTTGTGTTATTATAGTAAATGATAATAGGTTTTGTAAACTCAACTCCAATATCCTTCAACATTTTCTCCATTGATGTAGGAGCATCAAGCTTAGATTTTAGTGGATTTATGATTTTCATGGTTATGGATGTGTTGGAGACATGTTTTTGAACCTTGTCTTATGTGCACATAGAGATTGGAGATATGGTGTTTAAGTTAGAGCCATTTTTAACTTGATGCATTCCTATTGTAGGTGACATAACTAATTATGTGAAATGAGTAAGAGGACAAAAATTTTATAGATTAAAGAGGGCCTAGAGTACTACCTTTTTTTAAAAGGCCAAAGTCCTAATTCATTATGAGTTGAGAGATATGGAAATTATCTTAGAGTATCAATTTTTGTCAATTTACGCATCTAGTTTCTATGCATGACTTTCGAGATGAATGCAAAGTTATCCTTAAGGAATTAGCCTTTGTTCACTTAAGGAGTTGCGAAGGATCTAAATTAATAACTTAATTAAGATTACAAGTCTTGATTCAATCAGAGTGAGGAGATATCACAATTTTTCTTAGGTATTTATTTTTTGGTAGTTTTTGCAAAAAAGTGTGGAGTTTTCATCTTGCATAGTTTCATAAGATGAAATGGGATCTTTTTAAGACAGGGACATGTTATTGGGTCATGTGTGAACCTAAATATAATTTTTCATTTATTTTTGTTATATTTTTGGTTTACTCTTCCAAGGTGAACCTATATTGTAATTAAATTCTTGACTAGACAACTTGTGGCTTAGTTGGCTATTTAAGGAGGGCTTGGGTAGTATCTTAGGAAATGAGAAGGAAGGAGAAGGTAATTTAGTTCACTATGGGAGATGGAGAGTAAAGATTCAATTTGGAATCTGGAATGGGAGTTTGTGAGAAGAGCTAGTGGTTGTAGCTTAGAAATAAGGAGGTTTCTTGGTGGCTTGCGAGCACAAGTTCAGATCTTGGGGGTTTCTACTAGATTGTTGTCATGTTGTAGATCTAGGCTAGCTAGGATTTGATTTGGATCTTGGAGAAGTATTTTAATTTCTTTTTTTTTTACCATAACTATGAAGGCCTTACAACTCGATACATTGACTATAATCAGTTGTTTTTATGAATAAAGAGTTGTTAATAGGTATTTGATCTTGTGTTATTGTTTATATTCCACTACGTGGTTATTTTCTAAGGGTTAGGACATCTCCATTGGGGATTATCCTACCTTATACTACATCAAGTGGTATTAGAGCAAAGGTTTTATCTAAGTGGAAATTATCAGAGAGAAGGTTTGATCTAGTTTGTTGATCTTATTAGATTGAGGATTGATCTAGTTGGTTGATCTTATCAGAGCACACTTGTTCCTGAGTGTGTTGATAAATCAAAAAAGTTGAGGTAGTTTTTACTAGGACATTAGGTTATGAGAAGTAAATCTAAGAAGACCTTGATCTAGTGGTGATTGTGTTGAGGATTGATTGCTTCAAAGTCCTTGTTTGGTAATTCTTGGTGTGGGGTGGTAGATTGTGATCTAACCTTCACTTGCAGAGGACTTGTAGATGGATCAATAGATGCAAAAATGGAAGGTTGATCTTGTTGAGGCATGATCATAGAGAGATTGTGTATTGTAGATCCATGTTCTTAGACTTTTGATTTGGTTCCTAATTGCTTGTGTGAGGTGGTAGGTATTGATCTAACTTACAAACACTTTGAGGTTGTCACAAGGTGCATGGGAAGAATTTATAGTAGAGGGTTTGCACAAAAATTAGGAGATGGCTCTAAGAGGATTGGACCCTGATATGATTGTGAATATCCATAATATAGTAGAGAGAAGGATTAATGACAGAATAACTTGGGTGGATTTTGTTGTGGATGCTTCTTTTTCTAAAGTGTTGAAGAGACTAAGAAGGAAGTTGTATACTACTAAAGTTGGAGTCTATCGATCCGAAAAAGATTTGTTTGACTAGTTAAGAGACTTTTTCAAGAGAGAAGATGGCATAGAAAGGTCAAGGTGGAAGAGGTTGGTTTTGTTGATTAGTTTGTGGAGTCTGATGTGAAACCTATAGAGCAACTTGAGATTGATGCCAACCTTGTTGATGCTAAGATGGAGATTTTTTTTCATGATTAGTTGGTTGAGTTTGACATGGAAATTGTAGAGCACTTGATCATGGATAATTAGGTTACTATTGGTGATGAGTTACATGTTGTAGAGAATATTGTTATGAGAAATGAGATTACTAAGATTGTTGATTATGAGGATTTGCATATGTTTGTTGACATGGATATAAATTCATCTATTATTGATGAGATGATTAAGGATATGGATGTTTCTATTGATGTGGATTTTTTTGTTGCTAGTTTGGATTCACTAGTTGATGACTTGGTTTTGAGTTACATGATGTTTCTAACATGAAGTACATCTTTTAGGATATTCATGTTGTTGCTAGTTGTGATTAGATGCAAAAATTCTTGGTGAAGCATTATGTTCAGTTTGTTCATGGGCGCAAGCATGCTAGTTGGGTTACCAATTTTTTTTTGATTTTGATGTTTTAGTGGATGAAGCATAGATGGTTGATTTTCAAAAAAAATTTATTGATTTTGATGAAGTGGAAGCCTTTGGTAAAGATGAAGTTGGTTGCAAATCTTTCTTTGGGCATCAAAGTATGGGACATACTTTTCTATTTACCTAGGGAGTTTGATATAGGAACATTGAGCTTTGATTTTGGTGGAGTTATAATTTTCATGGTTATGGATGTGTTGGAGACATGTTTTTGAGCCTTTTCCTATGTGCGCATAGAGATTGGAGTTATGGTGTTGAAGTTAGAGCCATTTTTACCATACTGCTGGAGTTGTATTTTCTGGTTTCTACATGCCTCTTCTAGGAGACATAACTAATTATTCCCAATGAATCAAAGCTTAAAATTTTAGGGATTTAAGAGAGCCTAGATTAGTAACTTTTATCAAAGGTGCAAGTCCTAATTCATTATTAGTTGGGAGATATGTTAATTCTCCTAGAGTATATATTTATGTCAGTTTACACATTTGGTTTCTATGTGTGACTTTCAAGATGAATGCATAGTTATCCTTAAGGAATTGGTCTTTTAAAGATTAATAGGTTTTAAAGAACCTAAATTAATAGCTTTAGTTAAGAGAAAAAGTATTTATTCAATCAGAGTGCAAAGATATTTCTATTTTTCTCGGGTATCAATTTTTGGAGAGTTTTCATGAAAACATGTGGAGTCTTCATCTTGCATAGTTTTGTGAGATGAAATAGGATATTTTTAAGATAGGGATGTGTTATTGGGTCATGTGTGGACCTAAATATGATTTTTCATTTAGTTTGGTTCATGTTTTTGGGAATATTATGATAAGCTAAGTTATTGAGAGGGGAGGGGTGAATCAATAACTTATTAAACTTAATCCTTAATTAGCAATTAATCCTTCATGAATATTTTGATCTAATTGCATGCATGAGAAACTAAAAAAATTAAAAAATTCATAACACTTTGACACACAATTTGGTGACTCAAAAACCTTCCAAATAGAAATTAAAATTGGGGTGGGGATGATACCCACAAGCTTTAGTACTGCAATATAAAGTTGGCTTGTTAAGGCTTACAATGATCACTTTTGATGATCTACCCTATTAGGAGCAATAAGGATTGCTATCTCCACCTTGCAAAAGTTTTTACAAGCATACAATAAAGTATGCACTCGGTAAAGAGATTTACATAAGATTGTTAAGTCTACTTTGTGAAAATATTTGACTGATCCACCTGTTAGGATGAAATAGTAGCTGATCTTTGATCTACAACTTGGTTTGCTGAATGAAATTCCTTTGAGTATAGAAATCACCTTGCTATGATAGATAATATTTGTTACTCCCTTATACTATTGTAGCCTTTGTAATTCACTCTTCTTTTCTTCTCTGCTTACTACATCACATTATTTCATCATATTGGATGTGATACAATACATTACATATATACCAATCCAATTTACAAATTTAAAAGTTAGCCACAATACAAGTTTACATAAAAATCATAAAGTCAGCCCAACTACAAGAAATTGGGTTCTAAAGACTGGCTCCATGAGGTTCTAATACTTGGCATCCATTGTCAATGCTTGACATCATTATGCACTTGATAGACGTAGAAGCTCAGTCCATATTGATCACTTTCAAGTAGTCTTGAACTTGATTTGCACTGCTAACTTGGCAAATATTGTGAAACTCAACATACAAAATAAATCACTCAATTCACACTACATAGCTCAGTCAATGCTATCACTACGAGCTTGGTATAAACTAAGTCTCTTGGTTGACACTGAGTGGCTCAGTTAACACTAGACTCTCCTCACAATAATTGTGAACTTGAAGAACATTGCATAACTTAGTTTGCATCGATAAACTCATCATACACTAAGATACTTGGTTTATATTGTTGATCAATACCATGGTAGTAACTGCTCAATGCAAACTAGATATTGTCCCTTGAACATAGTAGCAACTATAGAACTCGGTAGATATTGAAATGCTTGGTGAACACTATTAACTATACAATGTTCTTGATAGATACTTACAATATAAATAAATGTATGTCACTAATAAAAAATATGACTTTTATGTCAACAATCTCCCCCTTTGGCATTAGTGTCAAAAACACTTATTAGCGAAAACTAAATAAATAAAAATTATCCATCAGCTTATGTCTCTGACTCAGTAGAGTATATTGTTCTTGAGATTTTTCAAAATTGGTTTTGTAAGAGATGTACCTTTGAGTATCTATACATGAATAAAATTATAATGCTCCCCCATCTAGTATACTATCCATATTTTCACATCTGATATATATATTTCTCCTCTTTTCTGTACAACTTCTCTCCTTTACACAATATACATCTAATCTACAATATACATCTTCTCCCCCTTTTTGACATTAATGCCAAATATGTATGTCATATATACATTATATAGTAATTTCAAAATGTGACAAGAAATCTAAATGTACCTTCAAAATTATTGCCAATGTCTTGTCTCAATTCTCTTGCAACACCTTGCATGTGTGCAATGCAATTTTCACTTCTAATAATAGTTCTATAATGTGGTCTGCAATGGAGAAGTTGTTGTCATGGATGAGCATTTTAGCATGTGTAATGTGTTTCTATAATGCATCCATGTTTGGGAGAATCATACATTGCATATCCATCAATGTAGCTCTTATTCTTGCCTCTTCTTTTAGCAATTTCACATGTACATTAGTTAGGAATCTGATCTTGGTGAAATGGGTAGAGCTATAGCTTGGGTCAAGTTGCAAATGTTGTGCACTTACCTTCAGATCTTCATCAATTTTTGATAGTTTATCTTTTATTTCCTTAGTGAAATTTGAAGTATCATAGAGTTTACTGAATAGAGAAGACACATTGTTGCAAGAGGTCTCCAGTGAGCCTAGAATAGTAGATAATTCTACTTGATGGATAGCAATTTGTTGAGCAATAATTTCCAAAATCTTATTCTCAAACTTCTTCTTAGCTCTCTGCAACAATTTCTCTTGTCCATTCAAATCATTATTGAACTTTTGGACTATCTTTTCTAACTGGTTCAAAATTGGCTGAGAAGTATCAGCCTCTGCATTTACTCCTCAAGGATATTCTTTGCATCTTCTATTATTTGGAATTCCTTTTTCCTTTCTTCTCTAGGCCTCTGTTGCTTGTCTTTCTTGTGAAGAATTTATCCAAAAACATGCAATTGATCAGGATTGAGATTTGAGATGTCTCAATTTGGAATTACAATCTCCTCATCAAGATCTATGTCTTCTTCCTTCTCTTTTCCTTTACTCAAAAATCTTGTACTTAGTTGAGACTTGGTCTCAACTATTTTTGCACTTATTAATTGCATCCCAGGAATGGAAACCATTGCAGAAATGGTAGGACTAGCTGTAGATACTATACTTATTTCCAAAATACCTATAGTAGAAATACCTAAATTTACCAAAATTAATGTAGAGGGAAGTTTTGACTACTCGGTAGATGAAGTTCTTGTCACTTTAGACAATAAAGTACTGAGCTAGATGGGTGCAAAAATTGATTGAGTGCTTGTGCCAATTATGTTTGTCATAATCAATACTATTGAAGCTTTCTTTAGGCTTGATTTTTTCAGTTCTTTGCTTGGAGAATAAGGAAGTGAGGCTATGACTACAACAATTTTCACTGGGTCAATCTCATCAATATCTTGTACATTTTCCTTGGTAGCTTTCTACCCTTGTTCCTCTTCATCATCATCTACATTGTCAAAATGTGTGACTTCTTCATTATCAATTTCCTCATCTTTTTCTTGTTCATTATCACCTTCATCCTTGTCACTAACATTGACAACAAAATCACTCAACTTGTGAAGAGGATAAATTTTCTTCCATGCATTTGTAACATTCCTTACCACATGCTCAATGTCATTCAACAATATAAGACAAGTGTTGAATCTCAAAGTAAGTTTTTCTTCATTTTTCTTTAGAGATTCCTTTACCTCCTTATCATTTAAACTTGGCATTAGTTGCCTCAGGGTTTGCTCATATATTTCTAATGTAGTTTTCATGGCATTCTCCCATCTTGGCTTTATTTTTTCCATTAGATCACTTAGAATCTACTGAACAAGCTGGTCTAGAGAATACTTCCATTTACCCATTTTAGATATTAACACATCTTCTATTTACCTTTTCTCTTATGTAGTCATACTTTCTTACTTTAGTGCCTTGAAATTTTTTATGCTATATCTAGATTCTAATTCTTTCATTCTTTCCTCAAAAGTAGGTGGAGGCCTCTTAAAGATTATATCTCCTCCTTCTCTATCTGCTTTCTTCCTAGATGATCTTCTTGTAAATACAATAGTGGATGACTTGGCAGGCTTGGTAATAATTACCTTACCTTTCTTCTTCAGTGGCTCTTTATCCTCTAATTTCTCTTCATCTTCTACTTCTTCATCCTCAATATCATCTCCTTTGCCTTCAGTCAACAGAAGAGTGGAATAGGTTTTCAGTTTGGCAATTCTCTTCTTTCCTTTGTTGACTACCTAAGGGAGTTTGATTTCAAGCTCAATTCTAGCCTTTGCCTCATCATAAGTGCCAAAGTATGTAGATTTAGGATCAACAAGCTCATTAATCAATGCCTCAATAATGTCCTTGGTTTCATCTATTTTTGCTTCATAACCTAGAGGTTTTATCCATACTATCCTTGATCTAACTACCTAAATGTATACTTTGTCACTATTAACCATGAAACAAACATCATCTTTGTAATGCTTAACTAGTTTCTTAGGAATCCTAAATCTGTTATTCATCTTCTCTTTGAATGCATTAAAATAGTTATCTATAATAGTTACATAGTTCTCTCCCATTTTAGCTATATACTCATTCATTTCATAAAGAACAGGTACATCCTTCCTCCAAACTATTGTACCTTTAGATGGGAAGAACTTTTGCACATAGAAAAATAAGAAAATCAAAAGTGAACTAAACTTACATGGATTATTCTTGGAAGTTCTTATGCTCTCCATGTTCTTGTTGAACTGATTTAGCATCAACTCGACAAGGTCAAGTGACATATTATTCTTGACCATTTTGTATGCTAAATCCACTACTTTACATGACACGTTGTTCAGTTTACTTCAGCTATAAATCTTGTGAGTGATGACATGTATCCTAAACTTGAGTTCCATGTTAGTAACATAGTTTATCTTCATTCCCCTTCCATCCCACTGGGCAAGGGTTTTCTTCTCTAGTTCAACTTGACTTAGGGTTTTAGTCATTTTCACTTTTGTGAACATGGGAAGACTAGTGATCCAGTGTTCTTGGTTATCAAAATAGGTTGTTCCAACCATAACTAACCATTGTGCACACAAATGAGAATATATCTTATCCATTTTACTTGAAATTCATCAGGCATATGTGGACTATGAGTTAAACCTTTTTTTCAAGATGTTGATGTTTTGGTTTCAACACACCATTAATACATAATTCTTTCAATGATTCATCCATCTCTAGTAGTCTAATATCTTAAATAACACATTTAAAATGTGAATGAATATCATTGATTAATAATACCTTTGGTGGAATTTGCAACTATGCTCCACTCGAATCTAGGGTTTCAATAATAATAGGGCTTAGCTTAAAGTCTGGTGCTTTCCACTCCATGCATCAACTAACATGTCTAAACCTTTCTTTGATTTTCTAGTGGTGGATTCCATATTTGCTCAGTAGGGTTTGAGAGAATATGAAGGTCTTCAATAATAGTTTTCTCAAATTGCTTTAATACTCTAAAGATCACCTTGCACAGATAGCTCTCAAAAATTTGTAGTGAGAAATGACATCAGTTTCACCCTTTTTCATCAAATTTTTCCATAAATTACTAGTATGACTTTTGATCAAATGACAGACTGCCATCCACTTTACTTGCATTAAATGCTTGACAGAGTATTCCATGACTTGGTAACCATGCAAAACTTAGTTACTCATGACCTTGCTCGGTAGGGTCTGCAACCCGACCTCACTTGGTAAGATCTACAACCTAAACATGCTAGGTAAATATTGCATCTTTTACTCAATGATCCCTTTGCATCTTGAATGTTGATTTGGATCTTTCATTCTACTAACTGGAACTGATGTGAGATATCTTCTTCAAAATCCTAGTTCCATTTCTCCTATGAGATCAAGTGGAAATGGTGGAGTCACCCAATTCTTGAGTGACTAGTTCATCATTACTCAGACTTATATTCTTAGAATATTTTGGAACCCATTGTTGTCTCATCTATTTTTTGATGTTATCAATTTTTTCCTTCTTTTCATCTTCAAGTCTTCCAGTATTCATATAGTTCTTTGCAAAATGACCAAGTTCTATACAAATGAAACATCTTTTGGTAGTGTCTCTTGTCCTCATGTGATGTTTTACACAATTCATTCCAATGTGTCCAAATTCTCCACAATAATGACATCTGCACCAAGTTTTATAGTCCCAACCCAATATAGCTTTCACAATCTATTTTGCTGGGTTTAATATCTTATTTTTTCATTATGAGGATTTGTGCCCATGCTTCTTACATTTATGACATTTTCCTTCAAACTTAGGTTTCTCTTTGCATTCATTTTCCTTATGACCATGCTGATTGCAATTGTAGCACTTGCCATTGAATTTACCTTTTCCATTGCTCCAACATTTGTACATTTAATCTATGACCTATCTTACCATAGTGACAGCAAGTAGGTCTTTGATTCTTTTGAGCTCCTTGCTTGGATAATTCACCTTCTTTTGTATATCCAATTCTTTATTTTCCCTTTTGTTTGTAATGGCATTTCTCATTCAATTGATTCATGTCTGCTTGAGATTTCATCATTCTCTCAATGCTTTTCATTTTAATATTTAGGTCATTCTGCAATCTTTCATTCTTTGATCTTAGATTCAGTTTTCTTTATTTGCATTGGTGAGCTGATCAATGAAGTCTATCTATTGAAGAAATAGGTACTAAATTTCATTTTTATTTCCTTATATCTCTTCTTTTATCTTTTTTTTCTCTTCCATGACTTCACCCAATCTTATTGACTGAATTTCTTGCGTTCTACTTAGTTTTCTTACTTCTTCGTAAAGAGTAATATTCTTTTCAAATAGTTCTTTGATTGCTTCATCAGCTTCATCTAAATTTCTTGAATGGATGTCTTCAATTCTCTCTTCAATGTAGAGTTGGTCATTCATCTGGATTGCAAGTTCTTTTCTTCTTTTCAAGGATTGAGAGAGTTTCTCTTTTGCTTTCTTGAGTTGTCCAATAGCCAATTCCAAACCTAGCTTCTCATTGTCAATAGCCTTGTCAAGTCTGGATACTTCTATAGCCTTTGATCTTTTCTCAAGTTGCTAAACTTCTTTTCTAAAAACCACAAAGCTCTAATACCAATTGTTGGAAATATTATGATAGGCTAAGTTACTGAGAGGGGATGGGTGAATCACTAACTTATAAAATTTAATCCTTAATTAGGAATAATCCTTCATGAATATTTTGATCTAATTGCATGCATGAGAAAATAAAAATATTAAAATATTCATAACACTTTGACACACAATTTGGTGACCCAGAAACCTTCCAAATAGAAAGTAAAATTGGGGTGGGGATGATACCCACAAGATTTAGTACTGTAGTATAAAGTTGGCCTATTAAGGCTTACAGTGATCACTTCTAATGATCTACCTTGTTAGGAGAAATAAGGACTCCTAAGTCCACCTTGAAAAAGGATTTACAAACATACAATGAATTATGCACTTGGTAAAAATTTTACACAAGACTATTAAGTCAACCTTGTAAAAGGATTTGACTAATCCACCTGTTAGGATGAAATAGTAGCTGATCTTTGATTTGCAACTTGGTTTGCTAAATGAGATTCCTTTAAGTATAGAAATCACCTTGCTATGATAGATAAGTCTTTGTTGCTCCTTATACTATTGTAGCCTTTTTAATTCACTCTATTGCTCTTCTTTGCTTATTACACTACATTATTTCATCATATTGGATGTGATACAATATGTTACATATATACCAATCTAATTTACAAATTACAAAGTTGACCCAACTGCAGGAACTCAGGTTTTGAAGAGTGGCTTGGTGAGGTTCTGATACTCAACATCTATTGTCAATTCTCAACATCATCATGAACTTGATAGACATAGAAGCTTGGTCCATACTAATCACTTTCAAGTAGTCTTAAACTTGGTCTCTACTGGTGACTCGATGAATAGTATGACACTCGACATATAAACTAGATCACTCAATTCACACTGCATAGCTTGGTTAATGCTATCACTATGAGCTTGGTATAAATTGAGTCCCTTGGTCAACACTAAGTAGGTTGGTTAACACTAGTCTCTCATCATAGTAACTGCGAACTTGGTGAACACTGCATAACTCGATTTGCACTGCTAAACTCAACATACACTAAGATGCTCGATTTATACTATTGATCAATATCTTGGTAATAACTACTTGGGGCAAACTGAATATTGTCCCTTGGACATGGTAGCAAATATAGAACTTAGTAGATACTAAAATTCTTAGTTAACTCTATTAACTATATAATGTGCTCGGTAGATACTTACAATATGAATAAGTGTATGTCACTAATAACAAATATGATTGTAATGTCAACACATGTTTGTTATAGTTTTGGTTTACTGTTCCAAGGTGGACCTATATTGTAATTAAATGCTTGACTAGATGACTTTTGGCTTAGCTAGCTATTTAAGGAGGGCCTGGGTATTGTCTTAAGTAATGAGAAAGAAGGAGAAGACAATTTAGTTTAGTGTGGGAGCTAGACAGAAAAGATTCAATCTAGAATTTGGAATGGGAGTTTGTAAGAAGAGCTAGTTGCTTCCCCTTAGAAACAAGGAGGTTTCTTGGTGGCTTGCGAGCATAAGTTGAGATTTTAGGGGTTTCTACCAGATTACTATTATGTTACAAATCTGGGCTAGCTATGATTTGCATTGGATCTTGAGGGATCTTGAAGAACTATTGTAATTTCTTTGTATTTGGCCATAACTAGGAAGGCCTTACATCCCAAAACATTGACCATAATTAGTTGTTTTTATGAATAAAGAGTTGTTAATTGGCATCATATCTTGTGTTATTATTTATATTCCACTATGTGGTTCTTTGATGTGGGTTAGGACATCTCCATTGGGGATTCTCCTACTTTGTACTACATCATTCATCCACATAACTTGATTATAGTTATTTGTTACTACAACATATTCTACCTCAATTGTACTCTGTGAAATACAATCTTATTTTTTACTTAGCCAAGAAAGCAATCTTCCTCCAAGAAAGAACTATCCACCATAAGAAATGTTTCTATCATCCATACTACCTACCCAATCTACATCAATATATGTGCACAAAGTGAAATCACTTGATCTATCATACCAAATCCCATAATCAGATGTTCCTTTCAAATATCTAAATATCCTCTTCATTGCTGCATAATGATACTCTTTAGGATCAGCTTGGAATCTAGCTACAATCCCAACTACATTTTCTATATTTGGTCTAGTGTGAGTCAGATATTGTAATCCTCTAATCATAGATCTATACATCTTCTATTCAATTGTAGGTGTCTCATCTTTGCTAGATAACTTATGGTTAGTTACCAAGTGTGTACCAATAGGTTTACAACCCTCTAAACCAAATCATTTCAACAAGTCTTTCAAATACTTGGCTTGTGAAATGAATATCCCATCTCTACTCTATGCAATCTAAAATCCTAGGAAGAACTTCATTTCTCCTCTCATGCTCATTTCAAACTCATTTTTCGTCTCTTCAAAAAACTTATCATTTTCTTTATCAATTCCTCCAAATATTATGTCATCCAAAAATATTACAATGATAAACAAACCATCATCAACTTTTTTCAAATACAAATTACCATCTACCACACCTTTAATAAATCCAAGCTTAGTCAAATACCTATCCAATGTTGCATACCAGATTCTAGGTGCTTACTTCAAACCATACAATGCTTTCTTCAGTCTACATACCATCTCTTTTTCTTCTATCAAAGGGAATCCATCAGGCTGCTCAATGTAGACTTCTTCCTTAAGTTATCCATTCAGAAAAGTTGGCTTGACATCCATCTGATAAACATTGAAATTCTTGCTTGTTGTATAAGCCAAGAACATCCTTACCACTTCCATTCTAGCTATAGGTGGATAAGTTTCCTCATAATCTATTCCTTCTTGCTATGAGTAACCTTTGGAAACAAGTTTGGCCTTGTTTCTCATAACTTCTCCTTTTTCATTCATTTTATTGTTGAATACCCACTTCCTTCCTATCAAATTCTTGCCTTTAGGTCTAGGAACTAATTCCCATGTCTCATTCTTTTCAATCTAATCCAATTCTTCTTTCATTGCTTGAATCTAATGATCATCCTTACAAGCTTTATCTACACTTTTAGGTTCCACTTGAAAAATTAGACACATTTCCTCATTCACTCTATTCCTTATCATCACACCTTTATCTTTACTCCCAATTATCTTCTCTAGAGGGTGATTCTTTTTCATATTTCTATCAGAGGTGAGAGTTGACATCTCAACTCTTATCTCATCCCGAGATTCAAACCTATGCTCTTCTCTATGCTCAATGGATAACACATCATTCTGCAAGTCATTGTTAATCTCAAAGAAAACTTCAGAATTCTACCTAACAATTTTGAAATTATCCTCTTCTTCATCAGAATTATAATCTACCATGTTTTCTTTAGTACCAAACTTTTTATTAATTCTTACATTTGTGCACTCAAATATTGTCTTAGTTTGATAGTTGAAACATCTTTATGCCTTGCTCTTTAATGAGTAGCCAAGAAACATACCTTTATCACTTCTAGGATCAAACTTACCAATGTCATCATATCTATTAATGTAACATTTTCTCCCAAATATTCTAAATTATTTGACTAATGGTGAATGACCAAACCATAACTCATAGGGTATCTTGCTCATACCTTGTCTGGTCTACACTGTGTTTAGAGTGTAAACTACTGTATTAACTACTTTTTTCTAGAATGTCTTTAAGACATCATTCTCAAATAAAATTTCTCTAGCTACTTCTACTATAGATTTATTTCTCCTCTCAACAATCCCATTTTGTTCAGGTGTTCTAGGTGTAGAAAGATGTCATTTGATTCCATTCTCTTCACAAAATATGTTAAGATCTCTATAGGTAAATTCTCCTCCTCTACCTAATCTTAAACACTTTATCTTAATACCGAATTCTCTCTCAACTCCATTCTTAAATATCTTAAACTTCTCAAAAGCTTCAAATTTTTCCTTAAGAAATGCTACCCACATCATTCTAATGAAATAATCAACAAAACTCATAAAGTACCTTTCACCATAGAATCCTCTTGTTCTTGAAGGATCACTTAGATCTGTGTGAAGGATCTCTAACTTTTCTATGGTAGTAAAATTCTTGCTAGTAAAATACACTTTCTTCTTCTTAGCCAAAATACATTCTTTGCACATAGCATTAGCAGGCTTTATTATCTTAGGAAAATCTCTAACTGCAAACATGCTACTAACCTTCACAATATTGTCAAAGTTTATATGACATAATCTTCTATGCCATAACCAACTATTATCAACTTTTGCAACTAAACATGTCATTTTAGTAGGATTTAAGTGAAACACATTATCTCTAGATCTAGTTCTAGTTCCAATCACCTTTCCATCCTTGTCTTTAATAATGCAGGTCTTCTCTATGAACTACAATTGATACCTCTTGTCCAAAAACATTGTTAGTGTTAGTCCTTCCATTTAAGGTGATGAATGTGACAGGTTACATTGTTACCAACTCTAACAATAGCTCCATCATAATTTTTGAATTTAACAATTTTATTCATATCACTAGTCATGTGATGTGAATAACCACTGTCAATTATCCAATCTAACTTCTTTTCAACCTGGGAAACTAAAGCTCTTTCTCCTCTAATTTCTCTATCCAAATCATCTTCCTTGATAGCCAAAAATCCTAATTCATAATCACTTTCACTCTGACCTCTTTCATTAGATTCTTCATCCTCATTAGCATATAAACAATTTCTTGTTGATCTCAAATTGGTTTTGACAATTTAGTGTCAACACCCTTAAGACATTTAATTAGTTTATGTTGAACTAGTAATGCATGCTGAGTATAATATGTAAATACAAGATTGTTACAAGTTGCAATGAGTGCCGAGTCACTCAAATTCCAAGAAGATAAACCATGTTGAGTGATTCAAGTGTCGAGTAAACAGTAGATGCCAAGTAGTTCAGGTGCCGAGTCAGAAATAGAATTATAGTATGTGCCAAGCATCAGTAACTTCAAGTGTCGAGCAACATAGATTGAACATATTTGTTTGTGATTGCACAAACAACTATGTAAACCATTTTCAAGACAACATAAGGTTAGATTTTGATTCTTTAAAGATAAGGATGAATCTATTTGTAGAATTCCTATGTATTTGCATGCAACCAATAAAAAATAAGGAAGGATTAAGTAGCAAAAAGAATGAATCTTAGTCATAGATTCATACCTAACCCTAAGCCACCAAAGTCTTTATAAGGAAGATGAAGCCCCAACAATAATGATGAATTGTGAGAGTGAAAGAGATCATGTTATAGGAGGTAACAAGGGGTAAATGATAGAATTTGTTCATAGTGCATTTAAGGTGACTTAGCAGTGAGAGTGAATTGAAGAATGAGTTGGAGAAGAAAAAAGAATATAAGGATATATAAATTGTTATATCAGATCAAAGAGGATCAAGAAGGAAACTATATAGATTTGATCTTTAATTAGGAAAACATAGCCAATCACAAGATCTATGTTGAAACATCCTAACAAGTGATTTTAGCTAAATCTCCTAAGCGGAGCAGTCCTAACAGGTTGTAATAAATCCTTTAACAGGGTGACATTCCAAGTGGATGTTCTGAATTCCTTTAGCCAAGAACACTTCTAATAGGGTGTTGAAATCCTCTAATAAGGTAGGACTTAACAATCTTTGTAAGCCTTTAACAGGGTAGGCCTTTCACAGGGAAGATCATGTTTCATGGTCAAACCATTGTAACCTTAATTGACTACACTTTATTGCTGCAGTAGTGAAGATTTGCACGTGTCATCCCCGACCAGTTTTACCTTCTCTTTGGAGGGTTTCTGGGTAATCACATCTAGTATTAAGTGTGCATGTTCAATTTCTTACATGTTTTAGATGCATTTACTTTTCATGTTATTTTCAATTTATATATTACATGCATCTAATGAATTGTAAAAGTTTTAATAGCCAAAGTTTGAACTTCTGATTCACCACACCTCAACCCCCTCGCCGCCCCCCCCCCCCCCCCCCCCCCCCCCCCCCCCTCTCAGAACTATATATTTCCCATTTATAATTCCAAAAATTATATCTTTATCTCTTCTAGGCTTAAACCTCCCCTTATAATTTTTCTCTCTTTTAGGACACTTCTTTGCACACAACATTAGTAGGCTTTTTTATCTTAGGCAAATATCTAACTACAAACATGCTACTAACCTTTACAATATTGTCAAAGTTTATATGATAGAATATTCTATGCCCAAACCAACTATAATCAACTTTTACAACTAAACATGTCATTTTAGTAAGATTTGACTAAAACACATTACCTCTAGATCTAGTTCCAGTTCCAATCATCTTTCCATCCTTGTCTTTAATAATGTAGGTCTTCTTTATGAACTACAATTGATACCCCTTGTCCACCAACTATCCAACACTCAATAAATTATGTTTCAAGCCATCAGAAAAAAAAACATTGTCAGTGTTAGTCCTTCCATCTAAGGTGATGGATCTAATCCTTGTAATGTGATAGGCTACATTGTTACCAACCCTAACAATACCTCCGTCATAATTTTTGAATTTTAACAATTTTATTACTATCACTAGTCATGTGATGTGAATAATCACTATCAATTATCTAATCTAATTTCTTTCCAACCTAGGAAACTAAAGCTCTTTCTTCTCTAATTTCTCTATCCAGATCATCTTCCTTGATAGCCACAAATCCTAATTCATCATTACTTTTACTCTAAACTCTTTCATCAAATTCTTCATCCTTCTTAGCATATAAACAATTTCTATCTTTATCTCTTCTAGGGTTAAACCTTTCCTTATAATTTTTCTCCCTTTTAGGACACTTACATGCATAATGAATAAATTCATCACAAGTCCAATACTTAAATATTTTCTTACCATCTTTCTCTCTTCTTACTAGAAGGGATATTCCTTCCTTAATCTTCTTATCTTCCTCAAATCTACTATTGCTAGAAAAATATCCTCTTGTGCTTTCACTTCTTGATAGATTAGGTTGAATGTTCAGAGCACTAAAAGTTGTCTCAACTTTGGCTATTTCTCTAGATTATCTCAGTTCAACTTTTGTAGACTCTAATCTTCCAAGTAATGCTTTTTTTGTAAAATCTTTGGTGTAGGGCATTACTAGCTGAATCATATGAGCAATTTTCTTGAATTGTGGCATAACATTTTTAAGATCTTCCATATAATTTCATCATCGTCTTTAGTTCTACCAGGAGACTAGATTCTTGCAACAATTTATGATATTCTACCTACATAAATTCTTATAGATTCATCTTCCATCATCTTAGCATCTTGAAATGTGCAAATCCAATTTTGTAATCTCATTCTTTTTGCATGATCATCACCTTCAAAAGTAACTTCTAATGGTTTCCAAATTTCTTGAGAAGTTTGAAGTGATTTTACATGATTGTATTCATTCTCTAGAAGATCTGACAAGAGGGCTTCTTTGGCTCTCATGTTACACATAAATAGATCTCTTTCTCCCTCATTACATCCCTCTAGCTTTCCTTCATCAATAATTTTCTTTTTAGCCTTTGTCAAAAGCCAATATCTAGGACCCATGTATAATAGATGAGTCTTCATCTTTTCCTTCCAAATATCATAGTTGGTCCCATCAAATCTTGTACTATCCTTCCTGAACATATTCACCATTGATCGCCCAAAGATGTTAAGCTTTGTTTTCAAGGACCTGATGCTCTGATACCAATTGTTAGAATACATAGTTCGCTGATATAACTAAGATGGGGGGTGGGGGTGAATTAGTTATCCAACTAATATTATAATCATCAACCTTAAACAAACTTAACCATATGAGTAATATGAACTGAAACCACAACAATATACTCATACACAATTAACACTAGATATGTTAACTAGGGAAACCATTGATCAAAAGGAAAACCCCAGTGGGGTTGGTACCCACAAGATGATGTACTAATATTAATATTCCTTGTTAGAGGATAGACCTTGTTATAATTTTGTTACAAGATTCAGTACATATGAGTCCATGTTAGGAGACTTTGAATCCCTGTTAGGATATTCCAACCCTATTAGGAGTTGTGGAAGATTGTTGGACCCACTACCCAAACAACTTCAAGGTTAAGACCAATGAACCTACTATCCAAATGATCTTTATATTATTTCTTATAGAATAATAGAATTGAAATGTACTTCCTTCTTCTATCTCTATCATGCCAACTAAACTTCTTCTCCTTCAGATCTTGTAACCAGATCTCATACTATGCATCCAATAATCCCTTGGATCATCGCATTGTCCAAATGCTCTTCTCCTTTTAGCACTTTGCACTACTTCTTAGTGATTATATTTTCACTTTTATACCCTTACAATCAAGGAAAATATCTTTCCTTTATACCACATCTTTATAATAATTTCTTGAGTTAGCCTTGAGGCTTTCCTAATTAATTATAATAAGATAATTAATTAAATTACAATTACAATAACACTTTTGGCTCATAGTCTATACAAAACTTTGTTGGAATTCTTTAGAATAACTAAGAAGGTGGGTTTAATTAGTTATCCAAGGTCTAGATGTAAAAATAAAACTTTTCACAACTTAGTGAACCTAGATCAATAAAACATATTCATCATGCATGCATCTCAATCATACAATTACTTAAACTTGTAAGTTACTCTCAAAACAATTTTGCATAAATTTAAGCATGAAAAATAACAGCTTTGACACAATGATTTTATGTGGAAACCAAATTTAGGAAATACCACCAATAACATGCTACTTGTTCTCACTCTTCTAAAGTGATTCCTTGTGAAAGGCCAACCCTATTAAAGGTTACAATCCACATTGTTAAATGTGACCTAGTTAGACAATTTCAATCACCCTATTAGGAGTGAGAGTTGTTAGAGGACTTTAGATCATTCACTTGGAATGTCACTTGGTTAAAGGATTTACAAATGACTGTTAGGTCAACCTTAATCCAAAGAATTTACCCTAGACTAGTACAATGATTAGAAAGTAATAGTAGGGCTTGATCTAATAACATCTTACAACTCACTTGTAGATTACAAATCTCTATTTTAGTCCTCTATTCTGCTTGGCTTTCACATGCTTCAACTTTGATTGCTTTTTCACCCTTCAAGCATTCATACTCTTAAGCCTTCTTGCTTTTCTCGCCAATAATAGTCTCTCTTATTTGGTCTCTGATGAAGAAATTCCTTAGACCTCTTGTCTAACTTAGGTTCTCCAACATTGATCAACCTTGCTTTTGACAAACCATCTCTATAAATAGAAAATTAAGATGTTTTGTCATTCATCCTCTATGATCCATTTTAGAGTTAGGTAGAATTAGGTAGGATTCAATGAATCTACCCATCTTTTTAGTTTAGTCCTTTCTAGAAACTTCTCCTTCAAACCTCTTCAAATTTTCTTGAAAATAGTTTACCATGAATTATGTACCACCAACTCATCATAGTTACCTTCCACATGCTCCATGAAATTCAAGAAAACAAAATAGTCAACTCAGATTCATCAAATCAACAATTTAACATGAATACTAGCACTCGACATCAATATGCTATCACTCAGCTTCCATACTATTTTTCCACTTGTATTTAACTAGATCACCTAACAAACACTAAAGTCTGCTAATGCTTGACATCAAGTAAACTTTACTCAGCTTATACTGTATCACTTGACATACACTAAATTTTGACTTTGCTTAGCTCCAACTAATTTTTTGCTTGGCTTGAACTAACTTTGCTTGGCACGTAGTGCCCACTCGATCAACTTGGCAGGCTTAATTCTTCTAAACTTTTTTAGTGTATCCAACCTTTGCAACCTTAAGTAGATAAGAAATACACTATATTATCACTGTCTTAACTAATCTTTGTACTCCTTTTTCATATCATAACTTAACCTTTTCTCTAGGTACTTTTGTTATCTCATTTGATCAAATCCTCCTCATCAATCAAATAAATGATAGTACTCAAATCAACTAAGTAGTTGTCTTACCAACAAGTAGCAATTTTAACATTAGTGACAAATTTTTTATTGAAACACAGTATCATACTTTTATCAATCTGTTTTAACCAATCTCCCTCTTTGGCATTGATGGCAAACTAGTACAACCAATAATAATACCAAAAAGAAAACAAATCCTTATATCAAAATCTCTCCCTCTACCAGTAGCTTTCATCTTCTTTATTGGTTAGAAAATTTCATTCTAATCAATAGACAATCAACTCATCCTTACGACTCCCTCTTGATCACTTCATTTTTATTCAGGTATTTGTCTCTATCCTTATATCTCCCTTAGTAATATCTCCCTCTTGCTAGATAGATGTATCTCTTTTAACCATTAGGTACACCATCTTCCTTTTAGTATAATATATCTCCCTGTTTGACAACAATGATAAATACATGACATCTTATCCTATAGATATGAACATTTTTAGTTTCTCCCTCTATCACCTAGCTTATGACTGATTTGCAACTTCAAAGCTTTGATTACTTAAGGCAACTCCTAAAGTAATATCCAGAACATTTTAACATATGTCAATCATCTTAGTTGATGTAGGATACTTTTCATGCTTCTTATAGAGCCTTGGATAGGGTTATCACCCCTAGTTTACCTCTTAGATACTCATGAGCATCCTTAGGTAATGCTTTCATGAAGATATCAACTATTATCTCTTTTGTATTCACATGTTCCATCTTTACCTCTTTATCTTGAATTAACTCTCTTGAGCAATGATACTTGATTGCAATTTGCTTAGTATTTGTATGCATCATAAGGTTCTTTGATATATTTATAGCACTCATATTATCACAATAAAGTATCACAGGTTTAGTGATTTCCTCCTTCATACCTTTGAGTAGCTATTTGATCTACAATTTATTGTAGCAACAACATATTCAACTTCAATAGTAGATTGAGATATGCAATTTTATTTCTTGCTAGTCCATGTAACTACATTTTTTCCTTAAAAAAAATGCCCCTCCAATAGTGCTCTTTCTATCATCAATATTTTAGCCCCAACCACCATCAGTGTAGGCTCTCAACTCAAATTTATTATTTTTCTTGTAGTATAGACTATAGTCTTTTATATCTTTTAGATATCTCATTATTGTCTTAACAACCATCAAATGATTCTCCCTAGGATTAGCAAAGAATCTTGCAACTGTCCCAATAGATAATGCAATTTTAGGTCTACTATGTACTACATATTACAATTTGTCAATCATAGACCTATACAATGTTTGATTCACCTTAGCTAAATCATCATTATTTGAAAATTTTTGTCCTATCACCATAGGTGTGCTTACTGGCTTGGAATCTTCCAATCCAAAAAAATTTAGTATCTCCTTTACATATTTTGACTAAATTATGTATACACTATATTTCATCTAATGTAATTGCACACCCATAAAGAACTTGATCTCTCTAAATGTAGACATTTCAAATTCTTTCTTCATTTCATTTGCAAAGGTTTTACATAAAGTATCATGACCTCCAAATATGATATCATCGGCAAAAAATTTAGATAGTAAAATACATTTGCCTTTCTTTGTCTTCAAGTATAGATTTCTATTATCATCAGTCCTCTCAAATATAATCTTCACAAGATAATTTTGATTCCTTTCATACCATGCTCTTGGTGCTTGCTTCAAACCATATAAAGGTTTGTGTAGTCTACATGCCATGTTTTGTGTTAGCATCAAAAAACCCTTCTGGTTGTTCTATATAAACCTTTTCTTCCAATATGCCATTTAGAAATGCAGATTTAACATCCATTTGATAAACTTTGAAACCTTTGTATGTAGAGTAAGCAAGAAGAGTTCTTACTCCTTCTAATGTTGCAATAGGAGTGAATGTTTCTCCATAGTCTATCCCTTCTTCTTGTGCATACCTCTTGCACACTAATCTTTCCTTATTCCTTGTGACTTCACCATTTTCATCTAACTTGTTTCTATATACCCACTTGGTACCAATCACATTTTTTATCTTTTGGTCTAGGAACTAAAGTCCATGTCTTATTCTTTTCAATCTGTTCAATCTTTTCTTTTAGGGCATTATTCTAGTCCACATCTTCTAAGAAATCTTTCACTGTTTTATGTTCATGCATGCTAAGAAAACATGTATCATTTCTCAACTTATTTCTTGTCATTAGTCTTGCATTTTTATCTCCAATAATTTGCACAACATTGGTGATGTCTCTTGACATACTTTGACAATCTTGGTTCTGCTCTATTTTTCTCATATGGTCTATCAACTTCTAAATCACTTTGTACTTCTCTATCAGAAAATTGAACATCTCTTTCATGTACACTAATCTTAGAATCAAAATGTACCTCAAATTCATTTTGTAACCCAGCAATTGATTGTAGCTTAGTTCTCGAATCCAACTTGACATTCATAGTGTGTGACTTGGCAGTCACTAGAATTTGCTATTGATTGCAACTTGATTTACATCATCTTAATCAACAAGAATACCTTCATAAAATTATACAAATTATTTGTAGTTCCTTCATGGGTTCAACCTAATGTAATTTTGTATATTAATCAAATTTCACATTTTCACTTTCTACAACTTTGTTAGTGTTAGCATTTAAACAGTTATAAGCTTTACTTCTTATGGAATAGCCCAGGAATATACCTTCTTCACTTTTTGTATCTAATTTACCATTTCTAAAATCTTTGAGAATATAACACTTGCTTCCAAATACCTTAAATTTACATTGGGTGAGTATCCATACCATAGTTCAAAAGGTGTTGATTGAGTACCTTTCTTGACTTGCAAACTATTCAAGGTATAGACATATGTACTTACAACCTCTCTCTAGCATTTCAAAGCAACATTATTCTCCATCATGAGTGTCCTCACACAATCCATTATAGATCTATTCCTCCTTTCAACAATTCCATTTTGTGGAGGGGTTCTAGGAGCAGATGTCTATCTTTTGATTCCTTTGTCATTACAAAACATCTCAAAATCATTTGATATAAATTCTCCCCCTCTATTGGATCTCAAACATTTTAGACATTTACCTATTTCCTTCTTAACTCTTACTAAGTACCACTTAAACATTTGGAAATCATCATATTTTTGTTTTAGAAACATAAGTGTCATCATCCTAGAATAATCATCAATAAATAGAATAATTTACTTATCACCTTTGTAGCTTTGCACATCAATTGGTCCACACAAGTCAGTATGAACAATCTCCAAAATTCCTTTAGAGGTGCGAGTCTTACTCTTAAAACTAGACTTTGTCATTTTTTCTAATTAACATTGTTTAGAAATTATATTGTTAGGTTTCTTCAACTTAGGAAAACCTCTAACTCTTCTCATGTTACTAATACTAACTAAGTTATCAAAATTAAAATGACATAATCTCTTGTTCCATAAGCACACATCATCAAATTCTACAAATAGACAAGCAACATCATCCGTATCAACATAGAATAGATTACCTCTAGTTTGATCACCTTTCCCCATTAGTTTTCCATTAGTATCATATATCTTAGCAATCTTGTTCTCAAACTCAACCTTACAACCTGAACTATTCAATTGTGACACACTCAAAAAATTATAGTTAAGTCCTTCAACATAATAAGCATTGTCACATAAAATCTTTTCTATGAGTTTGATGGAACCTTTTCCTTTTATTAGAAAGGGTGTATCATTACCAAACCTTACACTATTTCCATCATAATAATTCAAGGTAATGAACTTACTTTTATCTCCAGTCATGTGATGTGAAGATCCACTATCAATGATCCATTTGTCATTCTTGTTCACACAAGACATTACTGTAGTTGCCTCACTAGAATCAAAATCATCCTTCATTACAACACACACTACTTCATCATCATGATCCTTAGATCCATCTTTGGTTTCCTCTTCTGCAATGTAGCAAGGCTTCTTTCCTTTGTCTTTGTAATCTTTGTTGTCCTCATCTCTTCTACTTTTGTACCTATCTCCAACTCTATAGTTTTTCTTCTCTGGACATCTAGTAGTAATATGACCAACCTCATTGCAATTAAAACATAGGATACATAACTTACCTCTTAATTTTCCTTTACCTCTATGAAATCTCCTTTCTAGAAGTGCTTCAAGTTGTTCTACATCCTCCTCATCCGTATCACTATCACTAGAAACATATTTTACCTTTTTCTTCTTCTTCTCATTAGGTTCCTTCAATGATAGCTTAGCTTCGAAAGTAGATTCAACATTGTCAGATTTGAAGTTGTCAAAATTAGATAGCTCAAAAGTAGTGATCCTACCTACTAGACCTTTGAGAATCATATTAGAACCTAGTATACATCTCAGTTCTTGTATTGCAGAAACTCTAATAACATAAATGTGCAATAGTGTTCTCAAAGATTTACTTACTAAAGTCTCATCATCTATCTTACTAGTAGATCCTATTATAGCATTAACAACATCTTTTATCCTAGAGCAATATTGAGAAACATTCTCACCTTCTTGCATTCTAATATCATCAAACTTACCTCTAAGACTTTCAGATTTGGCTCTCAATACATTTGCATCACCTCCATAGATGGTGTGAAGAGCATCACACATATTCTTTGCACTATCACAAACCTTCATGTCATCGGACTTGGTATAACTTAGGGTAGAGACAATCTCCAACATTGCTTGGTTTAGTTCTTTTTTCTTTTTCATATCTTCAATAGTTAGGGCTCTAGCAAGATCAACATGCTTAGTAGTGATGGTAGATTGTGCATGGTCTCCAAGACCTCCTAGGTGTATCTTCATTAGACTTTTCCATGTAGGAAAGTCATCTCTATTAAGCTTGGGTACCTCTCTTTTTCTCATCTTGATCTTTTGCTTTTAGTACCTTCAAACTAGTCCTCTTAAGTAGATGGCTCTGATACCAATTGTTAGAATTCTTTAGAATAATTGAGAGGGGGGTGAATTAGTTATCCAAGGTCTATATGTATAAATAAAACTTTTCACAGCTTAGTGAACCCATATCCATAAATAGATTCATCATGCATGCATCCATTAGATCATACAATTACTTGAACTTGTAGGTTACTATCAAAACAACTTTGCAAAAATCTAAGCGTGAATCATAACAAATTCAATAACACATTTGACACAATGATCTTATGTGGAAACCCAATTTGGGAAAAACCACTAGTAACATGCTACTCATTCTCACTCTTCTAAAGTGATATCGGCTAACCCTGTTAAACATTACAAAGCACATTGTTAAATGTGACATGGTTAGAGTATTTTGGTCACCCTATTAGGAGTGAGCATTGCTAGAGGAATTTAGAATATTCACTTGAAATGTCACCCAATTAAAGGATTTAAAAATGACTGTTAGGTCAACCTTAATCCAAAGGATTTTTCCTAGACTAGTACAATGATTAGAAAGTAACAGTAAGGCTTGATCTGATAATAACTTACAACCCACTTGCAGATTACAGATCTTTGTTTTAGTCCTTCATTCTTCTTGGCTTTCACACACTTTAGCTTTGATTGCTTGTTCACCCTTTAATCATTCATACTCTTAAGTCTTCTTTCTTTGCTTGATAATAGTATTATTTTTAATTTGGTCTCTAATGAATCAACTCCTTAGACCTCTTGTCTAACTTAGGTTCTCCAACATTGATCAACCTTTCTTTTGACCAACCATCTCTATAAATAGAATATTAAGATCTTTTGCTATTCATCCTCTATCATCCATTTTAGGGTTAGGTAGGATTAGGTAGGATTCAATGAATCGATCCATCTTTTCATTTTAGTCCCCTTATAGAAACTTCTCCTTCAATCCTCTTTGAATTCACTTCAAAATGGTTTACCATGAATTCTGTGCCACCAACTCATTATAGTTATCTTCCACATGCTTCACAAAATTCAAGAAAATAAAATAGTTGGCTTAGATTTTTCAAATCCAAAATTTAACATGAATACTTACACTTGGCATCAATATGTTGCCACATAGCTTCCATACTATTCTTCCACTTATCATCAACTAGATCACTCGAAAAACACTAAAATTTACTTGTGCTTGACATCAACTAAACTTTAGTCAACTTACATTGTATCACTCAACATACATTGAGTTTTGACTTTGCTTGACTCCAACTAATTTTTTTCTTGGCTTGCACCAACTTTTCTCGGCACCTACTATCCACTCAATCAAGCTTGGAAAATTTAATTCTTCTTACTTGTTCTTCTAGAGTTTGTGAGTGTATCCAACCTTTGCAATCTTAAGTAGATAATAAATGCACTATATTATCACTATCTTAACTAATCTTTGTTCTCCTTTTTCATATCATTACTCAAGCTTTTCTCTAGGTACTTTTGTTATCTTATTTGATGAAATCCTCCTCACCAATCAAATAAATCATAGTAATCAAATCAAATAATTAGTTACCTTACCAACAAGTAGTAGGTTTGACATCAGTGACAAAATAATGATTGAAACACATTATCATACTTGTATCAATCTATTCTCAACAAACTTCACATGTGTGATATCAAGGCTTATGTAGTCACTAAAATCACCACATGAATGTCCTTTGTCATTATGTAATTGTGCATCTCTTCATTACATCTCAGATGAAAGATATCAATCAATAATCAGAACATTGTTTTCCAATACTCTATTTTTGCACTACTCTTAGTAAATCAAGTGTAACTTCCATACACCATTGACTTAGACTCTATGCACTTAACCACATCATTAGGAAATAGTCTAGAAAATGTCCTTAATTGTGTATCACCAAAAAATCAAATCATTGTCGGTACCAGTAAGATCACTAACTACTTTTCTTCCAGTCTTCACAGGAATACTGCTATGTTGACATTAATGAAAAACACAACATTTCAATGCTCTCCAATGCTTAGGACACTCCCCCAATGTAGTATCATCAACACTCATGCTAACATGATGTCTCAAAGAAATTTTAGAGAGAAGTAGTTAATACAATGGTGTACACTTTGAATAGAGTGTAGATCAAATAAGGTATGAGCAAGACATCTTATGAGCTATGGTTTGACCATTCACCATTAGTCAAATATTTCAAAATATTTGGGAGAAAATGTTACATTAAGAGAGATGATGACATTGGTAAGTTTGATCCTAGAAGTGATGAAGATATGTTTCTTGGCTACTTATTAAAGAGAAATGCATATATGTGTTTCAACTGTAGAACTCAAATAATAGTTAAATGCACAAATATAAGAATTAATGAAAAGTTTGGTACTAAAGAAAAGATGGTAGATTATAATTTATGAATAAGTGGATAATTCTAGAATTGCTAAACATAATGCTAAAGTTTTATTTGAGACTAACAATGACTTGCAGAATGATGTGTTATCTATTGAGCATAGAGAAGAGTAGAGGTTTGAACCTAGAGATGAGATAAGGGTAGATATGTCAACTCCTACCTCCAACATAAATATGAGAAAGTATCACCCTCCAAAGAAAATAATTTGAAGTAAAGATAAAGGTGTAATGACAAGTAACAAAGTGAATGAGGAATTGTGCTAATTTCTCAAGTGGAACCTAAAAGCACAGATTAAGCTTGTAAGGATGATTATTGGATTCAAGAAATGAATGAAGAATTGGATCATATTGAGAAGAATGGAACATGGGAGTTAGTTCCTAGACCCAAAGACAAAAAAGTGATAGGAGCCAAGTGGGCATTTAGGAATAGATGGATGAACAAGGATAAGTTGTGAGAAACAAGACAAAACTTGTTTGCAAAGGTTACTCATAGAAAGAAGGGATAGATTATGAGGAAAAATATGCACCTATAGATTGAATGGAAGTACTAAGGATGTTCTTGGCTTATGCAAAAAGTAAGATGGTGAAGGTCTATCAGATGGATGTCAAGTTAGCTTTTCTAAATGGAGAACTTGAAGAAGAAGTCTACATTGAGTAACCTAATGGATTCCCTTTGATAGAAGAAAAAGAGATGGTATGTAGACTGAAGAAAGAATTGTATGGATTGAAGCAAGCATCTAGAACATGGTATGCAAGGTTGGACATGTATTTGACAAAACTAGGTTTTAGTAAAGGTACAACATATGGTAATTTTTATTTGAGAGAAATTGATAATGGTTTATTTATCATTTTAATATTTTTCGATGACATAATATTTGGAGGAAATGATAAATAAATTGATAAGTTTTTTGAAGAGATGAAAAATGAGTTTGAAATGAGCATGATAGGAGAAATGGAGTTTTTACTAGGATTGCAAATTGTGTAGAATAGTGATGGTATTTTCATCTCACAAGATGAGCACCTGAAAGAATTATTGAAAAGACTTGGATAAGAGAGTTGTAAACCTATTGGTACACCCATGATATCTAGTCATAAGTTATCTAGAAAAGATGAGACACCTATAGCTGAGAAAAAGAAGTATAGATCTATGATTGAAGGATTATAATATATGACTCACACTAGACTAGATATAGAAAATGTAGTTAGGATTGTAGCTAGATTTCAAGATGATCCTAAAGAGTATCATTATGCAATAGTGCAAAGGATATTAAGATATTTGAAAGGATACTTTTGAGTACCTGAGAGGTATGCTTGGGGTAATGCCCCTACCTAATTTTGAGTAGATGATACAGAGAGTACATCATTTCAATGGTATAGAGCACTATTGTTTGACTAGACTGAATGTTGATGCTTCCTATATAGGGGAGTATCTATTGTGTATTGAGTCATTGAGGACTCTTGGTATTTGGTATTTGGTATTGAACAATGTCTTTGGACACTTGATTAGAGATTTGAAGAAGTAGTTATAATAATTGGTATTTTTGTATTTGTTTGAGGCCTTTGACATTGATCTCAATGGGGGAGAATAACTCATAAATATGTATGATGAAGAGATATCTCTTTAGGGAGACCAAGAAAGATTCATCTAAAGAAGCAGGCATATGCACCCATTGTGTTTATATTTTTTAGCATGTGAAAAGCTGATGCCAGTTCTAGAATCTAGAGGATTCTAAATTGATGAAGAGGATTTGAGAAGTTGAAAGTAGTAGGAGCAACAAAGTATAGTTTGGTATTCTTGGAACTTAGATGTGTTTTTAATCTATGTTGCCATCAATTCCAAGGGGGAGATTTCTAGCATGAATTCTGATGTTACTATATTGGGGGAGTATCCTTCACATTGGATATTATTGACATGTTGCATTCATGACTATGTTTGTCATTGATGTCAACATAGAAGTATTTCTGTAAAGACTGGGAGAACAATAGTCAGAGGTATTACCTGTATAGATAATGGTTTGATTATTTGGTGATGCACAGTTAAGGACATGTTCTAGACTATTTCCTAATGATTTGGTTAAGTGCACAAAGTCTAAGTCAATAGCATACGATACTTGTGCCCAATTTACTTAGAGTAGTAAAAAAATATAGTATTGAATAAAAATGTTTTGATTTTTGATTTCTATCTTACTTCTAAGATGAAATGAATAAGTGCACAGTCATACAATGATAGAGGATAGTCATGTGGTGACATCAGTGAGTGTGAAAGCCCTACATGTGTGAAGTTTTGTATAAATTGTGAGGTGACAGTGCTATTGTAATTATAATTTGATTAATTATCTTATTATAATTAATTGGAAAAGCCTCAAGGTTGAATCAAGGAATTATTATGAAGATATGGTATAAAGGAAAGTTGTTTTCCTTATTTGTAATGTATGAATTGTATCTTGTATCAAGTGTTGTATGAATTGTGAAGAGCGAAAAGGAGTAGAGTGCTAACTGAATGTGAGTAAGTGATCCAAGGGATTATTGGATGTGAGATCTAGTTACAAGGTCTGTAGGAGAAGAAGTCTAGTTGACAGAAAATAGATAGAGAAAGGAAGTAAATTTCAGTTCTATTATTCTACAAGGAACAATACAAAGATCATTTGGATAGTGGGTTCATTAGTCTTAACCTCAAAGTTGTTTGGGTAGGGGGTCCAACTATCTTCCACAACTCCTAATAGGGTTGGAATCTCCTAACAAGGATTCAAAGTCTCTTAATAGGGACTCATATGTACTGATTGTTGTAATAGACTCCTAATAGGGCCTATCCTCTAACAAGGAATATTCATATTAGTACATCATCTTTTGGGTACCATCCCCACTAGGGTTTTCCCTCTAGTCAAGGGTTTCCTTAGTTAACATATTAGGTGTTACTTGTGTATGACTATCTTGATGTGGTTTTAGTTTATATTACTTATATGGTTAAGTTTGTTTAAGTTTGATGCTCATGATAATAGTTGGATAAATGATTCAACACTCCCCCCCCATAGTTATATTACTAGACTATATATTGTAACAGGACGAAGATAGGCGATATCAAAAAAATAACCCCTTTGATTATTCATAAACCGCTCCTTGGAAGTACCAAAAAGTGGATTTAAGCTTCAATATATAAGAGAAGCAACATGAGCATTTTTCTTTCCTCCAATGTTTTAAAGTAATGAATGTGAACTTTGGTCAACCAAGATTTATCATTGGAATTTACCTAAGTGTCATTCTCTTTAACCTTCTTATCTTTTAACTTAATATATTGGGTAGGATCCTTAAGGATTGATCTAGATTTATTTCAAAATTAGAGGCATAATCTTAGATATATGGGAAATAATCTTGTAAGTAGGTTAGTGTTGATAATTATCTTGAGTAGAATGTCATCCTTGTGAATTTTAGTAAGACCATAAATTCATGGAGTACTATCATTTCTTTTCATGAGATGCTTCTTATTGACATCATCAAAAGAAAAAACAATAAAATAATTTTCTTTTTCTTTTTTAATAATTTTGGTGATAGGATTATAAAATAGGGTTTTAAAGATCACACTATCATTTAGGAGGTACAACATTTTAGAAAAATGTTATTTCTTTTTCAAGATGGTGGTAATGCTAACTCTATTATCTTTAACAATGATAATGTTTTCATTTTCCATTAACCTTTTGAAATTACCAAACTTGACTCTGAGATGTTGTTCTTCAAGTTTTGGCTTCCCTTAAAGAGATTGCATAAACTTGTTTAAGTTCATTAGAAAAATTATTAGGTGATGATCTTGATATATATTTTTATTTCTATTAAAAAATAATTCTAGACATGGATGAAAGGGTTATGCTTCCCAAGAAGGCTAAAACCCCATTTTAGAATATTCTATGCAAGGGGTTTAATGTGGGAAAGTTGATGGTCACATTACTTGAGGGAGATGTAGGATTGAAAGGATTGATATTAAATATAGGAGGTAAGAGAATAAATGAATGAATTAATTTAATGAAAATACATGAGGCCAAAAAAACCTATGATATCATCAAATGACAAAACAAATTACTAACATAAAATCCTAAACAAGTAGGTTGCATACACAATGTCTAATTGATCTCCCCTTCCTTTTAGATCTTAAATGTTTAGTTTTGATCTTTCATCAAATAATCTATGATTTTATTTATCATCTCCTTTTCAAATAGGTTATTTTAGGAATCCTCATTTAAAATCTCAATACAATGGGCTAAAATATTCAAGATAGTTAAAGACTCTAAAATGTAGTGTCATTCCATTAAAGAAAGATCATATTCTACCTACCCACTCTTCTTTAAGAATCATCCCCATTTGATCTCACCCTAGATTGTATCATGTTGTTTATGAACCAGAGAATTAAAAAATTTCTTGTTTCTTTCTTTGCAATAGATCTGGAGACCTTTATCTCCCATTTAAGTAATTTGTATTGTTGGGTTTTCAAATAGTTGTTCCATAGTATGAAAATTATTTTATCTTTAGATTGTTTATTATCAATGTATCAACTTAAAAAGTAAACACATTCTTTATGTCATTTTTGAGACCTTTTAGCTCTCCTTAGTATGGCCCTTCTCATTGAGATCTCACATTGCATATAATTAAATAAATTATTCAAATCAAGATCCTTTCTTCTCCTTCAAAATTTCTCAAAGCTTTCTATTGGATATAGTTTTTATGCATATTCTTCTATTTATTCATCCATCTTCAAAATTAATAATTTCTCTATAATTGATGTAAAAGTTGAGATAGGTTACAATTATTACATCCTACTTTAATTTTCCCTTGATAACTTGTGCATGAATTGAGGTAGGATCTAATATTTATGCCTCCTACTCTATTTCCTCCTCCAAACACAAAATTCACTCTTCCTCTAGGTTGTATCTTTGTTAATTCAAGATTTATATTCCTCTTAATGTTGGAATTACTTAATGGAAGAGTGAATTCTTGGGGGGGGGGGTGGGGGGTGAATCAACACTTCAAAAATTTAACCAAAATATAATCACCACACATCCATCTCAAAATCTAATATGTAAATTAAAATAAAAATCCATGCATGTCATACATAACATAAATTCAATAACACTTAACAGAAGATATTGGTTACCTAGAAACCCTCCAAAGAGAAGGTAAAATTAGGGTGGGGATGACACCCACAAATCTTCACTACTGTAGTTGTAAAGTAGTTACAATTGTTTGATCATAATCTTAATCTATGATCTACCTTGTGAAAGGTTTGATCACCCTACTAAAAGTGTGCCTTGTTAGAGGATTTAAACTCACAACAACATTTGGGGTCAAATTGTGACAACGGTCTAATCTCTGGTGGTTTTTATTTTTTTCTTTTGCAATATTCCATGATGCCTTCACAGTACCAATGTAAGGGTCATAATTATGATGGCCACATAAGTTTAAAAAAGAAAAAAGAAAACATGACATAAATCATTCCCCATTTTTTTTGATTGTGGAGAGGTGCACGTGAAAGAAGATGGAGAGCTCCGAATGAGGGTGGAGAGCTCTAAACATTGCCATGCTCTTGTGCTTGGTGCATTTTGTTCCTGTGATATATCTTTGCATTTTATTTTCATGCCCTTGATCTATGATTTTGTTTCTATGATCTCTAAATTTGGTTTCCATGCCTTTTCTCCATGATTTGGTTGTTGTGCCCTTGTGATCTCTGCATTCCATTGTCATGCCCTTGTCATCTTTGCATTTCATTTCTATACCATTGCTCTACAATTTCCATGTCATGCCCTTGCTCTACAATTTTGTTGCCATGACATGCCCTTGCTTTGTGATTTCATTTTTGTGTTGTGGCCTTGCTCTACGATTTCGTTTCCATGCCCTAGCTCTTTGATTTTATTCAAGGGTATGTCAATGTTGGTTTATTTTCCTTCTAAATAGGAATCTATTTATATCCCCTTCTGAACATGTATATTTAGAGATCTTTTTTTAAGGTTCTTATTACATCTTAACACAATAGAAAAATTGATCCAACTACATACATTTTCCAAAATCCAAATAATAATAAAATAGAACTCACTCAACCCGTGCTAAGTGACTTACCTCAAGATCCTCCACAAAAATAATGTAGACTAGGAAAAATGGGCAGAGTTCGCAAGAAATTTTATAAAAATATATCATAGTAGATATTTTTAGAAAGAAACTAGCCATAAGCAATTAAAATGGATCTAGTTGTTGATTAGTTGGGTTGATTACAATTTCCTATAGAACTATCATCAGATTAGGTACAATAAGATGAACAATCAGTTGTTCCTAGCTAGCAGGAACAAATATAGTTTTCCAATATGATAAAATTGTATATGCAAGGAATTGAAGAATAACTTCAATGAAGAGTTGAGTGTAAGGAGTTGAAGAAGCAACTTCTACTTCTTTGTAAATGGCATAATCATGAGGGTCATTTCCTTGTAGAATCCTCTACTATAATGAAATTACCTATAAACAATACAAAGGATGTTGGAGTGGCTCCCAACCTTGAAACACTCTTATAAGAATTTGATACTTGGGATCATTATAGGGAGACTGTACCAAGACTTGAAACACTCTTATAAGAATTTGATATTTGGATTTTAAATTCTCAAAGAAACTTGTAAGTGATTCCAATGTCATAGTACCTACCACGACACTTTCTTGGATTCTATCTAGTGACTCCCATATTATCCTCTATGTTGTCTAGTTGTTGTTTCTATTGTGTAGTCTCTTTCTAAAGCTGCTCCTTCACCTTCTCTTTATAAAGAAACTCCTCCTTCACTCTTGTACCTTAAATTTTTATTAGAAAACTTTTGAATATCTACCTCCACCTTATCTAAAATTAACTTCACATTGTGTTGTAACTTTGGCATAGGTGTTTGATCATCAATAGATTTCATTTCAACATTCAAGTTTTCAAGATTGGTCAACAAACTCACTTGCGGACCTCTCATGTAAAGAACTTTCTATACTATTTCAACACCATGTTCTTTCTTTGAAGCTAACAATTCTTCAGGTGTATTTTCTTGTAAAACATTAATTTTTTTAACAATTGTGAACCCTTAGAAAGTGCATTGTTGTTTTCATGTATGTATGTATATATAAGAAAGACTAATAATAATATTTTTATGTATGTCAAAATAATAACATTACCATTCGATCATATAATAATGAAGTAATCAACTAAGTTAATCAACAACTACACCAATTTAACTATTGTTTTTGACATCATAGTACCCTAGACTCTATCCAGTGGCTCCCATAATATCCTCTATGTTGTCTAGTTGTTGTTTATGTCATGCAATCTCTTTCTAAATCCACTCCTTCTCCTTCACTCTTTGCCTTAAATTATGATTATCAAACTTTTGAATCTTTGCCTCTACCTTATCTAAAATCAACTTCACAGTGTATTGTAACTATAGAATAGGTGTTTGATCATTGATAGCTTTCATTTTGGTATTCAAGTTTTAAAGATTGGTCAACACCCTCACTTGCAAACCTCTCATGTCAAGCACCTTTTGTAATATTTCAACACCATGTTCTTTCTTCTGGGCTAACAATTTTTTAGATGAATTTTCTTGTAAAACATTATAATTTTGTTGAACAATTGTAAGTTCATAAAAAGTGTATTGTATGTATATATGTATATATGTATGTATGTATGTATGTATGTATGTATGTATAGAGAGACCTTGTGGATTTTAGATTATGGATTATAAAAAAAGAAAAAATATGACATTAATCATTCTCCATTTGTTTTGATCAATTGTGGAGAGCTATATGCGAAAGAGGGTGGAAAGCTCTAAACAAGGTTAGAGAGCTCTGAATGTTGGTGGAGATTAGAGGAGATCTAGGATTTTGTTTTCATTTCCTTTTGATCTTCATGCCCTTGCTCTGAAATTTTATTCAAGGGGAGAAGAGGTACCTATGTAAATGTTCTTTTCTTTTCCTTCTAAACATGTATCTCTTGTTCATATGTAATAGCTATGATCAGATTCAAGGATAATTGATTATGATGATTGTGTGCATATGTGCATGTATGTATGTAAATAATTTCATTATGTGAACTACTTTACATGCATACATATACACTTGCATAGTACTTGTGCTAAATTATATTAATCATTCATGTCTTGAATTCACACAAGCAATTATCCTTGCATTCAATTGAATTTATTCATACCAAACTAATTATGTAGAAATCTGTGCTTACATATTATAATATCTCTTGGTGATTGAGAAAAGATCTTGTGCATAATATCATCCAAGTAATGATCACATGCATTCACATTAAGTCATAAAAGGATTGAGTAGATGATCCATTTATGTTACTTCATACTTTTTTTTTTGAAATTTTTTGGTTAACATAATTAGTAATATTAGAATTATATACCTATAACTAGAACTCTTATTTATTTTATTTTATTATATATAGTTAAGACTTCTTCTTCTCTTGAATTAGACTATATATTTCTTATCACTAAAACACACACACACACACACATATCTGATAGTTATCATTTTTAATTTCAAGATCTTCATATTTAACATGAAGAGTTTCCACTACTAGAAAATGGAATAGCCACAATGTGGAGCCACATAGCTCATGGATTTTTCCACCAAATTATATTTTTATTATACTTTCATCCTTAAAAAATATTATAGGTGAACGTTCTTCTAATTTTCCATGTATTTAATAATTTTTTGCTTATCATTTAAGGTAATTTTCTATTATGAGATAGACATCTACCATAAGGATGGGCATACCAATTTTGATCATCTTGCTTTCAAAGTTGATTCCCTTATCAAATTAATGAAACTACTTGCAACTGACACCCTGATTTTCTTCAACTTGCTCGATCAACCATTCACACAACCCCACCCTATCACGCACCCCTTATTTAAGGTTTATAGCTTAGTCCCACCATTTCAAAAGACCAAGTCCAATGATTTATGTCTAGAAAATTGATGATATAGAAATTAAATATGGAGGAGGATATATTGGCATCACAAAAAATCATCCCATATCGATAAACAATATCTAATCTTCTGTAAGTCTCTCTCCTCTAAAGACTCAATACATGGAGTCATTATCATCATGAGTAGACTCACTCTCCTTAAAAAAATTTAACCAAAACTATTCATACCAAACTAAGTATGTAGAAATTTATACTTACAAATTATATTATATCTTGGTGATTGAGTAAAGATCAATACAGTTTTCCAAGGATATAAAATTGCATATGTAGATGTATGTATGTATGTGTGTATGTATGTATGTATCTATGCATCTCTTCATCTCGTTGTCGTACCCTTGTGATCTTTGTATATGTATGTTTGTATGTATGTATATACACATATACATATGTATATACACATATACATATGTATATACACATATACATATGTATATACACATATACATATGTATATACACATATACATATGTATATACACATATACATATGTATATGCATACATACATACACACACATAAGTGTGTCTATGTATGTATATATATATAAATAGAGATATCTTTGTATACATGCATACATATATACATAGACACACATGTGTGTGTGTGTGTATGTATATATACACATACACATACATAAAGAGAAGCTTCTCTATACATACACACATGCATACATACATAGACACACACATATGTGCATGTATGTATGTACATATATACATACATATACATAAAGAGAAGCTTCTCTAATCACCTATTGTGGGAAATATAAAGAGATATGTGGTTAGAAAGAAAAGAAAAGAACATTTAAATAGGCACCAAAAATTGGTCAATTTGTTAAATACAAAATTATATCTGATGTTGTAGCTTCAAATTGAATTAATTGAATCAAAGAATAAAATGAATCAATTCAAATCAACTATTACAACCAATTTGAAAAACACACATGAATATTCATTTCAAATAAATTGAAAATTGACATTTATCTCCAAAAATGGATGGAAATTAATATTTTATTCATAATGGATGGAAATTCATATTTTATTCATAATGGATGGAAATTCATATTTTATTCATAATGGATGGAAATTAATATTTTATTCATAATGAATGGAATTGAATTTTATTCATTATGGGTGAATAATTCATATTTTATTCATAATGGATGGAAATTCATATTTTATTCATTATGGATGGAAATTAATATTTTATTCATAATGTATGGAAATGAATATTTTATTCATAATGGATGGAAAACAATATTTTATTCATAATGGATGGAAATTCATATTTTATTCATAATGGATGTAAATTAATATTTTATTCATAATGGGTGGATAATAATATTTTATTCAAGGTGGTGATTTGAGACACTTTTCCTATAGGTTGGGAGTTGAGGTTGGTCTCTACAGCCTCTAAGGCCAACTAATGTACATAGTCACATACATCCATCTTTGGATACACTAGACCATTTAGACCTCAGCGTGGGTTCCTCAGTTGGCAACACCCTATCCCCATTGCTCCATAGAGATAGAATCAACGATGGATTTGGGCCATAACCCTTGCTTGTCTTAGGCCTTATCCCTCTGTGTGGGATTTCTTTGCACCAAGGAAAGATTGTTGATCCTTCTATCTCTCTTCCTATTATTTCCCCCTTCTCTTGTTTCTTGTTTTGTGTTTTCTTTTCTTTTCCTAAATGCCTTTTGGCACTCTCGTTGTTGTTGTCTTCTACTGTTGTACCTTTCAGTCCCATAGAGCCTTGTTGGTCTCTTGTTGGACATTAATATCATTATCTTATCTTATCTTATCTATTCAAAATGCTCATTATTTTAATCAAAATGGGTTCTTAATTTTGAATAAAATAATCCAAATGGGACCTTCATTTATGAATTTTTAATTCAAAGTGGAATTCCTTAAAATGATTTTTAATTAATTTTTACCTTCACCATGATAAATTCTCAATTCTACCCCAAGCCCTTGAAAAAATTTATAAATACAAGGCATTCTAAGAGCTAAGGGAGGCAATTTTAGAGCAAAGAAACTATGTCAAAATAAGCATTCTAGCATTTTAATTCTAATTCTATCTTTCAATTCTAGCATTTCATTTCTATTATAATTTAATTCTAGATTAATTGTTTTGTATCTTAGCTTGATTTTACTCCATGTTAGCTTAATTTCATTTCAATTCTAAGTTTGAATCTTGCATTCATGCTAGCTTGAGTTTATCATTCTAGGGGTGTTATTCTCATTGATTTGGTCTTAATTCTATAAGCAGTTAATTCTATTTACATACTCATTCCTTAATTAGAGAGAAATAAGACAATTTCATGGATTTTATGCTTAATTTTAATTCATTATATTTGCTAACCCTATAATCTAATGTCTTATTGAAGTGTTTTGGTTTTTTAGATATAGATCCACATTTCTCACACACATTTTTGGTGCCCACCAAAAAGAAACCATGCAGAACAACAAAAATTGAACGAGCATTTGTTTTATAACAAGATCCACACAAAGAAAAAACACAAAATGACTGTTTATTGAGGTCTTCCTTACAGATGTTGGACATTTGGATTTCCTGTAGGGGGCATTCCCACTTGCATAGTCCCAAATGATGAAGCACTTGGCATTAGTCTTGCACCTTCCCAGATGGTATCCATCAGAATCAAGATATGACCACATCAAAATGGAGTATTTATTTATGTCATAAACATCCTATCTATGAAGGATAATCCTCTCCTATGCTCTAGAGGGACTGCTTGATGGTACAATCCCATGTAGTATGTTGCCACCCATGCAAGCTTTTGTAACCACTCTTGGACTTCATTCATATCTTCTTGTAGTCTTGTTTCCCCAGGTAGAGTCATCACCTATTGTGAAATTTGTTGTTCTACCTTATATGTATTCACAGTCATTTTCTAGGACTCCCTCTCATGCTTCACTTTATGCATCTGATTCATGAAGTGGGTGATCCTTGTGTTGATGACATTTAGTTGCTCTTCAGACCAATACACTATGGAATTAGTCTTTGCCATAGCTTCTCTAAATGCTTCCACTTGATCTTGTAAAAACACCATCTCATTGTGGTTTTGTTCTACTAATGCTCATTTTGTAGCCAGAGATGCCTTTGTAGTCTCTACTCGCTCACATTCTGCTACCAGCATTACTTTTGCCCATTTCACTTCTTCACATGCTCCATCTTCTTAAACTCTCTCAATCAACCCTTGATATAAATTTTCATCTTTCTCCTGGTTATCATCTCACTCTGTGTCCACCTCCAACACTTTCTTCATCTCCATTTCTATCACCACAACTGCATCATGAACTAGTTGTGGGACAACACTAGGCTGCATTTTTTTGAAAGGCCAAAATAAAGACATGATATGATCACTTGTCTCCTCTACTATTAATTCAATCATCCACCCCAGGATGTTCTTTCCATGCCAAAATGGTGATTCCATTGGCTTCACCATAGGCCCTTTCTCTATAATTGGGGTAGCCTCCTCCATAGGCATTTGATCTTTTGTCTAGCGATTAGTAAAGCAAACACACATGTTGATATCTTCTAGTTGCATCCCATCACCTGAAGATTTAGTCTCCTCCACTTTCTTATTTTTCCCTACAATATACATCATACTTTAAGCTAATATCTACAACAAAGTAGGATCCTCCTCATTTTATTTTGCTGGCTCCTGGGGCTTATCACCTTGACTTGCCTCTGTGGCATCTCACTCACACCTATGCACATTTTGATGAGAGGATGCTCTACTTCCTTCTGATCACCTATACTTTTCTCTTATGTGTCTTCTCTATTGTATTTCATCCACCACACTATCACTATCATCATCCACCCATCCCATGCTCTTGTTGCAAATTTTCCTGTGATCCTTCCATAACTATCTTTGCCCACAAACAGAACTATCTTCTAACAAATTTTTTGGAGTCTTTCAATGCTTTTGACACACTATGAATCAAATCACTGAGACTCTCTCACCTATTTATGGACAAGTCAAATATTTACCTACAATGTGCCATAATGCCAATCAAATCAATGTTAGGTAAGATACGTCAAATTGCATAATTGATAACTTTATCTTGCCATCACATGAAACATAATGCCTTTTGATAGTTGCACTATACTATTGTTTCTTCCAAAAGACACTTCCCATATGCACTCATTCTTGTCCTCCAAACAAGACAAAACTGACACACTTATGCAAACACATCACATGCAACACAATTTGTACAATTCTTTACAACAATGATTTCATAATCTTTTCTTGGTCGAATCCCATGTGCATTCACAAATCTTATCACAATAGAAAAACCTTCAACTATTTGCTACAATGACTTTGTTATCTACACTTGTCGATAAACACACATTGTTCTATCACTAGCTTTCTTTTCTACATGATGACAAATTTTATACAGTTGTACATAACTGTTCTTCAAACAAACATGCACACAAAGATTACATGATGTGTACTTTTTTCAGTCACGATTTTTTCTAGCAACTCGATGATGTTTGAGACTAGAGAAGCCAGGATGAAAAACATGAGCTTTTTCTTTGTTTTCTGACTATGATGTTTACTTTACTACAACAATTTTTTAATTACTATACATATTGTTAATTATTGTAAATAATTTTATTTTCTCATACATATTGGTTGGGAATGATAAAGTATTCATATTTCCATGGTTAAACTAGTGGTAATTATACTATATCATATTGCTCAATGATGAAAAATATACCATACTGATTTTGTGACTAAGTCCTAGGATTGCATTCATTTTAGGTTTGCATTTCATCTCAAATTTGCACTACAAAATGGCTCCCATAGCTTTTGACTAGCCTTTGACAAAATAAGGGGTATACTATTCAACATAAATTACATTTCATCACCCCCTCCTCAATTTGATAATCATGAATCCATTTTCAAGATCAAAATTGAAATCTGATATTCTTCGACTTTAAGACAATCATTGTCAAATTTGGTCAAACCTGGTCATATGGACCCTCACATCACTCTGAATAGACTCTACACTTTCTACAATCTATTCTGATCTATTCTACATTCTTATGAATCACTCATCATGTCTACATCTTTATATCTATTACTCTACGTCACTTTTTCATTTAAAGTATCATCTTTAGATTTTTCTCCCAAGGGGATACGATGATTACATCATTGATTCTTAATTTAAAATTCTAGTTCAAATCTTGCTTCAAGATATTCTTCAAAATATTTCTTCAAACATTTTCTTTAAAATTCTTTATTCAAATCTTGTGCCCCTCTTTGAATTGATGTGTGAGTAGCGCAGTGATTCAAAGACACACATCTTCTCCCCTTGAAGAAAATCGTAGAGCAAACAATACTACATTTAGGCCTGAACACCACAAATTACACCACCATCTAAAATTGCCATTTTAATTTGACTCCAAATGTTGTAGTGCTGCAAAGGCCATGTAGATCACAAGGGTATGACACAAAAATGAAATCATAGGGAAAGGGCACAGAGATCACAAGGGCATGACACAAAAATGAAATCACGGGGCAAGGGCACAAAGATCACAAGGGAGTGACAAAAAAATACAGAGATCACAAGGGCACAACAATAAAATCCTAGATCTCCACTGGTCTCCACCAAGGGCATGACAATGAAATGCAAAGATCATAAGGTCATGGCAATGAAATATAGTGATCACAAGGGTATGGTAATGAAATATCCACCAATGTTTAGAGCTGTCCACCTTCATTTAGAGATCTCCTCCCTCTTTCACACGTAGCTCTCCATAATTAAAAAAAATGGGGAATGATTTATGTCATGCACTTTTTTTTGTTTATATCTAAAATCAAATTCACACTGTGTTGTAACACTACCATAGGTGTTTGATCCTTGATAGCTTTCATTTCAACATTTCAACATTCAAGTTTTCAAGTTTCCTCTTCGTTATATAGCCCTTTCCACCCTAAAAACCACTTTGTTACTTCATTAAAATTAGTAATTGAACAAAGACAATGATAAAAAAAAGCTCATATTCCATAATCCAAATAATAAAACAATAAGACTCACTCATCCTGTACTAAGTGACTTAGCTCAAGATCCTACATGAAATTTAGCAGACTAGGAAAAATGAGTAGAGTTCACAAGAAATTTTAGAAAAACATATCATAAAAGATATATTTAGAAAGAAACAAGCCATAACATAGTTAAATTGGTTTAGTTTTTGATTAGTTAGGTTGATTAAAAATTCTTGTAGAACTACCATTAGATTAGGTATAATAAAATGAACAATCAGTTGTTCCCAACTAGTAGGATCAAATAAAGTTTTCTAAGGTGATAAAATTGCATATGCAGATGTATGTATGTATGTATGTGTATATATATGTATGCATGTATATATTTATGTATGTACATATGTATGCATGTATATGTATGTATGTAAATGTATAAATAGATCTTGTGGATTGTGGACATCAGTGGAGATCTACTGCATTTTATTGTTGTGCCCTTGTGATTTTTTTATATGTATGAATGTATGTATATACATATGTGTGTGTGTGTGTGTGTGTGTGTGTGTGTATACATATATATACATATATACATATATATCATATATACATATATATATATATACATATATATACATATATACATATATGTATATATGATATATATGTATATATGTATATATATATATATATGTATATATATATATGTATATATATATATATATGTATATATATATATATGTATATATATATATATATATATGTATATATATATATATATATATATATATATATATATATATATATATATATATATATATATATATATATAGATACAAACACATATGCATATGTATATATATGTGTATATGTATGAATGTATGTATATAAATAGAGAGATCTTCACATAACAGAAAAAGAATAAAAATCACTCAATAGGTAGCATGGACATAGGTATTGCCACAAGATTTTAAACATAAATATATAAGGAGTGAGTTAGGAATTATATAGGCCAACCTTACATTAATTGTAAACTACAACACAAAGGATGCATCAAGGTATTACAATATTGTAATGATAGAAAACCGTCTGATTCTCTCAAGTGGGTGTATTATGATGAAGAGTTGTATTAGGTGAGTATAGATCACTAGTGGTTATAGGACTATAGGTAAATTTAAAAAATTAGAAACCATAACTAAATATTCATTAGAGTGGGTATTTCAAGGGTCTTGATCACATGGATACAAGTATGTAGACAACCTAGTAGGTAGAGTATGCCTCCAGTGTGCAAACAACTTGGACATAGTTAGGTAGAACTTAACCATTTATGTATGCATGCATGTATGGATGAAACTATTCTCTACTTAAAAGTTTCATCCACATGGGGGTGGGGGGGTGGGGGGTTGGGGGGTAGTTGAGCTTGCACCTTCTGCAATACTTCATTTCCATTATTTGTGCTCTCTGAATCAAAGGTATATAACTTTATCACTTGTAACTATAATTTTTAAATAGTACAAACTACAATAGTTTATTAAAAGTGTATGGTTCTCTTTGTAAGTTTATAAAATTGAAGTTTAAAAATTAATTACATTTATGTAAATCTTTTTCAAGTTTGATATTTCATTTTTTCCTCACTCATAGTCCAAGAATGATTTTTCAAAACACATACTGACTAGTTGGAGATTGAGCCAAAAAATTGTAAGAATAATTGTGCCAAAAGATCTAAAAAACATGATTGGTGCATGATAATCATCTTTTTACACTCTTTTTGGCACAATTGTTCTTACATTTTATGATTTTTGGTGAGAACAAAATTCCAAACTAATCAGGTAGGTGATCCAAAATTAAATCATAATTAGTTGAGGCATGTTTAAATACCTTATTTCACATGTTATTGAAAGGTATGTGTTTATGTATTAATGAATTTTAAAGGATGAATTGATGTTAGATGTTAGCTTTGGACATTATGAGATTATTTTATGGATGCTCAAAATCTTTTTAATTTCATGTGATAATGCATGAATGCTATATTTTATTAATGCATGAAAGTGAGATCCATCTCTTCTTAGGTACTCTTTCTAGGCTTTTGTATTAGATCTTAAGCCCAAAATAGATAAATCATGATTTGAAATGCAAACTTGGGTGCTTAACTTAATGAATGAGCACAACAAGAAAAAGACCTTGTGTGATGAAGGATTATGTGATTTTCTGCATATCTCACCACATAGCAGTGCATTGTAGGTTCACATATATTCTTAAGTAGACATTTGTGAGCACTATGTGTGTTAAGGATCCATGGAAAAATATGTAGAAGAAAAAAAGGTCATGATGAACATTTTCGATGACACGTTTGCCAAGAGGATACAAAAGTTCCTCAAGGTGACTTCACATTATTAAATTTTCATGTTTGCCAACACCACTACTCTTCCTCCATATCCTACACAAATAAAAAATGTTGCCTCCAACATTGAAACCATATGATAAATCAGAATAACACATGCCCAAGACATAACCTATTTAAATTGGTCTTGTTGTTGATTAGCTAGATTGATTACAAATTCATGTAGAATTGTCATCAGACTAGGTATAATAAAATGAAAAATCAACTATTCCTAGCTAGAAGGATCAACTATAGTTTTCCAAGGTGATAAAATTGCATATGTAGATGCATCAATTGAATTCCAGGCATGAAGCGCATTCACCAATTTATAACAAATGGTTGGATATAAAGGCTCCATATGCTAGCCTAATAGTTGAAGCCAAGGATGTAACCATGCATGTATTGGCACACTCCCACTACAAGGATCTGAAGTATCTACTATTGCTATTAATTTGGTCTAGTTTCTGATTACTTGGGTTGATTACAAATTTTTGTAGAATTTTCATCAGATTAGGTACAAAAAAATGAACAATCAACTATTCCCAGCTAGTGGGATAGAATACAATTTTCCAAGGTGATAAAATTGCATATGCAGATGTGTCACTTGAATGATTGGCATGAAGCACATTCCCCAATTTATAATGAATGGTTGGATATAAAGGCTCCATATATTGGCCCAACAATGGAAGCCAAGGATGTAACCATGCATGTATTGGAATGCTCTCCCTATGAAGATCCCAAGTATCTACTTCTGCTGTTAATTTGGTGTAGTTTCTTATTAGTTAGGTTGTTTACAAATTCCTGTAGAACTATCCTCAGATTAGGTACACTAAAATGAACAATTAGTTGTTCCCAACTGGTAGGATCAAATATAGTTTTCCAAGGTGATAAAATTGCATATGTAGATGTATGTATGTATATATGTATGAATACATATATGTGTATATATACATACATACACACACACACACACACACACACACACACACATATATATGTGTGTGTGTGTCTCTATATATGTATGTATATATAGAGAGATCTAGTGGATTGTGGAGATCAGTGGAGATCTAGCATTTCATTGCCATGCCCTTATGTTCGTTGCATTTTATTATCGTACCCTTCTGATCTTCACATCTCATTTTTGTGCCCTCATGATCTATGTATATATATGTATGTATGTATGTATGTATACATATGTATATGTATATATGTATGTATATATATATGTGTGTGTGTGTGTGTGTGTGTGTAAATAGAGAGAGCTTGGCACAACAGAAAAAATATTACAACCCACTCAATAGGTAGCATGGCCATAGATGCAATGGAAACACCTATTGGTAAGTAGACTCCTCTTTTTCTCTCTCATTTTTCACATGTTTATTTCACTTGAACTATTATTTCATTGGGGGTAATTTGTAATATTGGATTCATTTTATGCAAGAGGTGATGAGGACATTCTTGGATGTACCCATGTGTTGAATTTCTCATGAACAATGAAGATGGACCTCCCCTGAGAGTAGCAGGAGGTGATGAGGAGATTCTGGGTACTTTATAGATTGATCTTTTCTTGAATATTTTAGATGTTAATGAGGAATTTAGATGTTAGGGGGAAAATAAGCTTCCATATTCACGTGGTTGGCCTTAATTAGTAGAGAATATTAAACCATTTGCAAAACTAAGTGAAACCCAACATTAACCTATGATTGTGTGACAAATAATTATTCAAAATTTTCATTTTTAGGCAATGTACAAGGACACCATAGTTCAATATGCAATGTCAATTCATATACATGTGACATCAGGTGGAGCTGCAAAATACAACAGGTTTGCATTTTTGTTAGAGGTCTTTAATTAGGTATTTTAGGTTATAGGCCATCAAGAACATTGTTTATGATGGTTTATAATTTAAAAAACTTAATAGACCCATTAAATAAATGTAATCATTTTGTGTTTTATCAACTCTACCTGTTGTCCATGCATTTGAGCATAGTTGTAAATGCATTCTCCATTCAAAGTGGTAGAATCTTATTTTGGATGTGACAAAAATATGACATGCACTAGAAGATGGGAAACTGATGTCACTTTTGTAGGTCTAGAACCTTTTTTTGTACTTTAAACATTTATCCTTTCTTAAATATTTTAGATGTTAATGGGAATTTGGATGTTAAGGGGCACTAGGTTGGAGGGGGGGCACAAATGAGCTTCCACCTTCACATGGTTGGCCCTAATTAGTAGAGAATATTAAACTATTCTTGAAACCAAGTGAAGCTCAATATTAACCTATGATTGCATGACAATATTAAACTATGATTGCATAATAGATATTCAACATTTGCTACCAATTTTTTTTATTAATACAACATGTCATCACAATTGTAATGATAACTTTCAACAGCTAGCTATCAATCCCACAACATTCCTACCACATACCTGTCTCAATTGTGATGGTGAAAATGAATAATTTATTAGTATGTTAGCTCAATTTATGACACCTATGTCCATCAATATTGTGATGGTCATCATTTCCATCACAACTTGTGACAGAAAAAGTTTGACACCCATCTGACAGTAGCCAATTCCTCTTGATGTCAATTGGGCAACGAGTTTTTGTTGTAATTTTGATGGCCTCTCATTGCAATTCGGGCCCAAATGTAGTAGTGACTCATAATAAAGTAAGAACTTGGTTTAGAGATTTAACAAAAGTTTGCCAAAACTTAAAACTTGTTAAGGCTACTTTGTTAAGAGATTTTCACTGATTCACTTGTTAGAATGTTTCAGCATTGATCCTTCAGTTAGCACCTCTCTACTAGATGTTAGATCTTCTCTTTCTTGATGTGTACTTGATCCTCCTGATTAGATTTATCTCCTCTATCTTCTCTCTACATTGTTTTTTTCTCATTTAATTGATTCTACAATTCATTCCTCTCTCACAACCTCCTTAGTCACCATGAATGCTCTCTTTGTTGGTGTTTTGAAACACATAGTTTTAAATTACCCTGATGAGAATAAGGTACATCTAGGGGTAGCTACTTCCCATTTTCAATATATCTTTTCAAACACTGGGCCAATTATAAGGCTAGACCCTTCTTCTACTTTAGGCTTTGCAAAACTTAGGCGAGTGGACCTCAGATTCACTTATATGGTACTAGTGCTAAAACATAGACTTGAATCTTGACAAAGTAGATAAAGCCCTGAATCTCCTATACTTATGCAATAACAAAGATGTGTAGTAGAAAATTGCAATGATGTGAAATCCACAAGTTGAGTGAGGGTAACACTTTTTAGCTCTTCAAAATGAAAGAGAAAAGCATTTGATTAATGATCTTGATCTTAGCAAAACATGACATGAACAACATAACCCTATGATCCTTCAAAATGATCAATGCCTTATCTATTGGGCAATCATACAAATCCCTAACACACATCCCTGAAAGTCATTGACATATGCCATACATCAAGACTTCCTGATCTATCTATCCACTTTGTGAATTAGACATCTACATCTTTTTGAATCTCATACTGAACATATCCCTTCATGAGATCTGCAATCCTATGATGATATATCAAGAATTTATATGACTCTTTGAGTCATAAGCACAATAAATCAACATATACAACCAAAAGATTGCAACTGAGTTTCATACTCTTTGTTTACAAAATACAAAAGACCATAAACAACATGAATGGGAGATAATATATCAGAATGAAAACTAACTTGCTGCTACATTTTTATTCATTTCTTTGAAAAAAATACAATAAGATGCATGAAATTGAAAACTATCTAACATATTAGAACTATCTTTATTCTCATTTCTTGTTGTTCATTACAAGAGAAATCGCTGAAAATTTTTGGTGGAATCACAGTTCTGGATCCAACTATGTGGTCTCACACTAAAAATTGCCAACCCTTACAATGGATGAGAGAAAGAAAGATATAGAAGGAGAGAATTCCCAGATCTACTCTACAACTGCCATGTGTCCACTTGGAAAACTTCCTCAATGAGTTAAAAACATCTCTCTAATCTCTCCCCTCAACTGGTAAATCAAATCTTCACTCATTTTGCCTCTCAAAATCATAAAATATCTTAGGTATTTTATGGAACAATATAACTGATTTGGCAAGAAATAAAAATCTCTGAAAAGTAAAATCAACAATCATGCAAATTGTGAAACACTAGAGGCAAAATACATCATTATGTATCAAATTTGGAAGAAACTGAGCCAACCAAGCATATCAAGTGCATCTTAACTGAATTATGTAACTACACTGATGAAATCATTGCCTATAACTAAACATCCCATTGAAAATACAAAACCCCCTATAGCATGCACCAGTGATAACCTATGTAAAAACTGGCTTTGAAAATGGATAGCTTATCTCCTCTTGGTTCCAATGGTATACTGGAGTCCATATTTCAGGCAAAAATCATGCCTCTAGTATGTATTTGAAAATTAGGCTCCAACAATGGCCTTGCAGATTTAAAATGCAATAAAATTTTAAAAAAAATAAAAAACCACTATAGTATAAACTATAGTTTTTTAAATTTTTAACTTTGATTTTTTTAATAATAAATTCCCATTTTACTTATTTAATAAAATATTAAAACATAAACATTTTATTAATTTTCAACCATTCTCCTAAGTCCACCTGAGTGCTAACTGTGTGACACATGGCACCATACTATTGGTTTGACCTCAACACCTCATCACCACATGTCCTCATCTAATTTTCCCACACCACCACATCAGAACCTAGTCACTACCACCTTAGTGGGCTGACCAGATTGCCACATCACCTCTGACCCAAGCCCATTGCCACATGGCACCCAGGTGCTTTACCGCTTTGCCTAAACTCTGTGCATGTTCGCAGAGCGATAATGTGCCCACCGTTAGATGCGGCCACGTGTTCGCATCTGGTCACCTGAACTTCCACACCATCTAATGTCAGCAAGTGCATTTTGGTTCAAGATTTCCTTGTAGTTAGATCCAATTGTCATCCACTAGCTAGCCAAGTGGGCCCCTCCTCATGCACTGGTGCTTCAAAAGAACATGTCTTTAAGACATTGTGGTCTATGTATGGAATATTATTTAAAAACCATATTCCACACCTTCACAATAAATGTAAGATTTAAAAAATTGAAGGTCCATTACTGATCATCTCTAGTCATTATCTTCAAAAGTTGGGCTCCTGTGGCATTTAAAACAATGCTCTCCTCCTTTCACTAGTCCCTCTATCGGTGATGTAAATGCAAGCAAGATGAATAAAGCAGATCTTTTCTCTCATTACAATTACTTTGTTACAAGTTTCTCTAAAAATTATTTGAGAGCACTCTAAAAAAAATTCATCAAGATTTAAGGTGGTTATCTTTCATGTGCAAAGTCTTCTATGTTTTACCCATTTACATTCCTTAACACGTGGATGTATTACTCCCTTCCATCTCTCGAAACTTCTCCAACATTTTGGACCTCCATTCTTCTCCAGCAACCTTGCCGCACTTGCTCTTCCTTGTGCATGGATGTGGAAAAAGTTTTTATCCTTCATACTGCTACCTCCAAATCTTCCTATTTCTCCATACTCAACATGGGGCATTTGGCTCTAATGTGGGTGCTTTGTTTTGTAGCAGCTTTTCCCAATGGTGAGTTCTCTATAGCTATCCTCTTTCCATCATGGACATTTTATGAAACATAAGTGTAAAATAAAGTTGGAGCCAATGGAGAGTGGTAGCATATGTGCTATTCTCTTTGTGGAAAGGCAACAAAGAAATCAAGAGGAGAAAATAATCAATTCAACCCATTCTCATGTAGCCATGACCTCTTCTTTAAAAGGCTTTAACTGATTCCATTCAAAAGCACACTCTCTTGCAAGCACTCTTAGATTCTTGTCAGTATCCATGTAGCTAGCACCAAATCTCATCATGCATAATTAGAGATAAGGTAATTTTGACTTAAACCCTTCACCTTGAAAAATTGGCACTCCCCTTCAACTAACTCGGGCCTACATCTCCACAAGAGAGCTTCAATAGGCATTCAAGTTAAGAAATAAAGAAATGGAAATGGGAATGCCTTTTGTAGGGGTGGCTATCTTTTAGGCTTCTAACATCATGCACATTACTTTTATGTCATTAATTTTATGACACCTCAAGAGAGTGAAATGCCACTATTTCCCTGGTAGTTCAAAATAAACATATGCATGCACCATATGTTCTTTTATTGACAAGTCAAACTTCTATTCTAAAATTCTCTTATAAAATGATATCTTAGTATTTATCATGGCTTATCATTGTATCATTTTCACATTTTGTTGCCCATTGCAAGTAATTATCAAACAATTATTCTTCTAAAAGACATTTGCATTTTTAATTCCTTAAGTTATCAACATTATAATCCCCTTTCAAAACATCCTCTATTTCCCATGCTTTATCAATTTGATGCTATTAGTTGGGCCTCAAAGTGGGTATGGTTAGAAAAAAAATCATTTTTGAACAACTGAATTGTCAAATTGATCCATTAATCATTTGATATTGACTATAGACCATTCAACCATTCAACCATCTACTAAAATTCATTTTCACATCTTATCTGCAAGCTATCATTTTCTGCTAACAAGGCCTATCGGCTAGCTTTAAAAAATAATTGGAACAAATAACTAGACTCTGAAATCAACAATATTGATTCTCTATTATGCATACTCCTACCCTATTGAATCTTGTCACATGATGAATTATTAGTCAAAAAGATATTGACCACCAAAATTGCCCTCATAGAATTTCCTGCAAGAGAACATGTCAGAAAACCATAAAACACATTTGGAATCGGCTCTAAAAACATGGCAAACTGACACTTGGGGGCACAAAAATTGGGGTGTTGGTTAATGCCATGAGGAAAATATAAATGTGGGATTAGGGCTCATGATGAATAACTAGGAAAATTTGGCAAATGGTCAAACTAGGCTATTCAGATTTGCAGACTAGAAACAATGGCATAAAAGTGGCTTTAGCAAATGGAATTGACCTAGTAAAGTGTGCAGATGGATTTGTCAAGATTTGTAAACTAGCACTCTTAAAGTATTTTTAGAGTAGAATACAATGGTACAATCCACTCAAACTCACCTATCATAGATTTGGAGATATGAAATCACGAACAGGGGTATTGATCAATCTACATTTATTGACACTAATAAAACATCATAAATTGCATTTGGAATCACGTTTGAAAACTAATCAAATAGATTCTTCATAAGCTCAATATTGAAAGACAGTAAGTCTTTGAGCTCTAGAATGTAATGCAAAAAGAATTTTATCATTTTGGTCAACTAGGTCAAATTCATAACAAGTCAAATAGGGCCTTCCAGAATTTAGAATAATTTGCATCAGCATGACAACAATAAATGACCAACTTTGAGGGATTCATAACCTAGTCAAATGGATTTGAAATGACTCAAAATCTAAAGCATAGGCTCTTTGGTATGGATAGTAAACACTCCAAAAGTGGTGATCTATGAAATGTTACTGGGTGCAAGATATTCAATCGAAAACATGGCCTCTTGTCGCTATTTGACACCTAGGCAAAAATGTACATTTGGACATTGCTCAAAATGGAACTTCACAGAATGGCTTAGAAGTGCACTTTATCTTCATGCGATGAGTGGATATACTAAATGCAAGGTGGAAGAAACATTAAACACCTCTTAGGCCTCACAAGTACAGTCTGGTACACATGCATTAAAAAGCACTTACAGGGCTTGATTTTTCAATGGTACTCAAAATTAGGGCTTCAATTTTGAGTCCCAACACTCTACACTTATCATTTTTCCTTCTCCTCGCACAAACACATTGAAAAATCTTCAATATTTTCCCTCCTTAAGAAAACTTAGGTGGACTAGGTTTAGGTTACAATCAATGATTATGATTCATCCATATTGTCACTTAATCTATCCCCTTTTTTGATTGGTTGCATTTATTGCATAGGGATTCACAATATACATTTCTAGTTATCTTCTAGAGTCATAAAATAATCCTTAGGTCAACCCAAAAATGGCTCACATAGAAGTTTTTTTCATTACAAACAACTATACCAAAAACTATTTACTTAGCACCTAAAGCCTTTGATGCTTGGCACTCATTGTATCTCTAATGTTGTAACTCAGCTTCTAAATGACTTGACATCCATTTTTTACTCAACATGTGAATCACTCGACATGTATTGACTTGCTCTTCACTAAAGTGACCCAACACATACTATCTTCTTGACACATACTAGTGCTTGATAGTAACTAAGAATATTGTTTCACATGCATTGTCTAGAAAATGATGCTCAACATGCATTGATCACTTAGCTCACACTGATTGCTTGACTTGCTCTAAACACTCAAAATATACTCTATTTCTTCTTGAATATGACTTAAGTGTGTTGTCACTCATTTTTCAAAACCAAAATGAGATCAACAATATCCTCCTTTGACATGAGTGAAAAAAACACTTGGTCATGCATATATAACCTCAATATGAGCATTACTCAGACAATATGTATACATTACTTGGCTCCCATACAAAATTACAAAATTTGCAAAATTGAAAAACTTATGGCTTAACTTTCATACCTTATTTCTCCCAAAATTTCATAACTCCCCTGAGTTGATATGTCCTTCATGTAGCTAAATTTTGTGTAACTCCTACTGAGTAAATGTGTGTCCTTTTGAAGTCCCCTATTTTTGCATTAGTACTTCACTATCTCAAAACTAGTACTATTCTCATTTTTCATGTTCTTCCTTTTGACTTACTTCCCCTTTTTATTTTCATTCCCCTCATTCTCATTCCCCCCTTTTTTGACACTAATGTCATGGATGGCACATTAATTGTGTGTTTTTCCAAAAAAGTTTTATGGACCTCCATGTGATCTTTCATGTTGCATCCCATTTGTTACATGCTACCTCTAGAGATTAGTATTGAACATCTAGCTAGGTAGCAAGGTCAACTAAAACGTCATGAGTAGAAAGATGAGAATCTTTATTCATCAAAGCTTTAGCATAAGCTATTTCCTTATACAACACCTCCATGTGTGGGTTCAACATGGTTTGATACCTTATCAAGGTAGCTCTAATGTTTGCATATTGTGAATGTAACTCAGCTAGTTGACCTTGAGTAGACAATAACCTATAGAAATGAACTTGGATTTGACCATGAGATAACTTAAGAGTAGTACCTATAGTTTGTAGATCTCCTTGTAGATGGTTGATAGCCCTCTATACCTCTTGTGTGAATAAATTCACACCACATAACTTGGTGTAAAGAAATAATATGGTCTCCAACACCTTCTTTGCACTCTCGATCTTGGTTTCTAGATCAACCTATCGTAGTGCAATAGCACTAGATATCTTCTCAAGTACTTTTGTGTGAAATTTCTTCTCAGACCATTCTAAAAGTTTAGTGTTAGTATCCAGGTCTTCATCACTTATCTTGTCAACAATGTTGACTAGTTACTTAAGAATTGGTTTATCTGCATTCAAATTTGGGAGGCTAAAAGCATCAAGAAATATATCTTTTATATCATGAAGCACTTTCTTCTTCTTATGCTCCCTTCTTAGAAACTCTTATTGTTTCTTCCTATGAAGAGCTTCATGTCGAATGTTCATTTGCTTAATTATGATTGATGTAAGATCAAACTTAAGTAGTTCAATCACCTCATCTAAGCTCACACCTCCATAAGATGTATCATAAACATGCTTAGATATACTAGGACTAGGCCTTGGCATTTGTAAAGTTGTAGCATATGTGCTCGACCTCTAGGTGGAAGTAAGTCAACAGGGCTTAATAAAAATCAAGGATGTTCCTAATAATTCTTCTTAGAACATCAATTCCTTGACAAAGGAAGATTTGATAAAGATATTGAAGGATTCTACCTTAGTAGCAAAATTGTGCACAAATCCTGCATTGGTGAGAACATATGAAATTGACAAGGTAGATTTAGCATCAATGGGGAGAAAAAAATAGACACATCTATTATGCCCCCTACACCTACAAAGACAAAAGAAATAGAAGCACCAAGTGTTACATCTAACACACAAGCTTCAATGCCCATTGTGGTATATCAGGTGAAGGATGCAGTGACACTAGATGTTAGCACCTTTATGCCAAATATTTTATCATTGCAAGAAGTATTAACAGTTGAAAAAGATGGGATAGAAGTCCATAAATGTTAGGAAGATAGTTTTGCACCTATTTGATAGATGCAAGGTGAAGATGGAAAAGAAACAAAGAATAATAGGATCAAAGAGTCAGTATTGACTACTAAGCTAGAGGAACAAATAGCTATACAAACCTTGATTACCCTACCAGCCTTTGTATCTCATCTTAATAATGAAACTCACCTATTAATTTAGAGGAAATTTATCAACCTCATGATAGATTATCCAACTGTTAGTATCAAATTGCTTTTCACAAGTTTGGGCATTTAAGAGTTACATTCAAAAGAACAATCTATTTACCAATAGATCCCTAAAATCAAAAGTAATATCTAGGTGAAGGAAAACCCTAAAAGTAATCTAACTCAAAGGTTCCAAGATGAAACAACATCTAAACCTAGAGGCAAACAAAGACAGGTAGGAAATCTATACTACTACTGGGCAAGTGTCATCACATGAACCAACTCTAGGGTTACCCAGATAGTCTTTTAATCCTCTGGCTGGCACTAGTATCCTTTTGTACTAACAAGACATACTAACAATGCATGTTTGCAACCAAGCATCCTCTCTACTCCCATCCTAGTTTATAGTAACACTTGAGGAATGGGAGAGGAAAACAAAGACTCTTATTAGGTTCATTTTACTCTTATTTAGTGTAGTGTTTTCACTTATTAACTACTTATAATGGGTTACCCTAGCAGCCACTTTAGGTCCTAGTCTCCATTGCAAGCGATTTCCCAACTTAACATACAAATTACCTATCTTAGGATCATAAAAGTACAAATCAAATAATCACAATTTTCACCTCAGTCCTATACAAGTGACTTGAAAGCATCAAAAGATAATTCACAATAATCCCTCAGTCCTTTACAAGAAACTGAAAAACATCCCAAAAATAATTGATCAAAGACTCAAACATTAAGTCAAATATGTCATACCATTCATCTCAGTTTCACACAAGAACACTAAAAGCAATAATGAACAATAGATCCAAACTCATCATAGAGCATACTAGACACATCACCATGGTTGAGTTAAAAAGATTAGAATCAAAGCATCATCATGGCATCACAAGCACATAACTCCTGAGCCTCTAGTAAACCAACTTGATTGGTCAACACTCTAGTCCATCCCCAAACCTGACATACAAGAAAGTACTTAACAAATAGTGTAATTTACAGTTTCATTTAATTTTGAAGACACACAATCTGAGTTTATAGTTATGTTTAAGTCTCCACTTCATTATACATTTTTGGTCTGATAAAGTTTACTATATTTCCCATAAGCTTAACTCATTTTCACATTTAAGTATGATTACATCATTACCATAACTCGCAAAATAATGTTATCTCGAAAAAGATCTTAAATTTTATGTAATAATTATTAAATAATTAAATTAGAATTATTTAATATTATTATTAAATTTTAAATAGAAAATTCCCATTATCAATTTATTAATTAATAACTAAATTATTTAAATTAATTGTTTATAACTCTTTTTCAATAAAACCCTTAATGATTCCTCACATTTTAATAATTTAAGAAAAAATATTAATAACCATATTGATAATACCTTATTAAAATTATCTTTTGATTAATTACATTTTAATTATATTAAGTTTTAAATATCTAAAACTTTAAATTTTAATTATATTAACATTTAAATAAATTAAATATTACATTAATTACAAATTTAATAAATTAAATTTTAAATATCTAAAACTTTAAATTTTAATTATATTAAAATTTTAAATAAATGAAATTTAACATAAATTAAATTTTACAAAAATTAATTAATAATAATACACTTTTTTAGAGGCCCACCGTCATGTCACCCTGCAGCTGTAGGTATTACTGATGTCACAGGTAGTAGTACCAAGTACTGTTGTTGCATGTAGGAGTAAAACTTGTTGCACACAGTCTTATTGGCTATGAGCATGGGGGTTGGGGAGTGGGGTTTGGTGGCCCCACCCCCACCCTTTAACATTTTTTTTTTAAATATATATTTTTAAATAAAATCTTCTACCCCCCCGGATATTAATATGGGGATTTCAATCTTATTTATTTATTTTTATTTTTAAATTAAAAAAAACCCCATTTTTCTTAAATTTATTTAAAATAATAATAATATATAAATATATATTTTAATAAATATTGCAAATTTAGTCTGATAGGGAAACCAGGACAAACTAATCGAAGTTTTCATTGTAATTTCTTTGATTTCGTTTCAGAACTATTCCTGATTGAAATAACAACTATTCAATTATAAAACGAGGGTTTCCTAATCTTCCAATCCTCATAATCAGATAAAATCTGATTTGAATACTAGTAAATTCATAATGAAATATTGAAAGGTTCATCACAAACAAAATTTGGAAAAATAATTCAACAAACACGATGAAGATAAGAATTCAAAGAAACATAATTCATTGGATGAATAAAACAGAAGGCTCTACTTGGTTGCTAATATGCAACAAACTGAAGATTGTGAGATAATTTTCTTTTCTTTCAAAACCTTCTCTCTCAAAAATCCCTTCTCCTAAAATCCTAGTCCCTGCAAAAAGAACTCTCAATCTCTAATATGAAGTTCTCTCCTAAATTCGAGGCACTGATTGTGTGATCATGCGAGGGAACTCGTCGATCACAATCCTTTAACTCTTTATTTACTTATCTTTTACATTTTCATGCACTCCTTTTGCAATATAAGATATTTTGATTAAATTTATTTGCTTTCTCTCTCTTATTAATTTTTGAAGAATTTTTAATATAATATTTATTAACTTAAGTAATAATAATATTTAGCATTTATTTAAAAATGATCTCCTAAATATATTATTATTAAATTAAATAATTGTTATTACACTCTAAAATTATAACTATAATTCCCTCTTTAAATTTTATTTTTTTAATTTAATTAATTTATCAATTAATTAAATATATTTAAATATTGAAATTATCTTAATAATTTTTCATTAAATTAAATTATTAATTAATCCTTTAATTTGACTTAATTAACAAAAAAATCACCAAAGACCTTCAAGACGAAATATGTAAACCCATCATAAAATATCACATACAAGATCAAACTCAAGGGTTATAATCATGAATTTACATCATATGACAAATTTGGAAGGGTAATCATCTCAGATACTTATCCTATTTTTTTCTAGGAGAACTGGTTTAAAGGTTAGGATTTGGACTCAAGAATTTATCTCCCCTCTCTTACCATTGAGATATTGTGAAAGGGTACGCTCATCTTGGCAATTCAGGGAAGTCAATACCTAGTACCTACAATAGGCATAAAATCCACACATGTACAAACACATATATTCTAAACTAAACAAGCAATGGTAGGAAGTGACCTGCATCATGTATATCCTAAATAATAGGTGGCTATGACTCCATTCCTTAACCACATCAGAAACATCATACATAAAGAAAACATACACACACACACACCATACACATGCAATATGGGGTAAGTATCCATATAAAGCATCTACAAATAATCTATCTAACTAACATCATCAAATAACTGAAATCACTGTAATTAATCATCATAAAAGTATAATAACACATACATGAAGTAACTAGTATCAAATTGGTCTCATCATATAATAAACCATGTTATGAAAACAACATCCAATAATTTGGAAAATAATGCTACTAATCATCAAGCATGAACATAAATTGGCCTAAAAGAGTTTAGCAATAATAATTGAATGTAAACTAGGGGCAGGCACTACACATCTCCACCTCAGTTTTACCTTCTCCTTGGAGGGTTACTAGGTAATCAATATCTTGTGTCAAGTGTTATTTACTTTATGTTATGTATGACATACACAGATTGTTATTTCAGTTTATATATTAGATTTTAAAATGGATGTGTGGTGATCATATTTTCATTAAAGTTTTGAAGTGTTGATTAACTCCCCCACCCCTTAGAATTCACTCTTCCATTAAGTAATTTCAACAATTGGTATTAGAGTAAAGGTTCTCATGAAGGAAAGCTTGACAGCTTTAGAGGAAAGATCTTGAAGATGGAAGTCTATTTATTGGAAAAGAACATTGACAATTAGAAGATGTAAATACAATTTATCCTGCATCAGTTAAATGAAGCAACGATTGTGTTGCAAAACTCATTAAATAAAAGAAAAGTTTTGACCATGCAACTGAATGACACACAATACAAAGAGATTGACACAACTAGACTATTTGCAGAAGGAAACTCTAAAGAGTTTGACACAACAGTTATAGATCTGATGGAAAAGAATGGAACCCTAAATGAAGAAGTCAAAAATCTCAAAAGAGAACAAGAGATGCAATCAATATTGCTATGTGAGATGACTAAAAAGAAAAAGAAAGATAAGGATGAAAAAGTCATGATGGAAAAAGACAAAAGGGTATTGTTTAACAGACTAGAAGAGTAGACATCATATGCACAAATGATTGCTAACAAGCAATTAGATACAATGAATCAATTGATTATTGCTAATCATGAATTGAATTGAAAGGATATTGAGATCATAAATTTGAAGTCATAGAATGAATTTTTGCATAATGAATTGAGAGTTGAAAAAGAAAATCTTAACAAGCCTAGTGAAGCCATAAAATACTTTGAGAAATTGATGGAATCACCAAGACCTATCAATGGTACTACTAGATTGGGTTACACTTCTACTAAAGAGGAGAATAATCTAGAAGTAGTGAACAAAGGAATAACAAATGTATGAACACAAAACCCACTTGTGATAATTGTGGAAAGCTACGTCATACAACTAATGTCTGCAAGAGTAAAACTATCAGTCAAAGCCCAAAGCAAAAATACAAAGGAAATTCCTATAATTGCAACAAACAAGGACATCATGGACATGAATGCAAGTCCAAGATCATGAACACTCAAATATTTGAAGGATACTACTATAATTATCATAAGTATGGACACAAAGCATATGAGTACAAATCCAAGCCTAAATGGTCTTCAAACAAATAATTCAAGGTAAACCATAATGGAAACTCTTACAATTGGGATTATAATGGAAATCATAATGTAAACCATAATGTAAGATGAGCATAGTGGAAATCATGTGTAAGCCGAGTGAGTTGGAAATTCTATGGTAGCCAAGCTTACAACTATGTAAGCATTAGCATTTATTGTCAAATTTCAAGGGTTACATAGTCATTTCTTAACTCATTTGCATTTATCAGAGATCAAAGAGAGCATGAATAGAATGAAGGAATTTTGCAAAGAAGATTCAATTGTGTGTGAACTAGATTCAATTGCTACTCATCATCATTTACCAGGATTGAAAGGTATTTATCGTGTGCCAAGTTACATTGTTTCAATTTTTGCAAATCCTAGTTACTTGAGATGGTGTCTAGCACTATTGCAACTATTAGGAAGGAAGGAAAGGAAGTTTTTAATGTTTAATTAATCAGTAATGATGTGAGACAACTACCTTTCTAAGAAATACCTGATATAGCTTATAATGGAGACCCGTGTAGTGCATTATCGATGATACCACCACAAGTTCTCATGATTAGGTGTTGTTATACTTGTAAGGTTGGAAGCATTGGAGACATGGAGATTACAGAGTTATATAGAAAAGTTTTTGTAGATGGAATTTTGAGGGAAGAAAACAAATAGTAGAAAAAAATGGTAAAATCGTGCCCTAGATTTCCCTAATGTATTCAAACTGAATGGATAAATATTGTGCTTAGTAGAATATATGATGAATTCATATGGTTATAAAATGGACCCATTAAGATCACAAAAATGATTATTAACCAAGTCACATGGTATCCTACCCTAGACAGACCCAAAAACATGAGAAGTGATGCAAAGGAGGTGATTGAGAAGAACATACGAGTAGTGTGGAACAAGAGAGGTATGTCAATAGATTCAATTTTAGACCCCCTAATTGCCTTTGTAGTGAAAGTGATTGCTCACAAGTTCTTTCAATTTAGCAAACTATACAGTGCATCATGTATGGCAGTGGATTTAGGATACAAGATAGTTAAAAGACACCATACCTATGACCTTGTCGAGTTACAACTTCAACAACTATATGAAAGCTTGGAGGTCAGTAGGAAGACAAAAAGTACATCATGCAAATTTGGTTCTTGGTTTCTTTTATGTGCAAAATACATTTCCCACATTTGGAGAGGTAGTGTGGAAGACGAATAGGCTAGTAGCAGTTCAGATTTCAAAGTTGATAGAGCAACTTGGAGAGAATTTTGAGTCAGTTATGACTAGTTACTTTGAAGACTTTAAGAAATCAATGAAGGAAAGACTAAGGATTCCTGTATCACTAGTGGATGAGGCATCTATCCCTAGGGTTAGATGGCTTAAGCCCTTTCCTTATGATATTAATGTGGATGAGACATCTACAACCATAACTAAACTACTGGAGAAGAACATAGACAAGAGTGCCACCTCATTTGGAAATTTTGAGGAAGCTAAATCAAGGATAACAATAAATTTGCAAACAACTTTTGTGATTAGAAAGAAAAACAAATTGGCTAAGAAGCTAAAGGAGAGATTTGGTGAAGGGGACAAAGAAGAAGATGATTATGAGGAAGAACAAGGCCAAACCCCATTGGCACTCACTCAAGGTCAAGGAGAAGACCAGGAAGTAAATTTAGAAGGTGTCAAGGAAGAAGAAGCCAAGGAAGCACCTAAACTAGAGAAGAAGAAGAGGAAGGAAAATGAGCCTATTGTAGAAAAGCCAAAGAAAGCTATGAAACCTTCACAATAGAAGCTAGCAGTACCTTTTACCAGAGCTACCACGAGGGAAGCTACAAAGAAAGCTAAGGAAATTGTAAAGACAAAGGGTCAAATGACCATTGCTACAAAAAAGTAGAGTTAGTCAGAAAATAAAATATATAAGAGGAGTATATTTCTCCAAATGAGTCAAATGTGGAGAAAATTGAATTAAATGATATGAGTCAATTCAAAGTGGTAAGCCACAATCCCTCCTCTAATTTAGACAACTTGTGTGACAATATTAAGTATAATGCAGATTTGTCTGGATTCACACATGTTGAGTTTGACAAGTTAGGAAAGGTTGATAAGAATAAGGTTGAGGAAGAAATATATAAAATGATGGTCACATTCAAGGCCACACCAATTGAGATTTTCAACTCACTACCCAAGAGCTTATATGAATGAGTTGAGTAGAAATGGAAATTCAATTTACAAACTAAAATATAGATTAGGGAGACTACTTTAGCCCAAGTCATGCTTGAATTGCCAAAGAAAATGATTGATGAGGCTATGGAATTGCACAAAGGAAAACTTACCCCATTATATAGAGCATTTTGTATCTTAAAGAAGAATATAGATGATATGGTAACCAAAAGAAAAGCCATATGGAAAACTATTTATGGGTTACCCACTCCTGCTATAATAGAGAAAGGTGAGAAAGAAATGCAAAATCCTAAGAAAGATGAACAAAAGGAAGTAGAGATTGCAAAAGATGAATCAGTCAAGGATGGTCATGTGGGAGGCATTGGGGAAATAGTAGATGAAGAGGCCACAACTAAAGATGAGCAATAGGATGATCAAAATATACCTAAGGTACAAGTATTGAGTGCTAGTCCTCCACATGTAGACCAAGGGTGAACCCACAATAGTGGGTTACACTTTTTTGGAGGAAGAAATCCCTCCAGAAAAGTGCGCATGGAAAAAATCATTGGAAGAGTTTCGATAGAAACAAAAATTAAAATTTTCTATCGAAACAAACTTTTTGCTTAGTTTCAATCGAAACTAAGCAAAAAGTGTTGATCGAAACTAAGAAACTCGCGGGCGGTTAAGAAACTTGTGCGGGTTTCTTACTTTTGATTGAAACTAAGAAAATTGGCGTGCAAAACCCTAATCCACATGACATAAAAGGGAGCCCCAACATTTTATCCACTCATTATTTTGATCAAAAAAAGGACAGTGATTGGCATTTGGCCCATCAACCATCCGAAAAAGGTATGAAATACTTGTTTTTTCCCTTCTTATGTTGTTTCAGTTAAAACTTATGTGTTTTTAGTATTTAAATATATATTTCTTTGTATATTTTATTATTTTTTATGTATGCACTTTATATATATATATATATATATATATATATATATATATATATACACACACACACACACATGTATCATGTGTATATAAATGCATATATATGCATATATATATGTATGATATGTATATGCATATATATATATGTGTGTGTGTGTGTGTGTGTATGTGCATATATATACACATATCACATGTGAAATGTATATATGCATATACACATGATATGTATATTTTCACATATCACATGCATGTATGCATATATATGCATATATCCTAATTCTATCACTCACCATAATTCCAACCATAACACTAAATCATTTTCCTAATCATAACATTAATTTTAACCATATCCTAAAACCTAAACCTAACCTAGGTAACCATAACTATATCTCTAACCTAAGGATGACCCTATATATAACTATATCTTCAACCAAAAATATAATGTTAACATTAAGTATGAAACAAATCCTAACCTCAACTCTAGACCCTTACTATAATATTTATCCTAACCCTTAGGCTAACCTTAACCATAAATAAACCCATATACATTGTGAATTTTAGATGTGTTAGATTGAGAGTTTTGAGCTTATTACCATGATGTTTGATCTTTTCTCAACTTATCAAATATTTATAGATAGATATAGACATTTTCATGATAAACATTGCATGTACTACGAATCTTGGCTTCATTAATAAGTATGATTACATTAAGATGTCCTCTTGATTCAGTCATCACCACTATATTTTTAATAAATTTTATATGAGATAAAATTCTATGAAATAATAGATAATATATTAATATTACTTTCTTTTATTTCTTTAATATGTATCTTGTGTGCATTTTGTATGTTTTATTAGATGAGCCAATGATGTGCTTGCCTCTTTGGATACTTATTGATTGAGAGGGAGTTCAAATTTATGAAATGATATCATTTGTAATTAATGTTTGAGAGTATATATACCACTTGACACCAATTTCATTACTCTTGCCATATTATCTTGTTAGTCTTCCTCACACTAGTTTAGATGATCTTTTACATCATGAAAGATTTTGGGTTCAAGCATAAAGTTTCTTTGTGGTAGGGTGGAAATGTAGTTTGGCAATATTCTCATTCTTATTGTGTTGAGTGAAACAAGTGTCTAGAGGTCTTATCTAGATGGTCTTCTTTGATAAATTTTGATTTCAATTTATTCAACCCATTGATCTATTATAAATATGTATAAATGCATACTTATGTTAGCCTAGTTGAAGGCTCTTGTAGTATTCTTTATGTAGAATGTGATTCAATTTATCTCTTGTTTGGTCTATTTTTCACTTGTAAAAATTGATGTATTCGATAAGATAGTCAAAATCTTCTAACAATTTTTTAACTATTTTATTCAATAGGTTGGTTTATTTTTTTATTGATTATTGATGTATCACATCTTATTTGAATATGTAGTCTATTATTGATTTTACTTAATTGTGCTTATTTATTTTTGACTTGCAACTTTGTATGCAACTTGTGTTTGTGTTGGAATTTTAAATCTTTTGACATGTTAGATATTATAGTGGGAAAAGTAAATGATTGGGTCTTGCCTCCTAGTACCATCCTTGCTCAAGTATTTTATGTCACTCTACTCATATGTGAGATAGGTGGATGACTACCTATCACTTTTCTCTTCTTATAGTTCTTGCTTAGACCTTTGATCTCACTATGAGTCCAATGATTCATGGAGGAAGTAGATGATCTTGGATCCCCTCTTCTTTCTATTATTGTTCTTTCCAAGGCCTGCTATATCACTCTAGATCCCATGATGTACATAGAGAAAGTAGATGACCAAACTCTCCTCCTTCAATTATTGTTCTTGCTTAGGCCTCTAATTCTATTGTGGATCTCTTAATGCACAAAGCAAGTAGATGATACAACCTCCTCCTCCAATTATAGTTATTTCTTAGGCCCATAATGTCACTCTAGACTCCATGGTGTATGAAGTAAGTGAGTGATATGATAATCTCCTCTCATTATTATTCTCACTTGATCTTGATGTTATTTTTTATCTTGTTGATAAATGAGGCAAGTTGGGCAACATGACTCCCTCCTCCTTCAACTAGTATTCTTGTTGTAGTCTTAACCTTTTGTCTCTTTGTATTGTTCTAAATCCTTCTCTATTTAGATTTTAAAAATATTTTTTCATCCATATTATCTAAATATATAATATTATCTTTTAACAAAGTTTATTTAAGTACACTCTAACTATTTTAAACCTAATCTAAACTTTAAAACTAGCCATAACCATGACCTTTAAAAAAATCTCTAATACTAATTCTAACTTCAACTATAAGCTTTACTCCAATTTTAATCATAACTGAAATGCTAACCCTAATTTTAAAAAACTCCAATCTAATTATTTCTCTAACCTAAGATGATGCTAAAATTAACTATATATCACTAATCTAAACCCTTACCATGGTGTAAAATCTCAACCATAACGCCTAACGTTGACCCTAGCCATGTAACCCAAACATAAAACCTAGGTATGTCATTTTAACCCAAACCCTATTCATGGCTAACCATGATGTAAACCCTAACCTTAACCTCAAATAATATTTTCAAACTATATCTAAACCTCAACCCAACCAAATTCTAATTCTCTCCCTAACTAAGAGATAATATAAACACTAATCGTAACCCTATCCCTAATCAAAGCCATAACTCTAACCCTACATGGTGCATTATATGAATCCTAACACTGGCCTTTACTATAGCCTTAACCATAAACCTTGACCTTAACTACAATCTTAATCATAACCAAAGTTATGCTAACAATAATCCTAAGAAAAGCATTTCTCTAACCTAAGAATAATTCTAAACCTAACTATATCACTAATACAAAACCTAACCCAAACCTTAATCATGATGTTAAACTTGACCTTGACCCTAAAGCTTAATATTAGTAGTAACACTTATGCTAGCCATCCCCAAAACCCAAACCTAAATATATTTTTATTCCAAATTTTAACTCTAATTTTCTAACCATGATTTAAACAACCACACCATAACCACAATGCAAAACCCTAAACCTAAACTTTATCCTAGTATGCATGTGTGTGTGTGTGTGTGTGTACTTATATAGATCTATATGCATATACACATGATATGTATATTTGTACATATCATGTGTGTATGTATATATGTGCATATGCACATATATACATACACACATGATATGTACAAATATACATATCATGTGTATATGCATATATCTATATATACATATTTACTTCATGGACCTAAATTACACTTGACAAGTTTATGTGCACACGTATGTCTAAAACCTTTGAACATTCCATCTAACTTAGATAGAAATATAACTTGCACACATAGTTCTTAAAAGGTCCTTGAGTTAGAAACATTATATATAACAACATGTGTGTTTTCAAATTTAGTTTTTTTAAGGTACATGTTCATTTATGTTTTAGGACTTCTATATATATGTACACATGTACACATGTTTAATTTTATTAAAACAATTTAGAATTTTTTTTAATTTTGTCAAATTGTACACGTATGTTAATATAAATTTCAAGTATATTAAATGTCGTACATTTTAATTTAAATTTTTAGGTTTACACATTATACACACACTTACATACATTGACACATGGCTAATCAACAACCTTCTATCCCCCCGAGTAGCCTGTCCCCCTTAAGCAGCCTATACCCGGGCCCAAGCAACCTATACCAGGCCCTGAGCAGTAGCCTATCCCCCCTGAGTAGCATCATGTCCCCCATGATGAGCTACCTATCCCACCTCAGGAGCTCTATGATTACACTAACCAAGAGATTCATAGACTTCAAGAATCCCTGATTAGTGGCACATGCTCTAGTGTCTATAGTGGTACATGCCATAGTATCTTACATAGCTTGAAATTTATTCCAGATGAGATTCATGGCACTACCCCATATTCTACATAGACTATACAGACTGTCCTTGATAGTAAGAGACGAGAGGTCTCCTCTGGTCTTTCACTCTAGTAGGTGTAGGGCTTGGTGCCCAAAGATGTCTTGAAGAGGGAATGTTTCCCTCATTATCTTTCACAAAAGTATGTGAAGGGGTATTCTCCCCTTAAGTGAACATATCCATAGATGGCTACATTGATATACCCATGCTTCCTTACTGCCCATGGTCATTATCCAAATAACGACCAAATTCCACTCTGTTTTTCCCTATAGCTTTATGCAGAGGTTCACTTATGCAGGGCAAAGAACTACACATATTTACTAGGACATTTAGGATAGGGGCATGGTAGACTAGCTGATAGGTAGCTAGGTCATCCCCCACTAGCACATAGATTGATTGTCAAAGAGAGGGCGCCTGCTATTTTCCCTGTGTTAGGTCCATCGGCTGATGAGGCCATGCATAACACTCTATTACATGGGGTCATTTAGGGAGTTGGAGAGATTGCAGTAGCTATCAGATCTATTTCGAGTGATGAGGTTGGTCAGTATTTGATGTCTCATTAGCATTCCAGATCATCATCTTCAGGAGACTTGTACAGTGCAGCAAACATCCCTTCAGTGGCTAGCTTGGAGGGTCTCACTGGAGTGTTGGCACAAGATATTATGATTGGTCTAGCTGAGGATCTATTAGATACATATAGATTTGTATCAGAGCATCTTGGCATACCCATATTAGATGTTTGAGATCGTGTCCATGGTAGTACTAGGGCACATCCTTAGCCATATTCCTCTCATTGATCAGGTAGTGGTCATGGTGGTAGTGCACATGATGATCCACCTACTGACCACTCTTTTGCTCCAGAGAGACATATACATACCACAGACCCTTCAGCCAGTGTTACAGAGCAAGCTCAGAGTTCAGATATGGGCCTTAATGATGTTGATTTGAGCTTGTCGACCACAGGATGGATGGACTTGTTGACACATGATGATTCTACTTCTATGCCATCTCATCTACATAGTCCACTTGGCTCATCATTATTAGGACGTGTGCCAGTCACCAGTCATGGGGCTCACATAGATGTAGAGATGGACCTTGATGCGATGCAACAAAATCTGGATGCATTAGTGGACATGATCAATGCTAGGTAGTCTGAGTATTATCAGATGCCACCATCTACACAGGTAAATTTTTTTTTGTTCATGTTAAAATTTCAATCATTTGAAACTAATTTAATTTACACATGTGCATGCATGCACATGTATGTATATCATGCACATAGATTTGTAATCATAGAGAAATTTTACGTGCACATGTACAATGTAGGGGGACATGCCTCTTTTTCCTCCAACTTTGATGCCAGATTGTGTACATCGTCGAGACTCATTGGATGATGTCAGTAGTGGACAGGTAATGTTTATTTATGTTTTGATTATGTGTACATGTATTTCAATATCACTTTCTCTTGATTAAATGTATGTATGTATTGATATCACTTTCTCTTGAATTTATATATAGAGCTCAACACATCCTAGTGAGCACCTTGATCATAGTCAGTCTTCAGACCATGTTGTGAGGAGGCATAGCAATGATAGTCCTGCACTTGATGATCTATAGTTTTTTTTATCTAGATGATTTGTTCTAGACTTTCATCTAGAAAGACATTCATATATTAGATAGACACTTATATACACACATGCATGTTATATTTATATTTGATTTGATATAGATGTACTTGGATCTGCATGTCTACATGTGTGCACACTATTTCTATTTGATATTATCTTCTAATAGATCTCTAGATAGATACATGTTTTTGTTATTTGTTCTTGAGATGATTGATACATGTTACATTATGTTGTGGAATCTAATACATTATAGATCTAGATCTAGTATATTATAAATTGTTTCTAGAAGATATGTAAGTAATTTATTTAGATATGTACACATGTAATATATTGATTATATATATATATATATATATATATATATATATATATATATATATATAGTTCATGTAATTTAAATGTCTGGTAATATATCATGTATTAAATGTTCAAGTATCAGGTAATTAGTTGTACATAATTCCTAACTTGAGTAAATCTATAGAACTCATCCCTTTTATTTGTACACATATCCTAGAATTTTATCCCCTTAAGAACAATGTTCTAATTCAACTCCAACTTAAAACATGTACATGTTCAAAATTTAGTTAAACAAATCACAAATTGAACTTGAAAGCTCACATGTCAAGTAATTAGTTAAATTGAAAGCTCACATGTCCTAAAATTGAAAGCACATGTCCTAATTAGTTAAATTGAAAGTGTACATGTGTTCTAAAATTGACAAGTTAAATGAAATAGAAAGTTCAATATAATAGAAAGTTAAATGAATTCAAGACATTGAGTTAAAAATGAAAGAGTAAAAGTTCAATTTAGAAAATTAGTTATTCCACCAAATTTCAAATTGATCAAATGATTGTTCAACCAAATTTCAAATAGTTTGAACCAAATTTCAAATTGTTCTTGAGTTACATTTCAAATTTTAATCATAGTGAAATTTTAATTTGTACACATATCCTAGAATTTTATCCCCTTAAGCCCAATGTTCTAATTCAAGTCCAACTTAAAACATGTACATATTCAAAATTTAGTTAAACAAGTCATAATTTGAACGTGAAAGCTCACATGTCCTAAAATTGAAAGCACATGTCCTAATTAGTTAAATTGAAAGCGTACATGTGTCCTAAAATTGACAAGTTAAGTGAAATAGAAAGTTCAATATAATTAATTTTACAGACTCCTAATTTCATCCCCTTAAGACAAGTGGTGTTCTAATTTCTTTCCCTCAAGGTGCAACATGTCAGGTAATTAGTGTACACACATACATATAAGTTCATAATTTCTATAATTAGTTACTTTATGACAATTTGAATTCAAGACATTGAGTTAAAAATGAAAGAGTAAAAGTTCAATTTAGAAAATTGGTTATTCCACCAAATTTGAAATTGATCAAGTGATTGTTCAACCAAATTTCAAATAGTTTGAGCCAAATTTCAAATTGTTCTTGAATTACATTTCAAATTAGGAGTTGTTTCTTTCTCATATCAAGTGGATCAGCTCGTTCTTGGATAACATTTAATATTTTCTCATGATCATCAATATGGAGCCTCCAATTACGTATTCTAGGTCCTTTGACTGGATGAAGAGTTAGACCAGTGGCAATAACATGGTTACTATATTGATACACCTTATTGTTAGGTTGATAATCAATGAAATGAATCCCATTTTTAAGTACTTTTCTTTGCTTCAAATATGTTCCCTTTACAACAACAGAACCTACACATGTACACATTTAAAAAATACATCGATCTTGAATTTAAGTCAAAGAATTTGAATTCATAAAAAACATAGATACTGACATACATGTACATAATTCAACTATATACTAACCTGTGGGAAAAATAATTTCATCACTTATTTCAGTATTTGTTAGCTTCTCTCTTTCCATGGTGCAACATAATAAATAATAGCTAACACCTTCTACATTTTTCAATTCTTCCATGATTACAAAAACATTTCCTACACAAACTTATATATGTCAAAATTCTGGATACATGTCATGTACATAAGTACATATATATAATAAAAATTAACCAAAATTATGAAAAATTTATACATGTACATGATCCAGGTATATATATATAGTTCATACATACCAACTCTGATCAATCCTGAAATATGGTTATAATCACTAGAAAACAATGGAATATCATCATAGTTTTCGTCCTCAAACTCATTCGTATTAATAACATCTAGTGGCACCAAAGTCCATTCACCCACATATCCACGTTCTTGATTAATGCAACCATCATAGTCTTCATCAATACAATTAGGAAAAAAAACATGAGTATTCTCTTGTGTACAATGATTACACATTACTATTTGTACTCATAACTGAATGCAAAGATCATGTCTTCTCTACCCTCTTGCATGCATGCGTTGATCTTCTATCAACACCTAAATGTACACAAGGTCCATAATTTAGTTAGAGATCATCTAAGGTAACATATTAAATATAAATGTAAGATTCAATTTAAAAATATGAACAAATTAATTTATATATACCTGATACCTCCCAAAACACTCTAAATGGTATGACTCGATCCGCTTGTGATGATGTGTTATCTATATTTGTTGGCACCAAAAAATGTGTTTTGCACCACTCAACCACATCATGGGCATTATTAATGTGATATCCTTTATAGTCCATTTGATACTTTCTTAAAGAACATTTGATACAAGCTCTTGCACCATCATGCTCACCCTTTTCATGTCCACTCTTAAAAAAACTCCATGTGTCGTATATTAAGGTATCGATGATATCTACATAATGCATAAAATGGTCTAGCTGATTTAAATTGTGCTGCACATCCATCTGACCATACAAAATGTTTTTCTATTTTAATGTTTTTGTATTTCAAATATTCAAAAATGTCTTAAAACAATGTTCCACAAAATGTGTGTCATGTTCTTTGTCATCACTAATGTAAAAGTGATACTCTTTTTTAATGACTCGTGCTTGTTCTGTACTTTCCACACCATCCAAATCAATTTGTGCATGTCAATAAGACACTTGAACCATAATAGTAACCTGCTCTATATAGTAGTATTCGGCTTGAAGTTGTTTTTGAGATACGAAAGAGTAATTCTTTGCAAAGTCAACAACAGATAGAATTGTTCTAAGTGGGAAAGTTTCTCTTAGTGTTTGAAATTGTTCCACTTGCCACTAAGAAAAAAATGCATGGCGTATATATGGTTGAATCAATTTACAAAAAATTGACATAAATTCTCAACTGATATCTCATCCTCTACATATTCTAACCTTGTTGATTCTTTTCCAGCTTTTGTTTCTAACTTTATGTACTTATATCTCTTACATTTTACCATCCTTGTCATATTAGTATCTTCTTCTCTTAAAGGAAATTTAGTCAAGTTACCACATGTTTCACAAGTTCCTCTTATGCAATCTATTTCACCTATTGCACAATCATTTGGTTTGTCACATAAGATTGATGTTATGAATTGACTCAGTCATTTAGGAAAAGTATTTTGAGAAGTTCCACCACTTTCTTCTATCATCTTTCAAAACGCTTCATAGTACAAATCAAATGCAACATGATATCAACAACATGTTTCAAAAGATTTATTTATCTTCAAAAAATAGGGCTTTAATCTTTCAAACATTGTTTGTCCAATCTTTATGTTAGGATTTAAATTACAAAATGAGAGATACAATTCATGTTGAGTGACATCCAACCAATGTTTTGCATGTTGAATATATTCCTTAGGCCCAATCCTTTGCTTGATGATATCTCTTCTATTTGGTGAAGGATGAGTATTATCAATCCAAAATTGTATAACTAAGTTCTTACTATTTCCCCAATCCTGTCAGATCGAGGAGCTCTACACATTAGTGCCCAATTGTCTTCTAATGTACTATCATTCAAATTGTTTCTCCTTTTCAAATAATGTAGTACTATCTTTCGACTATACCTGAAATGAGATGATAATGAAGAGATCTATCTATTTTGGGATGTTTTCTTATTTAAAATAGATGTCAGTATCACTCTTCATGCAATTGATTTATTTGCAGATCTAGTTTTTTTTCCAATGAAATGTAACCCTTCCTTAACACTTTCGACAATATCTTTTTCTAGTTTAGAAGTCCTCCTCTTTTTTATACTTGTATCTATACCCAATAGTCTTAGTGGCTCTTTTAATTCATCTTTAAGAAGTGAAATTGATAATAGTTGAGTTTTCTCCACTGTTGATAGATTCTCAAATTGTGCAATTATGTCTTTAGACTTTTTATTCAATTTCCTCTTCGTAGTATGGGTAGGTTGATTAGCATATTCTCTCAATTTTTCCACATCCATTTCAATTAAATGATCTATGTTTCTATGATTAATTTTTCTCTTCAATCTTTGAGCTAGATTAACATTCTCATTTGTTGTTTGATCTCGGGCTGCACAAGAAAAAATGAAACAAATTCTTAAGATACAATCTTTTTATGGGACATATATGTATACATATATACATGTTTAACTTGAGTGAAATATTAGGTACTTGATTAAATTATCTAACCTTCAAATGGTCCTTCTTCAATATCCATTGCTTCATCTTCAATTTCCTCATGTCTAGCATTTTCATCATCTACTAGAGTTGCACGTGCATGATATAACAAATAAAATCAAGTAAGTTTATAAGGGGAAATATCACTCGCTAAATTTAAAAATTAAAGACATAAAGTTTGATAAAGACCTAGAAATCTAGAGAGATCTATATTATATACTTGCAAAAGATGCACATGTACCTGTTTGAACTTGGGATGAACCTTCTCCAATGTTAGTAGGTTGTCCTGGTTGACTACATCCTAAATTAATTCATTTATTTAAATTTAATCATAATCTAATAAACCTTAATGGACTATAAATTATTAACATAATTGAATAAACAAGGTAATTCCCATGCTAAATAAATTCATAATTTAAATTTATTCATAATGTAATATTTACCCTAAGGACTAAATATGGACATAATTGAATAAACCCTAATGGCCTAAATATGAACATAATTTTGAATAAACTCTTAATATTAAGTTAATAGTAATGCTAATTTAAGATAAATATCATATTCCTAATTGGATTTAAACCCTAATCCTAACTAAATAAACTAATTAAATACATTGGAAAAAAGATTGTGCATGTGTACCTGATCTAAGATAGTATCTTGCTAGCATTTTTCAACGATTTTCATCTTCTTGTTCCTTAGTTCTTCTTTGTGTATATTTACTTGCTCTTTTATCTTTATTTCCCATGTCGTAAATTCTTCCTCCAAAATTCAAAAATAGGTTGAAGTTTGTCAAATATTTCTTTCTTCCCAATTCAAAAGCCAATAACTCGATTTCACATAAATGTAAATTGAAAAAAATGAAACTCATATTTATATTTTAAAAAAAATTCTTTAAAAAAACAACCTTATTAGCCAACTAGGGAAAAACCCCTAGGGGCCGACTAGAGAAACACTCCTAGGTGTGGACTAGGCAAGATCCCACACTTTCCATAGTTTCGATCGAAACTAGAAAGTAGTTAGTTGATCACGCAGTAAAATTGCCCATAGTTTTGATAGCAACTAAGTGATTTAGTTTCTATCAAAAGTTTGGGAAAAAGTTTCAATAGAAACTAAGTTTCTATCGAAACTAGCTAGATAGAAGGTTACATGAATAGTTTGAAGTTTTTTCAATGATTTCCTTTCTTTAGAGCTAAATTACCAGGTTCAAATGGAGCACTGAAGACCTAAAATTTTGCATGACTAAAGTACTCTGAACTAGCTTTCTAATGACTATGAATTTGGTGCTTTTCAAAAATTTTAGGTATATATTTTTTAACATGAATTGAATATAGGTTTATTATAAAAAATAAACAAAGATATTCAATGCTCATGGAAAAATAGTAAATTAAAAAAATTAATTGAAAAATAAGTACAATCTCCGTATTTGAGTCACCTTTCAATCAAATATTTTTTTTAAAAAATTGGGTAAATATATAATAAGTTACATGTATCAAAAGCCATGTATGTGTAAATTAGTGTTATGACAACTTTAAACTACAATAAAATATGAAATACTAATGATAAAGATATAAGACCAACTCTACAGTTTAGGTATGGATGTTAGCAAACTAAATTTGAAAGAATCACTTTGATATCTATTGTAGAAAAAAAGTTATATGTGTCAAAAACAGTGTCACTTTTTAAAAATCATGATTTTGATATCATACCAATTTTCGTAGGAGAAAAAATAATTCAATAAATTCAATTTAAAAAAAAAATTTAAAATATATTTAGAATCTAGACACAAAATCCTAAAATATTCTAGTTTACTTCATCTTCAAATTCCTAACCGTGATACAAAAATTTGCATTTGAAAGTGAAAGTTTTCTTGAAAATTAAGAGTTCAGTGTCAGTTTAGGCAAAAAAGTGTAACCCACTATTGTGGGCTCATCCAGCCTGTACAGCTCCCTTATAAATGATATTCAATGAATCTTGTTTATTCCTAAACTAACTCAATATGTTCTTAACCTAAAAATGAAAGAGGAAAACCAAGCCAGCCCTAGACAGAACTAACTCAGGTAGAGAATTTAGTTCTACACCTAGCCAACCCTAGAAATTCACACTTCCTATGACTCCCCAACATTGGTAATGCAATGTGAATGCTATGTATGAAAATATAATGAAAAATGAAATGAAAGAGAACATTAAATTATCCCAATTCTTGTAATAGGAATATCTGCAAATACTGTAATCTACAACCCATTCATTATTCAACATGAGATGCAAGATGATGTCCAAAACTGAAAATAACAATACTTAGATTGATTATAATCAAAGGAAAAATAACTAAATTCTCTAATTCAGAATAGAACCCTTGTTGCCTTGAACATCACAAATAAGAATGCTTAGATTTTATTTGTTCACAGCTTATGCTAAATCTATTACAAAAACTTGAACTCTTAACATGCATAATGAAAATGCAGAAAACTAAACTAAGTTTCTTCCCCCTAAAAGAATAACCCTCCATATCATCAAAGATTTACAATAAATAGACTTCTTCATGACTATTCGGTTCTCCAATGGTGACATTTCAGTTCTATAACTATTTCTTCCTAGAGATTCTCTTCACATTCCAATTGGTTTCTTTTGGTGACTTTTTAGTTTTGTAACTGACTCATGTCTCTTTAATTTCCCATATTTTTCCTTTTGAAAACTAACATACTTATAAACTATGATTTATAAGGATATACATTAACATATTTGAATGATGTTTGGGCAAGTGATATAAAAATATATTAAATTCAAATCAAAATGTTCCTTTGCTGGTCGGACTGAAAAATTATTCTGCCTGTAAAGTTGGGTCTCGTTGCGGAGGGCATATCTTTTGATTCCACTATTGGATTGAGCTCATATTTTTTTCCAAACCTAGTTATCTTCATTCTGACTTGAGCAATCAGACAACTAATCACTTAGTCAAAAGATATGAGCTACTGAATGTTGGTCTATATGACTATTACAAAATCAGAATTGATAAAATAAAGTTTCTAGCCACTCTTCTTTCACATGCTATGTAACCCAAATGTCTTCAATTTTCCAGTATGTTATCTTCCATGGTTACCATGTTTATTCCTTGCTGAATTTTGGGAGTGATTCTTTGGAATGCTTGTGATAAAAAATCCCAAATGAATGTTGAAAAGCGTACCAAGTTCTCAATTTTCCACTTCTTTATTGTAGGTGAAATTCACACATTCTAGTAATAGCTATGCTTTGAAAATAATTAACAAGCAATACTTCTTCTTTGTTATCAAGCCACTAGTTATAGAACACTCCAATTCATCCTTTATGTAAATTTGACTTTTGTCTTCTCCCTTTGTGGAAAACTCCAAACTAACTGCAAAAAGCATAGCAGAAAATGAATTTTACACTTCAAATTTAATGTCATGTTGATGCCCAAATCTTCAAACAATAAATCATTATGAGATTACCATTCATTATTTAATCAATTAAGATTTCTTTTCCATCTCTCCATCGTGGATTTGGTGCTTGGTGGAAATTCCATTTTTGAGTGTGAAAAGCACACCCAATCTTCAATTTTCCATTTCCATATAGTGGGTACAATTTTGATGTAGATTGATTCAAAAATTACTTTTCTAGAGTGATCTTGATACTAGATCCCATATACCTTCATTGTAGATTAAGATTTGTCTTTTCTCTTCTCATGTGGAAAACAAAACTTTGACTATGAAAGGTGTAGTGGAAAATGAATTTTCCACTACGCATTTTTCCTTTTGGTGGAAAATGAAACATTTGCTTCTCCAATGGAAAATCTAAAAATGATTACGAAAGGCGCAGCAAAAAATGAGTTTTCCACTATGCATTTTTCCTTTTGTGGAAAATCTCGATTCGACTACTCCATTGTGGAAAATTCAAGAAGTGCTTCTTCATGGTGGAAAAATGAACTTTGACTTCAAAAATTGTAGCAGAAAATGAATTATCCATTTCTTTAAAACTTTGTCAGATTTTCACCATTTTGCTTCCACATCTGCATATTTGGACTTGGAAACAATTCAATCCTTCATAGAAACTTTCTTAGAAGCAAGGAATACATTAGTGGAAATTTATCATGGGTGGCGACTTAAAATTTTTTAAAATTGGGGTACTTTTAGTGTGCCTATAGCTAGCTCTGAATGGGGATTATGTGCTACAAAGTGCATAAAGAATCTAGTATCTCTAGCAAAATACAAGTGCCTATCCATTGGGCTAAAGAGTCTAAGCACAAATAGGACTATCAAAGAATTGCTTGCCGGGAGGGCAGAGGGGAGCAAGGAAAAACAAAAACTAAGAAAGTAGGAAACACTAAGCTAAGCACACCAAAACTATGAAAACAAAGCTTATTTACAAACACAGGTGAGAAGGCCTCACCAAAGGAAAGGAGGAGAGAAATGGACTCATACATGACCATTAACCTAAAGGGAGATGTATGAACCTTTCTGAAAAAGAAAATTGTGCTCCAACAAGTTAAACCAAAAACATTCCCTCTTGGAAACTTCATCATAATCAAAAGTGAATCTAGAGGCATGCTGAAAATATGTGGCCTAGAAATCTCTTCCAAACAATCATGCTTCATCATATATTTCTAATTCTTCCATGCCTTCCAGCACATTACTTCTTGGACCATCAATCATTTTTTGTGAGGAAGAAAAGTATAAAGATTTTGAATCTAGTATAGGAACATACTCATCTTCATCTCTTTCTACCACATCATTTTTAATAGAGATTTCAGCATCTGAAACAAGATTGACAAAGTTAGGATACTTAAATGGTTTTGAAAATGATATTCCATCATATGCACATTTATCACAGTCAATTTGAATAGAACTTTCAAATTTCAAATCAAGTCTAAAATAAAATGATTCTTCATCACACATAGGGTCAATTTGGACTGAAGTAACTTCACCCTTTCTAGTAGCTATCAATTTTTAAAATTCTCTATCCAAATTCAAAACTCGAATACTTGAATCAATTGTAGAGCAAGGCTCACCTTGGGTAGGCATCGAGATTTGATAGACTTCCATTTTGTAGTAAAGAAAAATATAATTGGGCTCTTCATCCTCTTTATGATGATGCACCACTTCATTAGTTGTCAAAGGTATTTGTTTTGAAATCTATCCTTGCAACCACTTCTTCAACCACATCTTTAGACTTAAAATGATATTCATCAAAACATGTTTTATCCTTTTCATCAATACATAATTCATCAAGAATACTCAACTTGGCATCTTCTACAAAAGAAAATGATTCTAACACTGCAGATTGAACATTATCTTTTCTATTATCTTCTTCAAAATTATAGGTCTCACATTCTACTTGTGTGTAAACCAAAGGCTGACTTTCATAAATAATGTTACACAAAATATAATCTTCATCATTCTCTTCAAATCTGAAACTTTCAACAATAGGAAGAAAAGAGGGTACGAACAATTTTTCTTTTTCTTTTTCATATTCACTTACCATTTTATTACCGTCTTCAAGAATCTCCATGTTCATCGAAGTGGGTACATCCAAAAACTAGGATATTTCTTGCTCTCCAAGAACCAAGAAATTTGTAGATAAAGATTCTTCTTTTTTTATTGATTTTTCTGTAGACAAATTCGCTGAAATGAATTTTCCTTTTCTTTGATCTTGGACATTAAAATATCTTTGGATCACACACTTTAACAATAGAGTGGATTGATGATCTTTTGAGGGATTTAATCCTTTTCTTTCAACTTCAGTAATACTTTACTTAAATGAAGTCCAAAGGAATTGTAAGTTAGGATCACTCTCAGCATTTATTTCTTCAAATGTGGGTTTCCTTTTGATTTGCTTTCTTGGTTGAACTTCTTGTTCACTCAAGACTGAAAAATTATAGGAAACAAAATCAGGTGGGACTTCTAAAACCACTTCATTATCCACCTTTAATTCATTGCTTAGCTGTAATACCCTTTCCTCACAATACTGCAATAACTTCTTTTTTACCTCTAGCTCTTTCATCTTGTGATATCTAGAGGGTAAAAGCATAGATCTGTGTCACCATTTGTGATACCAAAACATGTTTTGGTCAAATCTCATTTCTCTATCAAAACTCAATTTTTTTCAAAAACTAAAAATACCCTTTTATAGATCTTAGATTCAATATCATCATTATATAAATTTTTGAGTGTTTTCATTTGTTATAATATGTTATAATCTCAAAGTATTATAAGTCAATATTTTAACATTTCAAAAGATGCTCCCTCAAAAAAGGAAAAAAAATAGTAAATCATATCAAAAAAATTAAAAAATTGTATTTATCTCTAGAGGAGAGAATCCTCTTCACGAATATGTAATTTTTTTTCAAAAAGGTATAGATTTGATAGGAAAGTTTTGACGGGAGGAAAAAACTGTTCGATTCTGATAAGGTCAAACTTGAGTACTTATAACAAAGAAAATATACATCATAAATAATTATTTCTTTTTTTGTGCACTAGCTATACATGTCATCTATAAGATATTTTAAAATCAGAACAAAAAAAGATGATTTGCATATACTTGTTTGACGGGAACTACGCCCTATATTTTTTACAGTTAAAAAAGGGACTTCAAAATAAAATAAAATGAATAAATTCCTACTCAAAAAAATTATAAAAATTATAGGCATAAAATTCATCCAATTCTACACATTTCATTAGTTTTACATCATCTTCATATTTTAAACACAAATACCATTTTTTTTGTCACTAATGTTGAACTGTTACATTCTGATATCACATTTCTTTATAAAAGGTGACACAGGTTTGTGCTTTTACCCTAGAACAAACACTTCTCCATAAAAGAATTGGTGGATAATCTTCTTTAATGCTTAAGTTCATTTTTCTCTTGCGAGTAATGCTTTCTCTAAAAGCATCAAACAAATCACGCAATACTGGATCATGTGTTTGATGAAGTTCGATCAAAGAAGGATCTAGCCTTCTTCCTTTCACAACTTTAATGGTCATGATCTTTTAATAATAGAGTCACAAATCTCCTACAAGTAGAGATAATAATAATTTTGAAAATGAAAACATTGGACTCCTCAACCAAAAATTATGAGAATCAATAACAGAGTTGCCAATCTCTAGATAGTAGAGATAATAATAAAACCGAGGAAACAATATTCAACACTAATCTTCTTTTCCACTTCCCCAGCAAAGTCTCCAAAAATCTGTTGGTAAATAGATTTTTCTTTCGAATGTAACTCTTAAATGCCCAAACTTGTGAAAAACAATTTGATACCAACAACTGAATAACTTATCATGAGGTTGATAGATTTCCTCTAAATTAAAAGGTACAACTCCCTTATCAAAGATATTCAATGAATCTTGTTTATTCCTAAACTAACTTGGTATGTTCTTAACTTGACAATGAAAGAGGAAAACCAAGCCAACCCTAGAAAGAAGTAACTCAGGTAGAGAATTTAGTTCTATACATAGCCAACCCCAGGAATTCACACTTCCTATGACTCCTTGACATTGGTAATGCAATGTGAATTCTATGTATGAAAATGTAATGAAAAATGAAATGAAAGAGAACATTAAATTATCCCAATTCTTGTAAGAGGAATGTCTACAAATACTCTGATCTACAACCCATTCATTATTCAACACGAGATGCAAGATGATGCCCAAAATTGAAAATAATAATACTCATATTGATTATAATCAAAGGAAAAATAACTAAATGCTCTGATTTAGAATAAAACCCTTATTGCCTTGAACATCACAAATAAGAATGCTCAGATTTTATTTGTTCACAGCTTATGCTAAATCTATTACAAAAACTTGAACTCTTAACATGCATAACGAAAATATAGAAAACTAAACTAAGTTTCTTCCCCCTACTCCAGCTCTCTGTCTTGCAGAAAAAGAAGAACCCTCCATATCAGCAAAGATTTACAATAAATAGACTTCTTCATGACCATTTAATTCTCCAACTTTGACATTTTAGTTGTATAACTATTTCTTCCTAGAGATTCTCTTCACATTCCAATTGGTTTCTTTTGGTGACTTTTCAGTTCTATAACTAACTCTTGTCTCTTTAATTTCCCATATTTTTCCTTTTGAAAAATAACATACTTATAAACTATGATTTATAAGGATATAAATTAACATATTTGAATGATGTTTGGATAGGTGATATCAAAATATATTAAATTCAAATCAAAATGTTCCTTTGCTGTTCGGACTGAAAAATAATTCTAGCTGTAAAGTTGGGTCTCGTTGCAGGGGGCATATCTTTTGATTCCACAGTTGGATCAAGCTCATCTTTGGATATGTTTTTCCAAACCTAGTTATCTTCATTTTGAGTAGAGAGATCAGAAAAATAATCACTTAGTTAAAAGATATGAGCTACTGAATGCTGGTCTATATGACTGTTACAAAATCAGAATTGATAAAATAAAGTTTCCAGCCACTCTTCTTTCACATGCTATGTAACCCAGATGTCTTCAATTTGTTAGTATGTTATCTTCCATGCTTACCATGTTTATTCCTTGCTAAATTTTGGGAGTGATTCTCTGGAATGCTTGTGGCAGAAAATCCCAAATGAAGGTTGAAAAGTGTACCAAGTTCTCAATTTTCCAGTTCTTTGTTGTAGGTGAAATTCACACATTCTAGTAAGAGCTACACTTTGAAAATAATTAAAAAGTAGTACTTATTCTTTGTTATTAGGTCACTAGTTATAGAACACTCCAATTCATCCTTTGTGAAAATTTGAATTTTGTCTTCTCCCTTTGTGGAAAATTCCAAATTGACTGCAAAAGGCATAGCAGAAAATGAATTTTCCACTTCAAATTTAATGTAATGTTGATGCCCAAATCTTCAAAAAATAAATCATTATGAGATTACCATTCATTGTTTAATCAATTAAGATTTATTTTCCATCTCTCTATTGTGCATTTGATCCTTGGTGGAAATTCCATTTTTGAGTGTGAAAAGCGTCCAATCTTCAATTTTCCATTTCCATGTAGTGGGCACAATTTTGATGTAGATTGATTCAAAAATTACTTTTCTAGAGTGATCTTGATACTAGACCCCATATACCTTCATTATGGATTGAGATTTTCCTTTTCTCTCCTCATGTGGAAAACTAAACTTTGACTACGAAAGGTCTAGCGAAAAATAATTTTTTCACTAGACATTTTTTCGTTTGGTGGAAAATGAAACATTTTCTTTTTCAATGGAAAATCTAAAAATGACTGCGAAAGGTGCAGCGAAAAATGATTTTTCCACTACGCATTTTTCCTTTGGTGGAAAATCCTAATTTGACTACTCCATTGTGGAAAATTCAAGAAGTGCTTCTTCATGGTGAAAAAATAAACTTCAACTTCAAAAATTGTAGCGAAAAATGAATTATCCATTTCTTTAAAACTTTGTCAAATTTTTACCATTTTGCTTCGACATCTATATATCTGGACTTAGAAACAATTCAATCCTTCATTGAAACTTTTTTAGAAGCAAGGAATACATTAGTGGAAATTTATCATGGGTGGCAACTTAAAAGTTTTAAAAATTGGGGTACTTTTAGTGCACCTATAGGATTGATATCCTATGTGGTACTTGAGACTATCTCCTCAGCATAGTGGGAGTGGATCTTTTTGGGTTACCATGAGGTTGAGTGGTAGTGCTTTTTAATTTTACCATTGAGATCCATCCATTGATACCATGGCTAGAGTTCCTTGTTCTGCATTTCCTTTCATTCTATCTTTATGTATTATGATGGATGATTATATCTATATAATAGATGATTTTATTTATTGTATTGCATCTTGTTTCATGGATTTGAAAGGGATGATGTAATCTATTTATAAATGTACATTCTTTCAGCGTTTCATACCCTGTGATATGTACAATGGATGATTGTACATTCTAAATTAATGCCAAGTGGCATTTGGAACAAATGTATATTATTTAAATGGATTGGACTTGTAGTTATTCTTTCATGTGGATGTATTATTTATTGGGCTTAGTATTATTTAAATTTAAATGTGACTCAATGTCTTGGGATCCTTAAGGAATGTAATCTGTTATGTTTGCTTATGTATGATTGCATGTTATTGCTTCTACTACTTTATGATTTTTGTACATGTTATTCTTAATTTTTTCTTTTTTTGGAAAACTTAGTAAAACTTTAGGTTAGTTCTTTTGGATCCCTTGGCAGGGCGTTACAAGATGACACCCACAAATCTTTACTACAGCTATAAAGTGTATCTAATGAAGGTTACAATTGTTTGATCATAATCTATGATATACCCTATGAAAGGTATGCCCTGTTAAAGGCTTCCAAGGACTATTAACTCTCACCTTGTTAAAGGATTTTAACACCCTACTAAAAGTGTGCCTTGTTAGAAGACTTAAACTCATAATAAAGTAAGCAGTCAGTTAAGAGATTTAAAAAAGTTTGTGAGAACTTAAAACCTATTAAGGCTACTCTATTGGGATATTTTCATTGATTCAGCTATTAGAATGTTTTAGCATTGATCCTTCGGTTAGCACCTTTCTACTAGATGTCAAATCTTCTCTTTCCTAATGTGTACTTGATCCTCTTGATTAGATTTATCTCCTCTATCCTCTCTCTACTCTATTTTTTTCTACTTTAATTGATTCTATGATTCATTCCTCTCTCACAACCTCCTTAGTCACCATGAATGCTCTCTCTACACTTGGTATTCATCCTTCTCCTCACATACACACATTGCAAAATCTTTAGGGTTTTCCTTCCTTAAGAACAATTAGGTGGACTAGGGTTAGGTTACAATCAACGGTCATGATTCATCCATATTTCCTCTTAATACATCCTTTTTCTAATTGGTTGCATGTAGTGCATGGGGATTCACAATATACATTTGCATTTATCTTCTAGAATCATAAAACAATCATTAAGTCAGCCCAAAAATAGTTCACATAAAGGTTTGTTCCATTACAAACTACTATACCAAAAATTGTTTACTCAGTACCTAAAGACTCTGATGCTTGGCACTCATTGTATATTCAATGTTATAACTCGACTTTTGAATGACTCATCTTCCATTGTTTACTTGACACCTAAATCACTCAACATGTATTGACTTTCTTGTCACTGGAGTGACTCAACACATACTATCTGCTCAACACATACTAGTGCTTAGTACTAACTAAGTATATTGTTTGGCATGCATTGTCTAGCAACTGATGCTCTGCATGCTTTGATCACTTAGCTCACAGTAATTGCTTGGCTTGTTATGATTACTAGGCATACACTTTATTTTTTCTTGAATATGACTTAAGTGTGTTGTCACTCATTTGTCAAAACCAAAATGAGTTCAACACTTTAATCATTTTCATCACACATCTTTCTAAATTCCCATGAACCACTCAAGCCTTTATTGATCCTTGTACTAATACCTTGGAATTTGTGCCCTCCTACAATGGGTTTCCAGGAGTGACCTATACCAAGTATGGGTCACCTAGGTGTGACCTATACTCTAGAGGGACCCTTTTAGGGTTTTATCTTACTGTTGACATTCTAGTCATGTTTTTTGTTAGTGACATACACTTATTTAGATTGTGAGTTCATACTGAGCATATTGTATAATTAACAGTGCTAACCAAGCATTTCAGCTGTTACTAAGTTCTTCAGTTGCTACTGAATCCTATGAACAAATTTTAGTTTGTACTGAGTAGTTACTACCAAGGTGATGATCAGTAGTTTAAATCGAGAATCTTAGTGTATGCCATGTTTTCTAGTGCAAACTGAGTTGAATGGTGCTTACCAAGTTTGCAGTTGAGGTGATGCAAGTCTAGTGTTAACTGAGATACTCAGTGTTAACCAAGAGACTTAGTTTATACCAAGCTCAAAGTGATAGCATTGAAGCTATGTAGTGTGAATCAAGTGATTCAGTTTATATGTCGAGTTTCATAGTATTCATTGAGTCACCAATGTAGACCAAGTTCAAGAATACTTAGAAGTGATCAATATGGACTGAGCTTCTTTTTCTACTGAGTGCATGATGATTCCAAGCATTGATAGTGGATGTTGAGTACCAGAACCTCATCAAGTCAGCCTTTAGAACTCGAGTTTCTACACTTTGGCTGACTTTGTAATATTTGTGTAAACTTGAATTGTGGCCGACTTTGTAATAAAGTAATTGGATTGGTATATATGTAGTGTATTGTATCACATCTAAATCATCAACATGAAATGTAATATAATAATTAGAGAAGAGCAAAAGAGAAAATTTCAAAGGCTAAAGAAATATAAGGAGTAGCAAAGATTTATCTATCATAGTAAGGTGATTTGTACACTCAGAGGAATCTCATTTAGCAAACCAAGTTGTAGATCAGAGATCAGCTACTACTTAATCCTAATAGGTGGATCAGTCAAATCCTTTAACAAGGTAGACCTAACAGTCTTATGTAAATATCTTTATTGAGTTCATACTTCATTTTATGTTTGTAAATCCTTTTGCAAGGTGGACCTAGCAGTCCTTATTGCTACTAATAGGCCAAATCATCAAAAGTGATCATTTTAAGCCTTAATAGGCCAACTTTATACTACAGTACTAAAGCTTGTGGGTATCATCCCCACCCCAATTTTAGTTTCTATTTGGAAGGTTTCTGGGTCACCAAATCTTGTGTTAAAGTGTTATGTATGCTTTCATGGTTTTAGTTTCTCATGCATGCAGCTAGATCAAAATTCACATAAAGGTTTAATTGCTAATTGGGATACAAGTTTTAGAAGTTACTAATTCACCCCTCCCCTCTTAGTAACTTAGCCTATCATAATATTTCCAACACTTAGAACATGAGTTTCTTAATTAAACATTTTTCTTTTGGTTTTTGTGTTGAGTCAAAGCTATTGCATCACTATAATTGATCATATATTAAGCAACAAATGCATCTACATGGTATGATATATTTATTTTTTGTTTAATCTTTACTACATGATAGTATTTCCTTTATTTTCATTTATTATTTAAATGTTAATTCATAAATAAGGGCTTGAGAAAGGAAATCTCCTCCCCCCAACATATTTTCCCTTCTCTTATGTATAGGTACATTTTGATGGAGTTTCATATCCAAAGGCATGAATCTAGAAGTTTAGTTTCTATCACAGTCTAAAGACCTCTATTTTTAGCTCCCTCAAGTTTAGACCCCATAAAAGTGACCCATACTTGGTATGCAATCCCCAAAATGACATGTTCCTAGGACACTCATATTTAGGAAGTTGAAAGTTTCATGGTTTCAGATCTTAGTCTACTCCCAATTCTAAGATAATTTGATATGGTTAATTAAGATATAAAAATGTGTCATTTTCTATCCATCAAGGTAAGCACATATTTGTTTCCATTCCTTTTAGCACTCTCCTTTTATACATAACATCAAATATTATATTTGTTGGTCATCATTTCCATAGTCTGTCTCTCTTACATATCTTCTTTCATTGTTAACCACATAAAGGAAGGGAACATCCATTATCTCCTCCTTGGAGTAGGTCTTGCATTTGTATCCCTCTCACCCAATTTTGGGTTATAAAAATCATATTTGGATCCTAAGGATCATAACTATAGTCTCCTTCCTATTGTATATATAATTTAGTGGTCTACCATTGATGGTCACCATTTTATACACTACCCAAAATGGCAGGTTCCCAGGATATTTTGGCAATTGGAAGTTGGAAGTTTCATGGTTTTAGATCTTAGTCTACTCCCATTTCTGTGATAATTTGATAGCGTTAATTATGATCTTTAAATGTGTCATCTTTTATCCATCAAGGTAAGGACATATTCATTTCCATTCCTTTTAGCACTCTCATTTCATACATAATATCTAATATTATATTGTTGGCCATCATTTCCTTTGTCTATCTCTCTTACATATCTTCTTTAATTGTTAACCACATAAAGGAAGGAAGCATCCATTATCTCCTCCTTGGATTGATCTTGCATTTATATCCCTCTCACCCAGGTTTGGATTATAAAAATCATGTTTGGAGCCTAAGGATCATAATTATAGTCTCCTTCCTATTATATATAATTTGGTGGTCTACTAATGATGGTTGGCAATTTATATATTATAATAAATATGGTAAAAATAAAAATTTATAAATAAATTGAGGAGACAAATGTATTAATTGATGAAGTGTTTTGTCTCTCTTGTACTTTAACTTTAATACATGTGGGCATTACTATAAGTGTCTTATTATGATTTTAAACTAGTTAAAATGGAATATATCTATAATAATGAACCCTAATACCTAATATAGTCTTAACCTTAATCATTTTTGAGTACATGTTAGGGGTTGGATCAAATGGGGTACAACCATATTGACTAAGAGAGTAACATGATTGGTGATCACATTAATTGAGGGAGTGGTGAAAGGATTATTATTACTTCTAGGAGTTAAGAGAATACAATTTTTCAATAACAAAATGAAGCTAAAAAACCTATGAGATCATAACCAACCACATTACTAAGCACAAAATCCCAAATGCATAGGTTTTCCAAACAAAACCTACTTGATGTCACTTTTTGTTCGAATATAAATCTTTAGTTGTGGATATTTGATCAAATAATTTACTATAACACCCTAAATTGTATTCACCTACAATGAGATGCATAGTTAGGTCCTATTTTTATGTCCTTTAACTTTCATTTACAATATGCTTGATCCAACCCCAATTAAATTTTTTTCTCTTTGACTTATTCTTAGTGATTTGGGTCCCCTAACAAAGTTTTTCAAGCCTTTTGAAGGGAATAGGTTTACATACTTGACTGATTCCTCAAGGTATTATTTGAAAATTAATTTGAGGGTTGGTCTTATTGGCTAATTAGTAAATTCAATTTTTTTTTTCATTTTCTTTGGATTTTTGAGCTCTCGAATGACAGTGAGGGTTATATAAGGAACCTACCTCTCCTCTTTTGATATAGAAGTAAGAGGTGAGCATTCCAAGCTCAAGTGTTCAAGTATTAAAGGAAAATTTCAAGCATCCAAGTTATCTTTTGAAGACAATATTCTCCACCCTAGAAAGCTTCTCTCCCTCATGAAGGTCAATACAAGAAACCTCAATTAAGAAACAAGATCCTTCTTTCAACTATAAGAATGTAAATGTGAATCCATTTATTTTAATAAAGAATGTCATCAAACATAACACTATTGGACATTTGAGGATTATTTTTATATCTATTCATTTATGAAAGGCATCCTTAATTATCCCCAACAATGCAAGACAATGCAACCACATTCAAACAATCTTCATAGACACTGTAACCCCAAATTTGTTTGTAAAGGTATAAATATTTGAGTTTTAGATCTATCCTTTTCTTTATATTGGCATGATTTTCATTCATAAAAATAAAAAAAAATTCTCTTTTTTGTGTGTTCAAGAACAACTGGTGCCAATTTCGTGACCAAATTTGGGAAATACAGGATCTTGACTACAGTCATCAATTGAAAATATTCAAAATTGTAGGGAGCAGGTTGAACTAGTCAACCTAGTATGACAAATAGACTAAGAAAATCAACCAAGTCCCTCTAGATCCTATTTAAATTGATTTTACATGATGCTTTTTATTTTATTTCTAAGTTCTATTTTTGGTAACATAGTTGATTTTTCTTCTTTTTACTAGTTTGTGTATGAAAAAATTCAACATTGTTCCTTATTTGACCTTACATTTGAATTCTCCCTGTGAATTTTGAATTAAAATTTACTCCCCAATTTCATAATAGAAAAGGAATCAATCATGTGCCTTTGATGCTTGATTCCTTTTTCAAGCCTAATTGGATCTTGGTCCTTCCAATGAAACATAAAGGAAATGAATGGGCCTAGTTCATTAAGTTTCTATATGATCTATATGAGCACTCTCAGTCCCCCTAATCAATCCCATTCTCATTTCCTACTTAGCCATAATGTATTCTTTCTTTTATGTTACATCAAGATTTTTATAATTTTGTTTTCATGTTTTATTCAAACAAGTTATTCAAGTAGACTACATATGAAAATATCAATGTAGTTATTCCAAATATACAAGTAAGACACTTATGGTTTAATGACATTCCATTTTTAATATCTTCAAATTATAAAAACATAATATTTTATCTACCCAATCTTCTTTTGGAACAATCAACATTTTGATTTCAAACCTAAGTTAATGCAAACTAGTCCTTCAACAACTAGTCAACATTTTTCTTTTCCGCTTTTTTCTGCTCCTATATAATTCTTTTGTGCTTTGACATTATTATGTTATGTGTGGTCATATGAAATATTGACATACTTTATATGTAATATATTATCTTCCCAAGTTGTCTTGTCCACATGCATGCTTTGACCTTTTTTGGTAAGTATTTATTTAATTGCTAATATCCCTCTTATTCATCTACTTGTCATTTTTCTTCATTTACATATTATTTCTTTTAATAAATTTCTCATTTACCACTATTTTGGACTACAAGGTAACTCCATTTTCTTTATCTATTTTAAGTATCTTATGATGTCATATTCTATATCCCCAAAGAAAAGAAATCAATTTTTTCTAAAATAATCTTTTAGATAATTGATGAGTTTATTTTGACACTAGCTACAATTAGGTGATCACATGACCTATCTATTTGTGTCCACCCAAATTTCACACATCTATAATGCCATGAATGAATTAAAATAGTTTTCATAGTCTTATAATATTAAAGGAAAGAAAAAAAATGACTTTTGAAAAGTCAAATTAAATTAATTAAGTTTTTATCTAATGTAGTCATGATTTGAGTTTGTGAGATAGGTCAAGGAGATGATAGGTATAAGAAGGTCTAAAACCTCATCAAATTGACAAAAGGAAAAAATATTGGGTATCTAAAACTACCATGAAACCATTTAAGGGTAGAACCATGCAGAGTGGCTTGAGAGGCCCTATAATTAGATACCTAAACTTGTTAGAATATGAGGTACATGGTTATTGTTGATGTCAACATACTTATCTCAACCTCTAGTGTGTTGGTATCTATGTACCATTAGCTTTGTGTTTATATTTTATATTAGTTGGTATCATATTGAATTTATTTCTTAACCAATTTCATGTACTAGATGATGTGTGTTATTGTTGGTTGAACATTAATTAATTTAATATTTTGTGGCTCTTCTTGGTAATTTGGATAGAAAAATATGAAAGGATGATATAGAGTTAACATTTATGGAAACATAAACCTATTACATGAAGAAGGAAAAATATTAGATAAAGTTTTGGGTTATTAAACTTAGAAAATTGTCTAAGTATAATCTAGGAAAATATTTAACAATCATGCATTTTGGTTTAGCACAGTTTATTGGAAGAAGGTGAGGCTATGTGAAACTGAGAGAAGAAAGCTCATAATGTATTAAGCATGTTCCTAAAAGTTCTATAAATTATTTGATGTACAAAAAAAGTTATGATGATTTTTATAAGTATAGGTTATATAGGAAGAACATGGAAGTTAATAGAGTAAACATATTTTGCTTAAGGGATTGTTTTGGTTTACCAAAAAAATGACTTAACAAAGTAGGGACAATTCCCTAGATGTTAAGCCTCACTTTGCAAAAAGTATTTTTGAATTTTGGGATACATGTGAAGACTTGAAGGTTGGTAGGACATAACAGTTTGGTATAAAGGAAAGAGTTTCGTATGTGAAGTTGTGTGATGTCTTTTGAAATTGAAATGTAATTGTTGTATGATATGAACTTGTGTTATAGTAGATCAAAGATAGTAGATGCAAAGTTTTTGTAAAGAGATCCACAAGGACAAATTAGATACTAAAGATATCGACACTGTCAAAAAGGTCTTTATATCTATACCTTTTGTATATGTAATATATTATTCTATATCCATGTTTGAGTAGTGGGCTCATCTTGGTACTTTTGTAATTATAATACCAAATCCTAATCGGGTTGAGGATTTTAACAAAGCCTAGTCCTCTAACAAGGACAAGTACACTATACAGATGTAACAGAATCCTAATAGGGTCAATATCTTTCACAAGATGCTTTTGATTAGTGGATCATTTTGTGGGTGTTATCTCCATAATGGTCTTCCATTGGCCAACATTTCCCTAGTTAATAAATAATGGTGTTATGAGTTGCATTGTGTTTTTGTTATGTTTAATTTTTAGTTTGATTAAATATGTATACTTAAAAATTGTTAAAGCTATCCATAGTTGGGAAAAAGTTTGTGGAATAATGATTCATTCCCTCTTGTCAATATTTCCTATTTCTAAAAAATCATATAAGAGAACACTTATTTAAAAAAGGCCTAAAAGCTTGAGTAATATCTCTATGGATATGGATCCATTATAGAAGAACCTAGAAAAAGCTCTTGAGGAACTTGATGTGATCAGAGAAGAAGGAGACATGATAGAGATCAAACTTAGAAATGCACAAGATTACATTCGGAAGTTGAAATAGTAGATTCAATCAATCAAATCCAAGAAGAAAGACTCACATTACCATATCAAACATAAAGATGTAGTTTATAAGATAAAGAAGGAAAATGAGATTCTAAAGCATGAAATTGAGCTCACATATCTTAAGATTAATTTGATGGAGGATGATAAGAATACTCAATTTGATTTGGGATCTAAGAATATAGATTTGTAATCCAAACTTAACAAGGTGAAATCTTAACTTGAATCTACAAAGATACAATTTACAAAATTTGAGAAGTACAATATTATTATAAAAGGAGAGCTTACACAATCAAAGAAACATCTTAAGAAGTTGTGTTCCAACACTGAAAAGTTTGATGATCAAATAAAGGGAAAATGACCTAAAGGTGATATGACAAGTATTGGCTACTATGAAGGAGAAATATCTAAGATATTTGAGGTTATAGAGGAATCAGATCTAGTGATCCAATATACTAAACAACAACAACAAGATCTGAACAACCTAAAGAAGTGAATAAATGATTTAATGGAAGATATTTTTCTTGCAATGGAATTAATTACATGAAGAATGACTATACAAGTATACTAACCCTTTTTATGGTTATTATTATAATTTATATGTTTATGGACATAGAGCCAATGAATGTAGGAAACCTAGATTTAATAATAATAATATGTATCAAGGTAGTAACTTTGTAATTAGTAGACCTATTGACCTGAAATTCTACACCCTTTCTTAAGGTATGACCCTCAAGTGACCTCATCTAACATGGAAATTGTTGGTGTAAATAAGTATTTATTTATTACACTTTACTTAAGTTTACTTAGGTCAATGAATTATTTTATTATTTATTAGGTTGACACTTAGGAGTTTACCTACTCTTATGAGTTCTCATGTTGACAACAATGGAGTAAGAAACTCTAACTCAACACATGGTGTCTACAACACTAGAGTTTGCATAATTAACTAAGTTGTCATGTAGACAACATAGTTATTTGCACTCTTAATTAAGCACATGATGTCTACAACATAATTTTATGTGATACACCTTTGTAGGCTTATCCTCTCATCATTGCACTTACTCTTGTGCTTAATGGAGTATAACCCACTCCTAGTGGACATGTGCCTTGTTGTAAGACTTATCAGTGTGCTGACTCATAGACATTCTAGAAGCATTCCAAAGGCCTTTTATATACAGGCACTCCTAGTGTACTTGTACATGACATTACATGAATTGAATATCATATTGTTATTTTGATCATACTTTGGTCTATATTGTGCTTGTGCATAAGTTCCTTAATTGTGGGTGATTTTTCCCTAAGGAAAATTCTTACATGATATCAGAGTTGAGGAAAATTCTCTTCAAATAGGAAAATTCTTACAATGGGATCATACCACCTGCATGTTGAATATGATGATGATAATTCTCAATAAGTCACACCCAAAGAGTGTAATTATTTTGATATGATAGGGTGCTACTATTCAAAAATTGAGAATAATAGCAAACATACTTCTCCATCAGATGATTCGATGAAGCATCTAAGTATGCCTCCTATAGAGGAAGAGTCGGCTGACAATGAGTTAAATAAAAGCTTACCAATGGCTACCTCTCACCCAATCTTTGAATCTTTTTCTTTTGAATTTCCTAATGCAATTTCAGCAATCAACATTAATCATGAAAACATGGCAGATCCATATGAAAAATGGAGGATTCATGAGGAAGAAGCAAAGGATATCTGTCAAGCCGATGTAGAGGTAGAATATGAAACCTTTTTATTGCATGACTCATCATCTCGAGGGAAATGTTGTCAACCTAAAATACAAAAGGAACAAGAGGACTTGCACACTCTTTTGAGGTAATAGGCTCAAATACTTATTTGCAGCCTGAGGTTAGACACCAACTGGGCAATTTTCAAGAATCAGAGACAATCACATTCACTCAGGACAGCGAGGATTCCCAAAAGGGAAAACCACTCACATGCTCGGGTAAAGGAGATATGCTCCAATCAATTGATAGATTAGCAAGTGAGACAAAAACAAAGTTTGAAGAGCTAGATGATAAGTGGACTTGGAATGAGCTTAACCCGCTATTCCTTTCATTAGAGTTCCATGAAGATGTCATTGCTAGAGAAAACCCTCTTTTCCAAATACAAGAATCACCTCCAAGTGGGAAAGACTATTTATTTCCTTTTGGCATGGAGAAAATTGAAGCAAGTATACTACAATGGAAGTCCCAAAGACCATTAAAAGTTTCATCAAACACATTATCTCATAATGAAGAGGTGTTGTCCCACTTTTTCCTGGCAAACAAGGAAGGAATTGCTCTAATGAAAACTCAAGGTACAAGCCTTTTTAATTCCTTTCTTTTAGATAAAGAGCTCTCAAAATTATTAACAACAAAGGATGATGGACTTATCCTAATCGAGGTTGACCTTATGCTTGAAAAAGCTCACTCCTATCTTGAGGGTGTTTTCAATTCTGAAAAGCCTCTTGTTGGTGCTAATTCCAAGAGTATGTGTGTTGAAAATAACATAATTTCTACTTTGAAATTTATTGAACAAGTTTTGTTTCAGTATATTGTTGGAAAGAAACTTGGAAATTCTTCATAAGATGTCTAGGAAAACTTAGAATTATATGATGAAATGTGGCTCTTTGGATGTGACAAATGGTGGATAAGGTTCATGTGCATGATCAATCAGAAATACCAAGAAGACGAGTTTTCCAAATGGAAGTGTTGGGTTGCACCATGTTGGCACAACTTGCTATTCAGGAAGGGGTCTTTCTTCTCATTACTAGTGAATGGCTTTGTGTAAGTTTTTCCCTCGGCCCTAGTCCTGTGGTGAGTTCTTCTCATGTATGTACATTTTTAAATCTTGCTGCTCTTAGTTTTTGGTGGTGTGTAGTGTAGCTATTTGGTTGTTGTCTTGTGGTTGCTTTGGTTGTTTTGGTGTTGTCCCCATATTCTCTCTCTCTACAAGCAACCCCCTTTCTTTGTTCCCATGACTCTGTTGTCAAATGGCTAGGCACTACTCTTTACCACATATTGCTAGATTCTTTGTGTCCCTCATAGTCCACATCCCTAGTCAAAGCCAATTATTACACTTATATTATTCTTTTCTCTTAAGGTCAATTATTTTGTCCAGGTAAAAGTTGAAGTTGAAGTTGAAGTTTCCTAAGTTCAAGTTCTGTCCGAGGTCATAAAAATGTTGTGGTCTTTATGATATTAGTATTTTAGTCGATAATATGTGAAACTTGAACTTGAACTTGAATATTCCTAAGTTCAACTTCAATTTTGTAGAATCAAGGCCCAAACATTCAGGTTCAATGATTCAAGTTGCATAAGTTCAGACTTTTAGAAATGTAATTTCATTGGTTGTGAGTCCTGAAGACACAAATTCAATACATAAAATTGCAATTAGCCAACCAACTCAAATGTATGGATTTGGTTCCATGTTCAAATTCAAGGCTTGAAGTTTTACTTTTCATTCAAGTAATATGCTCCATCATCTCTAAATAGCCACAATCCAACTTGAATCAAATTATATGCAAGAATATCCAAGTTAAGGATAGGCATCAATCTGGAGGTTATTGATGTTGACAAAGCCGCATGTTGCTATTACTTGGGAGTGCCTAAGTTGAAGTTGAAGTTGAACCTTTGGGTCACTTCAACTTCAAGTTCAAAGTTCAACAAGGTTCATGGTTCCAGGTCTAGGAATTCAATTCAACTTCAAGTTTGAAGTTCAAAATCGGGTTGCTTCAAGCTCAAAAGTCCAAGATCCAAGGCTAGAACAGGGTGGTGGATAATGAGATGTACTACAAGAAAATTCCAACATGTGATTCATGTGCAGGTATTGGTGTATATATTGTTATAAGTTTCAATACAGCTTGTAACCATAGGTTTCTATCAGCATAAAAAATAACAATCACAATGCAGGGGGCATAACTTTTAGCTCCACCATTGGATCTAATTGAATTTTAGATATGTTGCCCAAAATCAAGTTTTCTAAATCTGAACTGAAGAAATCTTCAAAATTTGACCATAGTCAAAAGTTATAATGGACTATATGTAGGTATGTCAACATATGAGCAAATACAAATTGTTGCAGTCAGAAAAAATAGTCATGTTGTAGGGCCCACAACTTTTAATTCGACCATTGGATTGAGCTAAATTTTGTATATGTTTCAGGAAACCTAATGTTATAAATTATTTCCAAGCCATTTTGTAAAATTCATTATGGATCAAAAGTTATGGCTATTTAAGTGCAGAAGTATATAAATTACCAATGACTATCACTAAGATAAAAACAATGATTATTTTTGAAAAAGTTAAGAGGCATGGTAAAGAGTAGATTTGAATGATGACTCAACATAAGTAGTGATAGGTTACTATAAGAAGAAACTTGGGGAAAATTAAGCAATATCATAATGTTTTAACATTATGTTTATCCTTGATACATTACCCATCCTTAATAATAGACAATATAATACGTAATTTTATTTAAAGATCATATGAAGATAGAACAAGTGGGTAAATATTTCGAGATGCGAGAAATTTCAAGAAATAGTTATTCAAACTAAAATAGAACTGATAGAAGGAGAAGATAAATAAACCACAAAATGATGGGTTGAGGGTTCTTCTTTCCCAGGTTGGAGTTCTATAGTTGCTCCTACAGGGAGAAGACAATTCTAATTTGTAACAAGGGAAGCAATTTTATTTTATGCATATTGATTGTAATAGGGGGATAGAACAATACTATTATTGTTTTATCATGTTTCTTAAATAAAGAGAAACATAAGTGTGTTTGGTCTTGTGGTCATGTACATTTATATTTCTAATTTGGAAGGATTCTGAGTTTTTTTTTAATTTGTTTTAGATGCAGTCCTCTATTACTATGTGGAATGTGATATATGTAGTCTTGTGGTTATGTATTCATGCTTTTTCATAAAGATATTTACAACTTTCTCTCTCTCTCAATTTTCTATGTAATATGAAAGACTCGATAGATAGTCTTGTGAATGTTTGCTGATTTTTCATTCATTACTGACTTATTAATCTGATAATTGCATTCATTCCATGTTGATGGATGAATGTCAAAAAACCCTTTGTGTCTTCAGGTTAAAGACATAATTAATTTATTTCATTCATTATATATATTTTATGAAGGAGTTGTACCTCTTAATTCAGAGGATAGTTATCAATCAGTGATAACTGATCCAATTGGTAGTACGTTTTGTCCTTCTGGGCAGGTGTATTGAGTCATGTTTTGTAACTCTTGTTGAAGTGAAAAACTATTTACTAACAAGTAGCATGTGCATATCAAAGATTCAAATAATTTTGGAAAACCACTAATTCTACTTGAGTTTTAAAACTAATTACAATCGAAAAGAAAATTCCTCATACAACCTCAAAGTAGCTCAACAAAAGAATCTAGAAGAGGCCTTGTTGGTGTTCTCAATAGTGAGGGATGTGGATGTTCTCTCCTCAAAAAAAACTATACATGAATCTCATGATAATGACAATATGAAGATGAAGTAATGAACCTATGCTAAAAATGAGTGAAGAACACTTAAAGCAATGGCTATGGAAGAAATCATGCAAAAAAAAAATCCAATGATGCAAGACTAAATGAAAATGTAAGAATAAATGCAAGAAATCTAACATCTACCAAAGGGTTAGGAATAATCTCTAGAAAGATCTAAACTTAAACTAGCATGATATAGAGGAGATGAGAAATTCTTGAGACAAGGGCTCTATTTATAGGCTTGAGAGAGGCCTTGGGGAGGTGGCATCTATGTGGCATCCATATAAGTGGCACAAGGGAGACACATGGGCTAAGGGAACAAGCCATGCAAAGGTCAACATAAGCCTTATTGGTGAAAGAGGTTACTCAAGGTTTGCTTACACATGTGTGAGCAACCTTGGAGAAAGGAAAGAGGGACAAGTGTGTAAGAGTGTAAGACATTTTGGATAAAATAATAAAAGGGAGGCTTTCTTGGATCTTGAGTTGCTCACACATGTGTGAGCAAACACTTAGGGACTAAAAGGTGCTTAGGATTAATTAAGTGGGATTAACTAATGGGTAGGCTTAGAAGGATGAGAGTGATGGGTGTAGACTAAGTTCTAAGATGGGATTAGGATTAAATTAAATAGGATTTAACTTAATCATAGGATTAAAGAATTTAATAAAGTGGAGGGAATTAAATAAATTATGGTTTATTTAAGAGGGGATTTATGGAGCACTATGCATTAAATAAATTTAATACATTAGAGAGGATGCATTTAAATTAAATTTAAATACATTAGGGGAAGTGAACCTATTTATTTTTTATTTTTTTTAAAGAGGGGTAAATGCTTTTACCTAGAGCTATGAACTAGTGAGGCCACAAATAGGGGACCTCATCCCATTAGATTTGAACCTTGAAGGCAAGGATAACAACTCAACAACTTAACCATCACAACATGCCACTATTGGCAGAAGTGAACCTATTTATTAAATAAATTTAATTAAGTAGAATAATATGACAAATATAATTAATTAATTAATAATAAATTATAATGTTAAAAGAAATATTAAAAAATTAATACAGCATTTGGGATGATTTTAAGTGTCTACATTTTTCCCTCTTTGATGTGATGTCGAGACAATATCATATCAAAGAAAAGAAAAAATAGGTTGTCCTAGAGAGGATAGGAGTCCTAGGAGTTTTGTCATAGTGACAATAGAGGAGGAGGATGCCCCCTCAAAAAATTAGATTAAAAAATAGATTTTGTGCAATTTTCATAAAAAAAAAGACCTTAGAAGAAAAGAAAGGGTAAGAAAAAGACATAGATGAACATTTTGCATGACTTAGGGATAAACAAGGGTAGACAAGGCCAAGGAATGGATATGGGCTCAAAAGGGGGTCTCAGAGGGCCTATATAAGCCTCCAAGGAGCTCATGGATGATTCATTTGTGCACCTAGAGAGAAAAGAATCAGAGTGAAAGATGGATATGATCGAGAGATTACAACTTGGAGAGCGCATTCAGAAGCACCAGAGACCAACCGACATGGGACCATTGGTAAGTCAAATATCCTAACTTGTCAAATTTTGAATTATGCACTTAAAAAATGAATTTAATAGGTGAGAAATAGGGGGAAAACTAGGTTGAGGTAGAGGTGACAGTTCTCTTCTCCATCATCTATGAAGATGACAAAGTAGGAAAATCATCTCCTTAAAGATGACAAGATACATCATGTCATCTTTGAAGATTACAAGGTACATCCTATCATCTATGAAAATGACAAAAGGGAGAGGGATCAATTAAAAGAGGGGTAAAAGATGATGATCTCTATGTTTTCATCTCCACAAATGACAATACAGCAACCACTAGTGCAAAAATTGGCATCTATGAAACTGCCAAAGATTCCAGATTGGCATCTTTGTAGTTTATCATCTATGTTGATCTATGTTTGCATGGATTGGTGTATCTTTCAATTTGGACAAATTGATAGATTTGGGTGATAGGGATGATTAGTGGGGTAGACAAAGCATGATGCACCATGCTTAGATAGAGAAAATGAACAGGAAACAAATCATATACTGACTATTGCATGTCTATGTTGCAAATGGCAACAGTGACATTTCAATCATGGGAGAATTATCTAGTGATGATGGTGTTAGGGGAGAGGCTCAAAGAGGTGGAGTGGGGACACATACAACTATGTGGACTTGAGCTCATCCATGAGTGACTAGATCTGAGGGCACATTTAGCATAGATGTCAGCACTAATAGAGAGGTGGCACACACCGACCTCTAGTTTCCATTTACCTACAAAAGAGGCAATAGTCACCTTATTAGAAAGATGGAAAATATTATGAGTGTAATAGTAGATACCTAGAGTATGTGCTAGAGGGGGTAGATCCATATCTGTAGGAGTGCTTTGGATGAAGGAGACAATGACTATTGATTCAATGGGTGTGGCTAACATGGAGGGATGCATTAGAGCAAAGACTATCATGGCTAGCCCTCTACTTGGCCTCATTGATATAAAGGATGGTATCATACCATGTTGGACATGGATTTCTCGTTGGATGGGTGTGAATGCTTAGCACTCTATTATAGGATAATGGTATATTTTTCTACTCGGGCCACACCATCTTGGCTCAACTATATGTCTATGTTACAAATGGCAACAATGACATTTCGGTCATGAGAGCATTATCTAGTGATGATGGTGCTAGGGGAGAGGCTCACAGAGGTGGAGTGGGGACACGTACAACTATGTGGACTTGAGTATATCCATGAGTGTCTAGATCTAAGGGCACATTTAGCACAAATGATAGCACTAATAGAGCAGTGGCACACATTGACCTCTAGTTTCCATTTACCTACAAGAGAGGCAATAGTCACCTTATTGGACAGATGGAAAATATTGTGAGTGTCATAGTAGATACCTAGAGTATGTGCTAGAGGGGGCAGATCCATATTTGTAGGAGTGCTTTGGATGAAGGAGAAAATGACTACTAATTCAATGGTTGTGGCTAACATGGAGGGAGGCATTAGAGTAGAGACTATCATGGCTAGCCCTCTACTTGGCCTCATTGATATAAAGGATGGTATTGTACCATTTTGGGCATGGATTTCTATGGGCATGAATGCTTAACACTCTATTATAGGATAATGGTATAGTTTTCTACTCAGACCACACCATCTTGGTTCAACTATACTATGGTTTTCATATGTGTGCCTACAAGACACAATAGACCATAGGTCAAAGGTTGGCTATGTTGATGGTATGGTCTTGGGAGCATATAAGTGTTATACAACCTATTACTAGATAAGAGACATGACATCCTAGGGAGCCATATGCATGTCAGTATAGGCCACCTATTTAGTACATGTCTACCAAGCCGGTAGGATTCTGGTGGTGATGCTTGAATAAGATCATCATGTTTGATTGAACTCCTTATGTAGACCGCAAGTATTAGGGAGCCATACTTCCTATAGGAGGAGAGGATGATATTGAGGACCATCTCTACTTGTAGTATGCTCAGTCAGGCTATTGGTTGATCGATCGAACAATGCACATTATCATGTGGTATATGCCCTCTAGGGTGTAGCGACAGTTCGGTCAAATTTAGGATGTTATGCCAGATAGGTTCCTATATCTAGTGGTTACTCAGGAGTATGGTAGACTATGGGGCTATGGGACCACGCTAAGATTAGCTAGGGCTTCATGGAATGGCACACAACCAATGCCATGGATACATACGTAGGACTAGGGAGATTCTATAATGACACTGGCATACACATAGAGGTGGGCAACACATCAACCATTGAGACTAATAGTACTAGGGGCATCTCTACTAGTAGCACAACCACAAGGTAGGGGAGATGGGGCTAGAGTGGGTGATGGAGGTCGAGCAGTAATAGATCCACTACCAAGGTAGGGACTATAGTAGGGTCACCTAGGATAAAAATTTCATCAATGGAGAGTGTCACCACCAGTAGGGCCACCACTAGGGCAAGGAGCGCAGTTAGGTCCATAGGTACAAGGGCCATGTTAGGATTAACCTTAGGCAGAAATAACAATTGCATGAGAATCTAACCAATACCAGAAAATAGTAGATTGCATAAAAGAGAACACAAGACACCAAGATTTAACATGGTTCATCCAATCCTTAGGCTACGTCCACCAACAAAAAGTCCAATATTATTATTATCTAGTGATTACAATCCACATTTCCTTACAACTCAATACCACCACAAGAAGCTACAATATCACCATTACATTATGAAATCCCTAACCCTAAGCCTTTTTATACAAGCCTTTTTTTTCTACTTATAATATTAGGGCTAGAATAAGTCATCCAATAGGAAAAATAGCAACTAACACCTTTTAAATATAGGGGCATTTTTGGCTTCGGGGGTGCTGCCCTTGAAAACCCCTATAGGGGTGTTGCCCCTCAACCCCACCTTCTACTATGATAGGGAGCATACCTATGGCACTACCCCTTGAGCCCATCTTGGGGGCCCTACCTCCAAAGCCCCCATAGAAATAATATGGGGAGAAAACCACGCTGAATGAACCTCTAAGTCTAATTAAGCTCCACATCACAACAATTTCCCACTTTGAGGATGATCAAACTCCATAACAATAACCTCCCACTTTGAGATTGATCATAGCACTACTAAATCTATAGCTCCCGCTAGAATATATCAAACCACCCTAGACTCTGATGTTCTTTTATTTTGTTCAATCAAGAAGACCAACCAAAGCTAAAGAGAAATTTAGTTTCTCCCTTGTCACTATCTTTGTAAACATATCCACTAGATTGTCATCTATATATATCTTGTCCAACTTTAACTTTCCATCATCCAAAATTGATCGAATGAAATGGTACTGCAACTGAATGTATTTTGTGTTTGAATGCAGAGCTGAATTCTTTGCAAGAAGAATGGAACTCTAACTATCTATAAACAAATAATTATCCTTCTAAGGTTGTCTCAATTCTTTTAATAATAATTCAAGCCATATCATCTCCTTATCTACCTCTATAGTAGCAACATACTCTACCTCTATAGTGGATAAAGTATTAACCTTTTTTAATTGAGAAATCTAGCTCATTGTTGCCCCACCAATAGTAAATACATAACTTATAGTACTTCACTTGGTACTAATATCCCGTACCAAATTTGAGTCAACATAGCCCTATAAATCAATAGTAGAGCCCCCAAAGTGTAAACACTTACTGGATGTTCCTCTTAGGTATCTGAGAATCAATTTTACTACATTCCAATGCTTAATTCCTGGATGACTCATATACCTGCTAACAACTCCCACTTCATGTACAATATCTGACCTAGTACATACCATAGCATACATCAAGCTTCCCATATCTAAAGCATAAGGTACCTTAGACATCTTATCCTCCTCTTCTTGTGTCTTGGGACACATCTCCTTAGTCAACTTCAAATGACCAAGTAAAGATGTGCTGATAGCTTTAGCATTCCCCTTAGAGAAGTGTTAAAACACCTTCACAATATAATTAGCTTGAGATAATGTCAATTTCATGTTCTTCCTATATCTACAAATCTTCATACCAAGGATTTTTTTGTTGCCCTCAAATCCTTCATAGAAAATGCATGTGCTAATTGGAAATTCAGCCCCTTAATAAGATCCATGTTAGACCTAGCTACAAGCATATCATCAACATATATACATAAAATCTTGTAGCTACTATCATCCAATCTCTTAAACTAAACATGATGATCTGAATGACACCTACTATATCCATGCTGATGCATAAAACTATCAAATTTCAAATACCATTGCTGAGGTGCTTGCTTCAAGCCATATAAACTTTTCCTCAATTTTCACACTAAGTTCTCCTTACCTTTGGCCTCAAATCCTTGTGGCTAAGCTATATATATCTCTTCATCCAAATCACTATGAAGGAAGGTTATTTTAACATCAAGTTGCTCCAAATAAAAAATCTTCAGTAGCCACAATACTTAAAATAGTGTGAATAGAAGTCATCTTAACAATAGGAGAGAATATCTCATCAAAATCAATGCCTTTTTTGTGCAAATCCTTTTACCACTAACCTAGCTTTAAATATTTTCTTACCTCCATCCTCTTCTTTCAACCTATAAACCCACTTATTCTATAAAGCCCTTTTACCTATAGGAAACTTGCATTATCACATGTCTTATTTTTCAGCAAAGAGTCCATTTCTTCTTTCATTGCAAACTCCCACTAAATCTTTGTATCCACCTACACAACATCATCATAACATTCAGGTTCACTAGCATCAGTAAGTAAAATAGAATACAAGGAAGGAGAAAATCTTTCTGGAGGTCTACTTAGCCTTGCTGACCATCTAACATTCATTGGGGTGTTTGGTATTTGTTATTGTAGTTGTTACAAATCATGAGGAATTGTTGGAACATCAACTTTTGGAGTGTCATCCAACTCTACATAATCATATTTTTTCTTCTCATGTTGCTGCAATATATCTTTGTACAATACTTTTTCATTGGATATGGCATCCCTACTTCTTACAATTTTATGATTTTCAAAATCCCAAAGCCTATAACCAAATTCATTAATGTCATATCCAAAAAATACACATTTCTTTGACTTGGCTTCCAGCTTGGTTTTATTTTTAGAATCTTTATGAGAGAATACTTCACAACTAAAACTTTTGAGAAAAGAATAACTCACCTTCTTACAAGTCCATGCTTCCTCTGGAATACCACAACCCAAAGGAGTAGAGGGACCTCTATTAATCAAATATATAATAGTATTAATAGCCTCCACCCACATGTTTGAGGGCAACCCTACATGCAACCCCATGCTTCTTTTACACTCCATTGTAGTCATGTTCATGTGTTCAACCACTCCATTTTCCTACGGATCCCTTGTAATAATTTTTTTTCTATGAATACCATTAGCGGAGCAATAATCTTCAAATTTATGATTGCAATACTCACCATCATTATCAGATATAAGACATTTTAATTTCTTTCTAGTCTCATTTTCAACCAATCATTTCCATTTCTTAAAAGTTTGTAATACATCAAATTTATGTCTAAGGAAATAAACCCATACTTTCCTTGTTGCATCACCAATAAATGTAACATAATAATGAGAGCCACCAAGGGAAGATATCTGAGCTAGTCCCCATACATCTATATGCACAAGCTCTAATTTCTCACTTTTATTTTCCTTCATAGTCTTCACAAAACTCACTCTCTTTTATTTTCCATACACACAACTTTCACAAAAATCCATATTAACACATTTCAGACCTTGTAAAACTTTCTTTAAATGAAGTACTTTCATACCTTTCTCGCTCATGTGTCCAAGTCTGCTATGCCACAACATTGTATCTGAATCTACATTAGCTATTCATTCTCCCGACTCAACTACAACAGGTGTTCTTGAACATTTATTTTTCTCTAAAACAATCAAAGTAGAAGGAATAATATGACCTATACAAAGATATAAGGTGCCTATTTTCACACCTTTTTCTACTACAAGTGAACCTTTTGAAACCTTCCAATTTTTATCATTAAAAATAACTACACAACCCTCATCACCAAGTTTCCCTACTAAAATTAAATTCCTACTCAACCTTGGAACATGTCTTGCCTCATGTAGTAGCCAATGATTCCCATTTGAAACTTAATCTTAACTTTTCTCTTTCCAACAATCTGACAAGGTTCATTATCTCCCAAATAAACAAGCCGAAATCTCCTTGGACATAATGAAATAACCTTTATGAGGTGTAGCATGAAATGAAGCACTAGAATCTAAAACCCATGAACCATCAACACTTTCTAAAGATAGAAGTAAAGTATCCTCTTCAGATTTGTTGCTTACCATATTTGGCTCATTGTTCCCTTCTAGTTTATCTCTTTCATTGTTCTTTTGAGTCCAACAATATTTCTTCTTATGCCCTGATTTCCCATAGTATCAAAAATCTCTTGGTCCTCTAAATTAAGATTTCTTCCCCTTTGACTTTCCTCTTGATTTCCCATGATTTCCATAATTATTTCCTATCTTAGTCATTTTTCCTATGTTTTGTGCATTCAAAGTACTTCCTAATATAGATCCACTTAAGGTTTTCCTATGAGTTTCCTCACTCAAAATAACACTGATCACATCATCATATTTTAGAATATTAGATCCATAAACGGAATTACTTACAACCATTACCAAGCCATTCCATCTTTTAGGAAAAGAACACAAAACCAAGAGAGCCCTAATTTCTTCATTAGAATTGATACTATTAAGATAACTGATAATTAATAGTATTAAACTCATTTAAATGATCTACAATAAGTCCACCTTCTATCATTTTCATATTAAATAAATTCTTAATGAGAAATATCATGTTTGAATTAGAGGGCTTTTCATATAGTTTCTCTAGGGTTTGCATCAACTCTTTTGCCATCTTCACTTTTGTACTATTAAATGTCACCAATGGTGCCAGGCATAATTGAATAATTCCAAGTATCTTTCTATCTAAAAGATCCTAGTCATCATTTGTCATAGATCCATGATTCTTGGTTTTTCCTTCCAATGGCTTCCATCAATCCTTTTGATAAAGATAGTCCTCTATTTGCATTTTCTATAACTAAAAGTTTTGCCCATTAAACTTGTCAACCCTTAGCATACCCTTGTCTTCCATCGCTCCCACTCAACCATGACACTCTTACTCAACTGTGAGACCTTCCTATAGAAGATTGCTAAAAAAATGATGACAACCTAACTTTGATACCACTTGTTAGGATTAACCTCAAACAGAAATAATAGTTACATGCAAATATAACAAATACTAGAAAATAGTAGGTTTCACAAAAGAGAACACGAGACATCAAGATTTAGCATGGTTCACCCAATCCCTAGGCTACATCCACAAAGAACAAGTCCAATATTATTATTATCTAGTAATTATAATCCATAATCCCTTACAGCTTAATACCACTACAAGAAGCTACAATATCACCATTACATTATGAAATCGCTAACCCTAAGCCTTTTTATACAAACTTTTTTTTTGCCACTTACAAAATTAAGGCAAGAATAAGTCATCCAATAGAAAAAATAATAGTCAATGCATTTTACAATATAGGGGCATTTTTGGCTTTAGGGGTGTTGCCCCCAAAAACCCCCACGGGGGTGTTTCCCCTTGACCCCACCCTATACTATGATAGGGAGTGCACAAGGACCCCATCTTAGGGGCATTGTCCCCAAACCTTTGTAGAAATAATATGCGGATAAAACCCCACCAAATAAACCTTTGCATCTAATTAAGCTCCACATCACAATAGGCCAGAGGTACAGGTACCATAGGAGCCACCTCAGTAGGGGGATACAAATATAGTGAGGGTCGAGTAGGATAGCCTCCAGATTGAGGTTTCCCATCTACAAGGGGAGGTAATGGCCAAGAGTACCTAAGTCATGAGTGCACAAGAAGACATTACCAAGTTACAGGTTGAGATATAGGTAGAGAAGGTCGGGGTAGATAGTGCATAGGAAGCCCTACTAGTACTACAAATGAGGGTAGACACTGGTGAGCTTAGTGATCTCACAATGCATGCAGACGTGGGAGAGCTAGCAGAGTTAGACACTCTACGATGAGATGTGGCCTCCCTCTAAGTAGATAGAGAGACTCTTTAGCATTAGGTGGATGAGTCTTGTAGGCAATGAGACATCGCCTGGTAGATGGTTTAGGGTGGAGGGATGGTTATAGTGATGTGGGAGGCACTAAATGCATGTCACCATGAGGCATGAGCCATGCAAGAGGCAACCTAATATAGGTCATTATATCTTGAGGCCATGCCTGCCAAAAAGCAATAGCTAGATTTCTAGGAGGCATTTGACTCATGGGTCATAGGTGGCCAACAGAGATCAAAGTTGTCAGTTGGATAGGATAGGCCTCTACAAGGAGGGTATATAGGAGGGGCAAGACCCTCATAGCAAGGCACATGATCCCTAGAGTGATCAATTTTGACACAGTGATATAGATGTAGTAATTTTTTGATGATGCATTAAGCACAATGTACTACATTATTCTTTTTGTATATGGACTATATATGGACACTTATTCTTTTGATATATACATGAAATGATTTTTTGAGCCTAAATGTGTATGAATGATGTTGTTTTATGGATGTTTATGATGCTTTATGTTTATTAAGTTTTATGAGTACTATATGTGATGCATGATGTTATGATACTACTAGTGACATTTGTGATGTAGGATGTATGTGATGTGACATTGTATTTCCTATGATCCATATATGATGACTAATGTGTGGATGATGTAGGTCTTATATGATGGCAATATATGAGATGTATGCATTTTTATTATTTCACATATATGGATTTACTAAATGCTTTGTGCGAGATGTATCATGATGTGTATGTCACTAATGGATTAATGTAATGAACAAGTAATTTTACCTAATGAGATGTATAATGTAGGTGTGATGGATGCAATAATATAAAAAATGAGCATATTAGTAATAGAATAAATCACACTAATCATTAATTGAAAGTGAAATGATGCAAACTTAAAGTGTAAAGGTGAAATATGAAAATGCAATATGAATGAAACCTAATGGATGAACTTGTGTCAAACTTGTTAACTCATAGGAATCAAGTAGCATATCATAGGAGAGGGGGATAAATAGAACTCTGGTCTCAAGTAGGGTGCAATAAAATCCTATACTACATGAATCCTAGCTATATGATATTGAGGGATTCAGTTGTGTTTATATGGGAGAGCACATCCTAGTTTGATTTTTCAAAAGGAGTTATGCACCAAATGCTATGGAAGCATAGATGAAAAGATTCCTTTGTGTGGACTAAAATCTCAAAAATAGATACTTTAGGATGATAGATATAGTTTGCATAGGCATGATGGAACAAATGAAATATATATACTAGAGAGATCCAGGCACACCCAAAGTCTTTGTAGGGATCTTGATAGAAAGTGTGCTAACCCATTGCCCCCAATGAAAAATGCATAACCATAACTTAAAACTAACATAGATGTACTAGAGCATCAAAAATAGATCATACCACAAAGGACATGTGTTGTCAATTGGAACCATTTAGGTGATACCAAAATATTGAAGATCAAGGCACACCATAAAAGGCTACTACTAACACACAAAGATGAAATCAACTAAAAGAAACCACATGACCAAGTAGTCATTCAGTCCACAATTCCTGCTAATAACTTTATGTCCAAATTTCAAGGTTGTTGTATCATGTGTAGAAAGGAGTCATCCTATGAAGGTTCATTTGTCTGATTTGTTGTCACAAGTGTTTGTTGGCAATAGCTACGAAAAGAAAAAGTTTCTTGAATTGTTAAGTCTCAATTATGATGTTGTTTAGGTTCCATTGTGGTCACTCTTGTGGTAAAAAGCTCAGTACAATGGAATTAGGACAAACAGTCAATGGGAAAGTGCCTCACATACTAGAGGTCTTTTGAAAGATGAAATTGAATGGATGCCTCATAGGCAAGAGGTCTTTTATTGGATGCATGAAAAGCATAGGTCAGACATGACTTCTGCACAAAGATGGGATGAAATGGGGGAAATGTGGTGAAGTGAGATGAGTCTTACAGGTAATGGACCAACAAACTTTTTTTTAGGAACTTTTTTATCTCTTTTTAGTCTTTTCTTCAAGAACATTTTACAAATGTTTTTGGAGTTTTTTTTATTTTCTATTTTTTATTATTATTTTAAGGAATCTTAACAACATTATATAAGAATTATGGAACTCAAGCATAGAATAGCTTGAGATGATGGATATTTATAGGCTCAGGGAGCAGATCTCCCTTTGAAGTGGCAATCTGATATGCCCCAGAACCATATTTGGTTGTAATGATAAATGGACCAAGCCAATTAGCTTGAAATTTTCCTTTCTTTTCATAGTTCTAGAGATTCCTCGTATTATGCTACAATACTAGGTCACCCACCTCAAATTCCTAACGTCTGATCTTTTCATGAAATTGGATTTGATTTTCATTAACGTGAAGATGTTTTAGGACATTGACACATGTCTCATCGAGGAGTTGTAGCTCTTGCAAGTGAGAAACTCAATATTCTTCTTTGGATATTAGATTCTTGAGAGAGATTCTGAGGGAATGGAGCTAAATTTTGAAAGGTAAAACAGCTTCAAAACCATTAATAAGGGAAAATGGAGTGGCTCCTATGGGGGTAGGGATGGAGTTGCGATAGGCCCAAAGGGTAGGAGTAATTTGGAGGTGTCAATCATGGCTAATTGCATCAACAATTTTCTTTAGGATTTTCAAAATGGTTTTATTGGTGGCTTTAGCTTGGCCATTACGAGAGGAAGTATTTGGTGGAAAAATGTTGGGTGATTCTGAATTTCCTACACAATGTGGTGACTTCCTAATTTTTGAAAGGAGCCCCATTGTCATCCATAATGTCTTGGGGGATACCACAACAACAAATAATGTAGTTCAAAATAAGCTTTGAAACTTGTTTTTTGGTAGTGTAGGTTAAAGGGATAACCTCAACCCACTTTGTAATGTACTTAGTGGTAGCAATAATACACTTGTGGCCATTTGTAGAATTTGGATATATTTGACCAACAAGATCGAAACCCCAGTGGGAAAATGGCCATGGTGTGATGGTGGGTAGGCCATTTTTCTTTTCCTTCCTACTCTTCACAAAACTCACTCTCTTTTGTTTTCCATACACACAAATTTCACAAAAATCCATATTGACACATTTTAGACTTGATAAAAAATTCTTTGAATGAAGTAATTTCATACCTTTTCTCACCCATGTGCCCAAGTCTATTGTACCATGACACTATATCTAAATCTATATCAACTATTTGTTCTCACTGCTTAACTACAACAATTGTTCTTGAACATTCATTTTCTCTAAAAAAAATTAAGTAGAAGGAACAACATGACCTATACAAAGATATAAGGTGCCTACTTTCACATCTTTTTCTACTACAAGGGAGCCTTTTGAAACCTTCCAATTTTTATCATTAAAAGTAACTATGCATCCCTCATCATTGAGTTGCCCTACTAACATTAAATTCCTACTCAACCTTGGGACATGTCTTACCTCATGTAGTAGCCAATGATTCTCATTCTACAACTCAATATTAACTTTTCCCTTTCCAAAAATCTGTCATAGTTCATTATCTCCCAAATAAACAAGCCCAAAATTCCCTTAGATATAATCAATAAAATTACCTCTACGGGGTGTAGCATGAAATAAAGCCCCAAAATCTAAAACCCAAGAATCATCAAAAGTTTCTAAAGAAAGAAGCAAAGCATCCTCTTTGGATTTTCTACTTACCACATTTTCCTCCTTGTTCCCCTCTGGTTAATCTCCTTCATTGTTCTTTCAAGTCTAGCAATCTAGCTTCTTATTCCCTAGTTTTCTATAGTTTCAACAATCTCTTGGTCCTCTTGATTGAGACCTCTTCCCCTTTTTTTCCTCTTGATTTCCCATGATTTTCAGAATTATTCCCTCTCTCAGATGTTATGCCTCTATTTGTGCATTCAAAACACTTCCTAATGTAGATCCACCTAAGATTTCCCTATGTGTTTCCTCACTCAGAATAACACCAATCACATCATCAAATTTTAGGGTATTAGATCCAGAAATAGAATTGCTCACAGCCATTACTAAGTCATTCCATCTTTTTGGAAAAGAACACAAAATCAAAAGAGCCCTAATTTCTTCATCAAAATTGGAATTCACAAAAGATAACTGACTAGTAATAGTATTAAACTCATTTAAATGATCTACAATAGATCTACCTTCTACTATCTTCATATTATATAAATGCTCCATGAGAAATACCTTATTTGAAGCAATATTTCACTAGGGTTTGCATCAACTCTTTACTCATCTTCACTTTTGTAATGTTAAATGTCACTGATGTTTCAAGGCATAATCAAATGCTTCCAATTGTCTTTCTATCTAAATTTCCTAGTCATATTCTATCATAGTTCCTTGTTTTTTGATTTTTCCTTCCAATGGCTTCCATAAATCCTTCTAATAAACATAGTCCTACATTCTCATTTTTCCATAACTAAAAGCTCTACCCATTAAAATTCTCAACCTTCAACTTACCCTTGTCTTCCATCATTCCCACTCAACCATGAGATTTCCTATAGAGGATAACTCAAAAAACCAACCTCGCTCTAATACCACTTGTTATGATTAACAATAGACAGAAATTAAAATTACATGAAAATACAACCAATGTCATAAAATAATAAATCACATCGAAGAGAATACAAGACACCAAGATTTAATGTGGTTCACCCAATCCCTGGGCTACGTCCACCAAATAATGAGTCAAATATTATTATGATCTAATGATTACAACTGATTAAGATCCATAATCCCTTACAACTCAATACCATCGCAAGAAGAAATTATTGCATCACACGTTGTGAAATCCCTAACCCTAAGCCTTTTTACACAAGATTATTTTTGCTTTAGGGTTATAATTACTTACAAGTCTACCCAAAATTATCAATACAATTATGAAAAGTGTACGATACATTCCAGATCAATCACCACATATCAACATAAGAAAAAATAAATGGAAGAATATGGAAGCATGAAGATGACTAATTAAGGAGATATTCAATGTAGTTTTTGGTTTTTGGTTAGAGTCTAATAAAATGATAATAAGGTTAATTGTGAATGGAAACTGTTGAAGGAGTTTGAGAAGAAGAGTAGAGCTAGGTGAATTGAGAAGAGTTGAAAGGAAGGAGGAAAAGTGTAATTGTGAATCAACTAGTCAACTAAATAGAGATAAAAAAGAGACTAAGTAGAAAGGAGATGTGAACAAGAAAGATAGTGCTATACCTAATAGATCACTTATATTGTTACTTTCTAATCAATGCTCTAGAAAATCTTGCAAACTAAGTGGAATTAACAAGTCTATGAAATCCTTTATAGTGACACTAATTAGTGATGTTTGTAAGTCCTTTAGAGAAGGCCACACTTTATATAAGATCAAGAAGTCATAAGGTCTAGATGATCTTTGGTATATTTACTGGTCATCACCACTTGGCCTCACCTCTTCAGAGGTCGAACTTAGGTTGGTCCTCGGTGGCTCCTATGATTGTGCCTAATTCTAGGTGGCCTTCCTCTATTTGAGACCCTAAATGGTCCTTCCCTTGATTGGATTTAGCTATCTCCCCTCCTAGATTGGAGGGAGAAAAAGATGATATTATTGCTACTATTATTGTTGATAGGTCAACTCTCCCTAAGCCATCCCATAACCCCTTTAATGTATGGGATTATGATGACAGAGATCCTCCTCCCTTGTAGCTAAAGCTCTTTTATATTGTTGTTTTATATTTTGATGTTTGGACTTCAGCCCCTAGGCTTTATAAAAAAATTTAATTAGTAAATGAGTTTCTCACCTTGGGTCATTTGAACTTACGTAGGTTAATATTGTATCCCCTGAACCCTTTTTTTTGTGAATATGTAACTTAAATATTTAATTAATAGAGAAGGGACTATTCATCAAAAAATCCTCTAACAAGGTCACATTAACAATGTGTTAGCCCTATTTCGAGTTGCCATTATTTGATTTTCTATGCTTTCTTTGAACATGCTCAAGTTAGCTATTGAAACCACTTGCCTTGATTTCATGTTTACCCAAATACCATTGGCATCATATGAAGTCATCTTGTGTTGTCCATCGCTTATTTTATACGTTGAACCTCTTTGAACCCCTTTGAACCTTGGTTCAAAGTAGTTCAAAGGAGTTCAACCAAAAGATTTTATACTAATTGTTTCCTTGTAGGTGAGACGCGCTAAGTATTATAAAAGTGTTCTTTTGAAGTACTTCGAACCTCTTTGAATCTCGGTTCAAAGTAGTTAGAAGTGGTTCCATAGCTAAAAACTTTGAGCAAAAGTTGGTTATGATTCCTTGGAGGTTCCCAATTTTTGAGGCATTAATCAATATGTCAGGGGGTAATAATTTGAAGTCATGCCTTAGTTTCAAGCATGAGAGGAGCCGTCATCATGACTCAAAATGGGAAATCTTTCACCCAAAAAATATATTGCTTGTCTAATGAAAGAAATCATTACAAGGATAGCTGGAAGGGGAAGTTATTAAATAAGAGGTCTTGTCATGGGGTTTCCAATGTGCAAATCTAGCCACAACTGATTTGTCATGAATGCCTCATTATGAGGCCATCCTTTTGCCTATATGTTCTCTTCTTTTCTTTTAAAGGAACATAATTTTCCTCTTTTTGTGTATTAGGCGAAAGAATGAATTAAAGGACAAGCGACAAAAAAAGAAGGAAAGCAGTCCAATTTTTTTTCAACAGCTACATGTGAGAGCACAAAAAATTCCTCCCTTTTTTCTATCATCTATGTTCATTTCAAAGAAAAGATTAGTTTTGGGGTTTATTTTCCTTATTTGAAATGAAGTTTGTATTGAATTTCTTTGGAAATGTTTCAAGTTTAGAATGTAAAAGACCTATCATTAGTGATACTAAATTGGAGGGTGTTAGAGTAGAGAAATTGCAAGCTAATTTCCTTGAGCAGGCCGATGAAATGAATGGTTGTATGGAAATTTTAACCAACGGTCTAATTGAAGCTGCAACTTTCTCCTATCATATTGAGCCCTGAATTGCTTCAACTTTGTATTGATCACTATGATGTGAGAAGTAAAAGCATCTTGAACAAGGATGGAGAACATGTGTTATCTATTTCTAGGGAAACCATTTCCTCAGTTTTATGCTTACCTAAATGTACCTTTGTTGCATTTACTCCTATCTAGTCCCTAGCTAAATATCAAGAAAGCCCTAGTAAATACTGTAACATCCTAGCCAAGAAATGGATGGCACTCAATTACAGAGGTGGATCAAGGTTGCCCAAAGTAGTCACTAAAGACCACATGAAACCCCATATTCATGACCTCATGGTTCTATTACATCGGGTTAAGGGTTTAGTTGATGTTTTCCTTTTCAAAGAATGGATGTATTGCTATGTGGAGATTATTCTAAAAGGATAGTAGTTGTTGGATTGGGCTAAGGTAATTACTAGTTCACTAAGGAACCAACTCAAGCATGCTAAGGAATCTAGGGAAAGTTTCTACATGGCCTCTTATCTAACTTATTGCATCACTTGTGTCAGTAACATCACCTCTCTTCCACATGAAACCTGGAGTGAAGATATAACCATCTACCAATATTGCCCTCTACTTCAAAGGGGCAAGGTGTTAGAAGATTTTAGGAAAGTGCATCATGTGTTGATAGTGAGTGTGCATTTGAGTTTGAAAAGGGCACCCATGCCAAGGTTATCCTTGGAAGATCAAAATTTAATTCAAAACTATGGGAGCTATTTTATCTAGTTTCCTAAATTCACTTATTTAAGGGTAGGCAGGTTTGAGGAAGAGTCAATGAAGCTACCTTGCTACACACTTGATTGTTTTGTCCTAGCTGAAGTTTTCAAACAATTGTTCTCAATGATTAAGGATAACTTGCCTCAAGAAAATTGGGAATCAGTTTTTCCTATTAAACTCAATCCTTTAACCTATAGTAACATGATTAATGCCTTAGTCATTGGAAGCAATTTTCTTGGTTTTAGTTTTGGGTCCTATCAGGGTAGGAGGGATTTTGAAAACAAAGGATTTGCAGCCCAAGTTCTTGGTTTACAAGGCTAGTCATCTACAGTTCCACATTTAGAGGATTTGTGTCAGGATTGCAAGAATGAAGAAGAAGTGTTAAAGAGATACCATTCTAGATTGACAATTCAAAAAATTATTTCCCTCAAGCTAAATTTTTAATTAGAAGGAGTGGTTGAAGATGGTTTAGACATTGTCGAACTAGGCTAGGAAGAAGCAAATTGAAACAATTAGAGGTGGATTGGAATCAAGAAGAAGAAGATGATATAAATTTGAGAACAAGATCCATTATTACTCACACAGACAACTGGCTAAGGAGAAGAAGTATGAGGACATTCAATGAAAAAGCAGCTAGAAAATCTCTAAAAATAGTTTCTTTTTCTTAACCACTAACTTTTGACACTCCAGTTTCATCTCCTGTTGTAGGTAGTTTATCAACTCCTAATAGGAAAAAAAAAATGTTGTCCCTTGCACAAAATATGGCCCCTAGAACTAGATACAAAACCAAGTTCAAGGCACTCATGCAACAGGAAGTTCAAAAGGGGAAGGTAATGGCTCAAGGACAAGGTCTAGGCAATGGACTTAGTCTTTTAGATAACCACGATGGCAATGTGCAACTAATTGAAGCCCCCAAGACAGACTAGCCCAAATTCATGACTCCTACTAGAGAAACCCAAGGAATACCCACTACTCCTATTATCCCATCCTGGCTATCTAATTTAGTTAGTAAGAAAAGGAACTTGCAAACTATGTCTACACTAGTAAAGGACATTGTCACCAAATATGAAGCTCGTAGTTCTAAAGTCAAAAAGTTAAAAAGTGATGTCCATCTGATCAAAGATCCAGTGACTAGGAATATAACAATAGAAGTGGCCACATATAAATAGAATATTGAATCTAGAGAGATTGATACTAAAGGCCTTAAGGTTACTTCTATAGAATTATGAACCATAAACAGGGATACATGTAATCGCTTTTTTAAGTTCTCCATGGATCACATGCTAACTCAATCTAAAAAGGACAATAGGAAAAAGAAGGAACTCAAGGTAGTGGTGATTACCATGGCCACCTATATAGATTCATTGATGAATCTCAGTCCTCTTCCAGTTGTTCAAACCCCACAGTCCTTTGATCCTCATTCTACAGATAGCCAGCAACTAGTTAAGAAAATGCAGAAAAGAAAATTACTTTCAGATGCAATGCAAGATTGGATAGCCTCCATAATTAAATAAGGCAACAAATTTAATTTATATTTCACTACTACATGTGCTGAGGGGAAAACAATATTGGGTGAGATTCAAACCCTTGCACCAGGATGGGAGGCTGATCGAAATCGATGTCAGACCATTGTATTTCAGATTAATGAAGTTGAAAAATATGGATTACTAAAATTTCTTAATGAAAATCCTATAAAAACTATGGATTCATGCATGCTATTCATTCCGAAAAGCAATATGGGCTGGAAAGAATCTATCTATAGGGAAGCCATCGAGGAAATGCAATCAGTTGAAACTAAGATTGTCAGGATGCACAAAGAGCTCTTAAAAGATATGAATGTTGTAAATCCTACAAGGATTCCACAATTTGAAGATAGAAATCTGGATTTTGAGGTGTTAACTAAAGGTTTTAATGGTGCAATAATGAAGATCAAAGACAAAGACACACCTATTGCTAGTGATTTCACTACATTGGCAAACATTGAATCTATGTTGTACTTGAATAGGAATCTCATGTCACATCAAATTCAAAGGATTAAAGAATTCAAATGGAAAAATTATGTCTACAAATCCAAGTTGTTGAGCTTAAAGAACCCATACTCCAATGCAAGTGAGAATTCACGAGTACCTTCAGGAGCTGGATGCTAGTGAAGCAAACCATGGCTAACGAGGAAGAAACTGACGATGAAGTTGTGTCTCAATGTATCTCCCTTTTGAATATGGAGTTAGATTTCTTTGTAGTACATTTAGATCTAATTTTTATGATCTTAGTATTTAGATCTTTGCATTTTTTGCATTATATAATTTTAGATATTTGTATTGTGAACATACAAGAAAATTGCATCCTATATTCTTAGATTTCATTGGATTTTGTTTAAAACACTATAAAACACACAAAAAATCTTTCATAGTCATTTCCTTTTATTTCAATGGAGGCTTTTATCATTACTTTCAAAATTTCTTTGTGATCTTCAAGATGATCCATTTCACGCATATGATGACACTTTTATTTTTTATTTCATTGATTCTCATCCCACTCTAAAGGGTAATATTTTCAAAGATGATGTTGATGAATATTTAGTGACTCATGATGTTCTTCACCTTGATAATGTTACTATTTGGAATGAGTCCTTGGATAGGGTTTTTGAGTACTATATCACTCATGAAACTTCTTTGAGTCATGATTATTCTTCTCCTAATGTGTGCTTTATTTTTTTCTTGGATGATTCTCTTGTTTGGGATGAACCCTTGGATAAGACATAGATTACTCCCTTCCTCATGAATCAACCTTAATACAATTGGATGGTAGACTTATTATTACTTCTAATTATAAATCACTTCCTATGTATTTCATTGATATTCCTTCTACATGATGAACCCTTGATGCGTTATGTTTCTTCTTCTCCTAATAGTACTTTAGAATTGAATGATCACATCCTTGAGGATTTCTCTTAATCCTTTTAAGACATATCTTAAATCAAATTGGGTCGTGTTGATCATTATGTCCTCCTTTTCACAAATCCAACCTTAGACCATAAGGCCCCTAATCACATTGACCCTATAGGTGGCTAATAAACTCTTTAAGATTATGCAACCTTAGATTTTGCACCAACATTCTATACCAAAACATGAATCCTTGACTTTTAAAATCAAACACATTTATTTGATAAGTGTATGGATATCGAATGCATGCCTTTTCCAATTCATTTCTATAAGAATTTATATGTTAGTCTTTGCAACATATAAAATTCATTGCTTATAGTATGTTTTACATTACTTGCAATGATAAATGGTATCTTTTTCATGATCATTATACTTGATACATTTGTTGGTTTATGGAAGTATAAACAAGAAAACAAGATACTAAGGTTCAAGGGGGGAGGGGGGAGGGGGGTGAATCAAAATATTATGCACTTTTACTTTGTACCAATTCATTCACATTTATTAGTTAACTTGTGATAATAAATTCTTTGTAATCATGTAAATCTAATCTATCACAAGCATAAACATAAAAACATAACACAATATTTGTTACCTAGAAACCCTCCAAGATGAAGGCAAAACTAGGGTGGGGATGAAACCCAATAATCTTCACTACTGCAATAATAAAGTTAACCTATTAGGGTTATAATGTTTTATCATACAATATGATCTACCCTATGAGGGGTCTGCCTTGTTAAAAGCATTTGAGACTACTAGGTCTCACCTTGTTAGAAGAAAATGAAGTAAGGACTCTATTAGGAGATTTACAAAGATCTGTTAAGACCACTCTATTAAGAGATTTACCTTGATTCAAGTCAATTAAAATTGATTTAGTACCTAACTCTCAATATGCTCTATAATTTGATTTCAAGTCTTCTCCTTGCTAACTGATCGTCTCTTTTGATCTGATTAATACTTTTCTTTCCCTCTCACTACTTTGTTAAGAGATAACATAACTCTTTTATTGATTTCTAATCTAATCTCAATCTTTTACTCCATCATTTGTTCACCTACATGCTCTTCTCTTTCATCTCATCACCATATCTCTCGCACTTACATCACTCTCTATATGATCTTACATTAAGATCTTCTCTATTTAAAGAATTACATAAAGAGTTTTCTAGATATTGCATATTTGGCCTCTTCATCTAAAAATTTGATCACAAAATATAGGGATATGTGATCCACATCATAAATGTGTAAAACTCTCTATAACAATCTCTACATATATTAAACATTTCTTCCAAATCAGCTTGAAAATGCTTTACTTCAAAACTTGTTCCATTCCTGAATTTTATGTATACTTTGCATTTCTCAGCCTTTACTATTTTCTGATACTTGACATTATTGTTGCTAGGTATGTATTGTGCTTGACACATATTATGTAACTTGACACTTGTGTGCTTGAAACTGCTCGATTGATAATGAGATCAACTCGTACATAAAATACTCAATGACCATACACTTACTTGACTTTTATAGAGCTTGGTACATACATACTTATGTACATGACTTGGCCTATATAAAGTAGCTCGATCACAGTGATGACTGCCTAACTCTACCTTGTAGATGACTAAGTGTTTAACACTAATAGACAACAATGATTAGAGATACCAATAATCTCCCCCTTTGATATTAGTGGGAAAAACACTTTGTCATATTTACATTGTTACAAATATAATATGATAATGAGCTCTCCCCCTAAGTCTTATGACTTATGGCCAAAAATGAATAAATAATGTAAAAGAATACACCAACAAATTCATTTCCCCCTTATTTTTCAACACTTAAATAATGGTTGTTGGGGTTGAATGAGTGGAAGAAATCCATATGTATCAACAAATGTCTTGTGAACTTGGGTAATCATGAATAGTGAAGGATCCCATGTGGTTCTTGCTATCTCCAAAACGTAATTTTACAATTGTAATCTTGTAGTTAAATCAATTAAGTTGTCAACCACTAAAAAATTGTGATCTACTTTGATAAGATTGTTAGTTGATTGCATCTCCCTTTGCATGACCTCCAAATGAGGTATCAACATTGCTTGAATAGAGATCAATTTAGATCTCATGGTGTTGTCTACCATCTAAAGCTTGGCCAATGTGCCTTGAGAATTTAGTAAATTATTGAAATGATCAATACTAGATCATGTTGACTATGAAATAATGTTGTTGAACCTCTTCATCTCATCTTGAATTTGATGTATTTGTGCCTAAATATCATTTGTGAATCTTGCCACATTTGACAAAATGTTGTACAAATACTTTCTATATAAGTTTTTGTCATGCCCAAAATTTTAGGGCAAAACACAACTACAAATTAGGGTATTACATGTTGGCATATACATGTTACAACTAAGTTTCTCACTCATAGCCAAGTTGTAGATAGGTTTTGTGATTAGATAAGTAAAAAAGATGCAACTATTCTTTAACATTTTGCATCCAATTTTTATTTACTTCTATTTTATTTTTTCCCAAATATCATTATCCATGTTTGAAGTGACACCTTATTGGTTAGATTATAATGAGGAATGTTACAATTCCCATATTACTAGGTACCTTAAAAGGTCTTAATTTATAGAATCTTCATGTGTTAAAATGGCATTGTGATATATTATTTAGTATGTAAATCTATCACAAGTGGCATGATATGCAATTAAATCTATGTATCCTAAAAACATTTTAGCATGTAGGTACATAGACATACCAAAATATCCAATACCTATTATATACTAATCATAATAACCATAAAGTATTGAAGGTAGTAATTATAAAACATCATATGATATGCATTTTATTCAATATATATCATCACTTACCTATATTAACAACTAAATTCAACTAATTACTACTATGAACTAAAAGACACTATACTCACATGACCACTAACTACTAATCCCAAATTACTAACAAATTATAAATCATCAATTTATCATATACTATCCATCAATTATTGAATTCACTAGATGACTTTATTAATCACAATCTTATCAAAGCCCTATTAAGTAGTCTTATAGAATGACAATGCTCATAATGGGGAAGTTCACTTACCTTTAATATATGTCATTTGAATTTTAATTTACTAATCAAATCTCATTAGCTAAAATTTTACAATTTAAATATTAACATGTAAAAATTAAATTTCACCCAAAATCTAATAATAGTTAAATTCCTAATTATCATACTAGTTTATTTACACTATGCACACACTAATTACTAAAGTTTTATAATATGAGCTACTAACTTCACATTGCTTGTCACTAACTAACCTTACTAAATACTATCTTAACAAAATTTACCATCCTAACTAATTTGAAAACCCCAATCCTAAACTTCCACTAAGAAACTTTTTTCTAACTCACATTACCTAGCTCTTAATCCCCTTAATTATCTCCAAAACCCACCTTTTATCTACTAAGCTACCTTGTGCCTTACCAATCCCTGAGCATGTGATTCACATGAAAGGAGAGTAGCCAGGACATGTGTGTGGTAGGGGCCATGTGGTCCCTTCCTTCTCCCTCTTAAACTTTGAATACCTATCTCTCCTCCTGGCTCATGTGTCAAATGGTGCTTCTTTTTATGGCCTAGAATGGTAGCTTAAGGCTTGGCTTAGATAAGATAGGAAAAGGTAGTATGGGTACGCTCGGGTTATGTGTGAGGTGTGGAATTTTATTTCCCCTCTAGTTAAACTCTTGGCACCTATTCCATGCACTTCTACCAAGGCTACCTAAACTCAGTAATCTCCACTACCAAAGTGCCTTGTCAAGGATAATGTCAATAGCAGTAAATGTCTCTCATGGTTTGGAAGGCATGGGCTTGGGAGAAGGTGAAGAGGTGGTGTGGAAGATAGGGCCCACTCCCATTTTCCAATCATTTTTTTTCCATGTTCCCTTACTTAGAAAAACACGTGTTTCAAAGTTGCCCCTTTTTAAATGTGCTCTTTTGATGTTGGTTGAGCCTTTAATGGGGCTAGTCAAATATGTTTGACTTATTTAGTACTTTATATTTTCTTTATTCATTTTCTTAGCTTTTGCAAATCATACTCTATTTGACTAGGTATTGATTGAGTGTTTCTATAATTTTCTTTTTGTTAGGGGCATTATTAATTAATACTCTATAGAGGATATTATGAGCATATTCTCCCCGAATATTATATTGGTCTGTAATAATAATCAAAGTGTGTTTTATTTTTTTGCACTCCCACACAAAATCTAGAGAGTGATTTTGCACTTATAGGCTAGTGTTCTTATGGTGGATTTTATGCCATATTGCCTATTTGATATGTCCTCCCAAATAAACTAAGATTTTATATATCCTTTAATGTTGTTTCTACTTTCCAATATAAATATCTAGTTGGGTGAATCCATTTGGCATCATTTGTATAATGAACTTAACACATGAAATGCATTCTCTTGTGTCAAGATTCAAAATGAGTATGTTATAAACAATGTGTGGTCATTCCTTCAGTGGTCAAAATTAATGAGCTACCCTTTGAAAAGAATCTCTTATACAAAAGCAATCTATGATAACATATCTATTTTTTTTATTCATAAATCAACATGGGAATAAATTCTTCATTTACATAATCACTACTTGGGCATCATAGCAATGACTATTCTTTTACATGAAAATTCTTTCTTTTCTCTCATTTACAACTATGATATTGAAAAAAATATTTCTATTTTAATGCAAACTATATGCATAACATTGAATCTTACAATGTAGCTACCTATGTCTGTATTCCAACTTCTTAATTCACTTTCATGGATTAATTACTCACCACAATGTACACAAAATGATAATGTCACTTTTACAATACAATAAACAAAAGACACAAATGAAGGGTTCCACTTTTGCAATACAATATACAATCACATAATGGGGGTTTCATCCTTCCAAATACATTACACAATGACATGTCTCTTCCTTGTTCCATCAATACATGGATGATACCAAACTTCTTCTTCAGATCTAATGAGCACAAAACCTACAAAAACATTTACACAAGAACCATGGAGGCTCACCTCCCATCCTAGGCTTCTAAGAAGCCACCCACCAAGTTGGGGAAGCAAGACTCAATAGGTTACACTCAAGCAGCTAATAATGCATACAAAAAAACATCACAATACATACACAATCCCTCCAAGGTTTAACACAATGATTCACCATTGGAATCATGAAACATTGGGTGAAGGTGGGCTCTCCAAAGAGGAGAATGCTATAACTATATACACATATACATCTGCAATTACATAATGCCTCTTCAAGCCTATCAAATACATCCTCCTCATCACATCAATACACTTATACCTCCCATAATACAAATTCCTCTTCAAGGCTATCAAAATACATCCTCATCACATCAATACACTTATACCTCCCATAATACAAATTCCTCTTCAAGGCTATCATAATACATCCTCCTCACCACATCAATACACTTATACCTCCCATAATAACAAACAAGGCACATGGATTCAATGGATCCCATACTCCATGAACAACAAAACCCTGTCCAAGAAGAAAATATCTCAACTTCAATGTTGAGCCCAACTAACCCCTTCACCAAAGGCTCTCTATCCTCCCAAGGGTGAATGAAGCCTTCACACCCATTAACATTCATACACACAAAAGCAAAGAAAAATTTCAAGAGAAATTCATCACAACAATAACAAATAACAATCCACTCAACACCACACACATTCCATGTTTCCACCACTATATGAACAAGAATTCAACACCATTAAGAAAGTTCAATGAAGGCCATGGAAAGGGTACCAACCTTGATCCAAGCTAAAGGAAAGGATAGTTGATGAAGAGTTCCCTTCTCCTTAGTCTTTCTCCTTCCAAAACCCTAGTTGTCTCTAAACTTAGAGATTGGATGAATACCCCACTAGTTTGTCCAAGTCCCCTAAAAAGACTCTCCCGCTATCTCTTTTTGGAAAAAACATCAAGCCACTATCTCTTACACCTTTGTCTCTACCAAATATGCTACTTTTGACTGAGTGGAAAGATGGGGATAAACTCATGGGAAAACTCAAATTTCGAATTGGTGGAAGAATGCATTGGTTAATGGGTCCCCTAGGCTAGCTCAGCACTGAAATGGTCAAATTTATACCCCTAACATGTTATGCTAACATATAAGTGTCTTATTTTCAACAAAATAGCAATTGGGACCATTATTGACCCTTGAAAATTCTTGTCAAGTTTAAATTTGAATTTCCCCTTGATGGTGACCCATCTATCCTTTCTCCAAGTGAATTTACTTAATCTTATGAAAGGTAATTAGTTTAAGGTTAAGTATAACCATGACCAAAACCCTAGGTGACATGTCATCAACACATAAGCAATTTACAAGTGTCAAGTGACACATTAAAACACATTACACATCACCATGACATGTCTCTAATTTATTTATGAAATTAAATTTATCACACAAATGCAAACTTACATTTACTAAATAAACGCATTACAACAAGGCTTTGAATCTTCCAAAGATTTGCCTTCACTAAACTATGTCCACATAAGTCTGGACCTTGTTTCCCTAATTAAATTCCATGGTTCAATTGTTTGCACACTAAACTCGAACATTAGTAGCCCAATAAAAATCATATTAAAATACATGTATATAGATGCATGACAATTTCATATTAAATAATTCACCTTGACATCATAATCAATCTTTTATTTTCTAATCATTTTCATATAAGCATTTAAAACATTAAAATATCAGAATCTACATATCAAAATTAGTATCTAATCACATGATCCAATTAACATTCTAAACCACATCATAATCCAATTCCTATCATAATGATGAATTACTAAATCCATAACTATTAAATCAGGTCCACCATGAAAAATAGTTCTGAATACATATCGTAGGTGAAAATCACCAAAAAAATGTAAACATAACAACTAGTATCCTTTGATTCAATTAAGCATAGTATGATTACTAATAGTATCCTATTATCATTATGAGACAAGACATCATAAGTTTTATCAATTATGTTAGGTAATTAGGATGTTTGCATAGTCATGTCACATAGTTTTAAAATCAATCATCAAGTAAATCCGTTGGAGCCATAAAATCTATCATCATGAACATTAACATATCCACCTAATACTATTTGCACAAAAATTGACTTATTACATAACATCATACTGAGTTCTAAAGTGTAGACCCTTATCTAATTTGGTAACAATTTTCATCTATGACTATTAGTAATATTCACAAGAGTGGGTGTTGATTCATGTTTCCATAATAACCATATAATTCAATTGTCCTAATAGGCCATAAAATATCATGAACCCATCAAAATAGTTTCTAAGTTATGAAATCTTGAGCCTTTATTTCATAGGGTCTTGGCTTATCAACCTAATGTAATTTTGAATAGGGTACTTAACACAACAATAACTAAAATATATATCAGTCTCAATAAGATATCAGGTTCATTATTGATAAGGAAAATGTCAATCATGACATACCTAGATCCCAAAACCTTCTTACCATCATTCTATCATAAGGCGTATGGTAACAATATATAATTCACATTCTAATACACAAGAGACAAAAACATTGCATCTCATCTTCTTACACTTCCTAGCTCTGACTGTGTTCATGTTATTAAGATTTATAATATGGTACTAGGGAAGGGACCTTACAGTTTTCTCATAACCTATACAAGTTCTTGCAATTGAACTTTCTTCTAGATAATTGTTGTGGAAACTTTATCCACAATCTTATTCTCAAATCTTCTAGTTGTCCAATCCATCAAATTTTCATTTGATTCCATATTACTAGCATTCACTTGTTTAACAATATTTACAAGCTAGTTAATAATAGGAGCTTCCTCATCAAAATTATGACTTTCAAAAGCATCAACAAAAACATTTTTCACATCATAAAGTAGCTACTTTTATTTATGTTCTCTTCTTAACTCTTCTTGTCATTTCTTCTTTGCCAAAATATCTTGTAACTAAATTGTTTGTTCTAGGATTAGAATTGCCAAATCTGATTATGGCATCTCAATAATTTCATCTAGACTAACTTCAATATTTGGTGAAGTATCCTTTAGTTCTCTTCTTATTTCTCAACACTACTTTGGGAGTTGGTGAAGGAGTTTGACCACTCGTTCATGCTTGTACATCACTGCTTGAGATAACAATGGTTGCACTTGGTTCATCTCTACTTATATTTTTATTTTCCTCAATGTGAGGTGTTGAAACCATTTAACCAACTATACTTGTGTCTTTTACCTTATTTTATGCCTTTTTATCTATGAGCCTTAATTGTTTTTCCTCTGGAGTTTCAGGGGTGTCAACATATACTAAACACATGCTACCTTGTGGACTCGATACGCATGAACTTTATCCACTGTTGTGATCATCTTCAACGGTCATAGTTTCATTTCCTTTATCTGTCTCTTCCTCCTTGCTTGATAGCCCAAAAATTCTTTTGCAAAGAAATTTATCATGTTGTGCTACAACTTCTATTTTATTTTGTAAAATAAAAAACATTCTATACTTAGGAACAAATCTACTTGTACTTTACCAAAAAATGTTTCATGTTGATCCTAGGATAGATTAGGCATAACTTTGACTAAGGTGTTAGTCCTTATCTTTTTCTCTTCTTCCTCTTTCTACTACCAACTTCTTTCTATTCTCTCATATTATTCCTTTGGTATCTTTTTATCAATTTCACTAGGAGATAGCTTATGATTAGCAATCATATCTACCATAGCCTCCTCAATTTTGATTTTGTTAGTATTATCCAATGTATCATATTTTACAAATCTAAAATTGGGTAATCCTAAAGATCTTCTTAGATATGCACATGCCTTCTCAATAGACTTTGATTTCCCTTTGGGTGGTCCTCTAACCAATCTCTTTCTCTTAGTTTTGGGGGCACTAGGCTTTGCAGTTTCTACTACCTTCTATCTTATAGTCTGCTTGGCACTAGCAATTGTCCTAGTTCTTGGCTTAGTTGGTGGTAGAGGAGAGAGGGGTGTCACTACTGGTGTCCTTCTTGATTTGTGGAGTGACGAAAACTAGGGTGTTTCCCTTGTCACCTTCTTCTTCTTCCTCTTCCTCATCACCACAGTCTTTTTCTTCATCTTCTCAAAGACCTTGTGTTAACTATAATGGTTCCTTTCCCTTGCCTAGGGTGCCCAACTTTTCTTCTAGGTTTTTAATCATTCTTTTCCTTTTCTTCTCCTTAGAATCTATCTTTATATTTATAGTTATTATTTACTTAGCTTCTTCATATTTTCCAAAAGATTCATCCTTAGTGTCTATTTCTTATTTCAATAGTGCAACAATGTTTGCACTCACCAAATCACTATTAACTTCATAATCAAAAATTTGTAGCCAAGCCTTCCTTAGATTTATTGCTTGCACAAATGTGTTTTTTATATGTGCAAGAAAATGTATGTCATTGTAATACCATGTAACCAATTCTTCAAGTATCCTCATCCTCATCTTCATTCTTTACTTGAATTCCTCAAAGTAAGCATCCATGACTTTTTCAAAATTTACTTCTAATTGAGTAATGTATTCATTTATCTATCTAGTCACTAGTTTTTTCTTTTCCCAAACATGATTGCCAACACCAGGAAAATATTTTTGAATATAAAATAAAATGCATATAACGAGGGATCCAAACTTACACATTGAATTCTTTGCTTTTCTAATAGATGATAAATTCTCTACTAGTTGTAGTCTTTGTAGCTCGGCAAGATCATATTCATGATCTTTCATCACCATCTTCCATGCTTGTGTTGATATATGATTGAAAAGATCATTTGAGTAGAAAGATTGTTATTGTTGAAGAAGTGTTTTTAATCATTTTTTTGTCACTGATGTCAAACCTTCTCTATGATGGTAAGACAATTACTTATATGTTTCAAGCACTATCACTTAGTTGATTGATGAGAAGGATTTGATCAACAAGATGTAACAAAAGTACCTAGAGGAAAGGTTGAGTTATGAGTATGTATTGAAGTGTAAGAATCAGTTAAGACAATGATAACACAATGTATTGATGATCTACTTGAGTTTACAAAATTATTGCTTACACTTAAAATTTTAGAAGAAAAAGGTTGGAAAAAGTTCATTTTCTAAGCTTGACCAAGTTGATAGAAGGTGCCGAAAAAAGATTAGTGCAAGCCAAGCAAAAAGTCAATTAGAGGTGAGTGAAAGTAATTTCTAGTAGATGTCGAGCATGTTAGTAGGTGTCAAGCAAGGTAGTAGATGCTAAGTGATTTTCAATAGATGTTGAGCACTAGTAAAATCTAGTTGATGCTAAGCTATTTTATGGTAGATGCCAAGTAAAATAGTATGTGTCGAGCATCAATAAATTGATAATGTTGAGCTACTGCATTATGAAAAAGATCAAAGATTCACCAAATAAAAGCCAACAAGTTTGTTTTTTTGGAACTTGTGAATCAAGAGGAAGATAATATTGATGAGTTGGAGGCACATAATCTTATGTAAACTATTTTGGAGTTGAATTCAAATGGATTTAAGGAGAAGTTTCTAGAGAAGACAAGATATGGGGTAGATGCATTGTATCCTAACTAATCCATAAAAAAACCCTAATTTTTAAGATGGATAATGAGCAGGAAAAAGAGTTCTAATTCCCTATATGTAGGGATGTCTAGTCATGAAGCAAGGTTGGTTAGAGGTCAGAGAATTTTTGATGCAAAATTTGACAAGGAGAAAGAAGAGGGTTTGCTTCATCAAGTGACCCAAGTGAAGAAGTTTGCTATGGTGAGCTAAGAAAAAAGGCTAGAGAAGGATGAATTCTTGAAGGGTGAGAAAGTTGTCAGAAATGCAAAGATTGGAAGCCAAGCAGAGATGAGGACTGAATAGTGATATGTAATCTACAAGTAAGTTTGTAAGTTGTATCAAATCAAAACTCTATTGTTACTCTCTAACAATTGTATCAGATTAGGATAAATCCTTTGGAGAAAGGTTGACTTAACATTCATTGGAAAATCCTTTAACAGGGTGGCATTCCAAGTGAATGGCCTAAAGTCCTCTAACAAGGCTCAATTTTAACAAGGTGATTGAAATCCCTTAACTGGGTCACATTTAATAGTGTGTGTTGTAACCTTTAACAGGGTTTGCTTTTAATAGGGCATCACTTCAAAAGAGTGAAAAAGGAGTAGCATGTTACTGGTGGTTTTTCCCAAATTGGGTTTCCACATTAAATCATTGTGTCAAGTGTACTGATGGATATGTTGTGTTTTATGCTTTACACTTTTGCATGTTAGTTTAATAATAACATATCAATTTTCGTTAACACACAATGAATGCATGCATGGTTAAGAATGTTATATGGGTTCATTGAATTGTGAAAAGTTTTATTTTGTACATCTAGACCTTGAATAAATAATTCACACCCCCCCCCCCAACCCCACTCTCAGTTATTCTAAAAGAATTCTAATAGCTTGATCCACTTCCATACATGGTACACTATACAATCTTCTTGACTAATAAAACTTGTAAACTATAATCACATAAAGTTTGATTAGTGGATCAGAAATGTTTGTAATGGATAGACCTTGTCCACTCCATTCATCACCTATGTTTGCCTCAATTTCTTCTCAACTCAAGTATCACATGGTTTTCTTATTATCTAGGGTTAGATATCATGTACCTCTATGAATCATCTTCTTTGTGATCTCTGCAGGTCCATTCTATAACCAATACTTTAAACAATTTTAATCCATTCAATCTTGAAATTTTTTAGAAATTCTAGAACATGAGTTAACCCTTTCCTTTCAACAACTTTGAATTCATCCTTTAATATTCCTTCATTACATAACTTCTCATATTCTTCCCTTGTCTCATGATCTCCTACTTCTCTGATCTTACACATATAATAGCTCCTAACATCATGAATCATGAAAATTTTGGGCTATATCAAGGATAGTGCACCCAATGAATCTCCTTTCATTGCAATTTTTGGAATAGCACAAAATTTTGGTGGAGGATAAGTGTCACTCTTCACTAGTTAGATTTTATTAACCTCTTGGCTCATTCTAGTGGTAGATGAATTTTTCATATTATTTTTAGGGTTTGAATTTTTCTCCTTTGAATTACCCAACATAGTTCAAATCTTCACTTTCTCAAGCTTCTCATCCAAATCACTCTTGAAATCCTTTGCTAGTCACTCAAATCGCCAAGTTCTATGTGCTCTTTAAATTTATGTGTAAGGTATGAGATAATGTCTTCAAAATTTGATATAAATCTTCATTTGATCAATTTAGCATCTCCATTAATGTTGTGTACTCAAGTAGGTGGAAGACAATTGTCTCGGTCAACTTTGGTACCTAGGTCTTTGCTTTACAGCTTGATCTCTTCGATAACACTCAGTCTCTATCATTTCACTCAATCCATGTTGTAATGCTCAGTCAACATAAACAACTTTATTGATGTTTAATAATTCTCCATAGATTTGTTCTTATGTGTCTTCATATATGCAAATGTGAACTTTGGCACATTTCATGTAAAGACCTGATGTATGATATAACAATTAAATATACAGTTCCATACATACCTTTCTTGCTTAGTTTGAGATGACATGATCACCTTCTCCATTGGATTGGATGACCTCTACTCCATTTGCTTCACTATTTCCATCTTTTTCTTTCTTTTCCCATTTTTGATTCATCTTCTTTATTTTCTCAATGTCTACTTTTCCTTTTCCTTTGTCCTATGTTTAGTTTATGAATATACTTGAGTCTTGAAATTCTTTCTTATATGTCCAAACTTATGATATTTGGAACATGTATTGCTAGGTGCATAATGTCTTTTCCTTTGATTTTTCCAATAAGGTTTTGTTTGAGATCTGCATTCATATGATTTATGCCTATATTTTTGACAATTATAGAAATATCCTTCAAATCTTGGTGTAGTAGATGTATTCCTTATTCTTGACCTATACTCATGTATCTGGTGTCTTTGTTTCTTACAGTAGAAATAGTCACTAGTAAACTTAGGTTTAGGATTTTGTATACCATGCTTTCTTTGACAAATTTTTGTAGTATGACCAAGTTTTCCATAGTGATAGCATGTTGGTTTGTCCTTTGACTTTGCATTACTCAACTCTCCATTCCTAGATGATTCTCCTTTCTTAGTGTATGAATGTCCTAATCCATTAGTGCTAGAAAATGATTTAATGAGTTCTTCAAAGTATTTAATTGATTCTTTTGGTTTGTTGAATCTCTCCATAGATTCTTTCTCAATGTCCTTCTCTAATTTGAGATTTACAAATTCCACATCCTTATGACTCAATTCTTGATTTGCAAGCATCATTTCATTCATCATGTCCAGTTGAGTGTTTGTGAGCTTCTACACATCTAATATCCTTTCCTCAAGTTTGGTATCCATTACCATAGCCTTAGTCATGTCTTCTTCAATTTTCTTCTTTTGTTCAGTCACTTCATATAATCTTACTGATTGGATTTCACGTTCTCTCTCTAGTCCTCTTATTTCTTCATTCAAGAGTTTGTTCTTTTCAAGTAGATTTGTAGATGCCTTGTCATTTGGATTGATTGATTCAAATAGTCATTCAGTCTCAACTTATTCATAAGAATTTTTTTTTATCTAGATAGCTAATTCCTTTCTCCTTTTTAGGGATTCCTTCAAATCTTGTCTTTTTTTCTCAATTTTCTACAGTATGAGTTGGAATTCAATCACCTGATTATCAATAATCTTGTCCAATTTAAAAGTCTCCATCTCCAAGATCTTATCTCCAAGAGATTAAGCTTCTCTTAGAGAAGCAATGCTCTGATACCAATTTTTGATCGATGGAAGTATAAATAGGAAAATAGGATACTAAGAAAGGGGGTGAATTAGAATCTTAAGAACTTTTACTTTTCACAATTTCATTCACATTCATTAGTTAACTTGTGCATGTAAAACTTGTAATAATAAGTTTTTTGTAATCATGTAAATCTTATCTATCACAGGCATGAAATAAACACAACAAAATATTTGTGACCCACAAACCCTCTAAGGTGAAGGTAAAATTGGGGTGGCGATGACACCCACAAATCTTCACTACTGCAGTAGTAAAGTTAAATTTTTAGGGTTACAATGTTTGATCATAAAATATGATCTACCCTATGAGGGATCTTCCTTGTTAAAAATAATTTAAGACTCCTAAGTCTCACCTTGGTCGATGATTTAACATTTACAAAGAAGTAATGACTCTATTAGGATATTTACAAAGATCTATTAAGATTATTCTATTAAGAGATTTACCTTGATTCAAGTCGATTAAAACTAATTGAGAATCTAACTCTAAGTATGCTCTTAGAGTTGATTTTGAGTCTTCTCCTTGCTAAATTATCCTCTCCGATTTAATTTAATACTTTTATTTCCCTCTCACTGCTCTGAATAGATCACTTTCTCTATTCAGAGATAACATAACTCTTCTACTGACTTCTAATCTAATGCCAATCTTTTACTCCATCACTTTTTTACATACACACTCTTCTCTTCTATCTCATCACCATATTTGTCACACATATGTCTCTCTCTATATGATCTTAGGTTAAGATATTCTCCATTTAAAGAAATCCTTAAAGAGTTTTCTAGATACTTCCATATTTTTCCTCTTCATTCAAATCATTGATCACAAATCATAGGGATTTGTGGTCCATGTCATAAATGTTTAAAACTCTCTGTAACAACCTCTACATATATTAAATGTTCCTTCCAAGTCAACTTGAAAATTATTTACCTCAAAATATGTTCCATTCTTGACTTTTATGTATACTCTACATTGCTTAGTTTGTTGATCTCAAATTGGTTTTGACAATTGAGTGTCAACACACTTAAGAAATTTACTAAGTTCATGTCGAGCTAGTAACATATGCCAAGTATAATATGTATAGATCCTGAGTTGCAATGAGTGTCGAGTCACTCATAAGCTAAGTAAATCAAGTGTCAAGTAAATAGTAAGTGCCGAGTAGTTCAAGTGCTAAGTGAACAGTAGATGCTGAGCAAGTTCAAGTATCAAACTAGATAGAATTATAGTATGTGTCAAGCATTAGTATTAACAAGTGCTAAGGAATATAGAATTTTCCTAGTTGTTTGTAATGGCACAAACAACTATGTAAACTATTTTTGAGCCAACATATGGATAGATCTCGAAGCTTTGAAGATAAGATTGAATCTATATGAATTCCCTATGGGATCAACATGCAACCAATCAGGAAAATGGAAGGAATTGAGTGGGAAAATGGATGAATCACAATCGTAGATTCATACCTAACCCTAAGCCACCAAAGTATTTTTAAAGGGAGACAAAGCCCCATAATTCAACATGAGAGAGAGCATTAGAGAATGCATGTGAGAAGGTGATGCTAGCAAAGATTTGAATGAAGTGAAAAGGGGTGAATTGATCAATATACATTCAAGGTGACTTAGAAGAAGGACAAAATTACAGAATCAGTTATTAGAATAGAGGATCAAGGATACAAAAATTTCATATCATATCAAAAAGGATTAAGATGAACTAAAATGAGATCTAAAATCAGCAATACCAGATCATAAGTGTATCAGATCAAACATTCTACTATACTTTCTAACAACTATATCAGCAAGATGAAATCCTTTATATTAAGGTTGACTTAATAGTCATTGTGAAATCCTTTAATAGGGTGACATTCCAAGTGAGTATTCTAAAGTCCTTTAGCCAGACACACTTTTAACAAGGTGTTAAAATCCTTTAATAGGGTGGCATCTAACAATCCTTTGTAAGCCTTTCACAAGGCTGATCTTGAGAATGGTCAAATTATGTAACCTTAACAGGTGCACTTTATTGTTACATTAGTGAAGAATTGTGGGTGTTATCCCTATAGACACCTAAATCCTTTAGAAAATAAAGTATTTTTATTTTTTGAAAAAATCTTTGATGACATCATCATTTATTAATTAATTAATTATTTAATTTATTTATTTATTTTTATGCCATTAAATCCCTTTATCTTAATTAAAAATATTTAATTAAAGAATCCCTCCCAAAAATGTTTAAATCTTATTTAAACATTATTTCCTTATTTATTAATTATTTAATTAATAAATTGACCAAAAATCCCAAAAAAAATTATTTATTTATTTTTTGCCCAAAACTTGGCCAATTTCCTTAAGACCACTAACCTCTTCCAAAATCTTCTAATCTTTCTTTAATTTTGATTAAAGGCTAATCCCATCATTTCCTACCCCTAATCCCAACTCAAAATATTTAATTAAGATTAAATATTAATCCTCATGTTTATTAAAAAAGTTTTAATAAATATCTCCTCAACCCAAACCCTTGAAATAAATAAAACTTTATTTATTTCCTAAAATCTAATTTATCCTCATCCTAAGAAGTTCTAGACTCTTCTAAAAAGTCTTCATCCTCATCCTAGGAAATTCTAGACTCTTCTAGAAAGTCTTCATCCTCATCCTAAGCCTATCTCTAAACCTCCATTTTAGCCTAATCCACCCCATCCACCCATACTAACCAAGCTTAGCTACTAACTCACCCACCCTCATTGAATGCCATCCACTTGCCCATCTCTAACATCCCTAATCTAATTCTAAGCCATCTCTAATCTTACCCTTAATCATTTGCACAATCTTAAACAAGCTTAAGACTTTCCTAAGCCAAGCCAAAGTCTATCCCCTCAAAACATCCCAACCATAAAACTTTATGAAGCCCACAAAGCTATAAATGACTCTTACAAGCCCATTCATTGCTCTTACAAGTCATTATGAGGGTCTTTATGAGCTTTGAGCCTCCTTTGTTGACCCCTCAACCCCTCTTGCTCTAACCAATGACCCTGTGACATGTGTCACTCCCTGATTGGCTGTAAGGAAGCACAATCCATGTGCTCTCCTCTCATTCAATCTAAACCTTCCATAAGCTTTCTCCCATCCTTGCATCCTAGCCCTTGGTCCCTCAAGCCCTTTGCCTATTTAAGGAATCCTCTCTCAAGCCATTTTAACACAATCCATGAAGTAAAGTCATAATGCCATTTTAAGAATCCATTTTACATCAAAACCATACACTCACACCCAAATTCCAACTCCATTTGATGCCCTTTTTGAAGCATAAGCTTGAGCATAGATCCTATCTATTTAGAAAAAGCCACTCAACAAGAGAGCTTCTCATTCAGAGAGCCATTAATGGCTCATATTCTCAATTGAGAGCTCATCTTAGTCTATCTTGAAGTTTATGAATTTTGTTTAGTTTGTAGAAGCTTTATTTAAATTTGGTTTCTATTAGCATACTAACATTGCTCATATACAATCCCAACCCCAGTTTTACCTTCTCATTGGAGGGTTTCTGGGTAATCATATTTGGTGTCAAGTGTTTATGTGGATGCATTTACTTTACATTGTATTTCAATATGTTTATGCATGCATTGTTTTAAAGTTAAAAGTTTTATTGGTTAGAGATTAGTACTTCTGATTCACACCCCCCCCCCCCCCCCAAAAGTATACATTTCCCATTTGTATTTCCAACAATTGGTATCATAGCGGAGTTCTCATCAAGAGAAGCCTTAAATCTTGGAGAAAAGATCTTGAGATGGAAGTTTACAAGTTGGGAAAGACCATTGAAAATTAGGAGATTGAGATATATCTCTTACTACAACAACTAAATGAAGCCAGAGATGCCTTGAGAAGTTTGCTAAAGAGAAGGAAAGAGATTGCTATGGTAGAAAATGACACTCAATACAAGGAGATTGACACCACAAAGTTATTTGTAGATGGTAACTCCCATGAATTTGATGCAGCAATTGCAGATCTCATGGATAAGAATGGAGCACAAGCTGAGGAAATCAGAAATCTCAAGTTGGAACAAGAATCACAAGCTATATTGCTATGTGAGGTGACTAAGCAAAAGAAGAAAGCTCTAGAAGACAAGGCCATGATTGAAGAAGACAAGAGAATTTTGTCAAACAAATTGGAAGAAAAATCAGCAGAGCTGTCTAGGATCTCAAACATGCATTTAGACCCCCTAAGTCAAATGATGAATGCCCATCATGAGTTGAATATCAAGGACATTGAGATAACTACATTGAAGTTACAAAATGAGTAATTGTAGAATGACTTGAAAAGAGAAAAGGAGTTTTCTAAAAGTTTCAACAAACCAAATGAAGCCATCAAGTACTTTGAGAAACTACTAAAATCCCCTAGATCCAGCAAAGACACATCAAGATTGAGCTACACAAGCACTGAAGAAGGATAATCATCCAAAGCTATTTCATTGTGGAAAGAAAAGACATACAACTAATGTTTGCAAAAGCAAGAATGCTAGTCAGAATGCTAAGCCAAAGAACATGACTCATTGTCACAAGTGCAACAAACAATGTCACCAGGCATATGAATGCAGAACCAGAACCATGCATGCACAAAAATTTGAAGGACACTACTAGAATTGTTAGAAGTTTGGACACAAAGCCTTTGAATGCAGATCCAAGTCCACATGGTCATCAAACAAGGGAAGAAGCCATGAAAATTTCTATAACTGGGATTACAATACAAGAAATAGCTATCATTATTATCAAGAGTATGGACACATCCCTGAGAATCGCATAAGAATACACTTCAGTGGTAGCTACAATAGGTGATTGAGTCAAACTATATGCTTTAGTTGTTTGAAGACTGGTCACATCAGCAAACACTGCCCAACAAGGACAAAGGCACCTAACTCAAAGTTCAATAAAGGAAAAGGCAAGGTAGATGTTGAGCACATCAGAGGAGAGATGAAAAAAACATGAAGGAAGAAAGATGGATGCAACACATCAAATAAAGGGATCACTTCACCTAAAAGGTCAAGTGATCACATCTTAACAAACTAAGCAAAAAAAGGTATGCGGGACTGATATTTAAATGCTTCATCATACATCAATTCCAAAATAAGTTAGTGCTAAAAAGGGTAAATTGGAATGAATAAAGATGCAAGTCAATAAGGAAAAACCAAGGTCAAACTTTAAGTTTTCATCTTACTACCGAGTGTGAAAAAATCCTCTTCAATTGCAGAGTAAATTCTAGTGTGTGCTAAGTTGTCAACCAAAGCTAGTTGAAGCCAAGTCAGTAGTAGCTATTGAGTGAAGGAAATTTCTATTGGAGCCAAGTAAGGGTAATCCTAATAGCTTCTAAGTGATGGAAAGCCAATGGATGTCGAGTGAAATAGAAATTGCATAGAAGCCGAGTTTACAGCTTTATATTCACCATGCATTAAATGTGATATTTTGAAAGGGTATAACGTAGATTTTTGCTCATTTTTCATCATTACAAACACAAAGAAAGAGAAAGTAGAGTGAAGAACTGATTTTCAAGCAATATTGAAGCATTTTCATGGATTCTAGCAATGATCAAGCATCATTCCATCGATCTAAAGGTATTCTTCACATGTTGAGTTACACAGTTTTATATTTATTGAAACACTAGTTTGCAAAATGGCCTCTAGCTCTAAGAATCCTAAGGATAAGGAGCCATTTGAAGTTCAATTGGTTAGTAATGAGGTAAAGAAACCAAATTTCAGGGCTATTACTAAGGTTGCATATAAAAATGACCCAGCAGGAGCATTATCTATCATTCCACCCAAGGTCATGATGATTTAGGATGTAAGAAAGTGTTATAATTGTAAGGTTGGAGGAATTGAAGACATGGAAATTTGTTAGGCATATGATAAACTATGTGAAAATAGAGTGTTAAAAGAAGAATTCAAAATCGTAGAGAGAAAGGGACTAACCCATGCCCTATATTTCCCCACTATCTTCAAAAAGGAATGGATAAGAATTATCTTAAGAAAAATCCTTGATGGATGTCTATGGCTGGACGGAGGACCTACCAAATTTTCAAAGAGGATTGTACATAGGGTTATAAGATATCCAACCCTGGAATGGCCCAAGACCCTAAGGAGTGACTCAAAATAAGCAATTGAGAAAAATACAAGGGCAAAGTGGAACAAGAGAGGAATGACAATTTAGACCATCAAGGATCCACTTCTTGAATTTGTAGTGAGGGTCATATCTCACAAATTCTATCAGTCAAGTTGACTAAATAGTGTGCCATGTATAGCAATAGATGTAGGTTCTAAGATTATGAAGAAAGATCATACTTATGATCTAGCAAAGCTATAGTTGCAGCAAATAATGGAGAACTTAGGAGCAATAAGGAATCTAAAAGTGCTCAATATAAATTTGGTTCCATATTGATATGCATATTCTTTATGTTCAAAAAGAATTTCCCTCTTTTGGTAAGGTAGGATGGAAGACCAATAAGTCTATGGCTATACAAATAAATGAGCACATTGAACAAATGGGAGACAATTTTCAGTCAGTGATGACTAGCTACTTTGAGGATTTCAAGTAGTCAATGAAACAGAGGCTAAGAATTCCTATTTCCCTAGTGGAGAAGTACTACAATGACATATGTTGCTTGGAAGACATTGATTACACCTTTATCCAAGCTATAGTACCCAGAGTGAGATGGCTAAGGCCTTTAAGTTATGAATTCAACATAGATGAGGCATCAGCAGCCATTACTGCACTACTTGCAGAGGAAATTGATAAGTTAGCAAAAATCTTTGGTAATTATGATGTTGTCAAATCTAAGGTTGAAATGGAGTTTAAAACTACCTCAACTCTGAAGAAGAAGGATAAAATGGTAAAGAAGCTTAAAGCCAAATTTGGTGAGGGAGGTGAAAGTAATGACGATGATGAAGAAGAAGAAGAGGAAGAATAAGAGCAGGGCCAAGAACCTCTTGCCATAGCCCAAGGTATGTGTGAAGTTGAAGAATAAGAAGGTGTTGAGGAGGAACAAGCCAAGGAAGCACCCAAAAACAAGAACCAAAGAAGAGAAAGGCTAAGACACAACCTGCAGCTCAGCCTAAGGGAAAGAAAATTGCAAAACCAAGCCCTGCAAGGCCTACTACTCTAGCCACAAGAGCAACCACAAGGGCCACCACTCGAAAGGATAAGGAGCAAATAAAAGAGAAGAAGAAGGATATTGAACAAAAAGGTCTTATGCAGAAGAAAATAAAGAGAAAATATGTTGCACAACCTAAATCTGATGATGAAAGGACTGAGTCAGAAGACACAAGCTAGTTCAGAGTGGTAAGCCATGCTCCCAAGTCTAATATTGAAATTTTTTTTGATAATATTAGGGATAATGCAGACTTAACTGGTTTAAAAATATTGAGATCAATGTATGCAATGATGGCAAAATTCAAGAATACCCCTCTTGAATTTGACACTACAATACCCAAATATTTATATTCAATTGTTGAGAATAAATGGCATTATTTCCTAAATATGGAGAAGGAAATAAGACAGTCTTCATTGGCACAAGTGATGTCAAAATTGTCAAAAGTGCAAATGAAAAAGGCAAACAAGAAACATGGTAGCAAATTTGCACCCAAGTATAGAGCATTTAGCATTCTTGAAAACAAGATTGAAGATGTTGTAAAGAAATCAACTCAAATGTGGAAGTTGATATATGGCTTGACTACTATCAAGGAAGGAGAAGAAGATCCCTTTGAGGGAAGAAACAATGGAGAAGATGAGGAGAATGATAAGGAAGGTGCAATTGAGAAAGAAAAGGAAGGCAATGCAGTGGAGGAGACACAACAAAAGGAAGATGAAATGGCAACAACTGAGGAATAGCAAACAGATCAAAGTGTACAAGACACACAATTGCCACAATTAAGTTGTCCACATGACACAAACACACCTATAGAGACAATAAAAGTAAAAGATGTTCCTGACAGCTTAGCTCAGAACATCAATCCACTACCTGGGAGGATCTAAAGAAGATCCTTGACCAATCCACACTATAGGCTAAATTGTGTGACAATCCAGTGTTGGTTAGTGTGGATGAGTTATAGAAAGTAGTAGTTGACATAACTAGGGATAAGGAAAATACACAAGATCCACCTTTTACCATCCCTACAGCTACTAGTGGTCAACCTCAAGAGCAAGCATCAGAGGAGACATCAAAAAAGGTCAATACCATAGTTAAAGTTGTTATGATTGAACATCATACTAAGACTATAGAGGAGCCCACAAAGAAACAAGCAAGACAGACAAAGGTAGCTGTACCTACTACACAAACACAAGGTGCACCATAGATAATTGTGATTGATCAAGGAGGATCAAAAGAAGACAAGGATGTTCCAAAGGAAAAGGAGTAGGAAGCTATTTAGACATTAGTTAATTTACCAACAACTGGCACTCCTTCCAAAGTCCTTTAGAAGCCAAGCATTGATGCAATGCCACTTCAAATTTCAGCACCAAGCTCAAGCTCAACAAAGGTTGCAAGGGTACTTCACTATGGAGACCCAACATTAGATGAGGAAATAGTCATACCAAAATATGACTATGCAACCATGAACCTTGAATAGATCAATGAGATGCAAGAGGCATTGGAAAGGAAGAAGAACCAAGAAATACTTAGAAAGGAGTATAAGGAAAGGTAAGCACTATATGAAATCAAAGAAATTTTTTTAGATTCATTCAACTTGCAAACATTTGATGAAACCAAGCCAATAGTGGAACAATTGTCAAAAATTGTTGAATAGGTGACAAATGAAGACCAGGAAACTAGTGCAAAACTCATGGAATGGTTTGAAAAGAAGTTTCAAGGAAAGGTAAATGAGAAGATATCCAGTGGAATTGTTAGGATAAAACCATGGACAGAAATAAAAACTACATGCAAATATAACCAATAACAGAAAATAATAGATCACACAGAAATGAACACAAGGCACCGAGATTTAACGTGGTTCACCCAATCCCTGGGGTACATCCACCAAATAGTAAGTCCAATCTTATTACAATCCAATCATTACAACCTAATTACAATCTATAATCCCTTACAGCTCAATACCGCCACAAGAACCAATTTCACATCACACGCTATATCAAAAATAGCCAACCCTAAACCCTCTTATACAAGTATTAAACCACTTTAGGGTTATAACATGTCAGCCATAAATTAGCCATAACTTTAGTGGTGAATCTACGAATGGAAAATCTATGAATAGTACCCAAAAAAAAATTTGGGGTGATGCCCCAGACCCCACTAATTATGGAGTATGTACAGTACTTTTCTGATCAGTCACCATAATCTAACAGGAATAACACTATCACAAGCTGAATTGGCTACAAAGATTGAAAAAGTGAAGAAGGTACTTGAGAATATATTCTCACTATACACCAAATTGTGTGACCCCACACTCTTCACACAAGAAATGAGCCAAATGATTCTGAGTCTAGAAAGAAACTTGAAGATATCTGGTATGTAGTTACAAAAAAACCTAGCTTAAAGTGAGAAGCACTTTCATTCCACACTTCACACACAAAAGGAACTAGTTGTATTAACAGAAGAAGAGGCTAATATAAGAGCCAAGCTAATCCAAATTCAAGCCTCCCTGACCACTCACATAGAAATACTACAAAAAGAACTAGCCTATGCTGAAATAGTACTCAAGAAAGATCCTAATCTTTCAACTTTGGATGGCTTAGTTCACCTTGTAGCAAAGAAAGTCATCCAAATCAAATCATTAGATGTTGTAATAGACATCTGGGATGCTACTCTCAAGATTGTAATGGAAGTAAATAAGAACTTCTTGGATAAATACACACTCAATGTATAGACCCTTTGACATAAGTGTCAAAAAAGAGGGAGAAATATTTTAAAAGGGGAATAAAAGATGCAAACAAATATGCAAGGGGGAGACATGTGAAAGGGGAGATAAAGTAAATAGAGAGATCCTTTGTAAACCTTTAATAGGGTAGGCCTTTCATAGGGTAGATCATGAGACTAGTCAAATTATGTAACCTTAATAGGTGAAATTTATTGCTACAGTAGTGAAGAATTGTGGGTGTCATCCCCACCCCAGTTTTACCTTCTCATTGGAGGGTTTCTAGGTAATTATATCTGGTGTCAAGTGTTTGTGTGGATGCATTTACTTTACATTGTATTTCAATATGTTTATGCATGCATTGTTTTAAAGTTAAAAGTTTTATTGGTTAGAGATTAGTACTTTTGATTCCACCCCCCACCCCCTCTCAAAAGTATACATTTCCCATTTCTATTTCCAACACGGTCTTTACTATTTTCTGATACCTGACATTGTTTTTGCTTAGTTTGTAATGTACTCAGCACATACTCTGTAACTCGACACTTATATGCTTGAAATTTCTTGGTTGATGATGAGCTTGACTTGTATAGAAAATACTTGATGACCATACACTTACTTGGCTCCTATAGAGCTCAGTACATACATACTTATGTACATGACTCGACCTATATAGAGTAGCTCGATCACAATTTTGACCATCTGACTCTGCCTTATGAATGACTACGTGTTTGACACTAATAGACAACAATTGTTAGAGATACCAACAAAATTTATATCCCTATTATTTTACTCCTCACTCTGTGAAATTTATAGTGTCCCCTTTATGGTATCATTGTCCTACTTTGTGAGAAATATAATAGTTATCTCCCTTGTCACCTCACTTAGGGGGAATGGAATTATTTCCTTTTATACCTATGGAAGGATCCATTTTCTCCCTTTGATGACTTGTTTTCCTTTTATATGATGATGTATTTTCTTGCATTCATTTATTGTGTTATGTAAGGATTACCATCTTATGTTTGTTTGAAATCACATTTCTAGTACAAAACCACTTAGGGAGGCATAATGTGTCCTTATTCTATTTTGTTCAAGGTATCCAATAACGCTTATGAAATTTAATTTTTGCATGCATTTATTGTGTTACATAAGGATTAACATCCTAAGTGAAATATTATGCTTGTAATTGCATCTTTTTAATAAAGGGTTTTCCATTTAGGGTATACATTGGATATTCTTTTTTCACATGGATCGGTTATCTCTTTTTTGTTCACATGATCACTAAGTAACTATAACATGGTATCCTTCCATATCCCTCTTGTAATTTCTCCATATCTTTGCATTATTTTATGATGAATTCTTATTTTTAGGTATGCAATGTTTTGTCTCATGCCAAACATAATTTTTTTTTCCTAACAATTATTCCCATATCTTGTATTTGAATGTTTATCATACAATTATCATCTATAGCATCAATAATTCACTACATATGTGATATATTTTCTAGCATAACATTATGTGTTTGTAATTGCATATCCTATGATGTATCTTTCTTTATCTCTATGGTGTTGCATTATTTTATGTCTTGTTTGATATATGGTGTTTTTTTATGCAAGGATAGTTTATGGTCACTACTTTCAATTCATCTTTATATCTTACATTATTTTGTTTTAAAATATTCCATGGAATTCTCATTTTGCATTATTTTCTCTATACTACAACTTATTTTTTTGTATATTCTTTATCTCTTTGTCTAAGGATCAACTTTCCTTAGTACAATAACATTTTTTTATCATGTGACATTCTTTTCCTAGGAATTGTTCTCTTGATCACAAATATCTCTTACATAAAAGAGGTGCATATCCTTGATCTTGGCCTCATTTTTATTTACAAAACTCTGTTCATTATAAATATTTACCCTTACTAGGTCCTTTAAATATTTTCATCCATCATCCAAGGATCCCTATTTCATTTGGACACAAGGGGATGAATATGTGCATTCTTTATCTTCTTCCCCTATTTTGTCTTGAAGTTGTTATCTTTGTTCAAAAACTCCTCTATATGGTAGATGTCTTGCTAAAAATTTCTCTTCCTTTCAAGGGTATCTTCTCATAAGTGACTTATCCTTTCATAATTATTTATTTTCTTATCTTTTGAGAGCTAACAATCTTCTCTATTTTTGTGGCATACATTGGTGTTAAAGGATTTATTCTTTTTGTTAGAGGTAGTTATCCTTGTTTGTCTTCCTTGTGATATCTATAGATACATAGTCATAATAAGGAGAAGGAAATGCACACACCCTCATTGCACTATAATTTACCTTTTATCCACTTTTACTTTTACATTGAACATGCCACTCCATAATGGGTATAAGTTAAACTTCTCCATCCCAGGCAAACATATTTACAAACATGCAAGCATGCCTCTATGGATGAAAAACCCTTGTACATCCAAAAAGAATGCATGCATACTTACATTTTGTAGTGATACCAAGGAATTGATTCATGGGCGTACACACATACACACACATACATGAAAAAGTAGTTGATAGGCGTACATGATTGACTAGCAGGCACACAAACTTGTTAGACCATTTGACCCTACTTTTTATTTTTTATTTTTATGATCCACAGTAAGAAAAAAAATAAGGATGACATAGGGATAACTATGGATTCTAGAGCCAACAACACACCCAACTACCAAAGTCACCTTCAAGAGTAAACACAAAAGAAACACAACACAAAGAACAATAACCAAAGGAGATAACAGAGAAAAAAACTTTGACTCATCAAATCATCAACATAAATGCCTAGTTGTAAGGTCTTCTGGGTTATCACCAAATACAAGTTACATTCAAGATCCACAATTAGCTTCAAATTCACATTTCTAGGCATATATGCTACTAGCCTTTTTTGTCCCCTTCCTTCTACTTACTTAAAATTTGATCCTAGACCTCCTTAAATACTTGTGCAGCCACAAGTCAGTTCACATCAAATACAAATCACAAAATTAAATATGTAAGGTTGGCTCAAACTAGAACCAAACATAGACAACTAGACCAAAAAAGGACAAGAACAAAATTGGCACTCAATAACACTTGATACCTACATAAACTCAACACTAACACGAACTCGAAAACCAAAGAAAACTTGACACCAATACACACTTGAGACCAACAGGAACTCAACACCAACTAAGAACTCAACACCAACTAGGAACTTGACAACAACTAAGAGCTCGATAGCAACAAAGAGCTTGACAACAACAAAGAAACAAGGCAAACATGCAGGATAACAATGTAGCCCAGGATAATCTTGCATCAAAGGAACCCAAACCTTCCTTGACAATATTATCATACACACTCTCTCTCTCTTTCTCTCTCTCTACACTTTCATGCTAGTAGGATATAATCATGAGGGATATCATCATTTGTGGTGCTATTACCATTTCTATGTGATCCTTTATGCTTTGTAATTGCCTTCCAAACATGATATTAGTGGGTGAGTTGAGGTCTCTTTCACTAGTTGATATTGGTTTTGGTACTAACCCCTTTTGATTCTTTCAAATTTTTTATATTTATTTTTTTCATTTTTTTCCCCTTTATTTTCATGCTCTTATACACGAGAACAAAAATAGGATCCTAAGTCTTGGGGGCTTATGTCCTTGGACTTGGCCATGTTCCATATTGTTGTGATTTTTCATTTTTCTCTTCATCTCTTCTCCTTCTCCCTTTACCAAGAGTATGACCTACCTCATACTCCCACTAAAGTGGGGGCCAAATGTACCATCTTAAGATGGAAGCACTTCATTTTGAGACCTTTTAGGCCTCCTTAGTATGGTTTTGGTTCCTAGGTCATTCCCTTTTTCTGGTATCTCCCATTAGGTTTTATTAAGCCAATAGGCTTATTACGGGAGCTTTGCTCCCAAAAAATTATATTTTTGCTTAAAAAGTTGTAAGAATACCAGTTTTAGATTTTTTGATGTAAAAAAACTCACTTTTAGAAATTTGTAAAAACCCTTATTCTACTTCAATAATCATACTTTTTGTTTACATTGTGAATCCTACGGGCATTTTTCTAATCTTTCTATGGTAAATTTCCTATTTTTCATGAATATCTAGAAAATGTTTAGAATACTTCTAGAGCTATTCAAAATTTGAGATATTAATTATAAGATTGATAAATATTCATAAATAACCTTTTTTGGCACAAATTTCATTTAATTTTGGGTACATTATTCTTTTTGCATTTTTCACACATTATTGTTGGTTTTAGAGACATTAGGTGTTTACATATTTCTACAAATTTTCTCTTTGAATGACAATGTTGAATGAGTTTTGAGGTGGATGAAGGCCTAAGTGTTGATCAAAGTCTTTATGACTGGTTCATATTTTTCATTTCCCAATCTCATGAATTGTCAACATGATTTTTCTGTCATTCATGAAATTTGTTGCGCTGGTGTTTTTTGGTATTAATCTAATTTTTGGTTTTATTAATTTTTATTTTTATCGCAAGCTATACTAGACAAAGAATATTAGTTTTTTGTTACATTTGTCTTTTTAGTCACTTCAAAGTTTGTGGCTCCTTCTTATTGAATGTGTAATGGTTTTAATCAATTTGAAGGATTTTTATCTTTTGTGGTGGAATTTTGTGTCAACATGTAGAATTATCTAGAAAGATCATTATTATTCATGTGCCCTAGATACCTTTATATGAGTGATCTAATACATTACTATAATCATATCAACACTACATCCTATTTACATAGATTATGTTTCTGCAATTTTGTTTTTGTTGCAAATGAGAACATAAAATCAATGATCTTTGAGTAATAAAAAATTATGTGAGCATCTTTCAACTACTTATAGGTATGGGTATCATATTTTCATGTGTACTTATACAAGTTACATTTTTAAGATTTATTTTATGTATTTCTAAATAGTTATTTTTCTATTTAGCATTTAGGCATTTTTAGTTTTACTGTTATTAATTTCTTGGTTTTCATGTTTTTTTTTTGTTGCAATGTATGTTATTTGATGTTTTCAAGGATTATTCTAAATAAAAGCATTCACAAAATAATTTGTATAAAATTTCATAATTTCTAGTATAGCCAACCATGTAAAATCTTTTGATATTACTTGATTGAATATTATTTGAGAAGCTTGAATAATTTTTACATTATTTAAACTAAAACACACCTTCACTAAACCAATGCTACCAAAAAGATTTTTCATTTCACTAAAGGTACATAGACTTTGATGCTTGCTTCCAAAATTTGTAATTTCTTATTTTTATTCTCATCACTTTGAGCCTATTTTGTACACAAACATAATTTGATGAAGCTAATTGTGCTTTGCAAATTCTTGTACTTAGAATAATATGTCAAATATATTGATTGGGAAAGGATATAATCACTCAAAACACAAGCACATGTTAAATTGTCTAATGAAAATTTTGAACCATTGTCTATGGAGTAACTACAATGATAATTATAACTTAATAAAAATAATAATAAAATTTTAATTTTTAATTTTTAATTAATTAATTAATTAAGTTAAATTTATTATTTAGCTTCTCCTTCTTATCTATAAAAATATTGATTATTTGATAATTAATATTTAAAATCAATAGTATGTAGATGATTGTTTGTTAATTAATTCAAATACTAAAAATGAACTTTTTTAATATGAATTTATTTTAAATAAAACAATGAACACATAGAAAATTGATTAAATCCATCATCCCATGAAGAGAGCTTAAGGGCTACTTTAATTTTTTATACCATTACCTTCTCACTATTTTTCCCATCTATATTAATAAGCTAATTTATTTTTATTAATTTAAAGATAATTTAATTATTTGCTTAATTCATTTTTTGGTCCAATAAATTATCTAATGATAGTGATGGACACATGCTTGGTAATAGATTGAAAATGGTACCTGATTATAAGACTACAAGCTAGGGAGGATAAATGACTAGAGGCCTTATTTATTTCTTGGATAATATTGAATCAATGGTTGAGATTAATTAAAAATATTTGAGAGAAGGTAGGAACTATAATTACCACACAGATGGATGAGGGGAATTGACATAGAGGATGTAAATGTCTAGAGGAAATTTAAAAAATATTTATTTTGTTTGTTTTAGGTCAGATTCTAACCTCACCTTCAAACTATCTAATAAGATTGGCTCAAAAAATTCACTAGGTCTTTGATTTTATCATGAAAATTTAGATTTCCTCCTTTGTTAAGTTTTCTTGGGTCTCCAAATGAATTTCTCCATCTGCTGGGTTTTCACATTTGTAAGTAATTTTTCTTCATTTAGCAATCATTTTTTCCCCTTCAATACATGTTTTCTTGCCTTGATCAACTCACATTTGATTATGAACATTTAAACTTTGTTGAATCACCAAAATTTCTCTATCTTTTTAAATATGTTAACTCAACACGATATATCAAATCTACATTGCTATAATCATAATTTAAGATTATGTTTCTTCTACTTCCTCTCTATTGTAACATAAACCATTTTCTTTTACTTATGTTAAATTAGACAAATTACTCATATCAGCTAATTGTTGCATGCAACTGCTAGTTTAGGCACATTTTTGGTCATATCTTCTAACAATTTCCATATTTCCCATATCTTTATGTAGTTCCTACGAGACATCAAGGATCCCTTTTTTGGGACCCCTTGGTATTGGGTCAATCTTTCTAGGCTTTGACTTTCACGATTAGAAGATAAGTAAAGTAATGAAACACAAAAATCTATGAATTGAAATGCAAAGAATAAGGATAGAAATGTGCACAGTTATGAGGTCAATGAAGTGAAAAGGGCCAAATAGATGACTTACTACTATTCAAAATCCCAAAAGGACTTGATTTCTTATGTGGGCTCCCAAAAATTGTAAATCTAGTCTCAACATGAGTCTAAATTTGATAGGGTTATGAACAACCTAGGAGGTCAAGAATGAGGTGGGTAAGGGGTGACCTTGTCCCTTACCTACAAAATAAGTTCTAGTAACCAAATTTGTTTCCCAGATTATTGAAACTACAATTGTATTGTGATGCAAGGAGGGATGTGAATAGCTAGGGCCAAAGACACACCTAACTATCCAACCACCTTGTGACTAAAAATAATAGACACAAACACATAGAGAATAACACCAAGGAGAGAAGGAACAAAAACACTTTATTGATTCACCAAATTATTAGCATACATGCCCAACTATAAGGTCTTCTATTTTATGGCCAAATACAATATACAAATTCAAATTCAAGATCCATCTTCAAATTCACAATTCCATAAACATCTTCTTTGAACTCTCCAAGTCCTTCAACTCTTCCCCTCTCTTACCTCTACCCTAAGCCTAAGAACCCTATTTATACTTTCCAAAACAACTTACAGAAGATTCTAGATCATTACACAATAGAAAGGCCAATGTTAAAATAGTTTGCACACATCCCAAGACAAGATCCAAAAATTAAAATATTTGATCCACATTAATTACATAAGTCAACTTAAACTAAGAACCAATCATAGAAAAACATGCTCAAAGAAGGAACCAAGCATCAACAAATAATAGGCTAACTCGATATATGAAGGAACACTCAGCCAATACTAGATAAATTGACCAACAGTGGATAGCTTGGTTAATAGTGGATATCTTGGCCAATACTGAAAGAATGAATGGGATAACACAACAACCATCATGTGAATATGACTTGGGAAAATTGTAACTCATTCGATACTAAATAGTTACTAGCACTCGATAATGACTACAACTTGGCAATGACTGCAACTCAGTAGCGACTAACAAAATGAACACAAATGAGCAGGATAGTATGTCAATTGAGGATGCTCCTACATCAGACAAGCAGGGTACAAAGAAACGATTCTCCTAAATCATGCAAGTGTCACAATTTGAGTTGAATCCAACTCGGATTGAGAAATCCATGTAGCATATTCAACTAGTATGTTCTTCCACTTCACCAAATATTCATAGTAATCTTTTCCTCTTGTCCTTTTACCAACTCTCTCATCCAAAATATGTTCAACCTCTTCAATCTTCTTCTTAGGATAATCTTCATGTCAACAAATTCATCATCTGACTCATAATACTGATAAAAATTAGAAATGTTAAATATAGGAGATATATCCATGTCATTAGGTTACTCAACTATTGGTCTCAGATTGGTTTTGACAACTAAGTGTCAACACACTTAACCTATTTTCATATAGAAGCTGAGTACACTATATATGTCGAGCTACAGTTTGTGCCAAGGCAGAATTTCTATAGGTGCTGAGTGATCTTCATGTGCCAAGCAATCTTCAGGTGCTAAGTGAAGATGAAGTGTTGAGTGACTTCATGTGCCAAGTGAACCATATGAGACAAGTGATATATAGGTGTTGAGTCATAGTTGATGTCGAGCAAGTTAGAGTGCTATAGGTGTTGAGAAAGCTAGAATACTATATGTGCCAAGCACTAGTAATCCAATATGTGTTGACTAACAGAGAATCAACATATGAGTTTGTGCCTTCATAAACTCAGATGTAAACCATTTTTTGAGCTGAAATAGAATAATCTCGAAGGATAATAAGGATAAGAACAAATGTTTTATATTTCCTCAATTAGCATGTAGCCAATAAAAAAAATGGAGAAGGCATGCAACCAATAAGAAAAGTGCAGGGAATGAGTGGGAAATAAAGATTCAATATGAATCGTAGATCCATACCTAACCCTAAGTCTTCATAATCCTTAAAAGGAGGACAAAACCCATTGTATGTGTGGATGAGAGCAGTGTATGGGTAAACTATAGCAAAATTCAGTGGGAAGAGTGAAAAGACTTAGAGGAATAGATCAACATTGTGTATTCAGTTGATTAGAACAGAGCAAGGGCATCGAATAGATATCATATCTCAGAGGATCAAGATCAGAGAGAGTAGATCAAGTGTCTAAATTCAGCAATCAAGGATTGTAGGCTATCAAGTTTATTAGTCTAATACTCTCTAGCAATTATGTTACAAGGAAAATCCTATGTTGATAGGTTAGCTTAATAGCTAGGTTGTAGATCCTTTGAAGAGGTGATAAAATCCTTTAATAGGGTGACACTTCATGTAAAGTGTTTGTAAATCCTTTAACTAGGTCACTATTGATATAGTGTAAAGCCTTTAATAGGGCAGACCTTTAATAGGGTAGACCATCAGAAGTGTTCAAACATTATTGTTGCACTGATTTTGTGGGTATCATCCCCATCCTAGTTTTACCTTATCATTTTGGAGGGTTTCTAGGTTACCAAATTTGGTGTTATTTGTTGTTGATGCATGTGTTTACTTTATGATTGTTTGATATGTTTACATGCATGAAGTTTATTTTTAGTTAGAAGTTTTTAAAGTTAAAAGTTTTAATGGATAAAATGTATTACTCTAATTCACACCCCACCCCCCCACTCTCAGAAGTAATCTTCCCATTTGATTATTCCAATAATTGGTATCAGAGCTAAGTTCTCACAAGGAGAAGCCTAACAGCTTAGAGAAAAGATCTAAAGATGGAAGTCTTCAAACTTGGGAAGATTATAGATAATCAAGTGATTGATGTGTACCTCGCTCTACACAACTTGGAGGAAGCCAGAGAAGAATTGAGAAAATCCTTAAAGAGAAGAAAAGAAATTTCCATAGCTAAGAATGACACACAGTACAAGGAGATTGATACCACAAAAGTGTTTGCCAATGGAGATTCCAAAGAATTTGATGCAGCAATAGCAGAATTGATGGAGAAGAACAGAGCTGAAGTAGAAGAAATTAGAATAGTCAAGCTTGAACAAGAATCACAAGCCATAATGCTTTGTGAAGTAACTAAATAGAAGAAGAGAGCCATTGAAGACAAGGTTATGCTAGAAGATGACAAGAGAAATATCACAAATAGACTGGAGGAAAAGATAATTGAGTTTGAAAGAATCTCAAACATGTAGCTAGACACCCTAAGCCAGATGACGAATGCACATCATGAGCTAAATATGAAAGACATTGAGATCTCTACATTAAATATACAAAGTGATCAACTACAAAATGACCTAAAAAGAGAGAAGGAGATTGCAAAGAGCTTTAAAAAACCCAATGAGACAATCAAGTACTTTGAGCAGCTACTGAAATCACCAAGGGCTAGCAATGATACTTTAGGACTTGGTTACACCAGCACTGAACAAGGAGAATCATCCAACACGGTAGAGGAAAGGAGTAACAAAGGTAAGAACACTAAACCTACTTGTCATTTCTATGGTAAAAAGGGACATACTTCTAATGTATGTAGAAGCAAGAATGCCCATCAACATGATAAGCCTAAGAATGCAAGCTATTGTCACAAGTGCAAAAAGCAAGGGCATCAAGCACATGAATGCAGGACTAAGACTATTAGAACACCAAGATTTGATGGTCACTACTACAATTGCAAGAAGTATGGACATAAAGCATTTGAGTGTAGATCAAAGCCTATGTGGACATTAAATCAAGCAACAAGAGAAGGTAACCATGGTCATCACTACAATTGGGACTATAACACAAGGTATAGCTATCACTACTATTAGGAATATGGACACATTCCTAAAAATTGCATAAGAACACATTTTAGAGGGAACTACAATAGGTGGTTAAGTCAAACCACATGTTTTAGTTACTTGAAGACTAGTCATATTAGTAGGAATTGCCCAACAAAGTCAAAGACACCCAAGTTAGAAGTCAACAAGGGTAAAGAGAAACTTGATGTTGAACACATCAAAGGGAAAATGAACAAGACTTGGAAGAAGAAAGATGAATGTACCTCATCAAATGAAGGGATCACTTCACCTAATAGGTCAAGTGATCACACCTCATCCAACTAAGCATGGATAGGTGTATGGGACTGATGTACATAGTTATATCATGCATCAGTCCCAAGCCAAACAAGAATTGCAAAGAAGAAAATAGCATGAGAAAAGATGCCAAGACAAAACTTGAATTTTTGGAAACATTGTCGAGTTGTCCTTAGATGCCAAGTAAATGTCAATGAATGTTGAGTTACTAGTAGTGAGTGAGTTGATAGTTAGTGCCAAGTTGAGAAATGTCAATGGAAGCTAAGTAAAGTGGAAATCTAGTTAGTTCCAAGTAATGGAAAACCACTGGAAGCCGAGTCATGTTGAAACCTTCAAGAGCTGAGTGTACAAATGTATGCTCTAAGCATTTAATGCTAGGTTTTGAAAGGTATAAGGATGATTTTTTATCAGTTTGTACCATTCAAATGTAGAGAAAAGATGAGAAGAGGGCAAAAGAGATCAAAGAATAGCATTGAAGCCATTTGCACAAATTTCAATAGCGATTCAACATCATTTTCGTTGATCTAAGGTATTCTTTAAGTGTCGAGTTGCGTAGTGTTAAAGTTTAAATCTTTTAAAACCCTAGATCAGTGAAATGGCTTCTAGTTCTAAGAACCCAAAGGATAAGGAAGGTCATGAGGTCTAATTGGTCAGTAATGAGGTCAAACAACCCAAGTTTAGGCCAATCCCATAAGTCACCTATAAAAATGACCCTGTCAGTGCATTGTCCATTATTCCGCCCAGAGTTGTCATGGTACAAGATGTCAAGAAGTGTTATAACTACAAGATAGGTGAAATAAGAGATTTGGAGATTTTTTCAAGCCTATGATAAACTGTGTGATAAAAGAATTTTGAAGGATGAATTCCAAATTGTTGAGAAAAAGGGTTTAACTAGTGCGCTAGTTTTTCCCACGATTTTCAAAATAGAATGGATATGAATTTTCTTGAGTTGAGTTCATGATGGATGTTTGTGGTTGGAAGGAGGAGCAGTTAAAATAATAAAGAGGATAGTACATAGGGTTATGAACTTTCCAACCCTAGATCGTCATAAGACCCTAAGAAGTGACTCAAAAGAGGCCATTGAAAGAAACAGAGGGGCCAAATGAAATAAAAGGGGCATGAAAATTGACACTATCACAGATCCCCTTCTGGATTTTGCAGTGAGCATCATATCCCACAAGTTTTATCAATCTAGTAGATTGAATAGTGTACCATGTATTGTTGTGGATGTAGCCTATAAACTTGTTAAGAAAGATCATACATATGATCTAGCAAAACTAATGTTGCAACAGATAAATGAGAACCTAGGAGCAATCAGAAGATCTAAAGGAGCTTAGTGCAAGTTTAGTTTAGTTCTGGTCTGCATATTCTTCTATGTTTTGGAAGAATTTCCCTCAATTGGAAAAGTGAACTAGAAATCAAACAAATCTGCAATTACTCAAATTAATAAGTATATTGAACAAATGGGTGACAACTTTGAAGCACAAATGACAAGCTACTTTGAGGATTTTAAAAAATCCATGAAACAAAGATTGAGAATACCAGTTTCCCTAGTGGCACAACATGTCAATGACATATGCTTCTTATTTGATATTGATTACACCTACATCCAAGCAATAGTTCCAAGGGTGAGATGGCTAAGGCCATTGGGTTATGAGTTAGATGTTGATGAAGCATCAACAACAATCATAGCATTGCTTGTAGAAGAAATAGACAAGACTACCAAACCTTTTGGCACATATGATGTTGTAAAGTCTAAAGTTGAAACAGAGTTGAAGATAGCCTCTGTAATTAAGAAGAAGGATAAGTTAGTGAAGAAGATAAAGAAGAAATTTGGAGAAGGAATTGAGGGGGCAGGAAAAGAAGAAGAAGAAAATGCTAAGGATGATGATGAATAGGGGCAAGGCCCATAGGAATTGACTCAAGGCTTAGGTGAAGGTTAAGATAAGGAAGAAGGTGTAGAGGAAGAATAAGTTGAGGAAGCACCATCTCAAGCTGAGCCAAAGAAAAGAAAAGCCAAAACTTAGCCTGCAACCCAGCCCAAAGCCAAGAAGGTTACATAGCCTACACAAGCCAAGCAAACACCTACAACAAGAGCTACCACAAGGGCATCTACTCAAAAGGCTAAAGAGAAAACCAAAGAGAAGAAGAAGGCTACTGAATAGACTGGTGTAGTGTAGAAGAAACCAAGAAGAAAGTATGTTGCATAGCCAGATTCTGATGATGAGGAGAGAACAAAATCAGAGGACATCAACTAGTATAAAGTGGTAAGCCATCCTCCTAAGTCACACATAGATAAAATCTGTGAAAATATTAAGAATGTAGATTTTACTAATTTGAAAAATATTGATTTCAATAAGTTAAGTAGAGAGGATCAAAACAAGATAGAAGAGTTAGTGTATGCTATGATGGAAAAATTCAAGTACACACCTCTTGAATTAGACAATACTATTCCTAGGGAGTTATATGAGATTATTGAAAATAAATTTCATTATTGTCTAAAGATGGAAAAGGAAATAAGAGAATCAACACTGGCATAAGTGATGCCTGATTTGACTAGAGGTCGAATAACTAAGGCTAACAAGAAACATCATGGAAAATTTGCACCAAAGTATAGAGCCTTTAGCATCCTACAAAATAAAATTGAAGATGTAGTAAATAAGTCCAAAAAATTGTGGAATTCAATAAACAAATTGACTAATGACAAGGATGAAAAAGGAGAAGAGGAGGATGTAGAAGCAAATAAGGCAAAGGCCAGTGAGAAGGAGAAAGAAGACAAAACAAAAGAAGAGGAAACAAGAAAAGGAGAAGAAGAAAAGAAAGAAGAAGAGAAGAAAGATGAAGAGGAGAAAGAAAAAGGTGAGGAGGAGACACAAAAAGGAGATCAAATGGAAATAGCTAAGCAAGATCAACAACAAGACCAGAGTGTGTGAGACACACAATTGCCACCTCCTAGCCCTCCTCATGTAACCATCACACTTGCAGACACTATGATCGTAAAGGATGTTACTGACAAATCATGTCAGAACATCAATCCATTAACTATAGAGGATCTCACAAAGATCCTTCACCAATCAACTCTACAAGCACAATTATCCACATATCCTATATTGGTGAGTGTGGATGAGCTACAGAAGGTAGTAGCTAACTCATCAAGAGACAAGGTAAACCCACAAGAACCACCTTCTATCTCTATAGCTACTAGTGATCAAATTTTAATGCTTCCACCACCATCATAGATTGCAACAGTTGACACCATTCAGAAGCCAAGTGTAGAAGCAGAGAAAGACATAGAGCAAACAGGACAGATTGCTACATTTGATCCTATAGTACAGATAACAGGTACACCCCCACTAATTGTTGTCATTGATCAAGGGAAATCTAAAGAAGAAAAGGAGGACACATCAAAAGAAGAGGAGCATGCCACAATACAAACATTGGTAGAGTTACCAAAAATAGGCACTCCTACAAAAACTCTTCAGAAGTCAAGCATTAAGATGATACCATTGCAAATCTCTACACCAAGCTCAAGCTCAACCAAATTAACCAGGGTACTTCACTATGGAAACCCTAAGTTAGATGAAGAAATTGTCATACCTACCTATGACTCCAAGACAATCAACATTGAGCAGATCACAGAGATGCAAGATGCATTGAATAGGAGAAAGAGGCAAGAAATACTCAGGAAGGAGTATAAACATAAGCAAGCATTGCATGAGATTAAGGACATCTTTATGGATGCCTTTAGCTTGCAGTCATTAGATGAGACAAAGCCTATAATGGAACAATTGTTAGATATTGTTGACCAGGTGACAAGTGAAGACCAAGAGACAAATGTGAAATTCATGGAATGGTCTGAAAGGAAGTTTCAAGAAAAAGTAAATGAGAAAATATCCAGTGACATAGCACTTCAACAAGTTGAATTGGCCAAGAAAATTGAAAAGGTCAAAACTATACATGAGAATATCTTCTCATTGTACAACAAGATGTGTAATTTTTCCAATTTCACACAAGAGATAGGCCAAAGAATATTGAGCTTGGAAAGGAAATCTAAAGATTTCTAGCATGCAGATACCAAGAGATCTAGCTCAAAGTGAGAAGCATTTTACCCAATTGCTTCACACCCAAAAGGAGTTAGCTACACTCACAAGTGAAGAGGCCAATATAAAGGCTAAATTAATGTAGATTCAATCTTTCATAACCCCACATTTGGAAGTACTCCATAAAGAGAAAGTCTATGCTGAAACTATTTTAAAGAAAGATCCTAATATTTCTACATTAGATGGACTTGTACATCTTGTTGCAAAGACTGCCATCCAGCATAAGTCACTAGAAATTGCTTTGGAGAATTTGGATGCAACTCTTAAGATGATAATGGAGGTCAACAGTATATTTTTGGTGAAATATGGTCTTACTCCTTAGCACCCTTTGACATAAGTGTCAAAAAGGGGGAGAAATAAAATAAAGGGGGAGATATAATAAGGGAGATATAACAAAGGGAGAGAATACTAACTATGGAAAAGATTGTAGATAGCTAAAAAGGGGAGATAAGAGATAAGACATAGTGTGGGGGAGATACAATATTTTTGGAATTGTATGGAAGGTAACATAGGTATAGAGTATAGAAATAGGGAAAAGGCAAAGAGTATCAGATACATCAGCACAAGAATTTTGGTTACAGGAATGAAATGGCACAATCAGCTTAGGGGGAGTTATTAGAATCTTAAGGTATATTACTCCTTACAAATTTTTGAAATTTTGTATATATGCTGAATAGATTGGATAATGTACTCATAAGGTCAGATAAATAATGCTTAGTTAAGTGTTTTTGACACTCATGTCAAAGGGGGAGATTGTTGGTCTCACATTGGTTTTGACAACTGAGTGTCAATACACTTAACCAATTTTCATATAGAAGATGAGTACACTATATATGTTGAGCTACAGTATGTGTCGAGTGAAGATCAAGTGTCGAGTGACTTCAAGTGCTGAGTGAACCATATAAGATGAGTGATATATAGGTGTCGAGTCACAATTGATGCCAAGCAAGTCAGAGTGGTATAGGTGTCGAGCAAGCAAAAATACTATATGTGTCGAGCACTAGTAATCCAATATGAGTAGAGTAACATAGAATCAACATATGATTTTGTGCCTTCACAAACTCATATGTAAACCATTTTTTGAGCTGACATAGAAGAATCTCGAAGGATAATAAGGATAAGAATGAATCTTTTATATTTCCTATGCAATTAGCATGCAACCATTAAGAAAAATGGAGAAGGCATGCAACCAATAAAAAAAGTGCAAGGAATGAGTAGGAAATAAAGATTCAATATGAATCGTAGATCCATACCTAACCCTAAGTCTTCATAATCCTTAAAAGGAGGATGAAACCCATTGTATGTGTGGATGAGAGCAATGTATGGTAAACTATAGAAAAATTTAGTGGGAAGAGTGAAAAGACTTAGAGGAGTAGATCAAAATTGCATATTCAGTTGATTAGAACAGAGCAAGGGCATCAAACAGATATCAGATCTCAGAGGATCAAGATCAAAGAGAGAAGATCAAGTGCCTGAATTCAGCAATCAAGGATTGTAAGATATCAAGTTTATTAGTCTAATACTCTCCAAAAATTGTATTAGAAGGAAAATCTTATGTTGATAGGTTAGCTTAACAGCTAGATTGTAGAACCTTTGAAGAGGTGATAAAATCCTTTAACAAGGTGACACTTCATATAAAGTTTTTGTAAATCCTTTAACCAGGTCACTATTGATATAGTGTAAAGCCTTTAACAAGGTATGCCTTTAACACGACAGACCATTAGAAGTGGTCAAACATTATTGCTATAGTGATTTTGTGGGTATCATCCCCACCCCAGTTTTACCTTCTCATTTTGGAGGGTTTTTGGGTTACCAAATTTGGTGTTATGTGTTATTGATGCATGTGTTTACTTTATGGTTGTTTGATATGTTTACATGCATGAAGTTTATTTTCAGTTAGAAGTTTTTAAAGCTAAAAGTTTTAATGGATAAAATGTATTACTTCTGATTCACCCCCTCCCCCCCTCTCCTCCTGAGAAGTATTCTTCTTATTTGATTATTCCAACATCAACTTCATAAGAATTATCACTGTCAAACTTCCTTAAAAATCTACAAGGTCCAAAATTCCTCATCTTTAGCTTATTGTATGTTCCAATAGGAAATCTTTCTCTCTTTAAATGAACCATCACCTCATCACCAACTTAAAAAATATGATGTCTCCTAGACTTGTTAGCATTCTCATTATACTTATGATTACTTTGTACAAAACTTCAACTTCACGTCCTATGCAAATACTTCATAAAACCAACAAATTCTTCCCCTTAAACACTTCTCTTCTTTTCACCAGCAACATCTCTCAAATATAATACTCCTCTAGGCCACATTCCAATAACAATCTCAAAGGGTGTTTTCTTGTACTCCTAATCACAAAATTATTATATGCAAACTCAGCTTGTGCTAATACCATATCGCAATTACTCAACTTATCTCCAACTAAACATCTTAGAAAATTACCCAAGCTTCTATTCACAACTTCTGTCTATCCATCTATCTGTGGATGGAATGTAGAACTAATTCTTAACTCAGTACCATCTCTTCTTCTACAAAGTCCTCCAAAAATAATAAACAAACTTACTATCTCTATCAGAAATAATACTTTTTGGTAATCCATGCAATCTAACAATCTCTTTGAAGGAAATCTCAGCAACATGCACATCATCTAATGTCTCCATACATGGTATAAAATGTACCATTTTAGAAAATTTATCCACAACAAAAAATATGAAATCATACCCTCTTACTATCTTAGGTAGTCCAAGAACAAAATCCATACTGATGACACTCCAAGGTTTCTCAAGAACATAAATATGTGTAAAAAATCCATTATTCTAACTTACCAAACTTTTGAACATCCTTATACATCTATGGCCAATAATACTTATCCTTCAACAAACTCAATGTCTTATCAATTTCAAGTGTCTAGCCAAACCACCACAATGCTTTTCCTCAATTAGATTAACTCTCATAGAACTTCTTGGTATACAAAACTGAATTCCTTTAAAAAAACATAACTTCTTAAATGAAATACTCACCATACTTACTCATTTGATCTAATAAATTTGGTGCTTTGCACTCTCTCCAAGAGTTTGATAAATTAGGGTCAGTATCATATAATTCCTTCATTTCATCAAAACCAAGAACCTCAACCTTCATCTTGATCAACAAAGAACGTCTTCTACTCAATGCATCAACAACTTAGTTAGTAACTCCACTTTTATGCTTTATAACAAATGTGAAACTCTGCAAGTACTCAACCCCCTTCAAATGTCTCTGATTCAATTTATGTTGACTTCCCAAATAATATAAAGATTTATGATCAATATACAACACAAGCTCCTTAGGAATCAAATAATGTCTCCACTTCTTCAAGGCTTGCACAATAGCATAAAAATCTTGATCATGCATAGAATACTTCCTTTTAGCATCATTCAACTTCTCACTAAAAAAAGCAACATGTTTACCTTCTTGAATCAACACAACTCCTATTGCACTGCCACTTGCATCACATTCAACTTGAAATACCTTATTGAAATCAAGCAAAACCAATATAGGTAACTCCATAACCTTTTGTCCTTTTGTTTCAAAGTCTCAAAACTCTTATCAGCTCCATCCATCAACTTAAAATCCTTTTTATCTCCTCTCATTATCTCAGTCATAGAATTACAAAAAGAACTGAAATTCTTTATAAACTTCTTGTAGAAATTAGCCAAACCATGAAATGATCTTACCTCACCCACATTCTTAGCTGTAGGCAATTCCAAAATTGCTTTAACCTTCTCAAGATCCATTCTCAAACCATCAACTGAAATCACAAAACCCAAATACACAATCTCTTCTTGCATAAAGGAACACTTTTTCAAGTTAATCATCAACTCCTCCTCTTTCAATCTCTGCAGTACTTGTCTAACATGATCAAGATGTTCTTCCTTAGTCTTATTGAATATCTTCTAGATAACCAATCACAAAATTACACAAGAATCTCTTAAGAACTTCATTTATCAACCTCATGAAATTACTAGGTACATTAGTCAAACCAAAAGGCATTACCAACCATTCATAAAAACCATCTTTTATCTTGAAAAAAATCTCCCATTCATCATTTTCTTTAATTTTGATATAATGATAACCACTCTTCAAATTAATCTTGGTAAAATTCTTTGATCCACTCAAACAATCTATTATGTCATCCATCCGCAACATAGGAAACCTATATTTCACTACGATCTTGTTAATATCTCTAGAATTAGTACACATTCTCTATTCTCCATTCTTCTTAGGTGTTAATACAACTGGTACATCACATGGAATCAAACTTTCTCTAATCAAACCTTTCTACAACAACTCTTACATGTGTCTATTAAGTTCTACATTCTCTGTAGGTGTCAATCTATATGGTTCTTTATTCAGAAAATTAGTGCTAGGGACCAAATCCATACAATGACTTATACTTCTTATTGGTGGTAAACCATTAGGTATATCTTTAGTAACAATCTCCTTATATTCATTCAACGGGATTTTAGTTTATGTTGGAATTTGATCATCACTATTTGTTGTCACTCAGTCGCTACTATGACAACTCAGTCCTTTAGGGATTACAACAAAACACACTTCATTCTTCTTCATCTCCTTTTCAAATTATTTTCCATTAACTACACAAACTTGAACAGTAGTACAATTTACCTCATTTGAACTTTCAATCAAAGGCAACAACACTTGCTTTCTTCCATTCACCTAAAGAGTATATTGATTCAATCTTCCATCATGCACAACATATCTATCATATTGCCAAGGTCTACCCAAAAAAATATGATAACAATCCATAGGCATAATATCACATAGAACTTCATCAAAGTAATGTCCAATCTTGAACTTCACAACACATTGTTCACTTAGCAACAACTTATGTTCATCCTTGATCCATCAAACATGATATGGTTTTGGGTGTCTCAACCTCTGCAATTGTAACTTTGTAACCAACTCCTTTAATGCCAAATTTGTTGAACTTCCACTATCAATGATCACTTTGCAACATTTTCCAGCCATCTTATATTTGGTCTTGGAAAGACTCCTCCTTAAGATAGGTTCCTCATAAATTCCCTTATTACACAAAGTTATTCTCGCCATCAGATTTTCTCCAGCTTCAAGTCCACTTGGTGAATCTTCAAGATCTCCTTGACTCACAACATTTATGTTTTCTTGTTCATTCTCACTAGAATATCTACACTCAAAGGATCTATGCCTTTCTTTTCCACATCTGAAATAATTACCATAAAACCACTTCTAGAGTAATACTTACCTCTTTCTTGGTAAGAACTAGTACCTCCTTGATAATAATTACCACCTTTCCACTCGGTCTTGCCTTTTTCATCATTTTTTCATTTATATTTTCCCTTATCTTGCATAGAATTTTTAGATCTACCACCTTCTCCATAAGATCTACCTCTGCCTTTATAGAATCTACCACCTCTACCTCTTTGTCTTTTTCATGCTTCTTTGTCAAGATTTCCTTAGTTTTCAAGGAATATTGATATGCTTCTTCCACACATTCCAATTTCACAAAGCTTATCTCATCTTGAATTCTAGATCTCAATTCATTTAGATACCTTGCAACTTTCTCAACCTCATCATCTACATGTCTAGACTTGATGTCCAATCTATAGAATTCCTCAGTATACTCCTTCACAGTCATGTCCTTTTGTCTCAGATTTTGTATCTTTCTCAACAAGCTAACTTGGTAATCAGCAAGAAGGAACTTCATCTACTCTTTGATCACCATTTTCAGCCAATTCCTTATCTTCTCCTTTCCTATCCTTTATCTATCAATTTACAAATGGTTCCACCACAGTAAAGCATGACCTTTCAACCTAGTGATTGCAATTTTCACCTTCTATTAGCAAGAGTGCCTTCAAAATCAAAGAACTTCTCCATATCAAAGATCCAATCCAACACAACACTCATGTTGAATTTTCCATCATAAGGATCAACTTATACAATAGGCTTTGAATGTGCCCTAGATAACACTCTCAATAATATTTCCTCATCTTGATCTTCCTCAAGTTTTGGATTAGGGTTTGGTGCTACAACTTCATCATCATTCGCATCATCAAGATGCACTCCTCTCCTCTAGGTTATCTCCAAAACATCTAATCTAGCTATAGTTTGTCTCAACATGTCCATAAATAGCACTGTCAAGATTCCCTTTGCCTCGAATCATCTTTACACATAGGTTCCTAAAAGATCATAACCCTCTGCAAGTTATAGGTCAAATCCACAAATTTTCCACCCTACAATCAAATCAAACTCAAGGTTCTACATGATCCAATCTCCACAATGATGAACCTAAAACTCTGATGCCACCAGACACAAGGATGGATATGAACAACTAGGGCCAAAGGCACACCTAACTATCCAACCACCTTGTTGAGTAAACACAACACAAGCAAACACACAGAGAACAACACCAAGGAGAGAAGGAACAACAACACTTTATTGAATCACCAAATTATCAACATACATGCCCAAATGTGATGCCTTATAGGTTATGACTAGATATAATATACAAATTCAAATTCATGTTCCCACTTCAAATTTGCAATTCTAGAAACATTTTCTCTTAACTCTCTAAGTCATCAAGTTCTTTCCCTCTCTTACCTCTAACCTAAGCTTAAGCACCCTATTTATACTTGCCAAAAGGGCTTACAAAAGATTATAGATCATTCCACAATAGAAAGGTTGACCTTAAATGGTCTGCAAACATCCTAAGACAAGATCCAAACATTAAATCCACAATCCAAATTGATTACATAAGTCAACTTAAACTAAGAACCAATCATAGACAAACTCAGTCAAACAAGGAATTGAGAATTGGAAAATAATAGGCTCAATCAGCATGTGAAGGAACACTTAACCAATACTGGATAACTTGACCAACACTAGATAGCTCGATGAACACTAGATAGCTCAGCCAATACTAAATAACTCAGGCAATACTGACAGAATGATAGGGATAACACGACAACCATCATGTTAATAAGACTTAGGAAAATTTTAACTTGGTCGATATTGAATAATTACTAGCACTCAAAAATGATTGCAACTCGATAATGACTACAACTTGACAACAACTAGCATAAATAATGTAAATGAGCATGATAACATGTCAACCTAGGATGCTCCTACATCATATTGTGTCTCTAAGGTACTGGGTCAGGGATCACCTTGATCCTCACCTCAAAATATCATATTCCAAAAATAAATATGGACCTAGAAGGAGCTCAAAATGTGGTCTTTGGATATTTACTTGAACTTGCACTCTAAATCTTGCAACTATAAAAAAATGCATGTGTTGGGTGGCTATATAGGGGTTTTCCTTACTTAAACCCCCATTTTGGTGATTTCCACCTCCACAAGTAGTTGTTAAGATTAACACAATGTGTGTAGTTATCATGAATCTAGAGTATGGATCTAGGTTGAAAAAAGCTATGTAATGCAACACCAAGGTCTAACTCCTTAGAATGACACCCTAGCATGTAAATACAATAAATATGTGATTGAGTGCATGCAAATGCATAGATAAAGAGAAACAAAATACAAATGGAACATAACATAGAAATTATACCAAGCCCCTAAGGGTTAAAGTACTCTATCCATCTTCACAATTTGTTTGCAACTCTATAATGTCTTGTATGCTTTCTTGAAGATTATTAGATTGAAGGTGTTAAATTCTTCTTTTCTTTAATAGATAAATCACAAAGCCTTTGATCCCCATATTGCAATTTTTCTTATGTCAAGTTGGAATGTCCAAAAATCATGTGCAATGACATTCATGCTTAAATTTCTAAATGAACCTAAAGAGGTTTTTTAATAGTGATTTGTAGATGAAACCTTGTGAGAGATGACAAAATTGAGCACAAAAGACCATAAACTTGAAATAGGCTTGAGGAGAGTCAAATTAGGGCCCATGGTAAGGGATGACATCATCCCTTACCCAAGTAACATATAACCTAGACCCTTACCCCAAGGGAAGTTTTGGACGTGGGCCATTTAGGATCTTAAATGTGTAGCTTCCAGTAGGTTTTATTAGACAAACAAGCAAGAAACAATGATTTGATAACAAAAATAGGGTTACAGTGAGAGAGGGGAGGAAGAACCATAGAGGTAAGATCCTACCTCAAGTTTGCACACAAAATAAAATGGAAATCAAGGAGGATGTGTTAGATCCTACACCAAATTCACCTATGGGAAGAGAGAGGGAGATAAAGACAAGTGTGTGAAAAGTGTAAGTATACAATGCAAACACACTAAAGAGGAGATAAATTTCTCACTAAGTTTAAGTAATTCTAATTTTGGATGGTACATTTAGCTCCCAACTTAGCAATATATAACACTACAAGCATATGCAAGATAAAGTAAGAAAAACATCAATAACTAAAAAATGATATAACAAAGTCCACAACACATAGGTCTTATAAGCAACCATTAGTATCTACATCCTACAAAATCACTTGTTAGTGATAATTATAAATCACCTAGGGCTTACTAAGGGTAAATTATGAATTTCATGAATAGATAAATGCCCCATATTTTGGCTTGCTAATTCAAAATGAAAAAAAATCTTTCAATGCATTGAAGATGAGCTGAAAACATTTAAAAAGCCGTAAGGAGAGATAGATTATTGAATCATGATTCCAATGTTTTTGAATGCATGTAAATCAAAGTTACCTAGCTTGGGTTAAGGTGAAATGAGTGATCATAAGTATTTGTGCATATGAAAGAAGATTATCCTCTATAGAAAAAGTAACCGAATTTCAAACATATAAATGAGATTTACCATTTGAGAATTGCATTTGCAAAAAAATTACCTTTTGAATTAGTGTTGAAGGGGAGAAGGAGATGAAGAAGATGCCTAAGAGAGAGCCATTACTACCAACCAAACTTGAGGTCTTGTGGAGAAGAGTCAAGGAGGGATCACCATTGAGCGAGGCATTTCTTAATATTTGTTCTCACATCCATACTTTCTCAACATTTCTATGACTTGAGTAGTTGATGTTTGCATGCACTAGGAACTTGAGAAGTCACCTACGAATATCCAAGTTGACTTGGACCATGGATGTTGAAATGGACCTAGGAATTCAACCTAGACCAGAGATCTTGAGCTAGACCTAATTAGTGTAGAATGCCAATTTTTATATTTGACTGACCATTTACGAATGGATAACTAATAAAACTAGCATTTGATCTGTGATTTCAGTACCTCTTAGTATTGCATGAGAAATATATGCCACAAATTATGATATACATCTGTGATTAATATGCTTCATTTGATCCATTAGAGGTTTAGTTTATGGGAGATGTAGGGTTCCATTGGGTATTCCATTTATCATGTCTGAGATTCTAGAGAGTGATGTTTCTTGCATTGATGCAGAGATCAAAGATCAAAGCATAATATTCTATAGTAAGACATTTTTCCCCTTCAAGCCCACACATTGGTATATGACACAACAATAGCTATTATAATGAGGATGATTACAATTTTATTCATTTGAGGGCATAATGCATATGTTATTGAGGGAACTTATGGGATGTCGAGTATAGTGTGTAATTGTATCTAATCACACGTATGTTTTGTTGGAATTATGATATATTTGTCATTAGTTACAACACTTATTCGATTCTAAATGATTACTGAGCTCATCACTCAGTCTACAGTTTATACCGAGCATTCCTTTAGAAACTGAGCATATGGGCAGTTCAGCAATATTTACTGAGTTCATAATGGTTACTCAGCAGAACAATGTTCTCCAAGCAGTTAGTGGTTACCGAGCTTCACAGTGTTTACCAAGCAGTTAGTGATCACCAAGTCATTAGTAGAACTTAGTGTTTACCGAGTGATCAAGGTAAACAAAGAACTTAGTGTTTACTGAGTGATCAAGGCAATCAAAGGAATCAGTGTTTACCGAGTAAACAAGGTAAATGAAGGAATTAGTGTTTACCGTGTAAACAAGGTAAATGAAGGAATCAGTGTTTACCAAGTGAAGAAGGTTATCAATGGATTCAATTTTTACCAAGTGACACAATATTCACTGAGTCACCAATGGTTACCGAGTTCCAAGCTACTTAGAATGATTATTATGGACCGTGCCTCTACTCTTACTGAGTGCATGACAATGCAGTGTATTGTAGTGGATGCCGAGTATTAGAAGGTCACCGAGTCAGTTTGAGGAACCCGAGTTTTCTACTATCTGGCTGACTTAGTAATGTTTGTTCACTTGTGATTGGCCGACCTTGCCAGTGTAAATATTGGAATGATATATATCATTTGAAATAATGAAATATTGATCATCATTGGTGTCATATTGCAATATTTTGAGAAGAGGAAAAGTGAATCACCAGCAGAACAGAGGAATACAGTAAGGTCAACAATTGATGTAGAAAAGCTATATCCATCACATCAAGTAATCAGAGCACAAGGGATCTTATCAACAATCAGTTGTAACTAGATCCATTGCTTCATCCTAACAGGTGAACCAATTTGTAAATCCTTTAACAAGGTAGACTTAACAGTCTTTTGTAAATCTCCTAACATAGTGCATACTTCATTGTATGTTTGTAAATCCTCTAACAAGGTGGATCTAGCAATCCTACTTGCTCCTAACAGGGCAGATCATCAGAAGTGATCATTGTAAGCCTTAACCGGCCAACTTTATACTGCAATATTGAAGTTTTGTGGGCATCATCCCCACCCCAGTTTTACTTTCTAATTGGAAGGTTTTTGGGTCACCAAATCAGTGTGTTCATGTGTTATAAATGTTTTCATGCATACAGTAGATTAGATGGATGAATGGTGAATGTGTTATTATACAGAATTGAATTAAAAGTTTTAGGGTTACTGATTCACCCCTCCCCTCTCAGTAACCTTGTTAGTGTGGATTATTTCCAACAATTGGTATTAGAGCTTTTTGGTTCTCAGGATAAAGTTTGACAGCTTGAGCAAAGATCAAGGACAATGGAGATATTCAAACTTGACAAATCTATTGAGAATGAAAAGCTAGATCTAGAAATGGCCATGACTCAACTCAATGAAGCAAAGGAGCATCTTTCTCAATCTCTAAAAAGAAGGAAGGAACTTGCAAGACAAATGAATGATCATCAATATATTGAAGAAAGGATTGAAGACCTTTTACCATCAAGCAGTTCAAATGAAGCTAATGAAGCAATCAAGGAACTCCTAGCAAAGAATGGTTCTCTGCAGGAAGAAGTAAGAAATCTCAAAAGAGAACAAGAAATCCAATCCATCAGGCTATGTGAAGTTTTGGAATAGAGAAACAAGGCAAATGAAGACTTAGAGGTAAGAAATAATCAATCCCTTCAGCATGAAGATCTTGTAGGGCAACTATCTAATGCAAATGAAAAAATTATGAATCTAAGATCTGAGAATGAAAGTTTGAGAAATGATTTAATCACTGAAATACAAATCAATGCAAGCTTACAAAGTGATCTGAGATCTAAAAGACAAATCAATGAAAGTTTGAAAAATGACTTAAATGTTGAAAAACAAGTCAATGAAAGGATGATAAAATCTCAAGCAGATATGGATCAATTGAATTTGCAAAATGAACAAAATTTTCATAGACAAAAAGGTAAAGCAGGCCTTGGATACAATGAAGAAGGTGAATCTTCCAAATAGGGTACCCAAAAGAATCAAAGACCTACTTGCAATCACTGTGGTAAGTTAGGTCATACATCTAACAGATGTTGGAGCAATGGTAAAGGAAAATTCAATGGTAAATGCTACAATTGCAATCAACATGGTCACAAAGCAAATGAATGCAAAGAGAAACCAAAGTTTGAGGGAAAATGTCACAAATGCAAGAAACAAGGTCACAAGGCATCTGAATGTAGATCCAAAGCATTCAATCCAGCAAAATAGGTTATCAAAGCAATATTTGGTTGGGACTACAATACTTGGTGCAGATGTCACTATTGTGGAGAATATGGACACATTGGAATAAACTGTGCAAGACATCACCTAAGAGAAAAGGATACTACTATAAGATGTTATACATGTACTGAACTTGGTCATATATCCAAGAATTTCATGAATATAGGAAGAATTGAAGATGAAAAGAAAGCCAGAGCTGACAACATTCAAAAATAGATGAGACAACAGTGGATTTGAAAATCTACCAAGCTAGAAAATTCAAATAATGGCAATGTCACTCAAGAAGTGGGTGACTCCACTTCTAATTAGACTCATAAAAAGGGGATTAGGGACTACATCTTCAAGCAATATCCTAAGCAGTTCTAGAATAAAGGAGTGCAAAAGACAAATTAGTATTTCAGATATAAGACATAGTTCACTGTGATGTATTTATCGAGTTAGGTTGGTTTCATACTTAACCGAGCTAGGTCGGTAATGTGAAAGGTTTTGTTTGTTCACCGAGTTGCAAGGTTTATCAAGTAAGTCGGTGACTATTTGACAAACCCTAGGTCATCTCAGCTACCTTTGTACTCGAGCATTAATGGCAAATTTTTCATCAAAAAGGCAGAATTTGATCTCATTTTTCACTACGAATTTAGAATATTCAGAGCGAAGAAGTTTCCAAGAGTGTGAAAGTGAGTTCAAGCAATTTGAAGTGATTTTCCAATGAAGAATTTGTTTAACGAAATCATTCACTCATTGAGCAGCAATGGCATCCGCAAGGAAAAGAAAGGCTCTGAAATGCTTATGAAGGGAGTAGAATGGAAAGCACCTAGCTTCAAGCTCGTTCCCACCATAACTGAATCGCTCGATCTGCATGGAGCCCAATCAAAGATTCCACCAAAGGTACTACTTATAAACAACATTCGTACTCATTTCAAATGCACTGTTCAAGAGATAGGGACACTAGATATGGATAATGCCCTAGCCGAGTTATGCATGGATGGAACCCTCAAACTCGAGTTCAAACATCTGGAAACCAAAGGTTTGACTCATATCCCGCATTTGCCAAGGAACTTTCAAATGAAATAGATAAGATACATTTTAAGCCGTGTGCATAATGGTCAAATGTGGTTAGAGCAACCTGTCCTAATAACAAAGAAGATGATTCATAAGATCATGGGTTTACCTATGTTAAGCAAATCCAAAACCCTAAGTCGAGATGAACTTTAGAAGCTGACCCTAGCCAAATGGGATGGCAGAGGATTGAAACCTAACAATGTATCTGATGCAGAGCTAAGATTTGGAATTTATTTAATTGCATATAAGATGTATAGTTCCAATAGATTGAATAGCGTGCCCTGTGAGGCTGTAGACTTAGCCTATAAGGTCGTGAAGAAAAACATGGAGTTTGACCTAGCAGATGTGCTGTTGAAACAACTTAATAAGAACATGGATAGTATAAGGACCTCAAAAACCAACTCTTGTAAATTTGGTTCTTTGTTAGTTTGTTTATTTTTCTATGTACAAAAGTTTTTCCCTTCAAAAGGTACAGTTGTATGGAGAAAAGATATTCCGATTTTGTATCAAATAAATAAATTTGTAGCAGAAATGGGTGAAAATTTTGATAGTATTATGGATAATTATTTTGAAGACTTCAAGGAAAGAATGAATAACAGATTTAGAATTCCTCCAAAGCTTGTTGAAGATTATAAGGATGATGTATGCTTCATGGTTGACTGTGACAAGGTATACATTCAGGCAGTCAGACCTTGAGTTGCATGGGTGAAACCTCTTCCCTATGAGGTAAATATTGATGAAACTAGAGATATCATAGATGCACTATTAAATGAGCCAATAGACCCAAGGCAACAAATTTTTGGAACCTATGATGAAGCTAAGGCCAGAATTGAGCTTGAAATCAAGCTACCATGGGCCATAAGAAAGGGCAAGAGGAAAATAGCCAAATTAAAAACTTCTACCGGTCCTCTTATGCTCACTGAGGGAAAAGGTGAAGATGAAGAAGGTGAAGAAGAAGAAGGAGGAGAAGAAGGAGGAGAAGAAGAAGGAGAAGAAGAATCTACAGAAGAATAGCCAAAGAAGAAAGGTAAGGTAATCATTACCAAACCTAAGAAGAAACCTACTATAGTGTTTTCTAGAAGAACCAGGAAAGGTAAGCAGGAACCTATACTAGTCAGGCCTGCACCCTCATTTGAGCAAAGGCTCAAACAATTGGAGGAAGGAGCTGGCATCACAAATTTCAAAGCATTGAAATTTGAAACTAGAACTGATGCTGAGAAAATGCAGATTGAGGAGCTGGTACTTAGTAAGATGGGTAAATGGAAATACTCCCCAGACTAGATTGCCCCTCAAATCTCAAAAGAACTACTGGAGAGATTGCAATCGAGATGGGAGTTAGCCACCCAAACGGTAAAAGATATTTATGAGCAATCCCTGAAGAATCTCCGACCAAGTCTCACTGGAGCATAAGTAAAAAATGAAATGAAAAGCCATGAAGGTAAAATGATGATCAGATTCCACACCTGTTTGATTTTGATTAAAGACATTGAACATGTTGTAAATGATGCTACAAACATGTGGAAAAATATCTATCATCTACATAAGCCTAGTGAAGACCCAGTAGAAATTAAAGATGATGATAGCAACAATGATGATGAGCTTGATAGCACTCCATCCATCACAGTCTCACCAGGAGAACTGCATGCACTAATGGAAAATAAAGAGGAAGAAGAAAAGGAGGAAGAAGTTGAAGAGGCAGATAAGGAGGTAGATGATCCGGTGAAAATTGTAGCAGTAGTTATTGCATCCCTTCCTCACTCTCCACCAAAATCTGTTACTATAGAGACAGCTTCCACTAGTGAGATTGTGAGCACTACTGCCACATCAATTGCTCAATCTTCACCAATCTCCTCCCAGCTCCAGGTATTCCCAATGCAAGTGCCAAGCACTTCATCTACCGAGCTACAAGAAACTTCTTCAATTACCAAGTCATCCACTGCAGCAGTCACTACATCAGAAGTATCAATTCCTCCTACAGTATGTATAGTAAGTTTTCCAGTTTGCTCTCCAATTTTGTCAACTTCAGCTACATTAGCACCAATTTTTGCACCAGTAAGCTCTTCAATTGTAAATATTCCAGTATGCACATCAATTTTGGGAAGTATATCAATTTTGGATACATTTAGCCCCTCTCTCAGTCTTCCTTTAGTTGGTCCTATTCTAGTTTTGATAGCTAGTCCAACCTCATCAACCATTGTCTCTATTTTCAAAGACAAAGATGTTAGTACAGCAGAAAAACCAAAGACTCCATTAAAATTTCTGCTTACAGGCAAGACAATTGATGAGGATGTAGACCTGGATACTGAAATTGTCATTCCCAAGATAGATACAGATACTGCTTCAGTTGATGAACTAAGACTGCTCAGTCAACGCATAGAACTGAAGGCAAAGCAAAAACAACTAAGGAATGAGAGAGATAGAGAGTTTAAAATTATTGATGAAGCAAAAAATATAATTACTAAGGCTATAGGTGTTGATGTTGATACTTCTCAACACATTTTTCTACAATTAGAAAAGGTAGTCAATAAATTCAATGAGGATGCCTCCAGTCAAGAAAAGTTGATAGAGAAGGCAGAAAAGAAGTTTGATAATAAGTTGCTTGAGCACATTGCTCAGCATATAGCAATAAAACAGGTTGAATTAACCACAGTTTTGGCCAACATTGAATTTTTTTTTAATAATGTAACATCTCTTTTTGCTAAGCTTTGTGATGTTACCGAGTATACTAAGGAAATAAGAGAGAAATTGAATAAGATAGATGAGGATTTGAAGGCAAGCACACAACACCTGAAGCTTGACCCCAGTTCAACCTCATCTCATCACCTCAAGATCAAATTTTTGTCAGAGAAGCAAGAAAAATTGCTGAGAGAAGAGTCAAGGATCCGATCTACATTGTTAGATATTCAGAATATGATCCTTCCCATCATGGACACAATGTAGAAGCACATTGCCCATTCAAAAACATTGATCCATGACAACAATTTCTTCGTTGCAGACCATGTGATTGAACTCTCTGCAAAAGTTCAAATAGCTCTATCCACATATAAAATCTTGCAAGAGAATTGGGATAAGACTCTGCAACTCATTCTCCAGGTACATTCAGAGTTTATCTCACATTTTGGAGTCTCTATGTAAATGCATTATTTTATTCTTTGGCATTATTGTCAAAAAGGGGGAGAAAGAGATACTTAGGAAGAAATATTGGTGAGATAAATGTACAAAGGGACAAAGAGATACTGTGAATAAAAGTCATATAACTCATGTAAATACCTTGTGTATATTGTATGGGGGAGTTATATGTAAGGAAGTCATGTATATTCAATAGAATCAGTCATTAGTATGTTAGATATTGTATATAAGTTTTGGCTCATAAGTGTTTTTGTCACTAATGCCAAAGGGGGAGATTGTTGGAATTATGATATATTTGTCATTAGTTACAACACTTATTCGATTCTGAATGATTACCGAGCTCATCACTCAGTCTATAGTTTATACCGAGTATTCTTTTGAAAACCGAGCATATGGGCAGTTCAGCAATATTTATCAAGTTCATAATGGTTACCGAGTAGAACAGTGTTCTCCAAGCAGTTAGTGGTTACCGAGCTTTGCAGTGTTTACCAAGCAGTTAGTGCTCACCGAGTCATTAGTAGAACTTAGTGTTTACCGAGTGATCAAGGTAAACAAAGAACTTAGTGTTTACCAAGTGATCAAGGTAAACAAAGAACTTAGTGTTTACTGAGTGATCAAGGCAATCAAAGGAATCAGTGTTTACCGAGTAAACAAGGTAAATGAAAGAATCTGTGTTTACTGTGTAAACAAGGTAAATGAAGGAATCCGTGTTTACCAAGTGAAGAAGGTTATAAATGGATTCATTTTTTACCAAGTGACACAATATTCACCGAGTCACCAATGGTTACCGAGTTCCAAGCTACTTAGAATGATTAGTATGGACCGTGCCTCTACTCTTACCGAGTGCATGACAATGCAGTGTATTGTAGTGGATGCCGAGTATTAGAAGGTCACCGAGTCAGTTTGAGGAACCCGAGTTTTCTACTATCTAGCTGACTCAGTAATGTTTGTTCACTTGTGATTGGCCGACCTTGCCAGTGTAAATATTGGAATGATATATATCATTTGAAATAATGAAATATTGATCATTATTGGTGTCATATTGCAATATTTTGAGAAGAGGAAAAGCGAATCACCAGCAGAATAGAGGAATACAGTAAGGTCAACAATTGATGCAGAAAAGCTATATCCATCACATCAAGTGATCAAAGCACAAGGGATCTTATCAGCAATCAGTTGTAACCAGATCCACTACTTCATCCTAACAGGTGAACCAATTTGTAAATCCTTTAACAGGGTAGACTTAACAGTCTTTTGTAAATCTCCTAACATAGTGCATACTTCATTGTATGTTTGTAAATCCTCTAACAAGGTGGATCTAGCAATCCTACTTGCTCCTAACAGGGCAGATCATCAGAAGTGATCATTGTAAGCCTTAACCGGCCAACTTTATACTACAGTATTGAAATTTTGTGGGCATCATCCCCACCCCAGTTTTACTTTCTAACTGGAAGGTTTCTGGGTCACCAAATCAGTGTGTTCATGTGTTATAAATGTTTTCATGCATACAGTAGATTAGATGGATGAATGGTGAATGTGTTATTATATAGAATTGAATTAAAAGTTTTAGGGTTACTGATTCACCCCTCCCCTCTCAGTAACCTTGTTAGTCTGGATTATTTCCAACATTTTTAATGTCTAGTTTAAGGATAACTATGATGGATTAGGATAACTATGATATATTTGTAGATTAGAAAGAAGTTTCACCTGAGAAGTAAGATGTTTAGAGTAATTTTTTTTAGCACATAAATTATTGATGAACAACTCTCTTAAAACCAATATGGATTAAGTGGTAGATGGATTTGTATGATCTAACCTGTTTGGTAGGATAAAATGGCTTTGATAACTGCAAATTTCAAAGAAGAAGCTATATAAATCTATGGGATGTTGGATGGAGGTAGAGGATGTTGTAATCAATCTAAGCCATAATGCTTCAGACAAAATAAATGACTATCTTTGTAATAATAGGATCTCCTACCAGTGACCCTAGTGAGGTAAGGTATAACAAGTTTTCAAAAAATTAATAAAATTATTTGGCTTCGATCTATTGCCCATCAAAAAAGAAAAAAATGGGTCATATTATTATCTCTTATTGATTTCTTTTTATAATTTTAGCACACTTTTTTTTTCTTCTTTCTTTTACCACTAATATATTGGGCATAATCTTGTTGCATTACAATAATTTTCTTTATAACTAAGGAATTTATACTTTATCTGAAGATTCTAGAATATATATTGTGTCTACTTTGAAAGTATGATCTCTCTATTACATGAATGTCTTAGATTGTATGATGTTTCTATGAGTTTTTCAGCTCAAGTCCAATGCTTTATGTTAGATCTACAATTGAGGACTTGTCCTCTAAGTTCAAACTTAACCATAAAAGTTGAGCTCATACTCTTCTACGTGTTTTTGTTGGCCTTTATTTTTTCTATTCTTCACTGATATCTGATTACCAATGGTATTTGGCAATTCCATGAGAGATTTGCCATTGTGTTCCATAGAGACATTGCCTTAGGACAACCCTCATAAATATGTGTAAGAAGATGAAGAATGATAGAAAAAAACTATAAAATATTTACTCCTTTTCATGTACCAAACTTAAATGTTTTGTTATGGATTGGTCTTTTGATGTTCTAGAATGAGAATGGATTAGTCTTTTAATGTTTTAGAATGAGAAAGAATTTTTTAATTCTAGATGCATAATAAACATGTTGAAGACTGCATTTGAATGCTACCATATAACATTAAATTATACAAAACATGTCTCTTATCAATTTAGTGTGGGAAAATAAATAGATATAGTAGACAGGCTTTTGAATTCAATTTCTTTAAAAGTTAAATTAAATTAAAGACCATAAAAATAATCTTAATTAAGAAACACTAGAATTTGTATATGCAATAAAATTAAATTAAAAAATAATATAAAATAATAAATATTATATATATATATATATTAAAAAATAAAATAAATAAAAAACTCAGAAATAAATCTAATCTATTTCCAAAATTTGAACAAAATTACATATTTTATAACCAAGTGACCGTTTCTCCCAAGCTCTCTATCCCCATTTACACTCGGAAACATAAAAATAAAAAAAGTGGATCGAAACAACAGTATCCCTTCTCCCCCTTTTTAAATAAAAACGGTGACGAATTACACTTCATCGTGATGGGCGGCAGGCATTTTCAGACTAAAATAAAAAGTTAAAAACTGGGATCAGGTGTCTCGATAGATTATTTTGCACTCAAACTGCATTATCAGCGTGCATAAAATGGGAGTGATCACAACCCAAACATCATCACTATGCTGCTTTTACTTCTCATTTTCATTCTGCAACAGATCAATCTTCAATATTTTCTCTGTCCTTCAAAATGCGGGCTTCCGCAGGTTTTCTGTTAAAATACCTCCTTTACTGTTTCTGTTATCATTTCGATTTAGTTATATGCAGATTTTGGAAGTGTATGTAAAATTTGTCAGGAGATTATTAGAGAATTAAAGTGGTGTTCAAGATGGAAATTTGTCAGAAAATTCCTTTCGGTTTCCACGAAAGGTGGCAAATGTCGACCAGAGGTCTTAAGTTTTCGTCGACGTTTGTGTTAGCTTTATATATGTTACTATTGTGTTTACCGGACGGGGTTTCCTCTCGCTCAAAGGAGAGCATTATAAATGGTAACTACGTATCCTGCTTTACCCACGACTGCTTAACGTTTTTGTTTTTGAAGACTTTCTGGAAAGATTGAATTTCTGTAAATTGTACAAGTTTGAGAAAAGATATGTTCTAATTGTGCTTCAAAATTATTTATCTCCTTGTTGGAGTGTTAATTCACACAGCATTACCTCGAACAAATAACTTTATGGTAACACCTTGAAATGCACTTGGAAGGTCTTAAGTTCGAGCCAGCGTTTGCATCAATTTTCTGAATCACTTGCTAGTGTGTGCAAAATATAGTGGAATCATATTAGTCCCCAGGAATGGACCACCATTTTCCTTGGTAGTATTACACTTTGTTTGGGTGTGCTGAGATAAACGATAAATTTGATGAATGAAATCTCAACAAATCAGCTATATCACTTACACGTTTGTTGGGTTTTAAGACATTGAATAAATTATTTGCGTTCCTTATTAAGGCTTCAATATTTAAATTTCGATAATAGCCACTTCCTACTTTTATTTTTAACGAATTCAAATTACCCTTGTTCTTTATGTGAGAATGAAAATTTCTGCCACTCTCACTCTGATGTGAGAATGCACTCTGTTACGAACAAAGATTCTAATTAAAGCTAGGTATTGAATCTTGTAATTTCTTTACATCTTTATATGTGTCCTCTGTTCTCGGTGGGAAAAACATGTGTTTGCTGTTTCTTACACAATTAGTAGATCAATTTAGCATCTAATTGCAAATCTATTTTGTAGGAAAACAAGATGTGACCAATTTGGCTTCAAATGCACTTGGACCCAAACAAATCCTGCCCGTGTTGTCCACTGCCCCTGCATCTGATGATGGTAGTAGCATGGGTTCCAATATTTCTATGATTTTGGCTGAGCATCGAACTAGGAGGCCTGATATTTTGTACAAATTCAGGCTGTATAAAGATGGATGGAACATCACCAACAAACATTACTGGGCTGTAAGTCCTTTGCATAACCTCATCCGAATGTGAAAAGTATCTCAAATAGTGTCAGTGCACTAAAATGAATCCATTAGTGACTGTTTTTTCTAACGAATCAAAAGAAAAAGAAAAAAGAGACATGGAATACTGATGGCCTTCAGATCCCCAATGTGAGAAACACGTTAAATGGAAGAGGGTTTAAAATCATCATACTCTCAAAATGCTACACTCCACTGCCCAAACCAATATTCAAGGTTTAGTCTTCCTCTTGGCAATTGGATAACCATAGAACTGGAATATTTTGAGTGCTGCTGCTGCTGCTGGCAATGTACCAAACCAAACCTACTTGGTTTTGAAATTTCATGGACTAATAGTTGTGCAGTAATGTTTTATATGATTGATTTCTTCATTTCTTCATAGTTTTGATAGTAAATGGCTTCAGGGAAAGGTAATACAATTCAAGAATTGGATTTCTTGACTCTAGCTATAATGATTTCTGTGACTGATAGTTATCATCTTTTAATCATTCTTAATATTTATACAGGGAACTGATTTTATCTTTTTTGCTCTTGCAGTCCGTTGGTTTTACTGGTGTTCCTGGGCTCGTTCTTTCTGTACTGTGGTTTATTGCATTTGGCTTGGCCTTTCTTGTGCATTACTTCTGCAGTCAATTAATTAAAGGCAAACAACAATACTTACTGATCTTAAATGGGGTTTCACTTCCACTGATAATTCTTTTCACATGTGCTGCAGTGTAATCTTCTCTCCGTCTCTTATATCATCCATTAGTTTTAGTCTTTAAATTTACAAAATGTATGCTTATATTCCTAAGTTGACTCTACATGGTACGTTAACTGATATATCTGTACACCTTAAGATTTCAAACTGTTAATATCTCAAACTAAAAATTTAGAATCATTTAGCATATTTAAATATCTGTTTTTTGTTCTGAGACGTGTCCTATTCATTGCCGTGGATGATCACAGATCACATCTGATTTGTATAAACATTCAACGTGTACAAACTATGACATGGTGTAAACTTGGTTGTTTGTTCACAATTTGCTCTCAAGCTTATATACTTTGTACTTACCTTGTAAACTGCAACCTTTATTATGACTTATTTGATATTATATTTGTTTCTATCTGAATTCTCTAGTGTGCTTTAAAGGAACCGCTAGTGATCTGGATTTAATTGTCTCTTTGCAGAGTGGGATGCATATTGCTTTCCTTGGGGCAGGATAAATTTCATCACGAGATATCCAATTCCATTGATTTTGTAGTTAAACAGTCAGATTTTACAGTTGAGAAGCTTAGGAACGTCAAAGGGTACCTAGAAGATGCAAAGATTATGAATGTATCTCAGAAATTTATCCCGGAAGATGAGCAACAGCAGATTGTTGAGTTGAATGAAAAATTGTCAATGGTAACAGCTGAGTTTGAGGAAAAAATTACAGACGATGCTGAGAAAATAAAGAAACCCCTCAATGCTCTGTAAGATATACATTTTTATTTGAAATTTCAGTCATATTATTAAAAGCCATCTGATAGAAGTTTCTACTAATATGATATTTCTCGAGGCTAAGACAACTTCAATCTTTATTTTGGCAGCCAAGATGCCTTGGCTGTAGTAGCTGGTGCAATGCTACTCCTGGTCATTATTGGTCTACGTATGTGCCCTTCTTTATCTATCAAAAATATGTACAGATGAAGCTGAAATAATTTCTCTGATTTTCGTCCTTTTTTCCCACTTATAATGTTCAAAAGTTTGATGTTTGAATTGATGTCTGTGATGATTATGACTAACAGCTTTGGCTGCTCTTGGTTTCAGGAACATTATTTGTGTGTAAGTACAATTCCTTTTTCAAGTTTTATTGTTGCCCCTTTGAAAATTCAATTTGGTTATTGTAAAATTTCATATTTTCCTCTATTTTTAACCTTCATAATTTGACAAGTTCAAACAAATTTTTCTGTTCTGGCAGATTGATTATTATTGGATGGCTACTTGTTGCAGTCACATTCATTCTTTGTGGGGCATTCATTGTACTTAACAAGTAGGTAGCCATTTTGTTGAATGCAAGCTCATGTATGGATGCTTACATTTGTTAAAATTGTACAGTTGAAAACTGGATTGTGTTTTCTAGTTTGGGAGGTTCTTTGATTTGATGGTAGAGGAGGATTCATATCATACAACTGAGGGAAATATTAACTCTGTATAACTATGAATACATAGTACCTTAAGCTCTAAGAAAATAGAAAAGAATACAAAATGCTATTGCAATTTAGTTTCACTGAAGACAATTTCTATTGAAACAAAATCAATAGTTTATCAGACAAATACCACCCAACCATATGAATATGATATTAGATCTAGAGAGCCACCTTGAACAGTTCACCATCCATATTAGGGCATAAACATAACATATAAAGATGCTGCAAAACTTTAGACAAGTATTAAGATGATTTATATCAAGTACCAACAACTATAAGGTTGCTTGACCATTATTGAATAGAAAAGCTAGTGTCTGGCAGGATGTGAACAGACCCTGACTGCACACCAATTCTGCCAACAACCATGAAACTACTCTGTATCTTTAAAGTTTTGCTGGTTTATGCGATTGCAATCAACTGGAGTTGAAGTTAACATAGGTACAAAATTATCCTCACAATTACATCTTTACTTGGTTTTCCTCACAATTATATTCTTTACTAATTCCAGATTCCTCCATGAAAACAAGGTCTCAACTAATGTGGAAGTCTTTGTTTCTATATAGTGGCCAAGTATATTATACAGAAACTGCCTCATTTTGGCTTACCCACGGTAGACACCACCATCCCTAGTTCAAGGAATCTACAAGCTTCAAGAATGCTATGACGGGTAAGAACCTCTATAGGTATCTGCACCTCAATTAGTCCCAATCTTTCCTACTATTCCCACACTTAACTGCTTTCTAATCCTTTATTCAACATGCCACACAGTTTTGAAATATGCATTTCTTTGTACACTTCATACCAAGTAACTAAGGTCGATAATTTTGTCAGCAAGAATAATTATTTTACTTCAGGGGAAGAGGCTGTAAACTGTCAGGGGAAGAGGCCAGTAGTGTAACAAACGTTTTTTCATAACAAAAACAAAGACAGTTTATAAAGAGATTTTTTCCAACATTCATTGAATAGATAACTAAATTCCTTTTTATATGACTTTAACTGTTTTAACTATCAACGATTAACTGAAATAACCATGTTCAACTGAGATAACCATATCAATGATCAACTGAAGAACCTAAATTAATGATTAACTAAAAATAACTATATCCATGATCAACTAAAATAACTAGATTAACGATTAATTGAAAATAATTGTATCCATGATCAACTGAAATAACTAGATTAATGATTAACTGAAAATAATTGTATTTAACAATAACTATAATAACAATTAGCTATCCTCTTATGCATATAAATAAAGTAAATGCATAACATGAAAAAGAAAGAAGAACATACGAGAAGTATCTGGTGGGTCTTTTGGTAAGAGGAGAAGCATTAACTTAGATGGTGCAGGAGCACCCACATAAAGTATTTAGGTCAAGTTTTATGCACGAGATGACTTGAGAAATTTATTCTGATTTTGTCATTAGGATAAGATCTTTTCTTGGAATTTGTTTAGACCCTTGTGGGGTCATTCTTGCCTATTCTATATTAATCTAGAATTTTCTATATTGTAATAATCTAGAATGTTCCATAGACTATCGTAGAAAGTATAAATAGAGTTTTTAGGTTTAGGTTTAGGTTTAGGTCAAGTTTTGGAGAACAAAGTTTTTGGATACGAAGTTACAAGGAGAAGAAATCTGTAGGAGAGCAAATGTATTTACTGTTCATTTGAAGAATTAATTAAGAAGAAATTTTAATATATATTTCTTGCTGGTGCTAGTTCTTTTTTGATATTGCTTCCGTTAAATTTATCTCTGCATCATTTTTGACATCAGAGCTTGGCGAAAGCTCCTGAGGCAATTAGATTTTATGTCTTGATCAGAGTTAGAAACTGAAACATCAAACATGGTCACTAATGCTGAACTGGCAAAGAAGATGCAAGAACAGGAGAAAATCAATAAGTGGTTATTAGATGAATTTGAGAAGATGAAGGGTCGGATGGAAAAGAAAGCAAAGGTTTCCTCGGAGCAAGAGGAAGAAGGGGAAGAAGAGGATACCCCTGAGCAAGAGGTGGTTAACTTACCTATAGACCAGAGATACTTTATAGAAGCCCTTGAAAGAGTTGGTAAGAAGGATGCCAAAAGTGACCTACCCATCTTCTCAGGAAAGATGGATGCTGATGCTATTGTGGATTGGATAGAAGCCTTGAACAACCATTTTGAATGTGAAAATATAGCAGAGAAGGATAAGGTAAAAATTGCCAAGTCAAAGTTGAAGGGACTAGCCCTCACTTGGTGGAATTTCATTCAAGGGGAAAGGGTCAAAGAAGGTAAGAACATGATAACTTCATGGGAAAGGATGTGTGCCAAGGTGAGAGACACATACTTACCTGAGGATTATGAAATCCAACTTCATTGACAGAGACAAAGTTTAAGACAAAAGGAGCTAGATGTCACTACCTATATTGAAGAATTCCAAAAACTAAGCTTGAGGGCAAAGCAGAGTGAATGTGAAAGTGTAAAAGTTGCTAGATATCTCAATGGATTGAGGTTGAACATTCAAGAAGAACTTAATTTATTATGTCCAGATACAATACAAAAATGTTATCAACTAGCATTGAAGGTGGAAGCCAAATTGAAAAGAAGGCAAGAACAAAATAGCAGAGGAAGAGGAAGAAATCAAAGGGGAAGAGAAAATTTTCAAGGAAGAGGACAAAATCAAGAAGATCATAAGGAGATAAAGCAAGAAACCAGTCAAAGTGAAGGAAATTTCAGAGGTAACTTAGAGGTAGAAGAGGCAATTCAAGAGGTGGATTTGGTGGCAGAAGGGCGAGTCCGATTGTTTGTTTCAATTGCAATAAAGAGGGACATTATGCATCTAGGTGTCCAGATAGAGCCAGTTCAAGTTCACAAGGTGAAAGAAGAACACATTTGTTACAAGATGATGAATACCAAGAGAAGGAGATGGCTAACTTAGATAGTGTACCTGAAAGAGGAGAAAGTTTAATGATGAGAAAAACACTTTTGAAAGTGCCTACTACCATGGAACCACCACAAAGGAAAACTATCTTTAGGACTACTTGCAAAGCTGGAGGTAAGGTATGTAAAGTCATTACTGATTCAGGATCTACTGAGAATTTAGTTTCTCTTGAGATGGTTGAGAAGTTAAAACTTAGGAGAATAACTCATCCTTTTCCTTATAAGGTTTCATGGCTAACAAAGGGTCAACAAACTCTCATAAATGAGCAAGCATGGGTTGATTTTCAGATTGGAAAGTATAAGGACAAAATTTTGTGTGATGTAGTTGACATGGATGCATGCCACCTATTATTTGGTAGGCCCTGGCAGTATGATTTGCAGGCACAACATGATGGAAAACTCAATATATACACCATCAAGAAGGATGGAAAGGTGATTAGATTGATTCCGTTTGCTGACCATGAGGAAGTGGAAGAAAATAAAGAGAGGGAAGCCAAAATTATGATGATTGATAAAAATGAATTCTTACGGGACATGAAGGATGAACCTAAGCCTTGTTTTCTTTTGATGCCTAACCCACAACCACAAGAACCCTTTGGAAATGACAGAAAGAAGGCTGAAACAAAGAAGGCAATTCCTAATGAAGTGAAAGAACTTTTGGATAAATATGAAGGTTTGATTTCGGAAGGTATGCCAAAGTCTTTACCACCTATATGAGACATTAGTCATTGTATTGATTTCATTCTTAGAGCTACTTTACCCAATAAGGCTGCATACAAGATGACAACACAACAAAATGAAGAGATTGCTAGACAAGTAAAGGAGTTACTCAATTTTGGCTTGATTACAAAAAGCTTAAGCCCATGTGCTGTACCTGTTGTTTTGGCACCCAAGAAGGAAGGAACCTAGAGGTTGTGCATTGATTCTAGAGTCATTAATAAGATTACAATCAGATATAGGTTTCCAATGCCAAGAATTGAAGATTTGCTTGATTGTTCGAGAGGTGCAAAGTATTTCTCCAAGATTGACTTAAAAAGTGGGTACCATCAAATAAGGATAAGAGTTGGAGATGAGTGGAAGACAGCATTCAAAACCAATGATGGATTATATGAGTGGAAGGTAATGCCATTTGGAATCTCTAATGCTCCTAGTACCTTCATGAGACTTATGAATGAAATACTCAAAGACTTCAATGGCAAGTTCGTCATAGTATATTTAGATGACATATTAATTTTCAGCAAGACAAAGGAAGAACACCTAGAGCACATTGACATGGTTTTGAGAAGACTTCATGGGGAGAAATTAGTAATAAATTTGGAAAAGTGTTTGTTTATGCAAGAGGAGCTGACATATCTAGGTTTTGTGATCTCCCAAGGTAGCTTGAAGATGGATAAAGAAAAGGTAAGTGCTATACTATCCTGGCCACCCCCAAGAAGTTGGAGATGTTAGAAGCTTTCATAGTCTTGCTACATTTTATAGGAAATTCATAAGAAATTTCAGTCATATATGTGCTCCTATGTTAGAAACTATTAAAGGAGGAAGGGAGTGTAAGTTTGCATGGAGTCAATCAGCAAATGAAGCTTTTGAATTGCTTAAGAAAAAGGTTAGTGAGCAGCCAATTCTTTCTTTACCTGATTTTAACAAAGTTTTTCAAGTAGAATGTGATGCTAGCAAGGTTGCTATAGGAGCAGTTCTTAGTCAAGAAGGAAAACCAGTGGCTTTCTCAAGTGAAAAACTCAATGAAGCTAAGCAGAAATACTCTTCATATGACCTAGAAATGTATGCATTGGTTCAAGCTCTCAAAAGGTGGAGACACTACTTGTTACCAAAGGAGTTTGTTGTGTATACTGATAACCAAGCACTTAGTTTTCTGAATAGCCAAGACAAATTAAGTCATAGGCACATGAAATGGATGGAGTATTTACAGGCATATACCTTCACCATCAAGCATAAGAAGGGCATATCAAACAAGGTTGTTGATGCTCTTAGTAGACAGAATCTAGCTGTCTCCCAGATATAGCTAGAAAGTGTGGGAATTGAAGCACTCAAGGACATGTATGTAGCAAATCCAAATTTTAGCGACATCTACAAGGCATGTATGGAGTTTGGTGAAAGATACCATGCTGATTTTCCTGATTTTTTGATACAAGACAGACTTCTTTTCAAAGGAGGACAACTATGTGTACCCAGGTGCTCTATGAGAACAAACATTATCAAAGAGAAGCATAGTGGAACAATGGGTGGACATTTTGGTTTGGGTAAAACCTTAGAATTGGTTAGAAGGTACTACTACTGGCCTAAACTTCAGACTGATGTTAGAAACTTTGTGGAAACATGTATGATTTGTCAAAGGGCCAAAGGAAGGATTACAAATGCAGGGCTTTATCAACCTTTGCCAATACCATCTAGACCTTGGGAAAGCATAACGATGGATTTTTTAATGGGGTTGCCACGAACAGAAAAGGGGCATGATAGTGTATTTGTTGTAGTAGATAAGTTCAGCAAAATGGCTCACTTCTTACCATGTAAGTCGACCAATGATGCTTCTCATATAGCAGATCTCTTTTTCAAGGAAGTCATAAGGATTCACGGGCTACCTCTCAACATAGTTTCAGACAGGGATGTGAAGTTTGTAGGACACTTTTGGAGAACTTTATGGAGAAAACTTGAAACCAATTTATCATTCTCATCATCCTACCACCCTCAAACTGATGGCCAAACAGAGGTAGTTAATAGAACATTGGGCAATTTGTTAAGAACACTCACAAGACAACATGCAAGAAAATGGGATGTAATCTTACCCCAAGCTGAATTTGCATATAATGACTCCATCAATAGAAGTACAGGAAAGTCACCATTTCAAGTGGTATATGGAATTCATCCTAGAGGGATTTTTGAGTTAAGAGATATGAGTTCATAGCAACAAGTTAGTGCCCAAGGAGAAGAATTTTCTACTGCCATAAAAGATATCCATGATGAAGTCAAAGCACAACTCCAACAAACCTCTAACAAGTATAAGAAGCATGCAGATCAGAAATAGAGACACTTAGAATTTGAAGTGGGAGATTTAGTATGGGAAAATCTCAAGAAGGAGAGGCTACCAAAAGGTAAATCTACCAAACTTATGTTGAGAAAACTAGGTCCTTGTCAAATATTAAAGAAGTTTGGACCAAATGATTACAAGATTCAATTGCCCCCTGAGATTGACATTTCTCCCATCTTCAACATAGCAGACCTCACACCATTCAAAGCACCCACTGAAGAAATTGATATAGGACAGATTGCTGATTCATAAGACATTCAACGTCTACCATTTAAGCAGACACCACAACTAGAAAGGATACTTGACACCGAAGTCCTAAAGCAGAGAAGAAGAAAGGAGTCCAAACAGTATTTGGTAAAACTCAAAAGTTATTCGGATGTAGATGCTGAGTGGATGACCGAACAAGATATCAAGAAGCAGGGTACCACTCTACAAGAGCTCATCTCAAGTGGGCTTGAGATAAAATTTCCTGGGGAGTATGCTGCAGGAGCACCCACATAAAGTATTTAGGTCAAGTTTTATGCACGAGCCGACTTGAGAAATTTATTCCGATTTTGTCATTAGGATAAGATCTTTTCTTGGAATTTGTTCAGACCCTTGTGGGGTCATTCTTGCCTATTCTATGTTAATCTAGAATTTTCTATATTGTAATAATCTAGAATGTTCCATAGACTATCGTAGAAAGTATAAATAGAGTTTTTAGGTTTAGGTTTAGGTCAAGGTTTGGAGAACAAAGTTTTTGGATACGAAGTTACAGGGAGAAGAAATCTGTAGGAGAGAAAATGTATTTACTGTTCATTTGAAGAATTAATAAAGAAGAAATTTTAATATATATTTCTTGCTGGTGTTGGTTCCTTTTTGATATTGCTTCCATTAAATTTATCTCTGTATCATTAGGCTTAACTTCCAACCTCGGACCATACTTATCCCCACACAATCTATTGAATTAGAAAGGCCCTCCCTACCCCAAGATTGGGCTTGGGATATTCTTAGTCCAGCCACCTGAGCATTCTGGTGTTTAGAATGTCCACACAGTTATGGACGGACATGTCTGCATAACTGGCACCACTGACATCAAGTGATCAATAGATGGAAAACATGTCTTTACACTACCTTGGCCAAGGTTTTCTGATGGGTTCAATGACCCGATCATCACCGCTAGACTTGACAATAGGAAAACATTAATAAAGATGAGCATGAGCTATTAAGTAAGACTTTAATTTATTTAATCATATTTGATTTCACTTCTGTGTGCTTGCAGGTTTCATCTCACCTCTTTACCTTTACATGGCTATTCAGTCGATGAGTCCCTGCTATTTTGGAAATTCTGAGCAATTTTCTCTATTCATTAATTCTAAAAGGATTCCTTGAATAATATATCTTATCACAGACTGACTTGGAAAAATATACTCTTTTAGACCAGCAAAAACATTATTGAATTTTGATTTCCATATGATATATTTAGATCAAGATTTATTGTATTTAAATTTCTCTTTTCTCAAGAGGTTATATCCGATATTATCTATGATGATTATATCTACAGGCTAGCTTTTATGGAAGTTGGAAAAACAGTAGCAATTGACATGAAAAATATTCAGCAAAACTTGAAAAATGTTTGATTACATAACCTGAGACTATTATGGAAAAGAAAGGAAGTAGGAGCCTAGCTAGCCGCTATGATTCAGCCTCCCACAAACGTTCTTTGGGTGGCAATATCCAATGCATAAATGTATCACATTTTTTGCAATCAAGATTGTAAAATAAAACTTGGAATGCTATGGGCAGCAGTGATTTTTCAAATGATATTGTTAGAGTAAATAATTAATTAATTATTTATTAATTATTTATTCTATTATTTAAGCTTACTTAGGTAAATGCATGTATTTAATAGTTGTAGAGATAAGTTGTTGACAACACGGGAGTTTGTTCCCTTCTAGCATGTTCCACCTTTTTGTGGAAAGTGTGCTTAGTTGTCAACCTTATCTTCTACCACCTTTCAAGCTTGTTCTACAAGCTTCCTTGAGGTCTTTATAAATGACCTCTCTCTCATTGTAAATTCATTCCATTCACATAGAAATTCTAATTTCCTATTGTGAAATACTCTCTTGTGTCGTATTTGCTTCAAGCTTTTTGCTTCCTAGGTTTCTCTTTAGCAAGCTATTTGCATTGCAGGTAATCTTGGTGCACTTCCAGAGTTGGATTCTCAACTCCTACATGGTATCAGAGCCTCTCTGCTGCTGCTTCGTTGAAAGTTTTTTAAAACCACGATTCGGAGACACAAACCCTAGTTTGTTTGTGCATTTTTCTTCAATCTGGGGGAAGAGCATTTTTTCAGAGCACTTTGGGCCCAAACGGACACTGCCATTGGATCCAAAAGGTTGTTTACAATCAAGATTCATATAAAACTTTCCAATTTTGGAGACAAGGCTCCAGGAGGCAAAATGTTTTCATTTTAGGGCCTTCCATACGGTTGTACAGATGCAGAGCATTTAAAAAATAAAATAAAAAATAATTTGGGCCGGCCGCTTGGCAGCCACCACCGCAACACCCAATGGCCGCTTGCCTCAGCCGGTTGCACCTCCCTTCATCCACTCCAGCGCTGCCGCTGCCAGTGGTCCACCCTGACTCTACCCACCGCAATGGCGCCACTTTTGTTTTGCCACTCTGTCGGGTGTTTTCGCTTCTACGCCGCCCGTTACACAGTCATCCGGCACGTCTACAGTCTGTCTAGTTAGTGCTAACTCAGCGATTGCGTGACCCCTGTTTGGTGTACAGTCGGCAGTACACGTCTGCACCTGTGTCAGCTGCCAACGAGGAGTTTCTGCCCCATCAGCACCAGTTAGGGTGTGACATGTGGCAAGGCTTCCACGTGGCCCCTGCCACGTCACCATGTTGACTCAGCATCTTTCCACATGGCACCCTTTTTTGCTGCAATAGCTGCCAAGCTTTCAAATTTTTTGCCATAGAATGCTGACGTCAACACTGCATCACCACCAGCACCTCTCTAGGGTCTATTTTGACCTAACTTCGGTTTTTTGGCCATAACTTGAACATATGGAGGTATTTTTCCGATTCAAAAGAAGTGTCGCAAAGTTGGTTCTGAGATTGAAACATTGGTGTAGGTATTTTCATGTTTTGATGTAGTTTTGTTGCCTTTTTTTTTCAGTTGAAGTCCGAAGTTTTTTTTTTTACTCCGGCATGCATATCTTTTGCATCCCATGTCAATTTTTTGAAAATGTTATATTTTTAGAAATTTGGTTTTGTCACCTTTTCAGAAATGTAGTCTTTTTCCTTAGATTCTGGCCCATGCTCTTTCTATCATATTTTTGACATTTTTGCTCTATGGTGGATATCTTGGGTGTTTTAGGTCCGAGGATCATTTTCTTGGCATGGTTTCTTTTGTTTTTGGCTGTACTTTCTTTTGTGTCAGCTTTTTCTTTGTTCTAATCATTGTAGACATCATTTGTAAGCTCTTTTGTATACGCACTGAGATAAAGTGTCACTTTTTCATTCGGGTTCATGAATGTTGTTTTTTGAGTCAGTTGTACATGCACTATTTTTATAAAGCACAATGGGGAGGATAGTTGTTTGTTGTTTTAGGCCTTCTACCTTTGTCAAGTGAGTGTCCCTTCCACAACATTAGCCCCATGCAGTGTCATTGTGACCGTGTCTTTATAAGTGTTTCTTCCTCTTCCTCTCTCGTCGTTCTTGGTTCTGTTTACAGGAGATTTTTGGTCCACCTTCTCAATTGCCTGTCATTTCACCCTATCTGCATTAAGGGGGGGTTATGCTGTTTTTCTAATGCATTCTTGGTTCGATGGTTCGATAGTGTGAACTATGTATTTAGTGGTTGATCTTATATACGAGGCGATTGTAGTGGCTGGCTACTTATGCATTTCAGTGAGATGGATCATCTACCATATAGACACGCTCGGTTCGTGCCTTCTTCTTCCATGGAGGTTCTTCAGATTAGGAATTTTTTTCTGATGGAAGATTTTGCAATTTCTTCATGCTTAGTGATGTTCTTTATGATCACTTTTGTTCCTGTTTTAGGGGACATTCCCCTAGTTGGAGGCTTCTTCAGTTCTTCACTAGGTTCTTACCTCTTTTTGGGGGACAGTTTTTCTCACGTGGTTTTCTCTCTTTCCCCATTTTCAGAGGTTGCATTTCTTTGCATTGTACATGGGTACCTAACATGGCCTTGTTGCCAGGACCCATTCTGCATTTTCATCTTAGTTTTGTGAGCTTAAGGCATTCCCCAAAGTTGTACTTAAGGGGGGGTGTTAGAGTAAATAATTAATTATTTATTCTATTACTTAAGCTTACTTAGGTAAATGCATATAGTTAATAGTTGTAGAGATAAGTTGTTGACAACACGGAAGTTTGTTCCCTTCTAGCATGTTCCACCTTTTTGTAGAAAGTGTGCTTAGTTGTCAACCTTATCTTCTACCACCTTCCAAGCTTGTTCTACAAGCTTCCTTGAGGTCTTTATAAGCAACTTCTCTCTCATTGTAAATTTATTCCATTCACATAGCAATTCTAATTTCCTATTGTGAAATACTCTCTTGTGTCGTATTTGCTTCAAGCTCTTTGCTTCCTAGGTTTTTCTTCAGCAAGCTATTTGCATTGCAGGTGATCTTGGCGCACTTCCGAAGTTGGATTCTCAACTCCTACAAATATTTGCAGGTTCTCGACTTATGAATGAAAGTCGGAAATGAGAGGGAGAGAGTCGAAAATGAGAGAAAGGCAGTCGGGTGCTTGAAAAAGATACATCTGCCTCTCACTCACGATTTCTTATAAAAGAATAATGTGACTCCTTGGCTTTCGTAACATAAGAATATCTTGGCTCTTTGAATGCCAATTAAAAACGCCAAGTGTTAAATCGATTTTAAAAGAAAAAGAAAGAATAAAGGTTGGAAGAAGATTTGAAGATTATAATTCGAAGATAAAGATTATCGTTTATATTTATCTATGTACACATAGATATATGGGTGAGGTGACATCATTTTATCATAAGAAAATAAAATTATGGTGTCACTTCATTTTTATGTCTATATGTACATACATAGGTATATATTATAATAATATGGTGAAAAATCATTTAAAATCCTTTGAGTTACGTATTATATTTTAATTAAATTATTTTATGTTTCTTAAATTGTTTATTTAATAGCTCATGCGGGTCCTATAGCTATATCCTAAAGTTCAAGTCATTAGGTCTTTTCCAAAGAAGTTTAAGGTCATACCTATCAATCCTATTGACTGGACTAAGTTAGTATCCCATTCCATTGATCCCGTTTAGCAATGCTTCCCCTCCTCATCTTCTCTTGCAATCGCCTGTGAAACACTTCCGCCATAATAACAAGTGTCATAATAATTTTCATATAAACATTTAAAAGACTTTAATTCTTAACCATAATTCCAAAATCAAACAACTGCTAAACATCATATAACAAATAATGGCTAACGACCATCTTCACTAACAGTTAATACAATGGATATAAATAACTACCTACTTCACATGATTATAAAAGAAAAACTCGTTAAATCCAACGACAATGAGAAAATTTAAAATTAGGTCAAAATTTGAGATGTAACAAGTAGGATAACATTATCTGCAAATAGGAGAATGGAGATCAAACTAATCTAAACAACACCCATCAATGGGGTTCGAGGAGTTCACGAGGAAGTCCTCGAGCTCGTTGATATACATACCAAATGGAGTGGGCGAGAGGGAGCACCCCTCTTTGACCTCGATAGTGCTCTGGATCGGAACTAAGAACTCCTTAGGAGTCCTAAATCTACCAACCATAGACTCATAGAGTCTCATTATAGAAGCCAATAACATATCCAAAATCCCAATCTCACTAAGTCTCTGAAACAGGGCCATCTTGGGAATGGAATCAAAAGCCTTCATAAAGTCTACAAAACAACAATAGACTTTCTCGGAATGGTGCCTAGCCTCCTCGATAATAGCCCATAGAGTGAAGATGTTATCCGTAGTCTGGTAGTCAGCTCAAAAACTGGCTTGGCCTCTTGCTCTACAACCTCTCCTGACAAGTTCATTGGATAACATAGTGTTTAGAGTTGTGGCAAATGTACGCCAGATCATGATGGTCCTATAGTTGCTAGGGTTAGAGACAGGCCCAAACTTATAAATAGGATAAATCACATGTCTCGACCAAAATTCAGGAAAACCAATGCAAACCACTTTATTAAAGAGTGTAGGGAGGTAGGAGCCAAGGACCGAGGCACCAAGCTTGAAAAGTTCGGCCTTCCTCGTCCACCATTCTACTGCATCTCATGGATTTGATGGCCTTGTAAACACTGGAGGGGTGAACAGATGGCAGTAAGGAGGCAAAGTGGGATGGAGAGATGGCTGGTTAGGATTTTCATAAAGCGTAATTGTGTGGCAGGTCAGGGAGTGGAAGTCAAGGATGAAGGGTGGAGGGAACACTGAGAAAATAAGGTGTGCTAGAAGATCTAGGGATTGCAAATAAGCATGGAGCAAAGGGATCTGCACTGAAAAGAGATGAAGGGTTGTTTCTTATAGTGAAGAAAACAAAGGTAAGAATAGCGCAAAAGGGTGAAATTAGGGGAATGGGTCTCAAAAGTGAAGCGAATGGAGTGATGGAACGATTCGCAATTAGTGTCGAACCATTGGTTCATAGGGCAAGTATTTCAACACTTAGATCTATGAGAAATGGGAGAGCGGTGGGGGATAGAAAGGATGGAGGACTCCCAAATGGATTCAGCAAGTGAGTCAAACATGGAGGAGACCTCGCACAAATCACTGAAACAAGCAGGTGACAACAACCTCCAAAGATAGAAGGAAAAAAGCTCACCATCACCCTCAGTAAAGCGAAAACGAGTAAAGAAGCATGTAACGATAGATGAGAGGCAAGGGGGCAGAGGAGAAGGTGATAGGCAGGGAGATGCGCGGGGCTAAGGAGAAGGCGATAGGCAGGGGGAAACATGGAAAACAATTCTAAGAAGTGCATGGTTGACAAATGGGAGACTTGAAACGGTGAAGCTGTGAATGGATTGAATGAATGAGGAAGAAGTGAGGGCATAGTCCACAACACTCGCGCCACCCCCATGGGGCCAGTAGGTAAAGAGCTCAGACCCAGGGAAGGAAGATAGACCATTCAGAATGAACAAGCTAGAGAACTCACAAAGTTGGAGGAGGTGGCAACCGTAACAGGAAAGCGGCGCAAGAGCATCATCTGAGGTATGATGAAGTCCCATACTGGTCGGATCTATCTTAGTAGTGTAGATCGAATCAAAGCCATGGTCATGTATAGGATTTTGGAGATTCCTAGTCCGTGCATTGAAATCCCCGAGAATAATGATGTCCCCCAAAACAACAAACTGTGAGACGCACTCCTGAAGGTCACAAAATGGGTCTCCATCCTCAACCCATGAATGGCATACGGGGAAGAGGTTGGTGGAAAATAGCACACAACAATAAAGATGTCCCTCTGTTTGTGATTCCAATGATCAATACAGAACCACATGAATTTGGCAAAGGCGTTGGAGTGGACCACCGAGGTAGAGCTGAAAATATCATCCCTAATCAAATAGGAAACACCCCTAGAATTGTGAACCCCACCTAAAGTACGAATCTCCTCACGACAAACTGATAGCCATTGGTACCCAGCATACCCAAGAAGAGGATGCATGGGACTCTCATGGGTCTTAGTGATAGCCAAAATATCAGTGGACCCCATCGCATCGTGAAAAAGATCGAATAATGGCCATAAAGAGCCATTACCTTTCCAGCCGTTGACAAGAAGAGAGCAAGTGGAGGGCTTCCTCTTGTTCGACTGCTGGCAAAACCATCATGTGGTCTTAGAGGCCTGTCTTGCTTCCCATCAATGGGAGGTGAATCACGAATGACTGGTCTATGGTTCTTGATAACAACCCATTTTCCTACACGTCTAGCCTTTGCCACAATCACCTAAGTGTGTTTTAGCTCTGTTACCTATGCCTTTGTGAGATCTTCATCCAGAAAAATCTTAGAGGGGGGAGAGAACAACTTTCTTTTTGCCCTAAGAGCACGAAGCCTATCAGAAAATGAGAGAAATCGGATGAAGAGGGTATCTCTAGGGCTGAATCAGCATTTGTCCAATGTAATGTCAGAAATATCAAGTTGATCAGAGAGAAAAGAATGTCAAGCAGAGAGACATCGAAAGTGGGAGGGAGACCATAGACATGCAAGTTGAGCTCATGAGCCTATCTCACACGCTCATCATCAATCTTCCCCTGAACAATCTTATCTAAGCTCGATATAGGTGTAGTAGTAGTTGTATTAGCATAGAGAGATGCCTATGATTTCACCTTCTGTTCAGTCTCAGAAATCAGAGAGGAATGCATTGCAGCCATTTCCATTTGCTGTTCTTTAATCTTTTCCAGCCCCTCCAGTTGCTCAATGACGGATTCTAAGTTGGATTTCAAACCAGCAGTTTTAGAGATGAAGGTAGCGGAAAAGTCTTGGATTTGGGAACTGTTCAGTCCTGTTGCTTGCTTGAGTTCAGCGATTGACTCCATCAGTGATAAAACTTTTTCTCTAAGTAGAGTATTGTTTGTTTCCAGCTTGCTAACACAGTCACACAGCCTCTAATAGGTCAGCAGTTGGGTTTGTGACAAGCATATGTCACCTGTAATCAATTGAACAATTTTCAATGTTCAATTGATGACAAAGGACACAATGATGACATACAGTGAAAACCGTATGCACAACATAGAATAATAGTTAGAGTCAAAATGATGTTTCAATTGCAACGTAGAAATGTTAATACAGAAACTTGCAGGCTTGAACCTTTTTTTAGCATGTATAACCATCCACAAAATATAAGCAGGATGAGGATATTCCATTAAGTTTTTCCTTATTTCTTGTGTTCCAGTAAATTGTGATGATGTTTATATAAGATATTTTTTTTTACAAGCATCATCTTTGTGTACACACATTGATTATCTATTTATGCATTCCATATAAATGTTCATGTTTAATGCCTCCCAATCATGTGTCACTTGTATTTCAAATCATAGCCTGCTTGTTAGTAGAGATATGGCTGGCGACACTGAATAGAGAATTCTAGCAAGAACATATGTCATACTATTCTGTCAGAAAAAAGAAGAGTGCAATGATAAACAAAGCATTGAGAAGTTGACTTATCAAAGAATTGTGCTCTCTTTTTTCAATATGTTAACTGAGGGACTCTATTGGGACCCTCACCCATAACAGAAAAAGCCAAAATCAGTGTCACAGTTCTGAAAAAAAAATTGTAAACGACAAAAGAGACTGCCTCTGACAAGAAAGAAAACCTGAAGGCTCTACAAAACAATTACCTTTGCAGTTTTAGAGAGCTAAGAGCAAACTAGACAGGCCCCTCAACTAACTTCTTTTTAGAAATACTATACATTTCATCTAAGAATAGAAGCCAAGCAACCTCAGGGTTACACGACATGGGATATTCTCCCCTTTTAGGAGAGGAGTGCTTCCATAGTCTAGCGAGTCCCCTCACCCTCACATTTGAGAGCCTTCACAGTCTTTCAGCTTCAGATCTCCTCTCTCTGTGCTTACTCAAAATTCTCTATCAGTTTTATCAGTAATATTTATCAATATATGGAAATGAGATTACCATATGAATAGACATGAAATAGAAGAAAAAGGTAGTGTGGTGTGGGAATAATATCTTCAGGATGAGCTGGATAAAAAAACATAAAAGAGCAAGTGATATAAAGAGAGGAGGATTATGCTTGGACTAACTTGTAAGAAGGAACTTAACTAGGGATATCTTAGCTTTCTTCTCATGTTTACTCATTTGTGGCTTCTCTTTATAAAACTGTGCATTATATGATATATCTACTGTACCACAAACTATTTTTCAGGTAGAGGAGGACATTTGTTGACATTTCAGTTTAGTTTCTTTTCTGCTATGAGGTTGCATGAATAAACGAAGATATGTGGTATGCTCCATGTGTTCGCATATGCATAGATCTTCTTCTTTCAGTAAATAACTTATGCATTTTGAGATGAAACCCTTTGTTTTATGTTGCAGATGCGACCTCTAACATTCTTGCCTTTCCTCTTGCTAAGTAGAAGTTTTGATAAATCCTGATATATGCTAGATGCTAAACAGTCTAGGTTGTCAAATTTAGTACTTAGAAATTTAGAAGATAATTATTTATTACTTCTTTCATTGATTAAAAAACTACTAAGTATAAAAAAAATCATAGTTCTATTTTCATCTCCCATACAAATTGACTAAGCTCTTTATTATTCTTCACATCTTTATGTAAGCATTACCATGCGTTTTTAGTGTGTGCTAGTTTGCGTGGTCAAGAGTAACTAATTTGTTCCTATGAATCTCTTTTGATAAATTTATTGGAATTTGTTTATACCTTCCAAAACATGATACTAAGTCACCTTGATTTTTTCTTTCTTTGCAGTGCTATTGCTGATACCTGTGTGGCCATGGAAGAATGGGTGGTCAATCCCAATTCATATACTAATTTTGATCACATTCTTTCTTGTGTAAATCAATCCATAGCAAATCAAACATTCTATAGAAGCAAACAAGTCACCAGTGACTTGTTGAATCTTGTTAACCAAGTGATAGGTAATGTTGCAAATGCAAATGTGCCATCAAACAGCCCTGCTTATTACAACCAATCTGGGCCACAAATACCTGAGCTTTGTAAGCTGTCTAATTTGATAAATGATAAGCAGCAGTGTGTAGCAAATTTGACGAGTGTATCTCAGGTATTTATATTTAAATATTTCTTAACCCTCCCTTTGTTTTTGCATTATTCTGCAGTTGCTTCCTACATGATAATTAGGCTCTGATGCATGTAAATGCCCTTTGCAGGTCTGGAAAAATTATATTTGCACGGTTTCCAATGGTGTTTGTGTTACACCTGGTCGATTAACACCGGATTTATATACACAAATAGTGGCAGTAGTCAACGTTAGTTATGGACTGAAACATTTCACTCCATTTCTTTTAGACCTAATTGACTGCAAGTTTGTGCATGAGATGTTCACAGTAATTGTTCATTTCTATTGTCCCCATCTGCAGCTACATACTAAGAGGGTATACATTGGCCTGGCACTTATGTCCGTTGGTGTGATTCTCTCATTGATATTCTGGATTTTGTATGTACAACAGATGGATGACAATGGCCAATATTTGATGCCTTGTGAAAATAAATCAATTAGAAACCATCTTTAGAAATTGAAAGTAGAGGTAAGCCAGCGAGTGGATGTGAACAATGCATAATCCTAAGTTAGATCAAGTCCAATGTTTAGAAGTTCTTATTGTTTTTGTATGTAATCGCCTTTATCGTAAGGGTCATGATAAATCCTCGTTTAGAGTGGTATGCTACAAGAATATTATGGACTACTCCACGATGCCCTTTTTTTGTATTATTTAAAAAAAAAAATGTGATCCATTATTGATTCGGGGTACAAAGAATGATTTATTAACTTAGAGTTCATTAAAATTGCGCTGTCTAAATGTAAAATTTGGCTGTAACTAACATATACAATGCAGAAATTTGGTTCGGTATAGTCACAGGTTTGTATCTGCATCTTTTTCTAGCTTGCAAAATGCCAACGTACACCTCAATGGCTACATTGCGTAAATTGGATACCTAACCTAAATGTATTGCTACCAATTTGTTTCTGTTACTGGACGGTTGCATGGTGTTTGCGGTTAATGTACTAATGATTGGGTTTTAGTTTCTTTTTCAGTGTTTGTGATTGTTCTGGCAGGTTTCTGTCCAGGCAGTTTAACTGTCTTTTCTCTGCTTTATAATTTATCGTCAAGTTTAAATCAAATAAAACAGTTCGGTGCCTTTTCCCGTTCCATTGATAACCCCTGGTCTGACAGTGGTATCACAGCCAGGATTTACATTCCCGAACAATTCTCAACTCCTAAAGTTTCCATTACCATGCAAGGAGACAATGCCTGTTAATGTCTAAATTTCGGGGCCTCTTACAATATTCAAGCGAGGCACTTTGAAGTCTAAAAGAAATGCCTACCTTCTCTCTTAACTTATCACAAAAGGAATACACTGGGGCATGGTAACTGAATGCCCCTATTACAGAAACTGCTTAAGAAGACAAAACAAACAGTGAAATCATTTTCATCTTCTGTTATTCATCTTTTGTTCCAGAGATTCTTTATTTTCCTTTGCTTAAGCCAGGAAATTTTTTAAATGGTTTCAATCCGAGGAACTTTGGTCTGTTGTAAGAGAAGAAAGGATATGGGAACAAGCGTCCTTTTCTAAGTGGTCGTCTCTAGAGAATCCAAATGTTAAAGATTTGATCTCTTCCTCCTCGGGCGGATTTAGAAATTTTTATTCAGGTTGCTTCTCATGCTTTGCTTATAAATCTAAGGGTAGCGATTGCCAAAAATATGCGATAGCATTGCTTTTACTGCTGATTCTGTGTCAGTTGTCGATGTGCAATACAAAGACGAAGTCATATTTTCCAAAGTTTTTGGGGAATCTCTTCAGCTGGAGATTTTGAAGGATGGTTTCAATTGACATACTTTAACTGTGATGAATTACACCATACCATTACAAATGGTCTGCCAACAATTGCATCTGTCGACAAGCAGAGGAAGGATGGTGAAATTTGGGGGCAATTTATGAAGACTATTAAGTTAAATTGGATTGTTATAAACAGGAGAACAGGAAAGCTGCTAATCCATCAAGTTGGACTCCTTTGAAGCAGATAAGAGATTGGTCATCAGGTAAGGACTTCGTAAAATATCCTTTGGCTCCATATTACCTAAAAACAAAATGTTTCCTTATAAGGTTGTGCAATGTAAGTTGGTGATGAAGTGTAGACTTTCAGATGGCGATAATAGCAGCTTGAAGATCACTAAACTGAGCATGCAGTTGGAAGACATATGGGTGATCGTAATAATGGGAAACAGAGTTTGGCTATCCTAGAATTAAGTGCTCTGGATTGCACACGGACTATGAAGCGCAATCGGATTTTGGTGTCTTACACTTTCCGAGTTCCCACTTATAATCCCGGTTTCTCCAAATATTAACACAAGCGGGAAGCTATAACTAAGAATTCAATTTATTTATTCATTCATTTTAATTCATTTAATGTCACGATATGGCCTACATTAATATTCAACTCGTTAGTGAAGAATTAAGGTAGCGACTAAATTCTAAATTAAAACTCATAATTTTTTTGGATCTTCTTATGAGAGGTTTGCAATTTACTTACGTGTTGTAGACTCTTGCCTCAACTAAAACACATCTTACCAAAGGGACATTTACCTATTTTTTTCGAACTTTTCTTTTTTATTTTACTTTTTAGTTTAGGTTTTAGCTAATACCAAAAATTAATGGTGAATCTTAAATATAAAAGAATGATTGTGTTAATGGTGACATATCAAAATGTATATGGATTATATAATACTCAAAGATAAACAAAACAAAGTAGTTAATATTACAATGATGTACTATTATAGGAATCGGTATATAATATGGAATAGGTAAATAACTTTTGATTTGATTTGAGTTACAACTGACAAAATTTAGTTGGCAGCCAAACAATGTACAACACTTCTATCAAATCTATAGTGCCTACCCTAGTTCGCATTTTTGTTATCATTGCCAAACTCTTTTAGGCTAGTTTTATGCTTATGATTAGTGACATTGTTTTAAGATTATTAGATATTGTTTTACGTTCAATTGATTGTTATGATGAGATTACTTAGTGCTCTATAATTCATGTATGCATTATGATTATTATAGTGTTTTCAGTTATTGATGATGACTAGTTAGATGGATTATTATGTGTATTCTTATGGATACTTACCCCATATTGCATGTGTATGGTGTGCGTGTTTGTTTTCTTTATGTATGACGTTTTTGATGTGGTTAAGGAAATGAGTCGTAGTCACCTGCTAGTTGGGATCTACATGATGCACCACTTCTTGTCATTGCCTATTTAGCTTAGAATATTGTGTTTGTACATGCATGGATTTTATGCAAGTTGTAGGTACTGGGTATCGACTTTCCTGAATTGCTAGGATGAGTGTACCCTATTGCATTATCTCAATGGTAAGAGAGGGGAGATAAATTCTTAAGTCAAAATCCTAAACCCTTAAGCCATTTGTCCTAATTGATAATTAGGACAAGTATCTGAGTCGTGTACTCTCTGAATGTGTTGGATGACGTTAATTCGTGATTATAACCCTTTAGTTTGATTTTGTATGTGTTTTTCTTTGATGGGTTTTCGTATGATGTTTTATGAGTCTTTGGTAAATTTTTTATTAATTAAGTCTAATTAAAAGATTAAATTAATAATTTAATTTAATGAAAAATTATTATAATATTTTAATATTTAATTATATTTAATTAATTAAAAAATTAATTAAATAAAAAGAATTTAATTTGAAGATAAAAGTTAAAAGGATAAATTTAGAATGTGATAATATTTATTTAATTTAATAATAATATATTTAGAGTTCATTTTTAGATATATGCTAAATAATATTATTATTTAAGTTAATGAATATTTTATCAATTAAGTTTCGAAAATAAATTAAAAAGTGAAAATACATTAAATTATGAAAAAGTTTAAAGTTCACATGAATTATGCATTAGATTAAAATATAAGAAATGAATTAAAAAGATAAAACAAGTGAATTTAATAAGAGTTGCATAATGCGTGCATGAGATTAAAATTAATAAATTAATTAAAAATGAAGTCAAGTGAAAATTTAATAAAGTTAATTAATAATGCAATTAACGTGCATGAGAAAAGATAAAAGAAAGATTAGTAAAAGTTGATAGGAGTTGGAGTTTGGTGAACATGGAGCTCTCCTAGGTGAACGCACAATTAGTGCCTCGATTTGGGGAGAGAATTTCTTATCACCAATTGAGGGTTCATTTTCGAGGAAGATGAATTTGGGAATGTGAATTCGTGGGAAGCAAAAAAAATGGAAGTGAATTTTGGAACGGAATTTCTGGAAAAGTTAGAGAGAGAATTTTTTGAATAGAAAGGAATTCTCTCACAATTTTCAGGTTGTTGCGCATTAGCATCAGGCTCGAGTAGGGTCTTGTGTTTTGACCACTAAATTATTTATGTAATTGAATATGTTTTGTCTACTTCGTGCTTGTAAGAAAATTGTTTTCTCAAATCTTGTTGCATGAATCTTGTCACCCTTTGTTCTGAATATTTTACTATTCGATTTCATTTGTAAGTCCAGATTAAAAAACTATTTAGGAAACCTCGTTCTACAACTGAAAGGAATTAGTTTCAAATCAGGGAGGGTTTGAACGAAATAGAAATTTATATTGCAAATTTGTTGGCTTACCGAAAATTGAACATGAAAGGCTTTTGGATTAAATGCAAAATTTTAGCAATTAAATTTGACGGGTTGGTTGTTTTTCTTCTATCAGAGTTTGGTCATAATTTTGTTTTAAAAAAATATTTTAAATAAATCTTAATTAGAGGGGGTTATTGTTTTAAAACTTATATTATTATACATTTTATAAAATAAAAATTATTAAAAAATTGTATTTAAAAAAATAAAAAAATAATGTATAAATATTGTTACAACTTGGGGGTATGTTTTAAAAAAGTTTTTAATTAATTAATTAATTATTTTTTAAAATATGAATTGGGGAGGGGTTTTACCCCCCCCCCCCCCCCTTCTTACCTTCGGGCAGCTTCAATGCTGCACTGACCGTAGTACAGACTGCGACAATAGTTGGCCTGCGGTCGACAGTCCTTTTAATAGCCACGCAGGCTTAAAACACATTTAAAAAAAAAAAAAATAATAATATTATTTTATTTAATTAAAATTAAGTTTTAAATATTACTTATTATTAAATTTTAATATTACTTATTATTAAATTTTAATATTATTTTAATAAAATTTATTTAATGTTTTTTTAATGTTAAGTAATTAACTAAAATATAAATAATTTACGTATATTTATAAGAATTAAATTAACTAAATTTTATTTTATTTTATTAGTTAATTTAATAATGGAAGTCATTTAATAGGAAATTGAGATTTATTTATTAATCTTGATTTTAACAAAATTGCCAATGATTTTATGGAAATTAGTCTAATAATTTAAATAAATAAATAATTCTTTTTCTAGGAGTATTTTAGAAATTGACCGAATTAGTGTAATCATGCAAATCATTTAAAAATAAAATGGGTTAATGGTAAGGGATAACTGTGAAACTCGCTCAGAAACATATAGGAAAACTGGAAAACTTAAACTTTACTTTAACTCAATTTCATGTTTTCAAATTTAAACCAAACTATTAAACAGTTATGTTTTCTACTGTCTATGCTTTGGGGGTTTTTGGGGTGGATTAGATGTTGACCAGTTTAGGTTGTTACCAGAGGCTCAAGAGTTGTGTGATTGTGATATTATGAAGTTTGGGTCTCGATCTTTTTAAAACCCAACCATGGTAATGTGATCACATGCTCTATGATATGTTTGTATTTACTATTCGTCATTGCTTTCCAGTGATCTTGTGTGAAATTGAGGTGAATATATGTTCTACTTGACTTAACCATTTTTGAGTCCTTGATTAGTTATACTTGGATTACTTTCTAGTTACCTTGATGAAACCGAAGCATTTTCTTGTTCTTGATGATGTCATGTTGTGACATGTTTGACTTGAACATTTTGGAGTCTTTGATCAATATTATTGGGATGCTTTCAATTACTCGTAGAGAACTGTTGTGATTATTATGATTATCTTTTGGTGCTTTCCAATTGCTCGTGGAGAATTGATGTGAATATTGTGGATTATCTTTTGATGCTTTTCAATCGCTTGTATAGGGCTAAGGTGATTTTTATATGATTTTTTATTTGTGATTTTATTGAGCCTAGGGTAGGTAATCTACTTTTAGTGTCAGGAAGTGGCTTGCAATGGGGGCCGGGGACCTTAAGTGGTCCTGGGGGTAACCCATTGTAAGTTGTTTTAATAAGTGAAAACATTACACTAAATGGGGATTAAAATGAACCTAATAAAATAATTGTATGTTCTCGCCCATGCCTCGAGTGCTAGTACAGACTAGGATAGGAGTAGAGAGAACGCTTGGTTGCGACCTTGCATTTCGTAGTATGCCTTGTCAATACGAGAGGATACTAGTGGATGCATGGGGATCACTAGGGACCCTGGAGTCCTAAGAAACTACCTGGGTAATTCCTATGTGATTCATGTGATGATACTTACTTGCTTACATAGTAGGTTTCTTACATGTCTTTGTGTGCCTCTGGGAATTAGATGTCAATCTGTCTTAGAACCTTTGAGTTAGATTATTTTTAAGATTTCCTGGATTTAGAGAGTACTTGTGTTATGTGGTTTGATATCCTATTTGGGACTTGAGACTATCTCCTCAGCGTAGTGGGAGTGGGCCATTTAGGTTCCACGTGGTCGAGTGGTAGTGCTTTTTACTCTTATCATTGAGATCCATCTGTAGTCACTGTGGCTGGAGCTTCTTGGGATGCTTGTTTATAATGTTTAGATGATGTTTTTTACTGATGCATTTCCTTATATTGATGATTAGCATGTGATAGGTGATGTTATCTACTTTGTAGGAAAATCTTATGCTTTATTCTTGTATGTTAGATTTCCTTATGCATATGTAGTAGTATGTTTTAGTAGTGACGTCCCTATTACTATAATACTGACAATTTGATCGGTGGCTTGGGATGTTATGCGTGCGGGATGGCTAGGGCCCACGATGGTCTAATGATGCTATCGATGGTTGGGAGGGACCATGCACTTAGTTAGTTGTATTTTATGATGGATGGTTATATTTCATGTTGGATGTTTATATCTTTTATGATGGATGGATGTGTCATGTATGGTGGATGGTTTCATTTATTTTTATTGTCATTTGTATCATGGATTCGAGGAGGATGATGTATCTTTATTTCTACATATGTATATTCTTTTAAGCCTTTCATACCTTGTGACATGTATAGTGGATGATTGAGCATTCCGAATTAATTTTTCAAGAGGCATTCAGAACAAATTTATATTATGGACATTGGACTTTCTGATTATTTGTTCATGTGGATGTGGTAATTGTTAGACTTAGTATTAGATTAAATTTATATGTAATTCAACATCATGGGATCCTTAAGAAATGTAACCTATTATGTATGCTTTTAGTTGATTGTATGTTATTGCTCATGCTACTATGTGTTTGATGTGTATGTTATTCTTTCTTACTTCAAAAAAAAATGTTGGCAAACTTAGTCAAACTTTAGGTCATTTCTTTTGGGTCCCTTGGAGGGGCATTACAAAATCATTGTTGTTGGACAATGTATCACATCTAAAAGAGAGGTTCTTGGCAAAGAATGGTTTCTCGGTGTTGAATTTCACTCATCATGACAAGCACTTCATATTGGATAGTTTGAACCTAGATGAGTGTTTGAAGTTAAAACACATACAATAGATTGCAATTGAAGAAATACACCACCTCCACCACCTGTACGAGAACTACTACCCCAATGGCTCCCCTTTTTCTCATCGAATTGGTTCCTCCACCTGACTGAGCAGGAGGTTGTTGCAACCACTAAGATTCAACAACAATGCTAAACACAATGCCAAACCTTGGATAAAACACATGGGCATGCACTATAGGAAAGAGCCATAAGGTGAAACCAGATAATTAAATTAGTTTAAAATATTATACAATTAAATAAATTTTGATTGCAATTTACTAATTCTTATTTAGTTTAAACTCTAATTGACAATTTAGTATATTTTTCTAAAATTAAAAAATAAATTAAAATTTAAATATTAATTTTAAAATTATAAATAGAACATAATCAATATATTTGAAATTTATTAATAAAATAAATTAATAAAGTTATATTGAATTTTTTAAATTTAAACTTTAACCTTTCATATTTAATGTTAGATTTAATATTTAATGAGCAATATATTTGTTAGTTACTACACTATCTTATATTAGATATTATTTTATCAATAAAATATTGACAACAAATAATGTGTGTGTACACACACATAAGGCTCAATATGGAGCCACAACAGGGGTCTCATCTTTGTGGTGTTGTCTTAAGCTTTACCTATCTAAAACCTCTAATAGATGTTATTCATGTTGTTGTCTCATAGCGTTTTGGGATCCTTATAGCTAAAAAGACTTCTTAGTACTCCCATTTTCTTATATCTCTATCTCCTTATCACTTCATGTAATCCTTATTACTCCATCCCTCTTATCCATCATCGATCTTCTACCAATAACCCCCCCCCAACACTCTCTCTCTCTCTCTCTCTCTCTCTCTCTCTCTCTCTCTCTCTCTCCATACTCCCCTTATTACTCTAGCACTTCAAGCCTTGTTATGTCTCCCACCATATATCATTATCCTTAATATTACCAAATCTCTTTGTCACTCTATACAACCCTTATCATACCAATAACTTCTTATTTCTTCAAATATCTCCCCTTACCTCTGTTTACACCTTATCTCTCCAAGAGACTCTCCCCATACAACCCTTATCACTCTATCAACTCCTTATTTTACCAAAAAACTTTAAGCATTCCTCGCATCTTATCTCTCCAAGAAGCTCTCTTTATCTCTCCTTGGACTCCCTTATGTAACGCCCCGCCAAGGGATCCAAAAGAATTAACCTAAAGTTTTACTAAGTTTGCTAAACTTTTTTTTTTAAAAGTAAGAATGTATAACATACATATCAAACACATAGTAGCGGAAGCAATAACATGTAATCATCGACAAACATACATTGCAAGTTACATTTCTTAAAGATCCCAAGACGTTGAGGCATGTTTAAATTTAATTAATTATAAGTCTAACAACTATCACATACATATGAAAGAATAATCAGAAAGTCCCATGTCCATAATATACATTTGTTCCGAATGCCTCTCGGCAAATTAATTCGGAATGCTCAATCATCCACTATACAAGTCACATGGTATGAAAGGCTTAAAAGAATATACATATGTAAAAATAGAAATGCATCAACCTCTACAAATCCATGATACAAAGTACAGTGAAAATATATGAAACTATTCACCATACATGATACACCCATACATCCATAATGATAAAACATTTATCATAAAATCTAACCATCCATCATAATAATCCAAGAACATAGTGAAGGTAAATGCCAACCAAGAAAACTCTAGCCACGGTGACCACTGAACAGATCTCAATGGTAAGAGTGAAAAGCACTACCACCCGACCGCATGGAACCTAAATGGTCCACTCCCACCGCGCTGAGGAGATAGTCTCAAGTCCCAAATCAGATAACAAAACCTATAATCATAAATACTCTCTAAGTCCACGAAATCCTATAAGTATGCTAACTCAAGGGTTCCTATAAAGATCGACATCTAAACCCAGAGGTACCACAAGACACGTAGGAAACCTAATATGCAAGCGGGAAAGTGTCATCACAAAAGTCACGTAGAAGTTACCCGAGCAATCCCTTAGGAATCTCGGGTCCGTACTGATCCTTGCGGCCACTAGTATCCTGTCGTACTGACGAGGCATACTACGAAATGGAAGGTCATAACCAAGCGTTCTCTCTACCCCATCCTAGTCTGTACTAGCACTCAAGGCATGTGAGAGAACATACAATTATCTTGTTAGGTTCATTTTCTCTCATTTAGTGTAAATGTTTTCACTTATTAAAACAACTTACAATGGGTTACTCCAGGCAGCCTCTTAGGGCCCCGATCCCCATTGCAAGCCACTTCTCGACTCTACACATAGATAACCTACCCTAGGCTCATGAAATCACAAATCAAGAATCATAATAAAATCACCTCAGTCCTATACAAGCAACTGTAAAACATCATAAAAGATAAGCCACAAAATTACATCAGTTCTTCATGAGCAATAGATAAACATCAAATAAATATCATATGATCACAACAGTTCTCTATCAGCAACTGAAGGCATCCATGATAGATCACAAAACCAATGGTTCTCCAATGAGCAACCAGAAAGTATCCCAATAGTAAATTACAATACTGATCAAAGACTCCAAAATGGTCAAGTCAAAACATGACATCATCAAGAACATAACAAACACTTCAGTCCTCTCAAGTGACCGAAAAGCAATCCAAGTATAACTGATCGAGACTCAAAAATGGTTATCAAATATAACTGATCGAGACTCGAAAATGGTTAAGCTAGGTATCTCAAATACATATACACCACAACGTCACATAAGAAGACAGAAAGCAATAACAACTAGTAAATACAATCATGTCATAGAGCACTCCATCACATTACCATGGTCGGGTTAAGAAAGATCGAGACCAAATCATCATGACATCACATTCACAACCCCGAGCCTCTGGTAACAACCTAAACTGGTCAACGCTAAACCAACCCCATAACACTCAAAGCACAAAGAAAACATCAAAGTCTCAGAGATTGGATTTGAAAGTATATTATTGAGCTAAGGTAAGGTTTATGTTTCAGTTTAATGTCAAATTTCAAGTAACTAGGTTTTCCTAACTACCCCTTACGATTAACCCATTTCTATAATAACTTCATTAAGTCAATAATCCAAATCTACCATTTAGTCAAATAATATTCATTATTAATTAACTTTAATTAAACTAATTTTAATTTAAATTAATCAATAATTACTTGTTCTAATTACTTATTTTAATCTATTTATTAATTGTTAATTTATTAATATTAAACCAAAATTATTAATAAATTAATATTTACAAACTATGTTAAATGCATTTAATATTTATTTATTAAATATTAATAAAGATAAAACTATTATTAATTAAAATATATTATAATTTTATTAATTAAAAATTTTAATTAATAATAAACATTGTTATTGTAAATAATATAATTTAAAAAAAAAAATGAATTTTACAAAAAAAATATTTATAAAACAAAAAGTACAAGTTATAAACTATCGTCTATTCCAGCCGACAGCCTGCCGCAGTCCTGCGGACGCAGGGCCTGTGGCAGCAGGTACATTGTACCTACGATTGTAGTACCTGCGACGCAGGTACTGTCTGCTAGGCCGACCGTGGGGGTGGGCACGGGGTAAATCCCTCCCCCCCACTAAATTTATATTTTTAGTTTTATATATAATTTAATTTTAAAAACAACGAATTTGTTTTAAACAATCTCCTTTTTTTAATTGAGATTTAATTTTGCTTAAATATAAATATATATATAAATAAATATATATAAATTTATAAATATACTAACTCAATTTCTCTTTAATATATTAATATATAAATATATTAAAGAATTGCCCCTTTTTTTTATATTGGTATAGAAATATAATCAACCATCCGAACTTCTAATCTAGGATTTCGGTATTAGATTCAACCCTTTCCCATTTAAATCTCATGTATAAAGAAGTTTATAAACAAGCATCTGATAAATTCCAATATTGCAATGTTTAAACATTCATCACAGAGAATTCAGATTTACAAACCCCAGACACGAAGAAGACAGGAAAGGATAATTGCGTAATAAATCGATAATAAAAAACACAAGACCCTACCTAATCCTGATGCTATTATGCAATCTCCAGGAACTGTAAGAGAATTCGCTTCTCTCAATAACCTTCCTTTGGAAAACTTTCTTGGTATTAGCCTTCTGAAATTCACTTCCAAAAGTAGTCTCTCAAAAATTCCTGTCCAAATTCGTGTCCCAAATCCTCTCCCCAGGAATGAACCCCCAAAGTTGTGATAAGCAATTTTCTCCTCAAATCGGGGCACTAATTGTGCGTTCACCCGAGAAGACTCTTTGCACAACTGAGTTAACTCCAAATTAACCTTTCTTATCTTTTCTTTTAATTTGCATTCATCTTTTATGCACATTAAGTTGATTTATTAAATAACTTTATTTAATATTCTACTTGAATTCTATTTTAAATTAATTTATTACTTTAATCTAATGTGCACTTCATGAAATTAAAATAACATTATTAATTTCTATTATTTAATCTTTTAATTTAATTCTCATATTTAAACTCATGCTTAGATCATGCGATCTAGAATTCTTAATAATTTTATATCTTTCAACTTTTAATTTATTTTAGAAACTTAATTGATAACATATTTAATTAATTTAAAAAACAATAATATTTAGCATTTATTTAAAAATGAAGTCCAAATATATTATTATTAAATTAAATAAATGTTATCCTGTTCTAAATTTATCTTTGAACTTTAATCTCCAAATTTAATTGTTTTATTTAATTAATTTTTCAATTAATTAAATATTAAAGATATCATATTAATTCTCTATTAAATTAAATCATTAATTAATCTTTTTAATTAGACTTAATTAATAGAAAACACATCAAGGACTCATATAACAACATACGAAAACCCTACATAGAAAAATACATACTAAACAAACAAAAAGGGTTATAATCACGAAATTACATCCTTTGATGCATTCAGAGGGTACTTAACTCAGATACTTGTCCTAATTATCAATTAGGACAATTGGCTAAAGGGTTTAGGATTTGGACTTAAGAGTTTATCTCCCCTCTCTTACCATTGAGACAATGCGATAGGGTATGCTCATCCTGGCAATTCAGGGAAGTCGATACCCGGTACCTGCAACCTGCATAGAATCCATGTATGTACAAATACAATATTCTAAGCTAAACAGAAAATGGCAGGAAGTGGTGCATCGTGTAGATCCTGACTAGCCCGTGACTACAACTCCCTTCCTTAACCACATCAGAAACACCATACATAAATAAAACAAACACGCACACCATACACATGCAGTATTGGGTAAGTATCCATAAGAATGCACATGTGATAATAAACCATCTAACTAATCGTCATCGATAACTGATAACAATGAATAATCATCATACATGCATGAAATATAGAGTACCAAGTAATCTCATCATATAATAAACTGAGTGTAAAAAAACATCTGATAATCTCTAAAATAATAATACTAATCATCAAACATAAATTGGCCTAAAAGAGTTTGGCAATGATAACAGAAATGCAACTTAGGGGCGGGCACTACATCCACCCCCCCTAGACTTAGGCTTACTCCTAGAAGCCTACAACAAAAGAAAAGCTAAGGACTCATTGTGTGGGTCCCATTGGACCCTTTCCCCCTGTAGGAGGATATGACTCCACTGAGTACACTCTTTAGGCTCTATCCATGCCACCAACTGTAGGTTCTGAAGCTGCGGGTCTCTGGCCTAAGAACTGTGGTTTCCCTTGAGGGCAACAAGACGACTTGTGTCTGCATTGTCCACATGAGAAACACTCTCCATTGAAGCTCCTCTAAACTCTAGGTGCACTAGACTGCTGGAAACTACCCCTACTAGGATAAGACTGAACACTCTGAGATGGTTGGTCATACTGGATGTGCTTGTTGCGCTGAGCGTTATGATAGTTCCTAGTATTGGAACCACCGCCACCACTCTGAGCTGGAGGATAAGTACCTTCCTACCACTGATTACCCCCAGAAGGAGGTTTCCTATCGCCACCTGTTCCCTGACCACCCTTCGATCCTAATGCTGAAGGTGCTCCTACAAAACCCCCATGTCCTAAGTTCACACTCTGCTCTACAAGGACGGCTCGATGTACCACATTCTTGAGGGTTTTAGGTTCAAACACCTTAACACCCCCAATCAAACGGTTGTTCAAACCTCTAATGAAATGTTGTGCCAACTGTGCTGGGTTGTCACTGAATCCTGAAAAGGGCATGAGCTCAAAGAACTTGCACTCATACTCTACAACAGTCATAGTGTACTGTCTCAGGTTATGGAACTCATCTGCTCTATGCTGCTTCCATTCCTCTGGTAGGAATCGCTCACGGAAGCTCTCTAAGAATAATTCCCATGTGACACTGTTCATGGTTAAGCCCAGCTTCTTTTCCTCAATAGTCCACCAGGTGGCCCCAAAGAACTCTAGGTTGGTGATAGCAAACCTTGCTTTGACATTACTGTCAAAGTCCTGCATAGCAAAAATCCTATCAAGGGAAATAAGCCACTGCTCAGCTACATATCCAGAACCCTGCCCATTAAAGGGCTTGACCTTGGACCTCTAAAGGTCCTTCATCTATGAAGATACAATGGATCTATGTCGATCCCTCAGAGGGCTCCTAGACTTAGGTCTATGCTCATGTCCTGCCCGATGTGCTCTATCCTGATCATGAACAGGAGGTAGGCGATCAATGATGGTTCGCATCATTTGCCTCATGTCAACCTCCTCCGAGTCAGCATGATCCTCTCTATGGTTCTCTTCCTGATGCTCACTGACATGCTCTTCCCTATTCTCTTCCTGAATGGGGCTCTCGTGGATAGACTCATGAACACTAATACCTCTGCCTTGTCCACGGCCAAGGCTACGGCCTCTAATGGAAGATCTCATCCCAGATACCATCCTACAATAATATCCAAGACACAAGATGCTAAAATAACCATGAAACATACTACTGAAACACATAGATAAAAGGCACATGTTTTGCAAACAAGATAGTTTCAATTTTCAGTTTACCTATAATTTCAGTTTAAGTATAATTTCAGTTTTGAAGTCTAAGTGTTGAAGTATGCAAAATATGCAACTAACAATTTAAGTTATGTTTTTAGTTCGACTAGTTTCAAGTTTCAGTTTAAGGTTTGGATTTTTGTTCAACTAGTTAACACTAGTGGCGTTCCAATATACCCAAAGCTCCCAATGTAGAAACTCGGGCTTTGATACCAGATGTAACGCCCCGCCAAGGGATCCAAAAGAATTAACCTAAAGTTTCACTAAGTTTGCTAAACATTTTTTCTTAAAAGTAAGAATGTATAACATACACATCAAACACATAGTAGCAGAAGTAATAACATGTAATCATTGACATACATTGAAAGTTACATTTCTTAAAGATCCCAAGACGTTGAGTCATGTTTAAATTTAATTAATTTTAAGTCTAACAACTATCACATACATATGAAAGAATAATCAGAAAGTCCCATGTCCATAATATACATTTGTTCTGAATGCCTCTCGGCAAATTAATTCGGAATGCTCAATCATCCACTGTACAAGTCACAGGGTATGAGAGGCTTAAAAGAATATACATATGTAAAAATAGAAATGCATCAACCTCTACAAATCCATGATACAAAGTACAGTGAAAATATATGAAACTATTCACCATACATGATACACCCATACATCCATAATGATAAAACATCTATCATAAAATCTAACCATCCATCATAATAATCCAAGAACATAGTGAAGGTAAATGCCAACCAAGAAAACTCTAGCGACGGTGACCACGAAACGGATCTCAATGGTAAGAGTAAAAAGCACTACCACCCGATCGCGTGGAACCTAAATGGTCCACTCCCACCGCGCTGAGGAGATAGTCTCAAGTCCCAAATCAGATAACAAAACCTATAATCATAAATACTCTCTAAGTCCACGAAATCCTATAAGTATGCTAACTCAAGGGTTCCTATAAAGATCGACATCTAAACCCAGAGGTACCACAAGACACGTAGGAAACCTAATATGCAAGTGGGAAAGTGTCATCACAAAAGTCACGTAGAAGTTACCCGAGCAATCCCTTAGGAATCTCGGGTCCCTACTGATCCTTGCGGCCACTAGTATCCTGTCGTACTGACGAGGCATACTACGGAATGCAAGGTCATAACCAAGCATTCTCTCTACCCCATCCTAGTCTGTACTAGCACTCAAGGCATGGGAGAGAACATACAATTATCTTGTTAGGTTCATTTTCTCTCATTTAGTGTAAATGTTTTCACTTATTAAAACAACTTACAATGGGTTACTCCAGGCAGCCTCTTAGGGCCCCGATCCCCATTGCAAGCCACTTCTCGACTCTACACATAGATAACCTACCCTAGGCTCATGAAATCACAAATCAAGAATCATAATAAAATCACCTCAGTCCTATACAAGCAACTGAAAAACATCATAAAAGATAAGCGACAAAATTACATCAGTTCTTCATGAGCAACAGATAAGCATCAAATAAATATCATATGATCACAACAGTTCTCTATCAGCAACTGAAGGCATCAATGATAGATCACAAAACCAATGGTTCTCCAATTAGCAACTAGAAAGTATCCCAATAGTAAATTACAATACTGATCGAAGACTCCAAAATGGTCAAGTCAAAACATGACATCATCAAGAACATAACAAACACTTCAGTCCTCTCAAGCGATCGAAAAGCAATCCAAGTATAACTGATCGAGACTCAAAAATGGTTAAGTTAGGTATCTCAAATAAATATACACCACAACGTCACATAAGAAGACAGAAAGCAATAACAACTAGTAAATACAATCATGTCATAGAGCACTCCATCACATTACCATGGTCGGGTTAAGAAAGATCGAGACCAAATCATCATGACATCACATTCACAACCCCGAGCCTCTGGTAACAACCTAAACTGGTCAACGCTAAACCAACCCCATAACACTCAAAGCACAAAGAAAACATCAAAGTCTCAGAGATTGGATTTGAAAGTATATTATTGAGCTAAGGTAAGGTTTATGTTTCAGTTTAATGTCAAATTTCAAGTAACTAGGTTTTCATAACTACCCCTTACGATTAACCCATTTCTATAATAACTTCATTAAGTCAATAATCCAAATCTACCATTTAGTCAAATAATATTCATTATTAATTAACTTTAATTAAACTAATTTTAATTTAAATTAATCAATAATTACTTGTTCTAATTACTTATTTTAATCTATTTATTAATTGTTAATTTATTAATATTAAACCAAAATTATTAATAAATTAATATTTACAAACTATGTTAAATGCATTTAATATTTATTTATTAAATATTAATAAAGATAAAACTATTATTAATTAAAATATATTATAATTTTATTAATTAAAAATTTTAATTAATAATAAACATTGTTATTATAAATAATATAATTTAAAAAAAAAATGAATTTTACAAAAAAAAAAATTTATAAAACAAAAAGTACAAGTTATAAACCATCGGCTATTCCTACCGACGGCCTGCCGCAATCCTGCGGACGCAGGGCCTGCGGTAGCAAGTACATTGTACCTGCGATCGCAGTACCTGCGACGCAGGTACTGTCGGCTAGGCCGACCGTGGGAGTGGGCACAGGGTAAATCCCTCCCCCCCACTAAATTTATATTTTTAGTTTTATATATAATTTAATTTTATAAAACAACGAATTTGTTTTAAACAATCTCCTTTTTTAATTGAGATTTAATTTCACTTAAATATAAATATATATATAAATAAATATATATAAATTTATAAATATACTAACTCAATTCCTCTTTAATATATTAATATATAAATATATTAAAGAATTGCCTCTTTTTTTTTATATTGGTATAGAAATATAATCAACCATTCGAACTTCTAATCTAGAATTTCGGTATTAGATTCAACCCTTTCCCATTTAAATCTCATGTATACAGAAGTTTATAAACAAGCATCTGATAAATTTCAATATTGCAATGTTTAAACATTCATCACAGAGAATTCAGATTTACAAACCCTAGACACGAAGAAGACAGGAAAGGATAATTATGTAATAAATCGATAATCAAAAACACAAGACCCTACCTGATCCTGATGCTATTATGCAATCTCCAGGAACTGTAAGAGAATTCGCTTCTCTCAATAACCTTCCTCTAGAAAACTTTCTTGGTATCAGCCTTCTGAAATTCGCTTCCAAAAGTAGTCTCTCAAAAATTCCTGTCCAAATTCGTGTCCCAAATCCTTTCCCTAGGAATGAACCCCCAAAGTTGTGATAAGCAATTTTCTCCTCAAATCGGGGCACTAATTGTGCGTTCACCCAAGAAGACTCTTTGCACAACTGAGTTAACTCCAAATTAACCTTTCTTATCTTTTCTTTTAATTTGCATTCATCTTTTATGCACATTAAGTTGATTTATTAAATAACTTTATTTAATATTCTACTTGACTTCTATTTTAAATTAATTTATTACTTTAATCTCATGTGCACTTCATGAAATTAAAATGACATTATTAATTTCTATTATTTAATCTTTTAATTTAATTCTCATATTTAAACTCATGCTTAGATCATGCGATCTAGAATTCTTAATAATTTTATATCTTTCAACTTTTAATTTATTTTAGAAACTTAATTGATAACATATTTAATTAATTTAAAAAACAATAATATTTAGCATTTATTTAAAAATGAAGTCCAAATATATTATTATTAAATTAAATAAATGTTATCCTGTTCTAAATTTATCTTTGAACTTTAATCTCCAAATTTAATTGTTTTATTTAATTAATTTTTCAATTAATTAAATATTAAAGATATCATATTAATTCTCTATTAAATTAAATCATTAATTAATATTTTTAATTAGACTTAATTAATAGAAAACACATCAAGGACTCATATAACAACATATGAAAACCCTACATAGAAAAATACATACTAAATCAAACAAAAAGGGTTATAATCACACAATTACATCCTTTGATGCATTCAGAGGGTACTTAACTCAGATACTTGTCCTAATTATCAATTAGGACAATTGGCTAAAGGGTTTAGGATTTGGACTTAAGAGTTTATCTCCCCTCTCTTACCATTGAGACAATGCGATAGGGTACGCTCATCCTGGCAATTCAGGGAAGTCGATACCCGATACCTACAACCTGCATAAAATCCACGTATATACAAATACAATATTCTAAGCTAAACAGACAATGGTAGGAAGTGGTGCATCGTGTAGATACCGACTAGCAGGTGACTATGACTCCCTTCCTTAACCACATCAGAAACACCATACATAAATAAAACAAACACGTACACCATACACATGCAGTATGGGGTAAGTATCCATAAGAAGGCACATGTGATAATAAACCATCTAACTAATCGTCATCGATAACTGATAACATTGAATAATCATCATACATGCATGAAATATAGAGTACCAAGTAATCTCATCATATAATAAATTGAGTGTAAAACAACATCTGATAATCTCTAAAATAATAATACTAATCATCAAACATAAATTGGCCTAAAAGAGTTTGGCAATGATAACAGAAATGCGACTTAGGGGCGGGCACTACACCTTATTACCCCAACAATTCCTTATTGCTGCAAGTAGCTCCCCCTATCCCTTCTCCCTTATATCTCCCCTTGTTTTATCTCCAATCACCTTATCACTCAATTTCCCATTTCTCATCATTTCAAGTAGCTCTTATCATTCCATCACAACTCCCCTTATCTTTTCTCCCTTTCTGTTCCCTTACCTCTTAATCAACCAACCCTTATCACTACAAAGCCTTGTTACTCCAAGCTTTCTTAAATATCTCCTTAAGTCTCCTTATTCTTCCATCCTTATCACTCCAACTAAAGAAGACATGCAACCCCATATCATAACATATTAATAATATATAGTTTACACAAATATAGATATATAGATAATATATACAAGTTATACAAATATTTAATACATTATTATAGCTTTACAATATTGAAATTTAACAAATTATATTATATTATAATGTACTTATTTTTACTTTATTTCATACTATAGTCATACAACTATATGATCCTTGGCCTTGATGACTTCACCTTTTTGTTGGAATTAATATAAAAAATGCAAAATGACAACTATTAGTTATCTCCCTTTCCATGAATCTCCAAGAGATAGTTATTCCATGTCAATGTATTCTTTGCCCAATGTAATTACATTCATTAGTCAAAATAAATGATTTTGTTTATTATAGAAACCATTGGAATGGAATATGGGATAATCTAGAGAAATTGTGCAGGCTTCAGTATGAAATCATAGTAGATGAAGAACAAATGTTATATAAATATTTGGCAAATCAAAGGGTAAGAGTTTCCAAAACCCTAAGATAGTGATTTAGGGGAAATAGAAGGATAATGATAGCCCTAAAATATGGTTATGATTTATCGATGAGAGTTCCATAGATCATCAATCAACCTTTTTTTGGTGGTTTGTTCCATAGAATTAGATTTATAAAAATTACAATATGATTTGATCTTAGCAATATGATTTTCCTTTCTAATTCAATGTAGTAATTTGTTTCAAGTGAAAGAGATGTGACATAATATTAATTATTGTGACTCATAATAAGCCAAAGTTATATCTTAAAAAGTAACATTCTATTGATAATAATGAAATATGACATAAATGTGTCCATTCGATCACATCAATATCTACAATATAAATGCTATTAAATGTATAGTTCTATACAACCATATATATCTCCTCTCTATCTTTATTTCCATTTTTCTTCTTGCACCTCTCCCTATTTATCTATCTTGTTATCTCTCTCTACCCCTATATCTCCACCTTTATGTGTATATCAGTTCCTGCCTATACCTTATCTTTCTATCACCCCTTTGAGTATTGTAATATTTCCCTGAATATATATATAATCAATCAATAATTACCCTCAAAACATAGGTCTAGAGTGAATATTAAGTATTCATGAAGTGTAATGTCATATATATATATATATATATATATATATATATATATATATATATATATATTCTCTTGTACATTAACTTAATATATATTTAGCATACCCACTGCACACCAAGGTGTGATTGCTAGTTATATAGGAAAGTAAAATAGTTTTGGTATTTAATACATGCCCTTTTATCTTCATCACCGCTATACTATGAAGGATATGAATTCAATGTAACTTACTTTATATGTATTAGGTTATTATTATTGTATTTACTCTTGGCTGATACTATTGTAAAGTTTTATTGTGATGCAAAAAGCAACATGGTAAGCTATGTCATAAGTATGCCCCATAAAAAAAAAATTCATCTCCAATGTGATGGGCCTACTAAAAAAGGATTAGACGACAATAGCGACAACAACAACAATAAAAATTAAACTAACGTTTTGACTAGATACAAATTTTTTAAATTCCTATTCTGCCCACCATATTTTAAAATAATCCTGCCTCACACATTTTAAAATAATCCTGCCTACGGATGCTAAAATCTAGTTTTGAAGAATAACAGTTCAAAATCAAATGTCTAATGCATGTATTACAAACTCTGAAATACTGGTCAGGAAGGCAACAATATGCATGCCCGCATTTTTGCAATATCGGTTCTTTGCATGATAAGTTGTCATAGTTAAATTTATTTCATGTTTATTTTATATATTTCAATTTTACAATCTAAGATCCCTAGATGCAGAAAATGTAGGAGGTGGATTCAACAACATGACTAGCATGGTGATATGCAACGATATTTGAGGCATTAGTTACATGCATTTCATGGAATAATGATATGCACACATTTTTCTTTATATCATAGTACATATTGCTTATTTGATAAAATAGTTTCTTAAATTTATTAAAAATGTGAAAAAAAGTTTCTTGATAAACTTTAAGTATATTGAAACCTCACAACATTTCATAGTAGATTTAATAGTTGAGATGGAAACTATTTTATGTTTATTGTAAGGATCATCTGATGAGGGTTGTAGTACCGTGAGATGAGCACACTAGTACATTTGAGGCCATTTTTCAACCAAAATTGGTCAAAATTTGGACCCAAATTTTGACCAAAGTTCGACCAAATTCGACCAACCCATTGGTCGAAGTTTTTCTCATCAAAATTTTGACCAACCTACTAGTTGGTTAAAATTTTGACCAATACGTTGGTCGAAAATTGTCAAACATGTTGGCCCAAGTTCTGCCAAGCATTGGTCAAAATTTCAACCAACACTTGGTAGTTCTCGACCAAAAATTGGTCAAAATTTTGACCAACACTTGGTAGTTCTCAACCAAACATTGGTCAAAATTTTGACCAATACTTGGTAGTTCTCAACCAAACATTGGTCAAGAACTGTCAAACATGTTGGCCCAAATTCTGCTAAGCATTGGTAAAAGTTTTGACCAATGCTTGGATGTTCTCGACCAAACATTGGTTGAAAAACTCCAAGTATTGGTCAAAATTTTGACCAATGTTTGGTCAAGAACATCCAAGCATTGGTCGAATTTTTTTTAGGTTCACACTTGTTGAGGTCCACTTTAGCAATGGCCCTTCCTGTGAAATTGTTGTCTAAAACCTTTCTAATGAGATAATGTGTTATGAGCTCTTCATCAATGGGATGGAACGTGAATCCAAGAGGTAGTTGTACATCACCCATATCATGACTGTAACTAAAGTTAAGAGCCTCTATTATTGAATTCTCTTCCCTATCACCCATATTCATTTCCTTTACTATGGGAAATAAGGAAGAGAATTCAATAATAGAGGCTCTTAATTTTAGTTACAGTCATGATATGGGTGATGCACAACTGTCTCCTAGATTCATGTTCCATCCCACTAATGAAGAGCTCGTAACACATTATCTCATTAGAAAGGTTTTAGATAGCAATTTCATAGGAAGGGCCATTACTGAAGTGGACCTCCACAAGTGTGAGCCTCAGGGAGGTTTCAATTCCCTCCTTTATTATTCACTATGCATATAATCCCACACATCCATTTGATCTCGAATGATGATGTATTGAATGCTGAGTGTCTGTGCTGAGTGCTCCAAAACCATCCATTTCATGCCTTCATCTATACACAATGTCTTTCTAGTTTCTTTCTACTTGCACACCCATTTCATTTCATATGATCATCTAAAAATTGTGTCACTCCAACCTCTCAACTGTTTCCTCTTGATTGATCATCTCATAACTATTGAATGAGAGCTTTGGGATAAGCTATGGGCATCCATTAAAACATAAAGGTTTTTGTCAGACAGTGTAGATGAAGTAGTAGCATTTTTCTTGGGAGACATGCTTGCAAAATGGAAGCATAGATAAGTCATGTGGTCATCAAAAGCCATGGTTGCTGGATATGCACAAAATAGATATATTGAGAGAATATATTTGTTTAAGTTGAAACTGCCTTGGTAGACATGCATGCAAAATGTGGAATCCTAGATGAATAGTTCAATTGAATCCTCCTCCTAGAGGAAGGCTACAACAAATACATAGTTCAATTGAATGTGTTGGTGTTTGAAACTACTAAGCAAAAAAATGCTCAATATCACAGTGAAATTACTCACATAATCTAAGGATTAGCCAATTCCTAGTAGCAATTACATGAATAAACCACTTTGACCCAACTTAAACAAAACCAAAAATGGTTTTCTACTCTTTAGGCTCTACTAAACCAAGGTGGGTATACCTAGGGATGATTCTAATGCAAACTATGGTATGAAATTATCTTAGTTTCATTTTGATTCTCATCTTTTACCCTTAGGCACATACACAGTTTATCAATTTTCTCTAAAAGCTTCTCAAATCTATATGCATCCCCTATAAGTAGATCTGGTTATAAATCTCCTATTAGTTTACAAGTATTCCTAGAATTAGTGGCTATTTAAGACTTAGAAAACTATATGCAAACGAGTGGTAACCAACATTTGTAACTTTAAACAAAATGGAATGAAATAATTTTGATTTTTTAAAAGTGATTTGATATGTAGCAGCAGAATTCACCCTTGCCCATTTCTGACTCATGTGACCAGTGCCTTATCCATTGGGTACAAAATTGACTATTGGCGGGAGATCTAATTCAAATAACTTGCAAATGAATAAATCAATTGTAATCACCCATTTCCCTTCTTATGAAATATCCCTTTTATAAGCTCACAAACCCTACTAATTCACTGAAGCATTTCCATTATTCCTTGAATTATAAGCAACAATAAAACTAACATACAACCCATCCAAATTGCATTCAGCCAATTAAACCTTATTTAAGTGACTTCAAAGTAAACAAACTCATAAAATGGAGATAGAAATTGGTGACACAAATATAGTGTTAATACCCCTTTGTATTATCCTTTTGAATGACTAATACAATAACCAATGGAATTCAAAGAAAAGCCCAGAACATCTATCATTTCAATATCACGAGAGAGTAGAAGTGGAAGCAAACTCAAAACAACTACATACTATTGGACCGACTGTCTGTACTTTTCTTGAGAAACAAAAAAATTATACAAGTTTTTGGACCATCACATTGCCTTGAAAACTCATTTATATAGACATGAGTTGCAACAAGTAAAGGACAATTGTGATTGACAAGTGTCCTTCCAAACAAGACACAAAACATCATAACAAGAGACAAAAATGAGCATAACAGAATGCCAAGCGCATCAAAATTTCTTTGGGTAGGCCCGTTTCTATTACTACTTCAAATCATCAACTTTTGATTTGTCCCCTACTATTTCAGATCTTCAGAATACGTGGCTACCAAACTAGCCAACGAAGGGTTATCCTGTGGTGCCTCCAAATCAAATTTTTCCTATGGATTTTCATTGCTTTCACCTTGAACAGGCAATATTACTTTTTCACCTTCTTCTTCTGTCAGATTTGGTGCTGATGTGTCAATTATTTACACCTCACCTTTCAGTTCTTCATCATCATCTGTACTGCCTTCTTCTAACTGCTCATCAGAAGTAATATCTGCCATCCAGGTGTTAAACTGTGCATCATCAGGTCAGCTGAATTGCAGGATATCATCTTGCTTCTTTAATATATAGTTAGCCTAATTTTTGAGACCAACAAAATCTTGTCTCAAAGAATCAAAAAATAACTGGACTTTAACCAATTCCTCTGTCATGATGGCCCACTAGGCACGTCCCTTTTCATTTACAACTTTATTTATCCTTATGCAAAACAAGTCATCTAGTTCTTTACTCCATGCATCTTTATTTTTCAATTTACTCTTTCTATCCAAGGCATAAGGAAACAAATCAAATTTTTGATTTTTGTACTTACTTAAATAAGAAACAATTTTTAGTTGCAGAGCAATTCTCCTGTTATCAAAATCTGACAGGTCATTAGCAACATCATACATTTTTTCAATATGTTCATGGGAAGACCTTATAACTAAATAACATAAAAGGGTGATTTCTTTCTCCCTTTTTCCCCACTTATTAACAATAGGCTTGAGGGTTTCATCATGGGTTTTCAGTTCCTCCCATATACTTGTTACTCTTGCCAACTGATCATAGAACAAGGGCCATTCAATTTTATCTACTAAATACATTAGGGCCTTTCTAAGCTTATCCTCATATTGCATATTTAACTTTACATGTAAGGCACATAGCTTGCTTTTCTCTTCTTCAAAATCCTCAACTATATAATATTCTGGCCTTTGAGGTGTGTTTGGTATTTCTACAAGGGAGGTGGATTTAAAAGGTTCCACTAGAGGATGGGGGTATGTTATTCTTGGCTTGGTAGACTTCCCCATTAGCTTGTCTTCAAGCTCAATTCTCCTTTTTACCTCCTTATTATAGGCCTCAAGAATTGTTTCATATTTATTCTATAACTCGAACATAGCCTGTTCCTCCTTCCTAGTAGTGGCCAAAAGAAATTTGGATGAATCCACATTTCAGTGTGTTGCCTACACATGTGAAGTATCAGCAACCCTTCTTACAATTATGTTTCCCATCAATCCAGACTCATCTAATTTTGATGGTGTGGCTCTAGATCCTCTTGTTAATGAACAACTGACCAATGTAGCTTGATCCTCAACAAATGCAGTACCCCTAAAATCCTTTTCATTGTGATCTTGAAAATTCAATTTATTTGAAATAGAACTGAAAACTAAGGCATCAACAATATCCCAATTTGGTAACAATAACATGTTAGATGCCTTCACCATTTTCCTCCCCTCCTCAGGGCCTATATTCTAAAATTCTTTCATCATTTATTCTTTAGTTTGTTTCTGGATGGAAGCTTCATCCATTTCTGTATGCTCTATTTTTAAGCTTTTGCATCTCTCTTCAAAAATATCCATGTTTTCCCTCCATGCAAATTGCTAGAAAGCCCAAGATCTCACGAAACTGTTATCAGCCAAAAATTGATGACTTGCCTATTCTAACATAGGGTCCAATTCCCTGCCTTTGCCTCTATAGTCTGCTACTGTTAGATCCAAACTTGGGAGGGGAGGTTTTGGAGGGTTGCCCTGATCTAATTCCGCTTGAGTAATAAAAATACCTCCCTATGATCCCATCTATTCAATCTGCTCACCAGTGAGTTGTTCTTCTCCAATCCTCAAAGGGGATTGAGTGGGTGAATATTCCTCAATTTGAGGCCTCTCTTCTTTCATTACCTTCTGCCTCTTGGGACTAGGTTCATCAAGTCTTTCCTCTTGGGATGTACTGGTGGATCCCATTATTTTCTTGCCCTTATCTATAGGAGCCCTTTTATTTTGAATTATAGTGTAACCAGGCTTCTTTTGTACAATTATTTGACCAGCTCCTATATTAGGAGTGAAAGCCAAGCTCCTCAAATAAATTTTTTTTTCTTCTTATTCATAGCTTCCATTATTTTAGGGAAGTTATTCATGAGCTTATTTATTCTATCAGCCTCTGTATTAACATTATCTAAAGCACTATATCTCTGATCAAAACAATGAATGAATTCTAGGACCCAAGAATAAACTCTCCATTTTTCTTTTTTAGTTTCCTACTCCTATAATGAGAATTCATTCCTTATAATGTCCTCTGGATAATATGAATCATGTTTGACCTATCCCAACTTAATTCTATGCCTTAAGGTCTGATTAAAAAATTCCTCAGAATCACAAAAACGGGGATGGGAGACAGCCATCATATACTAATCCAAAATTTTATGCAAAAAGAGCCAACCCCCTTTGGTAATCACAAACTGATGGGCCACTGTACAGGTAGGGAAAATTGACCCTAGATGCCTTTTCAATAGAAACATTTCTTCTACTCCTCCTAATTGCCACAAAAATTCAGCCATTCCTACCTTCAAAGGTACTTGGTAAGGCAAGACATTAGGACTGCCTTTAAAACCATAGATTCTGAAAACTATAGAAATAGGGTAAGGAATGATATCTCCCCAATTATGTGAAACTTTCAAGTTATGGGGTTTGTCCATAGGTCCGAGGAGGTCCATTAATACCTTAGGGATTTTGGGATTGTCTCTTAATATGAGACATCTCAATTTAGAAGCAAAATACCTATCAAATCTGACAAAATTGGCATTATTTGCATCCTAGATCATATCTACACTCCACAACTAGACTGACAGTGCTTCCCCATTCTCTTCTCTATTCAATTCCATCTCATTACCAAAATATTGCACCCCCTTGAACAAGAACATATGCATCAATAGAGAATAGTGGCCAAAAGTTTTCTCCACTTTGCCCTTCGCAATTCCAACTAAACCAGTATGAATTTCCTTAGCCAAAAAGGAGGCAAAATCAAAGATAACATCTACACTAAAAGAAGCAATTTGAACCATCATATACATAAGGCCAATGGGCATGAAATCCTGCTCATCCTCACCAAAAACACGACATAGGGTTCTGTATATTTCTACGACCTAGGAAGTGAAAAGACTCTTCTTAAAAGGTTCCCTAGAGGCTGCAGTAATTATTGACAGAGTTCCTATTGTACCAATGTGTTCCCTCAATGCACCTTCCCTAATCACATCCTTCTTTGCTTTGTATTCATTTTCTAGTTCTGGCAAATTTATTGGCACATGGTAATTTGATAATGGTTCTAGGTGAAAAACCTCTCTAATTACTTTAGGACTAATCGAGATCAAAGGCACACCATCATTTATTCTTACCACCCTAATAGCTTGGTCATAATTCTTGGCAATGGCTTCAAGAAAATCATAATCCATGAAAAAACTTGGGACTACTAGCTTTCCCAAATCAAAATTCCAGACGTTAGCATGTGGGGCAAACAAATTCCTCTCTGAAAACCACTTTTTAAACAAGACAATACTAGTTTGTGTAGTTGTTGCATCCCTAACCTAGTTCCCTTGTCATATAGGCCATCAACAATCTTAAGCCTAGGGTTTAAGGAAATTAACCTTTTGACTTGTGTAGGCTTGGTGGTGGATTCTGGGAGTAATTCTAGCAAATCATCATGGACATTTCTATCCATATAATTAATTTGCCTAGAAAATGCTTTCTTAGGAGGCATCTTGATCATAATAATAGGAATTGGAATGCTACAGAGGTTGTATGTGAATACTTACTTGACTTGCCAGACTTGTTCTTCTCTAAACCTTTGCAATTGTTCTTTGAACATATAAGAAATTACCTCACATCTTTACTAGGCTTAACACAATACAATCAATAGGCTCTTGTGCTTAGAAAATGTGAAATCTTTGTTTGAGTGAGACTGGAAGTGATGAAATCTCCTATATTGTACTCTATTTTTCTCACACACGAAGCTTTCATTCATCATAAATGCACAAAATAGAGAAATCGAGTGGCACCATACTTCCTTTTAAATTTGTGTCGTTAATCTTCGAAAACTCCTATGATCACGGAATGAAAATTGGGCTAACTCACATTTCCTCTTAACACACTGGTGATCAACCTAATAAAATAACTCCATTTGTACCTTTCCTCTAATGCTGGCATTTCAAAATGGGCCCACAGATGATTGAGGACACGTGTCATCAACTCACTACCTCGCTATACATAACTTTTGAGCACCTTTCTATAGCGAGCTAGCGATAACCATTGATTTTACTTTGATCCTGTGGCAAACATTTGATACAACCCTTAAGAGAATAATGGTGGGTCCCTCACTTGCTACCTTGCTATACATAAATTTCACACATCTTTCCATAGCAAGTTAGCGAGTATCGTTGATTTATGCTTGATCTGACGATTTAAAATCATTTACATGTTCTATGCATGGGGAGTGGGTCCAAGATATTGTTGGTCACTAAGCTAGCTTAACATGCTAGTATGCATATATATTATTTAATTTTGAATGACATCATTTTTCCTTGACTCTGCCATGTTTTTCATTTTTAGGCATGCTGCTACCTTGCTACCGGCAAAAAACACAAACTTCCCAGTAGCGACATAGCAAGCTCCGGTGGAGTCAAAACTTCTGGCCTATAGATGCTAAGTAGGATGCCATCATGTCATTTAATCTACACAACTCATTTATGATGAATCACTTGTTCGAGGCCCATCTCTTTTGAAATTTCCATTACATCACAACCCTCTGACTAGTCGCTACCTCGCTACTGGTGAAAACACCAACTTCTTAGCTAGCAAGATAGTGACTTATGGCAGAGTCAAAACTCTGGTGATAGAGAACAAAAACACATTGATTGAAAATTTGTCAATTAATATTGGTGTTAGAGAAGGTGGTCATGCATATTTATGAACTTGCATGGGAATTTCCATGATCACATTAGTTTGTAAAACAAATTGCCACTTCCTTTAAAATTCGGGCACTCACTATGTTGCTACCGGCAGGTCACATAGATTTTTTGATAGCGACTTAGCAAGTCACCAGAGAAACTTCAATTCTGGTGACACCATTTGTGATTTCCTCCTCATGCATCCTTTTTTGATACTGAAAATCCTGGGTCAGTTCACTAAAGCCTTCTTTAATACTAACAATCCTGGGACATAGCACGTGATCATAATCTCTTGATATTAACACACCTTTTTCAGTGCCAGACTTCATTTTTCAGTAATAGGACATAGTTCTCTGATGGTCGCTACATCACTATAGGAAACAACCTCACAAATTTTTATAGTGAGTACACGACATCCGTTGATTCTAACAAGATCCAACAGTGGGATAAGATTTTTCAAAAGGACTCAACAATGACCTCGATGTAGGCAGGAAAGAATATTTAGTTGCTGTTAAGACTTTCATGCCAAAATAAGATTTAAAAGGAAAGACCTAGGGTTTTACACATATTTTAAAAGATATCAAAAATACAAGACCAAAACCTAAAACCCTAGGACCTAACAAAAGAACTCACATCTAATTTTTTCACCATGATTCTAAGAAAAATTAATATGTAAAAAATCAAACCAATAGAATGGTCCATAGATACCATCAGGATAAATTGCAACTATGGATAAATGATCATATTAGAGAATCACAACTATGGATAAATCGTCATTTAGAACTATTTTCACTAGTAGCTAAGATATCAATTTGCATCATACATGGAAGAAGTTGAAGAGCAGTCAATACACACCAACATCATGAGAAGAAGTGATTTGGTTAATGAACTGATTACTAAATCAATATGGAGTGATACAAAATAGAAAATGAGGAATCCGTAATGGGTATTCTGGTTCCCAAGTGCTGATAAGTATGATAGCTACTATGAAGACCAAAAACCAAGTGATAATTGATCAATGATCATATGTATAACCAATGATGGTCCATGATTACTATGTAACAAGATGATACAAAAATCAAGAGAAGCTGTATCAATAAACATAAATAATCAAGAGGACATCAATCAACATATGACTGAGCAATAATAAGCATACAACACTCATAACCAATACCAATATGGAGGAACAACAATATGTTATGATAATGATTAAGTGAAAAAATGAAAAACGTTGAGATTTATTGAACCAATGAACCATATTATTATACTAGCTCATGCACATTGACTAGTGAGATTATTGCTATTGGCATCCAATAAGGAGAATATTATAATCAATAACTAAAGGCTGATTAATTATTGAATGAAAAGATGCAAATCTAACAAGGAAAAGGTGCATCTAGAAATGATCATGAAGGGATACAATCTTCATTATTAAAAAATGTTATCCTAACTGATCTTATTGTTAGAAGACTTGTAACAAAAAGGTGCAATTAGCAAAGGAAATGAAGGGACATGAGACATGTCCCATACAATGGCACTCCTCACTCAAGGATGCAAATACAAGAAAGTTTTTCCATTGATCATTCAGAAATACAATACAAATTATTCAAAACACAAAACAATTTAACACAAATGTCTTATATTCATTTAAAGAGGTTCTTCAAAATCTATTTCTTCTTTCAATCATTTTATCTTTATTATTCCTAGCTAAAAGAAATGAATATTTCTAAGTTTTGAATCTACATGAACAGTGCACAACTTTTATTCAATAGAGTTATGAAGAATACTCATGATAGATAGTCATTATCAGTATGCTCCAGAATACTGTCAAATGGCTTCTTCTCATATGTTTTGATTGTCTCCAAGTAACAAGCACACTCTTCTACACTGCAATCTCCAAACAACAATCCTAATTAAAGAAAAAAAAAATTCTCACATTTAAAAGAAAAGAAAATAGTTTTTCATGCATGTTTGACCCTATGTTCTGAGTGTTCCTTGGTGGGGTAGTACAAAGGATCCGTGGTGTCTTCCTAGGAAAGTCTGCAAGAGATTGGAACAGAGTAAATTAGAAGCAAATCCCAGTAACAAATGTATAATGTATAGTAATTTTAAAACCTGGAAGGATTGCTACCAAAGAGGCAAAACTGATGCTAAAGATAAAAATCTTATTTTGGAAGGTGAAGTAAAAGTGATTGCAATAGATGATCTAGTACTCAATTATGAAGTATTGTCCAAGACTTCAAAAATTGTGGCAAAACATTCATGCGAGCTAGTATTTTAAGAAAGAAGCCCCATTTTATACATTTGTGAAGTTGTATATTAAAAGTGTTACTCAGCATTTTGACTTTTACTAGATTTGAGGATGAGTCTCTTTAAGGAAAAGGGTATGTTGTGTGCCTAGACACAAAATAACATTATACTTGTTTTCTAGCCTATAGCCCTAGTTCCCAAAAATACATCTCTTCTTTTCAAAATGCAATAGATAGAACCACCATTGTTTGAGTACTCTTTCTTTACAGTTAGGAATTTGTAGATATAGTTTATCTTAGGAGAGCATGCACTTCCCATATTTTGCAAATATGCTATTGTTTGATATTTTTCTGCAATTCATTCTATGAATTTTTAAGGAACTCCTCAAAATCCACACTATGAAGGAAAGAAAACAATATTCAAAACTAAAATGAAAACCATTTATTTCATTGGTAAACAGTAGGGAACATAGTCCTCTAATGGTAGAAATGATAGCTCAAGGTGAAAAAGGCTTCTAAGGAGATGCGAGCAAGATGATTAAAGAATTTTTTTGTTCTTGATAGATAGAATCATACCTCAAAAATCCATCCACAGGTTCAATGAGAAGTTCCCAAAAGTCATGCTTTTCATTGTATGACCTTGTCACTAATGATAGATTTACTGTTGAATTTAAGTAATTGAGTCTTCCATGTAAACTAGACATGATGCCAGTGAAACAAATGTTCGACAATGGAACCATCTGCATGGACAAATGAAAAGTGAAAACCAATGTCAAACCACTGATGGATTCCATGATTTAAACATCATCATATAGATCAAAACTATTGAGATATAAGATTTACATAGCCATTTTCATCACTAAATTGTGAGAGTACATGCAAGCAAAGTGTCACATCACAACATTCCTACCCATGAAATGCTTATCAGACCCCCAAAATCATCAAAAAGTGTTGTTGAAATCCTTTTTACTTGGGCATCAATCACTAAGTCATCTAGTTCATGGGAATTGGTCTAATCAACCAATCTCAGGGAAAACCTTCTTGGTGGCCTTTTTATTCCAATTCTTACAAGCAATGTACCAGCCTATAAATTGCCTCACATGGTCAGATTCTAGAAAAATAAAAAAAGAATCTCAATTATCCTTCTGCAAAAGTGATCAATAGATTATACCTCACTATTTAGCATCCATATGCTAAAGTCTTCTCCTGTCTGTTTAATTTCAGTTGCATCCCAAATACTGTTATCAAGGAACTAAGCTCTAGTTACTAAATCATTGTGAATACAATGCAATGAATTGAATTCACTTAGTTTTGGGGGAGATTTTCTTGCAATGCATCCTCTACGTTTTAACGACTTCCCCTTTGTTCTTTACATGAGATTAAACTTTGACTCTGCATTTTAAACTCCCCTGTTTATAATCTGTGGCTTGGTCTTTGCTTTGGCCTTTTATAGTGTAATAGTCTTGCTTTTTAACATATTGGTTCCTCTAACCTTGTCATTTCACTTGGCAACTATAGATCTTTTCATGCTGATGTGTGGGTTCTTTTTGTTCACAATGTGGATTTCTTCTTTTTAATGCATGGGTTCTTGCTTAACGCTAGTCTTCCCTATGATTTAGCATGGAAACTTGCTTCTTTTTTTGGTCAAGTCATCCCTACAGCTTGTTCCCTTTTGTTTTCACACAGTGGGTTTGCCCCGCTTCCATTCTTTACGTGAGATTCCTACTTTGTTTGCAATAGATTCCTGTGACTTCAACTGGTGATTGCTCACGGCTTCTACCTCTTTCACGCCTTCTCTTTTTTGCCTACAACTTTACTTGAGTGTTGAGCTCCCTATTCTTTGGAGGCAGTTTGCACACTTTCAATACATGTGTTCATTTGTTTGACTGCGGCCTCATGCTCCTCTAATCATGGCATTTCTGTCTGGACCCACTAGTGACTAAGGACATGTGTCAACAAGTCACTACTTCGCTATACATATAGAACAAGCACCTTGCAATAGTGAAGCAACGACATCCATTGATTCAATCTTGATCCTATGGATGACACATTACCACATTTCTTAGAAGAACAGTGGTTGGCCTTAGTCGCTACCTCGCTATACATATCCTCTGAGCAACTCTTCATAGTGAGCTAGCGATAACCATTGATTTTACTTTGGTCCTATGGTAGACATTTGATACAACCCTTAAGAGAACAATGGTGGGTCCCTCACTCGTTACCTCACTATACATAACTTTCGCAGATCTTTCCATAGTGAGTTAGCGAGTATCATCGATTTATGCTTGATTTGACAATTTAGAATCCCTTATATGCTTTATAAATGAGTGGTGGGTCCAGGGCACTGATGACGTAAGAAATTCTGCACTGTTGGAAACAAGCAAAACCCTTTTTAATCTTAGTCATCTTTCCACATTGCTTGAGGTCCCACCACATGTTCATTTCACGGTGCCTCACTATGACATGCGGCACGAAGGTGCATTCTCACATTCCTTAAATTTTGATAAGTTCTTTATTGAGGGCTTGCACCAGCCCTTGATCTTTGAAGGATCTATGGCTGACCAAACTTCAATCACATCTGGTAGGGAAACCTCCTTAATGACACAACTGGTAGCACATGTCAGCAATCACTTTTCAATTTGGTACACCATAGCATATACTAAGAACTCCCGACCCCACCTTGCTATGTGTCCAAAAGATTGCTTGCCTGCTTTATTTAAAAGCCTTGCATCTTAATATTGTGGGAATGCGGTAGCCGTTGATCTGAATGAGATCAACAGTTACACAAAATTCATATCACATTGGGCTTTTTTGAATAAAATAATATGGTCAATAAGTTTTTAAACAAGCTTTTAAATAAAACCATGCTCACATAAGCCCGACCTTAGAGTAAAATGATATATTTTCAAAATCATTTTTATGAAAAACTATTTCGAGGCTTTTCAAAACTAGGGTAAAATAAGGCATGGTACTAGGGTTTCTGAGAAATTCTCTGAAGACAAACCTTGAGAATTTAATAGGATTTTAAAGACACAGAGACTAGGCTATGAACTAGGGCAATCTAAGGGTTTGACAAATACAAGGAACAAAACCCTAATTTGCAAGACACAAAGAGTCAAATGATTTTTCACTAAATTTTTTCAAAAATTTTGCATTGTGAAAAATTAGACTCAAGTGATACTTGGATAGTTATGCGAAGTTTTGGTTATGATGATGAGATTAAGCTAAGAGATGAACTCCTTCCAATTGCATAGTTCAAGCGAGCACCTGACTAGGTTTTTTTAAAGATTATATAATTTTTGAGGGTCCTCATTCATGTTTGACTATTACCTCATATAAATCAATAATCCACTTGGATATAGAAACCGAGTGATTATTACCTGCCAAATAATGGTTCGACAATAATAGCAACTGAGAGTTGTGCAACATAAACAAGATATGGCTGGAAGTAAGCGTTCATGTATTTTGTGCAGCTGGATAGTCTACAAATGTCCCAAAAGGGATTAGACATATGTCATAAACAAAAATAATGTTGTATGGTAAATTTCAAAATGATATCTAATATGACCAAGCCTCCTTCATGATGCTCCTGATTTTCCTATTCGAATATTGCCAATTTTTTAAATGCAAGGTAAATACCATTCAATCACCTTTGATTACTATATTATCCATATTAAAAGCTTTGATCATTTGGAGGACAAGAAGCAAAGCTTCAACACCTATTTTTCTGGGACGAAGTACTAATGGTGGTCAAGTCTTAATTTCATAATTAAGAGAATGTTGAACAAAAAGACATAACTGATATATATATATATATATATATATATATATATATATATATATATATGTAAAGTTATATAACAATAAGCTAATACAACTATTCTAAATAGACTAGATAAAATTTTGTAGTAAGAGAAATTACAAAAAGTTTACCCATAGACTGGTTGGCATAAAATGTCGCATGGCCTGGTTTCCTTGATCTCTTATGGGCTCCATTTTGAGAGGAATCTGATTTTCCTTTGTCTATTGCGACTGCACTCCTGTCTCGTGAACTAGTCAATGATCTTTTAGAAGTTGATTTAAATGCTGCCATAACCATCACTGGTTTGAGCACATGCCAACCTAATTGAAAAGAAACAACACATATAATATCAGCTTACACGTAAAATTTGGTAATTCCCCGAAAAGGCACTAGAGGATGTAAAAGACACTAAAAGTGCAATATTGCAAGTTTCTTCTAACATATCTACTTGAAGTTCTTTGCTATCACAAGAAGTGTGATAGCCTGTCACTATTTTGAAGAAATTTAAGGAAATATGCCTCTCCCACTTTTTGTGATTAAAATGTAACTTGTGGGAGAGGTACTTAAGCCTATAAATATGATGTTTTTACTATGACTTAGATGCAGGTGACAATGAACAGAGAAAGGAACAATGGGTGACTAATGAATAAACAATGAGGGTGTACTTAGAAAGCACCACATGGTGAATATAGTGATCTAAGGGTTGGAGTGAATAAATGAGTGTTGGAAACAATTGAGGGAGTGTATTGTAAGGTGTCTAAACCATTAGAAAGGTTTTGTGAAACTATTAAGGGTCTTTTCTAGAGAGCCCTAGGTTAGAAACCCTTAAAATGAAGGTTTGATGAAAGAATGCTTAGATGTGAGTGGAACTTTAAAAAATTAGGAATTCTTCTATTTAATATATTCCTTAAGACTATGTCAAGGTTTGGAATGTTGGAAGTAAGAGAAAAAGGAGTCGCTTTGTAAATGGAGGTCTAATTAGGCCTAGTTGCATGTAGGAGCAATCATAGAAAGGATCATCAGTCACAAGATGAAAGGAATAAGATTCATAGGGTTTGAAGAAATCAATAAAGGGTATTTGAAAGGGTGAAGAGGTTACTAGGTTGTTTGAGAAGTTTGGAAGTAAAGTGCAAATTACTTGCAAGACAGGGCTAATAGGACAGGCCTATTGATGGCATTTTTAGGTTTGAGACAAAACTAATGTTTGGTAGGAGTTGGAACTCCTTAGTTATGTTATTTGAAGGGTATTGAAGCATTGTAAGGATCAGGGGAGTCTTTGAGTATAGAGATCAAGAGTTGGTATTGAAGCACTGTGATCCTTAAGATTTCTAAAATTACAAGAAAAGGTTTTAAACATGGCTTTTTGGAATATGGAAACATTTGTTTTTAGGGCATTGTATTGAAAGCTTGAGCTAACTCCTTGCGATGTTATTCATCATAAATATGATGCTCAAATGGCTTCAAGTATTGAGTGTTCTAGCATTGGTCATTAACCTCATTTTCTTTGAAATTGTTTGGTGAAGATTTGCACATGAAATTGAATTTAACCCTAGCTTACCTAGATGCTAGGGTTCTAATTTTTGCAAACTTGGTAGAATTTTTATTCTTCCAATTGGACATAGGGTTATTCAGCGTAAATTAATTCAATTGGGAACACCTTTTTTCTTTGTAAAAAGAATGACCATCAAAGAAAAAATTATCCTATTTCAAAGTAAAAATGTAATGGCCTAACCCTAGAATTGTTATACATTCTAAAGTCTCAGTTTTTTGTCAAGAACAGGATAAAATGCAGGCAAGGTAAGCACATACTTTAGAGAACTATAGCTTCTATTGAGCAGCTTGAACAAAATCATATTATATTAATGGGAAGTCTAAAAGGAAAACACCTACCTTAGAAAAACATACTTTTAAGAGGAATCAAAGAATAAAATAAGCTGGATGAAATGTGATGATAATGAAGAAAATTAGAAGAATAATAAACTCATAGAGATAAAAGAAGAAATCCTCTAAATCTAACATCATAACCCAAAATTTGGTCAAATAGTTAGAGCGAAAAATAGTGAGTTACTTTGAAACAATACATATGGATGCCAAATACTCTCCTCTTCTGCCCCATAAATGAAGATAAATTCTATTTGTTGAAATGTCAAAGGCCTTGGTCAATTGTTACTCATTTAAACATTTTGCAACTCAAGAGACAATTTGGGTTTAATATGCTTTAGCAAGTAAAATTTGCTAGCTTTTCTTTGGAGTGTACTCTGGAATTTATTTTGAAAAATATCATCTTTTGTAAATATATATTATACAAAGAAAAGGGGGTCTGCTATTTTGTTGTCTTGGTTTGTTGACATTGGCTACTCCCCATGTAATAGAGCCATGTGGGTCATTATTGAGTGTCAAGGTTATAAATTTGGGATCTGTTCTTTATATTTTTCCATTTTGGTAATGGCTATTATAGAGAATGGATATAGGAGAGGAGTCAATTAGCCTCTAGCCTTCCTAAAATTCCTTGGATTCTTGATGGGCCAGAGACATGGAATTTGTTAACCTATAAACTTCCTAAAGTTCCTTGGATTCTTAATGGGCTAGAGACGTGGAATTTGTTAACGTATAACCTTCCTAAAGTTCCTTGGATTCTGGTGAGGACATCAATATGATAGGAAAATAAAGATACATCTTGTTGTAACATAGTACACTTACTTTTTAGACTAAAATGAAAAGGGTCCTTAGCTTGTCTGACCCTCTTGAACATAATGAAAAAGGGTCCTTACTTTGAGCTTCACTTGGTTTCAAGAATACTATAATATTCTCTACTTAACAAGGCCAACCACATGAAGGTGGAAGCTCATCTGGCCTCACCCCCCTCCCCCTAACATCAATCTAAAGTACCCATTATCATCTAATTACATACTTCATTCATTCATTCATCTATTTATGAACTATAACATTCAATCAATACAATCACATAACATTCATTAATACGATATAAAATTCATTAATACACAATACTAATCAAGACTTCATTAACACATAACAATATTCATTAACATAAAATAAAAATCTGTATTAATATGCATCATTCATACATAATTACTTAAAACAAAGTTCTTTCATTATTCAACAAGGTTTATCAAAGAAGATTTTTAAAACATCATTTCTTTTTTTTGTTTTTTTGAGCTCTCTTAAGAAAAGCACTCATAGGAGCATCCATATCTACATCATTCTCCTCCTCTTCTGGCATGTGTAATGTCAAATTACAATGGCTCCTTCTCTTTCGAGGAGCAAGAGGCTGTTGCACTAAAGGGGGCTCTGTTGTAAGAACAAGTGAATGGGATAAGACGACATACTCTTTTTCTTTTTCTAACTATTACAAGTCTGTAATTAAGTACGAATACAACATAACATGCATTTTTCTTACCTAACAATGCAACATCATGTACATTAACATTTTGATCTGCCACCGCGTCAACATGTTGAACACTTGGAATATGGTCCACTCCTTTAGCATGAGGTTTAACATGCTCTAAAATATTCAAAAAAAGGATACACGTCAAATTGCAATTGAAGATGTTAAATTGTATTCATAATTGCATAACTAATTTCCAATAGCAAATTAATGCCTCCACCACTATAATGCACATCATGGTCTTTGTCGCAAGTAGGTTTTGTGGTAGGATATGAAGGCCGCAGTAAAATGTTATGCACATTGTTATGTAGTCAATTTACATTTAAAACTAATACCAAAAAAGAATCTTCTCAACTATTCAATTTCATTTACTTTTCATCTGACCAATTTACCTATAAGATATCATTTGGTGCACTAGATTCTTGGGCAAGGCTTACAGATTCTTCACGTAGGCATGCCGCGACAACTTTATAGCCTTCCTTCAAGGCAATTTTTTTATCTTCATCTATGACCTCCACATTCAATTTTGTGCCCTGTATTTTTTGCTTGATAATGTTAATTTTCCATGTATGGTTTCATTAAAAAAAACTATTTGCAACATTATATTAAAAAAAAATATGAAATTTTATTGCTCTACTTACGAGTCGAGATTGGAGATTCATATAGCCACCAGAGCCAAGTTTGTGTTGGCCAACCTTGTCTACTCTCGCTTTTGTAGCCATGGATGTGTCTTGAAATCTATAAAAAATTTCAAACATCTTAGATTATATATTTACAAATATCAATAATTAGTGCATGATTACAATGTACTCAATACAATAATGACATACCTCTTTTTGCCCAGTGTTGTTTCATTATCTCTATCTTCACATAGCCTTTTCTCCTTTGCATCTTCTATTATTTCATTCCACTCCATCAGTGGAATCATAGGAGGACGGTCATACTTTGGGTTATCCTTAAGAGCCCTTCTATATTGATCCCTCACAGTCTTTATATGCTTTGCTGCTCTTTTTAGAAGTAGGCTAGTGTCAAAAATGTTTTTCCCAAATTTCTCCTCAAAATATGCAATCAGTTGATTTTTTAATTCCATGGCTTGTACATTCCACCTTTTTAAAAACAAATAGATTGTTAGATCAATAACTTTAATATATTACAATAAATGGAAGAAAAGAAAAATAATGTAGTAGTAATATGAAACTACATTCCTTTTACGTATGGTGGGTCCAAATAGTCTCAATGTCATATGAAAAAGATGTTCAAAGAAAGCATTATTACCTACAAAAACATAAAGGATTTATTAGTCCAAAATGAGTAATGTAAAAGTAAACTAAATTTACACTTTAAATAATAAGAATTTTAGAGCACCTAGAAGTTTTCGTTCTTTTAACAGAAACATAGTTTTCTTATTCAACAATAATGTCCCTTCATACGAACTAGTACTAATCACATGAACTGCTCTAGGAAATGGATTAGCTTCAGTAGTACTACTCTCTGTTGGTCTATCAACTAAAACATCATGACAATTAAATGACGATTCTAGTACTGCTCTCTATTGGTCTAACTCCCTACCTATCTCCATGTCTCTCTATGTGTGGGTATATATATATATATATATATGTATGTATGTATGTATGTATGTATGTATGTATGTATGTATTTATGTATGTATGTATGTATGTATGTATGTATGTATGCATGTATGTATGTGTGGTGTGTGTATGCATGTGTTTGTGTGTATGCAGGCTTTTGTAGACATCATTTAAGCACTGATATGCTACTTCATTGTTCATCAACTTGTAGAAATATATTACAAATAACACATTACAAAATATAGCAAACTAAGGTTTTACCAGTTCTAGTGGGCACAGACGAGGATGTTTGCATGGTCCTTGTTGTCAACAATGAAGGAGGAGTCTGCACTTCATCATGAGCTGAAGAATAGAATATTGTTAGCAAAGAAATTTGCAATGGATAAAGATCAAATGAGATACTAGCGAGAAACATCCACAAAAAAAAAGGTAAGTGTTAGAATGTTGATCAAAATAAAGTGTTACTTACATGAAGGTTATGCGCAACAACGCTCACCATGTTCACCATGTGATGTCGCAATTGGCACATATGTCTATACAAGAACACATAAAATTAGAGATCATGATCCATAAGATACTATAAAATATTGATATCTATTGAACTTCTGTTACTGCTTTAGTCGAATTACTACTTACCTTCAAAGATTGGATTCTATGGTCCAATTCTATTTTCAGTGCCTCTTTCTCCTCACTTCTATCACACTCGATGATAATGTTAACAAGTTCATCAGTGTATCTTTTCTTAATTTTTTGGGTGATGAATACAGGGTCAATACTAAGGGCAATGTTATGTAGATATGACGCTCGTATTTTAGATCAAATTTGATCAGCAATCATTCTAGCTTTTTCCTATCATTTGTGACATCAAATATCGGTATAATTTTATCAAAATAACTCCAAAGCCATAAAGAAAAGAACATAATAATACAACATTTGTTTCTATATTAACATTAAAATTTACAATAATTAATGTTTACCTCTATTGAAGGTGTGTGAGATGGTGCATCCATATCGCCCTGTGAAAAAATTAGTAAGTCTTAGAAATCAATAGTGAAATTAAACTAATAGACTTACCAAAAATAATAATAATCAAGTAGATTGTATATGTAAATCATTTGTCTTAAGTTAAAAATTTAGTGTAACTAATGTTTATATCTAAAAAAATATTTGACATGTTCTACTTAATGTTTATATGTGCACATATGGTTTGGAAAGAAAAATTTGGTCACATAAGACCCCATCATAGTTGACATTGATCCTACCTGGACATTTCATTGATCATCATGATCTTCATCCATGTCATCATCACCATCACCATCATCGTACTTCTCACTTTGATTTTCATCATCACCACCACTATCTTCATCACCATCATCATCATCTTGATCACTATCATCATCATGACCATCATTGCCATGATCATCACCATCTTCATCACCATGATCGTGATCATCATTAGCATCATCATCATCATTATCACCATTATCGTTATCATGATCAAAATCATCACCATCTTCTTTTTCTTCATCACTAGGTAACTGTCATTCCTAATAATCATTTGCTTCCTCTTGTGCTTCTTCAATATCTTCTTCTTCGATCACATTATACTTTACCAACCTTCCTCTTGGGGTCATGTCTAACAAAAAATACCAACCTTGTTTGTGTGGAATACCAAAGTAAAACACTTGCTTGCATTGGCTTGGAAGAACATAGGGCTCATCTCTGATTGGCTCAAATGACCTTGTATTAATCATAGTAAATCCACTATCGTGTTCAATAACAGTCCTATCAGGATCATTTCAATTCAGTCATAACTTGAACCATTTGACGATAAATAGAACTATTTTGAATGAATTAAAGTCACACTCAAGTATATCATCCAAAATGCCATAGTATCAATTTTCAGATTGTTGAGGATTTATATCAGTTCTAGATGAAATATTGGTGACCACGAAGACATCACTTATCCTGGAATCACATGTTTTCTTCGTTTCATCTAACTTTTTTGTGCGGAATTTATAGCCATGGTAGTACATAGCTTTGTGGTGTTTGACCTACAATTATTCAAACATGTCAAGAATCTTCTCATTGATCTACGAGTTGATATATATCTCATGATTAGTAATCTTATGTGTACCTTTGTATCTCTTAAGCCATTTATTAGATCAAGTACCATTGGCATAAAATTGGGATCTCCATTACAATGAGCTTCTTTAACCAATGATGCAACACCATCCCATATTAATGAGCGACCATTTTCTTGAGACTATTCAATCCATATTGTCATCCAATCAAGATTTTTTGCAATATAAAAGTGTAGTGCATCCCACTCACAACCAACTATAAAGAAGACAATTACACCAGTTAGAAACAACTTATATATAGTGATGATGGATAAGAATTATTAAATTACAAAAAAAAGCTTATAATTACCTCTCACCCTCCTCAATCTACTTTTCCCCATTAGGTACTCCCCTTTAAATTTGTCATTACAGTTGGGATTTGAAATGCGATCTACATGGATATCTGCTGCAAGCTTTGGAAGATATTCACTAATATACACCATAGTCTGGTATGTCATATATCCCTCTATCATAGAACCCTCAGAATGTGCTATTTGTTAAACCAAGCCCTTCATAAATTTCAAGTGCCTCTCAACCATCCACATTGATCTAGCTTGTACAGGTCCACACAATTATATCTCCTCAATTTGATGTACGAGGTAGTGTTCTTGAGCATTGAAAAATGTTAGAGGTAAACACTTTTGCATTTCACACATAAGCTGTGGAATTTTTCTCTTCCAATATTTTATATCTTTTTTATCAATTTCTTTAGATGATAACCACCTAAAAGAGATTCAACACACAAAAACACATAAAGGAGATTTCAAATAAAATTATACAATAGATTTCAGATAAAAAGCTACAAATCTAAGGAAAAACACTTTTAAACTCATGTATTTTTCAAGATCATATATAATTTTTTTAATACTATTGTCAAACTATTGTGGAAGGGATAGAGGTAGGACGAATTGCAATCATTAAAAAGTGATCATTTCAATATATTATTAAATAATGCAACTAGTACTACATTCAATCTTACAAATATACTGTAAATAGAGAATATGACTTACCTTGAGGAAGGTATGCCAATCATGTGTTTTTAACCTTGGCCCAAAATCACCTTTTTTGATAGAAGAGTGCTTATATTTGAAGCAAATCCTATTGAAATTTTTTCTTTTTTTATGACTTCTTTTAATGCATCACTTTGTTGCTCTGTTAATAACCAAGGAAGGGCACTTGCATTTATGCGGTCTCCATTGCTATTTGATTCAATGAAAAATTTTAGTGCATGATTGGATTCATGAATGTTAGTACAAATTTTGGCAATTTGTTCTCTATCATGCTTTCCATCCAACATTTTCCATAGTGTCTCTATTGCATTCTTTCCAATATGCATAGCATCAAACAAATGCATGATTGGGAGATCCTTGTTGTATGGTAACCTACTAAATTGAGTAGGATAACTTTTCATTCCTCTAGGAAGTTGGTCATTGATTCCTTGATGACCTTCATGAGCATCAATTATAGAATTAGTAAATATAAGACAATATCAAAATAAAAAATTTAAACTTTGGATGAAAAATTGGACATTACCTTGACGATTTAGTCAATCATATTCCAACTTCCATAAATGTGGTGTCATTCTTCGTGGCCTTGATGATGTCTCTTCTTTCCCATTGAAAAGATGTTTTTCGGAAATTTGATACTTGTGATTATTGTGGAGAAAGTGTGTAAACTCATCAAACACTTGCTTTCCTAAACTTCTCAAATGATGACATTTCATCTTCAGACCACAAACTAGACATGCAAAATTTCCCTTTGTCTGAAGACCTAAAAGATCATGTATAATTGGATCATGTACAATTATCATGCAAAAATTAAGCATTCAATAGTAATGTGTAAGCACTATAATAGACCTAAAATATGTGATCTTAACAATATAACATACTGCAAAAATGAGTTAGCCCAGGGGCATCATGTATTGTCCATACAAGCATTGCATGAGATTGAAATTGTTAATGTCCTATTGGTCTAGAGATGTCATAGATAGTGATGCCATTCCATAACTTCAACAACTCATCAATTAGGGGCTCAATATACACGTTCATATCTTTAACTTGGTATTTATCTAGCAATTGAATGAACATAAACATTACACAATTATTATAATCATTTTCATGCACTATTTATAAATTAATTTAGATAACTATAAAATTAAAAAACTACCTGGTACAATCATTAACAACATTATGTGCTCCCTCTTTATGGACATCCAAGGAGTAATGTTATTGTTAATAACAAAAATAGGCCACACTGAGTAAATAGATCTCATATCTCCATATGGATTGACACCATCTTTCGCAAATGAAAGCTTTAGATTACGAGGTTCTTCTTTAAAGTGTGACCATGTTTCTTCTATCTCTTTAAATGCAAAACCATCAGTAGGCATTTGCATAATGTCATCTAACTTCTATTGCGTGCATGTTAATCCATAAATTGTGCCAAGCTAGTGTACCTGAATAACTGTTGAAGATGTGGAATAATGGGAATGTATTGAAGAACCTTGTGAGGAACTTTTTTTGTTATTTGATCTAACCGATATCTACTAACATGACAATCAGGACATTCTATTAAAAATTCATGTTGTTTATGATATAGAATTTGATCATTGGGATATGCATGCATTGTCTGATACTTCATTCCAATCTGATCCATAATGTTAGATGGTGGTAACAAAAACTCACTAATCAACCTACAACAAAAAATATACATTGTTAATATAATGAATAGTAATTGTATGCTAACACTGAAGATGATAAAAATGACATAGCTTAGCATATGTGACATTGGTACATTGGATATACCATTCATAACCTTTAAGTTCACCAACAACACTATAGCTGAGAGTAGAGTTGTTTGGGAGCCTTCGTATAAGGGCTCGTGTGCCTTCTCAAGTAAAGGTATATCAAGACCATCATCACCATCATTATCAGATTCACTAGTACCATCATTGTGAGCCTCTTCATCACCTGCCCCAATACCATCTTCTTCAATCGTGTCCTTTGGCACATTATCATCTTCTTCCATGGGAGTGTTATCCTCAGCTTGGATATTCACACCTCCATGTTCCTCTAGTAGGAAATCCATATTCATAAATGGACAAAAATCGTGGCCCCCTTCAACATGACCATATTGCCTACAATGACTCTAGGCTGTTGTGATTAGAATTCTTTGATTCTTCAAGCCCTTACACTTTTTGAAAGGACAATAACATTTATTAGGTTTTCTTCAGACCTAAGCCCACAATGCAGCCATTGTCTCATTATTTTGTTCTGGGTTCATATTGTCAGGCGTGGTCTTTCTTCACAAGAAAATATACTTACAAATAAATTGGACATGTTGTAGTTAATGTTTATATCTGCACATATGGAAATTTTTGATTAATGTTTTCAAATGTAACTAAAATGATCTTATAATTTCTAGAAGGCCTAGATGTTTGCAAAATGTGGATTTATAGATAATGTATCTTAGTTATTTGCAAAATGCCTCAAAGAGATGTCACAAGGTGAAAGTTACTTAGGTGCTAACAGCAACATGCCATGACTAATCTTGATAGCAATGACTAATGTGATTAATGCATCAACTAATGAAGATGAATAAAAGATTGAAACATATTAATGCAATCTTCAATCAAGAAAATGTGAGCTCAAAAGATGGGTAAATCTCAAAAACTCGTGAGCCTAAGATCATTACAATTTCAGCCATGAAATAATTGCAATTTAAATTTGTTGAAAAATAGGCCTAAGTGGGTTGGCCTAAGGGTCAAAAGAAGAAATTAGATTTCAATTAATTAGAAATCAATTAGCTTATGCAAGTTTGGCCTCATGGTGGTTGTACAATTTTAAAAAACTTAATCCTTAGACCATTTGGGCCTAACATCAAGGGACATGAATTTAGGACTCAAACGTCTATTAAGGTTGGATGTTGAAATTCTTTGGAACATCCAAAACAATTCCATAAGGATATAAGAAGAGAAAATTGGTGAGTTCCACCTTGGAGGATGATTTTGGAAAAGAAATTAGAGATCAAGATATCTAAACTCAAATGGATTTAGTGAACTTAACTTAGAGTTTATAAAGGAATATTATATTTGGAGGGTTCAAATGCTTGTAGATCTGAGTTTAGAAATGCAACATTTTGTTACAAGCAACAAGGTAAGTGTTGATAAATATTTTGTGGGAATCATAGTTCTGGAGGTGTTACTAGGAGTTGGGACAATCATAGGTCTGGAGGTTCCATCTAAAGGAGGATTCTATTTTATGACAAGGAAGGTCATGTTAGGGCTATATGAAGGTGTTGGATCCATTGGAAGGATTAGGAAACGTTTGGAAAGGTGAGTTTGGTAAAACCCTTGGTTTAGGCACCTGGGAAGGAGGGTTTGTTGGTTGGGCGTGTAAAACTTGATGGAATCTCCTATGAATTTGAAAATCCTTTGTTTTGGATGACAAGACAACTCTATTTGAGGTCAGATGGTTTGTGAGATGAGATATGTTAGTGATTGATTTGTAACAAAAGGGCTAAAAGAGGGTTAATTGTGGGGCAACAATGTTGGTTTGGGTAGTTGGTCCAAGGGAGTAGCATAAGCATTTGAAGTATGTTGTATAGAATCCAAAATGGCATTTGGATATGGTCTTAGTTTTATAAGAGTTTTCGGAAAAGTGAGAGAAAAGTGTGAAAAATCGATTAGGCAGGGCTAATTGGGAAATAGGCCTAGTGAAGGGCTTGTAGTGGGTTTTTGGTATCAGCTAATAAGATGAGCATTTGGTAACCTTGGAAATAGGTTAGTTGAAGTTGTTTGAGATGTGTGAAGGTGACATAAACACCTAGTTGAAGTGAAGTCAAGATTGGAGCCTATTGAGGCATTGTGGGCATTTGATGGTTGTTGAACAAGATTGCTTGGTGAATCCATTTGAGGGACATGGGATGATTTCTAATATGTAGAGCCTATGGTGGCATAAGGTTTGGAGTTGGTTGGATCAAGGAGAGTGATCCTATGAAGAAGCTTGATTGTGTTATGAGAACACTAGGCAAGTCCCTCTTATTGTGAATAACTGAAAGTCCACCCAAGTATCTGCATCAATGTCAAGAGCTAAAGGTGGAATGATTTCAAGGTAGGAAAGCAAGCTCCAATAATTCCTCTTTAGAATTGCAGCCAGAGTCCTAAGCATTCCAATCCAAATGATTGTGTATCAATAAGATTTAACACAAAATAATCCTAAGAACATTAAGTAAGTAAAGTTCAAACATATAAGAAAATGAATGAGAGAAATTTTGTTACCTGTTACCTAAAAATAAAACCAGTTGAGGAGGAAAGGGTGCATGAGTTGTCAAAACTTCATGAGCTTCTCAATCAGTTTCTGTGGATGATAGGCAAAGTCTTCACATGCCCTCATACATTTTAATATTGAAACACAATCAATATTTTGTTGATAGGGAATGTTTAGTAAAATGAAGTAGAGAAAAAGAAACATAGTTGCAGTAGAAAAATAAGGTTAAATGTAATAGTGATCATAGCAAAAATGCCAACAAGATCACCATGAACCATTTGAGAATTAAAAAGATCAAACATAGAGGCAGCCCAGTGTGCCATCATGCTCTTACAATCTTATCCTAATTTTCTTCCTATATCTAGATAACCACATTTTCTCACTGCAATGCTGACATTCTGATCTGATACAAGCCACAAGAAATTGGAATTTTTTTAGTGTTTTCATTTGGGAATATTGTTAAGGAAAATATATGGTAAAGGTGATGATGAAGCTAGAATGATGAGAATTCCATTAGTTTCCTAATTTCCTTTCTTATTCATGTGCACTATGTTGTAATGTTATTATATTATCTAATCTACTATCCCCCAGTTCTTTATTGTATTCATCTCCAGCTAGTCAAATCTCTTGGACTATTATATCCATTACATATTTCTTCTTTAAATCTTAATAAACCTTCATCCTATATAAATGCAACTATATTTTCTAGGTTTTTGCCACAAAACATCTAGCTTCTCTATGGTGATTTGCTAGTTTACAAAAATTGGTTTTGCCAATATGGCAAAACAATCCCAAAATCAGTCTGGTTGGGTTCGTTGTACAATATAATATATTATTTGATATTCCTATATATATTTATAGATAAATACAATAATGAATAAACTAATAGGAAGATATATATTTCACATCCCTTCTATATATCTTTATAGGATTACAAGAAAATTATATTAATTAATCAGTTTACTAATTTATATATAAATTTGTTATATAACATGATTTTGGGTTGCACATATTACACACATGTCATTGGCTGTCCAATAGGGAGTGTAGTTTATCCAACATATCTAATGCTATTGTTGTCAACTTCATGATAAATTCCTCTATGTTGGGTCTGTCCTACCAAACTCTAGCCCACTTGAAGCATTCAAACGTGGTTGTTAAGCCATGGAGAATCTTCCATAAAATTTTAAACAATGCGCACCCAAAATTTTTTTATTAACAACATTTTGAGCTCCTAGACCTACAACATTTTCTCCTTCACACTCTCCATGCTTTCTTTTCTACAGATGCAAACAAATTTGTACTGGTCTTGCAACAACAATACCAAATAGATCTCAAATGCTTCAAATGTATGAGGATCACATGGATGCAATGAGTGCTAGGTGGACTATTTGTAATCACAAGAGATGAGCTCTTGTAAACCACTACTCTTGCAATTGTTTCAAGATCAGTACTAATTAAACATCACATAATTTGACATGATGAAAAATACCACCTAGCTGTTAATGAAGGAACTGAGCAGATCTATGATCAATGGTTCATAGGGCACATAACTTGTTGAAGGTTTTGCAAATGACATGGCAAGCTAAGAAGGATTAATCTTGGGCAAAAATTTATGGTCAAGGAAAGTTGGATCATCACGGAATTGAGTAGGTAGACCTTCTAGGAAGTTGCAATACTTCAACATTGTAAGTGTCACTCAATGCAATGGGTACTAAACAAACAATTTAAGTTGATGAGAAATGGTTGTTATGAATTCAACTTGTAAGCATCACCTCAATGCATTGAGTATTAAAAAAACAATTCAAGATGATGAGTATGGGTTTTTATGAACCACAACTCATGAAATATGCATTAATTCCTAATAATGCATCCTAGTTAAAAGCCAATGATTGGTATTTATGAATGAAAATGGAAAAGAAGAATTAAGTCCATAACCAAAACTTTCTGAGATTTGACATCACCTAGAAATGAATGAAAGTTATATCTTTATTTTCAAATCCGAGCCCCATCCTATAGGATGAAGGGAAGGTTAAGAGGGCATCAATAATAATAGTAATAAATCATAGTTCATAGTGCAGCCTATGGATTATCTCTCATATTCTACATAAATAATGAAGAATATAAAAGATTTATTTTGTTCCATATTCATATTTGAAAGACTAGGAGAGTTTCATTAGGACCATCTACTATAACATATTATTTATCAAGGTATCAGAAACAAAGATGAATACCTCACATTGAGTATGAGTATCAAGACATTCAATCGCAAGTGGATATAATATATTATTCAAGATCAACATTTCCCCAATAAGTGTCATCAACTATCAATTGATACTGCGGTATAAGTAGAGTTTTGGTTTAGAAGTATTCTCTTATAATCAAGTCATGAGTGAATAGTCCCTTATTCTTAGAATATATATAGAGAAAGGACATTACAGGTATAAACTACCACCATTACAAGTATACAAGTAAATATCAGAGGAAGAGTCAGTAACTAATAGTTCCATCCATAGATATCTGAACAATTCTTTCCATAAACCATTATAAAGAGTCTGATCTGTTAGTAAGACTAGAAGATTATATTTGAAGGAGATTCTAAAACAAGAGTTAGTGATCAGATTATTATACAGTGACTACATCAAGTCCTTACCAAAGCTAGTGACCATCAGTAAATAATTTAATTACTTTTTAAAGGGAAGAAAACTATAGCTGAAGAAATATTGATTATGTGTGAAGAAAATACTCTGGTAGATACATAAATATGATATGAAAATTATATTATTTTAAAAATTGTTAACTGGGACAAAAATAACAATTGAAATGATGTATAACTTTTTCTACTCAAGTATGAGAATGGCCAGAGAGAGTAAGGAAAGTAAGTTATTATCTTAATATTCAAGGGCATATGATTAAGGATGATCAAGATCCCAAATTTATTTTATTTCTTTCCAAACTAAGCAAATAATTTGAACAACTAGTGTGTATTGAACAATTCTCCGTCAATTAATGCCCAGATCCCAGAAACACTTAGAAATATGTTATACATCTATGTCGAATGTTCAAAGATGTAGTGGAAGATATTGTAATAAGAAACTGCGCAAGAAGAAAAGAATCCTGCCTTGTCTGTAAATAATGTCAAGAATCCTACCTTGTTTTGTGAAGAAAAGACGTAGTGGAAGATAACGTCAACCCTAGCTAAGTAAATGCCTCTGACTGCAAGGAGGAAGATGCAAAAAATGCACATAGTGACTATTCTTGCCCACATCCACTGCTACAGTAGATTCTGAAGTCTTCCTGCGCATACAAGTTTCTCATAACAATGAAAGAGGGAAACTGATTTTTTTCATTTTAACATATGAAGCCCATGTTGGTCAAAATTTTGACCAACACAGGCTTCATTTAAAAAATAATAATATATTTTTTCTTGCATATACCGACCAATCTAAAACATTTTAAGAGATGGTCAAAAATTTTGGTCTAAAAATGGGGTCAAATGTACTAGTGGCATTATTTTATTTCTATGTGGAGGTTTCATGTTTTTCATTATACATTTGAAATTTTTTCTTTATAATTATGGGTATCTTAACTCTATTTATGAGTCTACAAGACAAAAGTTGCCCATTTCTATAGAACGAGTAAGATGTCTTTTTTTTCTTTTTTCAGTGCCTGTAGAGGTGGAGGAGGAAATCTTCATTTCCCAACTGAAAGAATAGAAGAATGAGTAAGATGCTTTTTTTTCAAAGCGTATAAAGGTGGAGGAGGAAATCTCCATTGCCCAAATGAAAGAATAGAAGATTTAGTCTAATGAATCAATTAAAGAAGATGATAAAGATGATGATAAGAAGGAAGATTTTTAAGGGAGGCAATGTGCCCTGAAAACTTGAAGTGAGGTGGGCATAAGAAAAAGAGGCATAAGGCTATGTTAATGCTAGATGAAAATTTTCTCTAGTGTCACAAGGGTTACCATGATGACATACTTCATTTGACAGAATTACCATGACACTATGTAAGAAATGATACATAAGTAAAAATTTCCTTTTGTGATGATTTCTTTTTATTTTTTTATTTTTTTTTGGAAAAAAGTGGGCTAGCCACTAAATATATTTATTAAATAAAACTGATTCAAAAGCTCAACTAGGAAAGAATCAGTAAGAAAACCCAAAATCGTTGCTAAATACAAAAAGATTTAAACATTGATATTTACAAAATTACCATATCGATGGAAGAAAGATATCCTATTTACAATTTGGAGACAATACTTCCTCCAATTACAAAATCAAGATTTAAACAACTAATTATCAAAATTTAAAAAATTGATAAACTTTTAGTAGCCAAGAAGTCCCACTCCATCTCTACACATTCAATCTTGTCACATGAAACCGATGCATCTAAAGCTTGAGTAATACTACACCAACCCAAGTCTGGTAGGGGCTAAGGTGAAGAATCCCATCCTGAACCATGAATCACACCCCATGTGAAAGTAGGCACAACAATAATTACTACATCCCATCCATACTCCTGAGCACCATGTAATGGTTATGACCATTTCAAATAGTGAACATCTTTGGGAAGGTTTCTAGCATGCACACCTAAGGTCTCAATGTGTTGGCCCTGCAAAGCTATTGTATCCACACCCTGTGAACCATCCTACTAATCCTATGAACCAAGGAAAAAATGAGATGAAAGCCTGTGACTGTGCTGTACTGAGAAGTGTTTATGATGAAGGGTGTGTTGGAAATATAAGAGGAGTAATTGAGAGGGGAGGGGTGAATTAGTCACTACAAAAATATTTCCAAGATCCCTTAGATGTCAGTACGAAATAATCTCTAAAAACTGAACTCTATTGATGCTTGACAAGTACACAAAAATGCTATAACTTGACAAATACTAAATATGCTTAGCAAACACTTATCATGAAAATCTTAAGATGTTATCTGTGATTACTTATTACTCTAACTTAGTTTCAAAAACATAAGAAGAAATAGAATGAACACATTTGACACCAAGATTAATGTGGAAACCCAATATGGGAAAAACCACCAATTGCAACACTCTTCTAAAATGAGCCCTATTAGGAGCCACTATATTAAATGTTACAAAATACAGTATTAGGTGTGACCCAATTAGAGGATTTAATCACCCTATTAGGAGTGGTCTTGGTAGAGCTCTTTAGACAATTCAATAGAACTGCCACATTGTTAGAGGATTTATAGATAGTTGTTAAGCCAACTTTGTTAAGAGATTTAGATCTCTACTATAATGGTTAGAGAGTAACAATGATATGACCTGATTTCTGATGCAACTAAATTGCTAATTACAGATCTCAATTCTGGTTTGTATACTTGATCCTTCTTGATCAAATATATCTTTTCAACCTCACAAGGATAGATTTCTTTATCCCTCTAATTTTCTTCCTCTTTGCATCATTAGATCTTCAAATGTCTTCCATGCATTCACACACACTTCACACTTTTTAACCCTCACTTTGACCTTTTATATATATCTTTCATATTGTCAAGTTAGCTCAAATACAACTTAGAATAATTAATATTCATTTTCTTAGTTGGCTAGAACCACTAGATAAATCAATTGAACTGAATATGCCAAAACAAGAAAATCTTTTGTTAGCCGACCCTACTCAGTAGATACTAACTCAGAAATGATTTTCTTGTGTTAACCAAGTGAACTTAGTTAACATTGCATACTTGTTAAGTGTGTGCTAGAAAATTTGACCTGTTGAGAGCATGAATCAACAAGCAAACATTAGTTCAAATCAAAACATGTAACAAGAATTCATCAAAATAAAAAACTAAACTAATTCTTACTTGAGTTTTGCAACTCTAAGCAGCCAACAAACCAAATCCTTCAGCCACCTCTATAGCTCAACAAAGACACCTATGAGAGGCCTTGTTGGTGTGTTAAGATGGAGGGTATGTTTGGTGTGCTCTCCCAAACACAACAATGGAGTGAATCTCTTGAGTGAATGTGCAAATGTGAGTGATGATGCAATATGAACCATAAACTATATGAGATGAAGAAAACTTCAAGAAATGCTATGGAGAAAGCCATACTTGAGGGCATTCAAGTGAGAATATGAAATGCAACAAGGAAACCAACTAGATATGCAAGCTAAACTAAGATGTAAATGAGATGGAGATGAGAAAATGCATGTAAACTAAACCAATAATGAAAATGCAAAGCTAAACTAGCTACCAAAATGGTTAGTATTCTCTTAAAAATCTCTATGAAAATTCAAACTACAATGAAAACCCTAGCATGAAAACTCCAGACTCAAAATGACATGCTAACAATGCAATAATGAGAGATGCAAATGCTGGAGACAATCCCTCTATTTATAGGCTCAAGAGAGGGCTTGGTGAGGTGGCATCCATGTAGATGCCACATAAGGGGACATGCAAGCCATGCAAATGGTCATGAATTCAAAGTTTTCTCACACATGTGTGAGCAAACTTGAGAAGAAGAGTGGGAGACAAGAGTGCAAAGGGGAGTGTGTAGGCATGCCATCTCACACATGTGTGAGCACACTCTTAGGCTAATGAGGGGGATTAGAAAGAAGATTAGAAATGATTAAGTGAGATTAGAGAAGAAGTAGGTTTAAGAGGATGAAAATGATGGTTTTAGGCTAGGCTCTAGGTTAGGTTTAAGATTAAATTAAATGAAATTTAATTTAATCATGGGTTTAGATGAATTAATAGGATGTGAGGATTAAATAAATAAAATTTATTTAAAAGGGGGGAACCACCACTTTGCCTAGATTGTCTCTAAGAATCCTTAACACACTCCTAATAACCCCTTTGCAAGGTTAAAACAATCCTCCAATACAAGGGAGAGCAATTCAAAGTTTGTCTCAAAAATTGGTTTAGGGACACTTTCCCTATACTAGGCCAAATTGCACATCAGCAACCTTTGGCTCTCACAAGCATAATCCACTGATTGGATCACCTTCACAAACCTCAATGCACTTCAAATAACCCAAAATTTGGGCCTCAACACCTCTGCAACACTTATTTACAATAAAGACCTAGTAGATCCTTGTAGGTCTCTCCAACTGGTTATCCTGCAATAACAACAAATTATTCCAAATAACCTGCAAAACAAACTAGGGTTTTGAGTACCCTTTATCCCCTTCTTGCAATCCTCCAAGTTTCACTTTCCCACTCCACTCCAGCATGCCTTAACTTATCCTAAACACACAGACCTAATAGGCCTAATTAGGCTTGGTTTGAATAGGATTTGTACGGATATGGGTCATGAAATGGAAACAAGGCTTGGAAGATGTTAGGGTTGTCCAAACAACACTATTCCACCCTTTGGTTGCAATCCCTACAACCAATTTCTTGCAAATCTTCAAACAGTTCAACTTTCCTAGTTCAAACCCTCAACATGACTTGAACTAGGGCCTGCAAAGAAAATATGTTCTCACCATGGAAATTTGCCTAAATTGTGAAGAAAGGAAGAACAACATGTCTACTTGCAATTTCATTGGGTTTGGTGCCAGGGTGGTCGAATAGGTGCACATTATTGACCCATTTGCACAAAACCCTTGTTTAGGGAGGGTTTTGGTGCTATTTGACTTCAAATGTAAATAACTTTTGATTGCCTGCACCAAATTCTATCAAACCAATTGCAAACTGATGTTAAAACAACCAAGAATCCAATCCAAGCATTCGATGATCAATCAACCCTCCGTACTGCACGTGAGAATTCAAACAACAGTGAAATGGCACGAAAACTGGGAGTTTTTATTAATTCAATGCAAAATCCGTACAATCTGACATCACCTGTTCTTTGGGGAAGGTGATATAAGCTTAAATATGCCCTCTGGACCGATCAACCACCATGGAGATCGGTTATGAACCGAAATAACAACTTTTCAAAAAGTTGTCAATTTTGACAAAAAGTTGTCAAGCAACTTTTAAAAGTTGCTGAGCAACTTTTGTTGCTTTCTTGCCGGGAAGGCCTTTTGAGGCTACAACCACCTAACCTAACTCTACAAGCCCTATAGGTCACATATACCCCTGGTTTATAGGACACCAAATGGGGTAATATGCCTTTACAAATGGGCAAATACTTATTCAATTCCTACTCTAAACACACCTAATCATCAAAACACATCAAATTCTCCCTGAAGAGTCCATCTCTCTTACATAACCAATGTGACCAACATTCCATGCCAAAGTGAACAATAAGGAATAAGACCAAATGAGATCAAGTTATATAATTTGGAACAAAGCCAAATGAAACCAGTGTGATCACTTCCAGATACTTGCCATCTGTGAAGAATGTGAGGAATGAAGACAAGATGGAGAACTTCAAGGTTGTGCTCTGCACCATACTACCCCTCTCCAAAAGAACTCAAGTCCCTTGAGTTGGGAATATTATCAAATATGTATCCTGCCTTCTCAATCTCAGATTTAGTCATCCATGAAGCATCCTCTTCAGGTAACCCGGCCCATTTGACCAGGTAGGTGTAATATGTGGCCCTCCTTGTTTGTTTGGAGACTTTTCTATCCAAGATGCATTCTATTTGAGGCTTGTGTGCCTTAGGTAATGGAACATCATCAAATTTATCTCCTTGACCTGTACCTGCAAGACAATCATCAGTAGGCTCTTTAAAAGCATATAGATAAGATACATTGAATATTGGAGACAATCCAACATCCGGTGGAAGCTCCACTCTATAGGCATTGTTTCCACACTTTTGTAGGATCTTGAATGGTCCTATTTTCTTCATCATGAGTTTGGTATGTTTCCCCTTAGGCAACCTTTCCTTTTTCAAGTGAACCATGACAAGGTCTCCTACCTTGAATTGCAAATCTCTTCTCTTTTTATTGGCAAATTCCTTGTACCTGTCTGCAGACTTGTTCAACCTGTCCTTGACCTGTTCTTGGACTTCCTTCATCACTTGTGCAAAGTCCTGGGCTTGTGCACTCTTCCTTTCTATTTGACTGATATCTCTTAGTTCCAACACACCCCTGGGATGTTCACCATACACTATTTGAAAAGGAGTGAGACCAGTGCTCCTATTCACTGAGTCATTGTAAGCATATTCTGCTTGTGGAAGTATTAAATCCCAAGAACCACCATATTGCTATGAAAGACATCTAAGTAGGTTACCCAATGACCTATTAGTCACCTCTGTCTGTCCATCAGACTGTGGGTGATAAGCAGATGAAAAATTAAGGTTTGTGCCAAGTCTCTTCCAAAGAGTCCTCCAAAAATGCCCCAAAAACTTGGAGTCTCTGTCTGAAATGATGGATCTAGGCAATCCATGGAGTCTTACAACCTCCTTGAAGAATAACCCTGCAATGTTAGAAGCATCATGTGTACTTTTACAAGGAATAAAATGAGACATCTTTGAAAATTTGTCTACAACCACAAAAACACTGTCATTCCCTGCTCTTGTCTTTGGCAGTCCCAAAACAAAGTCCATGCTGATTGAATCCCAAGGTTTCTCAGGAATAGGTAGAGGAGTGTACAACCCAGCATTAGATGAGTGTCCTTTGGATTTTTGGCAAACAATACAACTCTCCACAAATCTCCTTATGTCTGTTTGCATTCTAGGCCAGTAATAAAACCTCTTAACTTGCTCTAATGTTTTGTCCAATCCAAAGTGACCAGACATGCATCCACTATGCTTTTCCTTAATTATGTTTTCCCTATAAGATCCTCTAGGGACACACAATTGACCCCCCTTAAATAACAATCCATCTTGAATCAGAAAATCAAAAAATTCAGAGTTATACCTGTCCTCCATGCTTTGACAAACCTTATAGATTTCTTTGAAGTCTTCATCATGGATGTATAGGTCCTTCATTGCATCTATGCCAACACTCTCAAGTTCAATTGATTGAACCAGAAGGTTTCTTCTGCTTAGGGCATCAGCAACTTTATTTGTGACTCCCTTCTTATGCTTGATGAAAATGTATAGGCTTGGATGAATTCCATCCACTTCATATGCCTCTGATTGAGTTTCTCCTGTCTATTAAGAAAGCTTAATGCTTGATTATCAGTATAAACAATGAATTCTTTAGCGAGCAAATAGTGTCTCCATCTCTTTAAGGACTGAACCATGGCATAAAGTTCCAAGTCATAGACTGAGTATTTTTGCTTAGCCTCATTCAATTTTTCACTAAAGAAAGCAATAGGCCTTCCATCTTGGCTAAGTACCCCACCAATTGCCTTGGTACTTGCATCACACTCAACCACAAACACCTTATTAAAATCAAGAAAAGATAAAACAGGTCCATTAGCAATCTTCTGTTTTAAAAGTTCAAATGACTCTTGTGCCTCTTGAGTCCATGTAAAATGACATTTCTTACCTCCTTTTATTTCAATCATTGGACCAGATATACCACTAAAATTTTTGATAAATTTTCTATAAAAGTTACACAATCCATGAAAACTTTTTACCTCACTAGCACAGGTAGGAGTAGGCCAATTCATTATTGCCTCTATTTTGGTTGGATCCATTTTCAAACTATTTCTTGAGATGACAAAACCAAGGAAGATTAGTTCTTGTTTGACAAACACACACTTCTCAAGATTAATCCTTAACTCTTCTTCATGTAATCTTTGCAAAACCAAATCAATATGCTTTAGATGCTCTACTTTATCCTTGCTAAAAATCAGTATGTCATCTAAATATACAACAACAAACTTGTTAAGGAATGGTTTCAGTACCTCATTCATCAACCTCATGAAGGTACTTGGTGCATTGGACAAGCCAAATGGCATAACAAGCCATTCATATAACCCCTCATTGGTTTTGAATGCTGTCTTCCACTCATCTCCTTCTCTGACCCTGATTTGGTGATACCCACTTTTCAAGTCAATTTTGGAGTAGAAGTTTGCCCCACCTAGGCAATCCAATAGGTCTTCCATCCTTGGCATTGGAAACCTATATCTGATTGTGATTTTGTTTATTGCTCTTGAATCCACACATAACCTCCATGTGCCTTCCTTTTTGGGTGCAAGTATAGCAGGTACTGCACAAGGACTTATGCTTTTTCTTATGAGGCCTTTGGACAGCAGTTCTTCTATTTGCTTGGCTATTTCCTCATTTTGTTGAGGTGTCAACTTGTAGGCAGATTTGTTAGGCAATGTAGCCCCTGGGATAAGGTCAATGGAGTGACTGATTTCTCTTTTTGGAGGCAAGGAAGATGGCAAACTGCCTGCAACTATGCCATGATATTTTTCCAACAAGTCTTTAACTTCCTTTGGTTCAACATTATTCAAATCATTACCAACTAGCACATCATTCTTTGGCTTGGTAACAATAGAAAAACAAGGCACATCCTTTACTTTCAATGATTTGAAAAACTCTTTTTCACCAACTAAAGTTATATTACTCACCATATGGTCTATCTTATCATCATCCGGTAGGGGATTCATTGTGAACTTTACTCCATCCTTCACAATAGAATAAACATTAGTATGGCCATCATGCTTGGCATTCACATCATATTGCCATGGCCTCCCAAGCAAGAGGTGGCATGCATCCATATCAGTCACATCACACAAAATCTTATCAGCATATTCACCCAATGTGAATTCAATCCAAACCTGCTCATTGACTAAGGTATGCTTGTCCTTTGTTAACCATGAAGCCCTATATGGATAAGGGTGAGGAATTGTTTGCAACTTTAACTTGTTAACCATTTCTCTAGAGGCTATATTGTCTGTTGAACCAGAATCTACAATTAACTTACATACCTTTCCTTTCACTTTGCAATTTGTCCTGAATAATGACCTTCTCTGTGGTGGATCTGCAGGCTGTGGTACCTTCAAAAGAGTTCTTTGCATCATGAGATGTTCACCCTGCTCTGCATTAGTAGGTCTGGAGGTTGTGGTATGATAGGATGAACAACTTTGTCCATCTTCTTCTTCATGGATCAGATTTACCCTCCTATCTACAGGTCTGCTAGATTCTCCAATCTTTTGTGGACACTTGTATGATTGATGACCAGGCTGATTGCAATTAAAACACTTCCCTGTGAAGGTCTGATTGCCTCTACCCCTTCCATTGGCTCCTCCACGGTTGGCATTAGGTCTCCTACCCCTAAATGATCCTCTTGGATTGAAATCAGGTTCAACAGTCCTAGTTTCATCCCTGTTTGCATAGTTCCTACCTTGAAACCTGCCTCCTCTTCTTCTAAAGGAATTATTGCCTCTTCCCCTATTGTTATTGTCACTTCTTCTTTTCAATTTATCTTCAATTTTCAAAGCAAGATTAAAACACTGATGTACTGATTCCAAGTTTACCAATGTTAACTCATCTTGAATACTAAATTTGAGACCATTTACATACCTTGCAAGTTTTTGTTTGCTAGTCTCATTCACCCTTGCTCTTAAGGTTAGATTATGAAACTCTTGGGTATAATTGCTGACATCCATATCCCTTTGTTTCAAATTTTGTAGCCTTTGATTGATAAGAACCTCATAATCCTCGGGAACAAACTGCTTCTTCACCTCGGTCTTCATTCTTTTCCATGTGGTAATAGGCTCCTTCCCATCATCAACCCTTTCATTTTGCAGAAAATTCCACCAAGTGAGGGCTGGCCCCTTCATCTTGGCCTTTGCTATCTTCACCCTTTGACTAGGGGGAATACAATCACACTCAAAGTGATTGTCAAGTGCTTCAATCCAATCCAAGCACTCATCAGGGTTTAGTTTGCCATAGAACATGGGGATATCACCCCCTTTTGCACCAACTCTTTCTAATGCTTGTAGAAGAGGTCTTTGCTCCAATGGTATCTCATTTGCAAAGGTGTCTCCTTCCACCTCTTCTCCTTCAGACTCATAATCTTCACCCTTTTTCAGTTTGCTTTTGATCTTTTCAAGCTCTCTCTTCATATCTCTATTCTCTTCCCTAAATGCTCTACTTTCGGCCATCTGCTCCTTAACCAATTTGGCCAATTCAGCATTTGTCATTCTCAAGGGAAGTTCCCTATCTCCTTCTTCACCCTCAGACATATTGGATGAATTTGATCAACTCCAAGGTCTTTCTGTGCTCTGATACCACCTTGATGCAGAGTTGCACACCGGAAACCACCACTTTGCCTAGATTGTCTCTAGGACTTCCAAATCAGCAAAACATTTCTTCAGACTCTAGGAACCTTCAAAGACTCCTTAACACACTCCTAATAACCCCTTTTCAAGGTTAAAACAATCCTCCAATACAAGGGAGAGCAATTCAAAGTTTGTCTCAAAAATTGGTTTAGGGACACTTTCCCTATACTAGGCCAAATTGCACATCAGCAACCTTTGGCTCTCACAAGAATAATCCACTGATTGGATCACCTTCAAAAACCTCAATGCACTTCAAATAACCCAAAATTTGGGCCTCAACACCTCTGCAACACTTATTTACAATAAAGACCTAGTAGATCCTTGTAGGTCTCTCCAACTGGTTATCCTGCAATAACAACAAATTATTCCAAATAACCTGCAAAAAAAACTAGGGTTTTGAGTACCCTTTATCCCCTTCTTGCAATCCTCCAAGTTTCACTTTCCCACTCCACTCCAGCATGCCTTAACTTATCCTAAACACACAGACCTAATAGGCCTAATTAGGCTTGGTTTGAATAGGATTTGTACGGATATGGGTCATGAAATGGAAACAAGGCTTGGAAGATGTTAGGGTTGTCCAAAAAACACTATTCCACCCTTTGGTTGCAATCCCTACAACCAATTTCTTGCAAATCTTCAAACAGTTCAACTTTCCTAGTTCAAACCCTCAACATGACTTGAACTAGGGCCTGCAAAGAAAATATGTTCTCACCATGGAAATTTGCCTAAATTGTGAAGAAAGGAAGAACAACATGTCTACTTGCAATTTCATTGGGTTTTGTGCCAGGGTGGTCGAATAGGTGCACATTATTGACCCATTTGCACAAAACCCTTGTTTAGGGAGGGTTTTGGTGCTGTTTGACTTCAAATGTAAATAACTTTTGATTGCTTGCACCAAATTCTATCAAACCAATTGCAAACTGATGTTAAAACAACCAAGAATCCAATCCAAGCATTGGATGATCAATCAACCCTCCGTACTGCACGTGAGAATTCAAACAACAGTGAAATGGCATGAAAACTGGGAGTTTTTATTGATTCAATGCAAAATCCGTACAATCTGACATCACCTGTTCTTTGGGGAAGGTGATATAAGCTTAAATATGCCCTCTGGACCGATCAACCACCATGGAGATCGGTTATGAACCGAAATAACAACTTTTCAAAAAGTTGTCAATTTTGACAAAAAGTTGTCAAGCAACTTTTAAAAGTTGTTGAGCAACTTTTGTTGCTTTCTTGCCGGGAAGGCAATTTTGTTTTAAAACCACTCGAAAACATCTCCTAAACCTATTTTGATTATTCATTGAGCCTTTTGAGGCTACAACCACCTAACCTAACTCTACAAGCCCTATAGGTCACATATACCCCTGGTTTATAGGACACCAAATGGGGTAATATGCCTTTACAAATGGGCAAATACTTATTCAATTCCTACTCTAAACACACCTAATCATCAAAACACATCAAATTCTCCCTGAAGAGTCCATCTCTCTTACATAACCAATGTGACCAACATTCCATGCCAAAGTGAACAATAAGGAATAAGACCAAATGAGATCAAGTTATATAATTTGGAATAAAGCCAAATGAAACCAGTGTGATCACTTCCAGATACTTGCCATCTGTGAAGAATGTGAGGAATGAAGACAAGATGGAGAACTTCAAGGTTGTGCTCTGCACCAGTTTAAGATTAAATTAAATGAAATTTAATTTAATTATGGGTTTAGATGAATTAATAGGATGTGAGGATTAAATAAATAAAATTTATTTAAAAGGGGGGATGATGGAGGATCATGTGTTAAATTAATTTAACACATTAAGGCTAGGAGTATTTAAATTAAATTTAAATACTTAGGAGAATGAACTCATTTAATTAAAATAATTTAATTAAATAAGTAGAAGAATGTGAGCAATATAATTAATTAATATAGTCTTTAGGGGCAATTTTAAGCATCTACATGATTTTCTTGTGTTAACCAAATTAACTTAGTTAACATTGCATACTTGCTAAGTTCTTTTAGTAACCAAGTGAGCTTGGTTAGCACTAGTTCCATCCAAGATTTCCTTCATTAACCAAGTGAGCTCAGTGAACACTCGTCTTCCATAGACTTTCCTTTGGCATCCAACTGAACTTGTTAGACAGTATTTTCTGAACTAGGCAAACTTTGGATCGCTAGGTAGATATAAAAAACTATCTTCAATGTTCGAGTGAGCTTGACATACACTGACTGGTAATGATATGACATTTTTTATAACATCAAAGACAATACACAATTAATTAATTGTTCTAATAGGGTGCTCCCTTTAATACCATAAACTCATAATAAAAACAAAAAAATAATAGCAAATGTGAGAACAAAATATGGACTTCTTATTTGTGCCGCAAATGTGGTATTATAGAATTCACAAGTACAATACGCTAACCCACATGGGTGCCTTCATTACAATCATCTACAAGACAAGCTGTGAACCCAGAGCATTTTTAGATAATGTTCAAGTCTTTCTTAAATAGGCAATTTTATGCTACCCAAGAAGGTTCTAGACATTGAAACTTAATAGCTAGGGTTGACAGACCCTAACAATACATATAGAGTTAGCCAAATACATCTTTGACAATTATTTTAGATATTTCAGGTAGCCCAGCTTTGAAAAGCCATAATTCATGAATTTTTGTTCCAGTTGGCTATTATAGCCACTTTTCAAAATGTTAGCTCCTAATCTACATGCTCAAAATAGTGCAAGCACCCTTTTGTCGAATTTTCAAACCTCATCCAGGCACTCCAAGGCCTCCAACGATGAGCCTGAAGATTTTTCTGCAAATTTTTCCACCAAAAATTCATAATAACTTCTCTGATACTTGAGCAATGCGATAATTATGGTAGTCTTACAAATTTAAAATGAACCTTCCTATAGAACATGAGAACATTCCAAGCTCATATGGAAAACTTACTAGAAATAACAAGTTCTCATAAATAGTGACGACCCTATCCACTAGTCCTTATTAAAATAGAAAAGATTGAAAATGAAATATTTTTGGGTGACAATAACTTCTCCAATACTTAAGTTTGAGAAATGATATTTTTATGGTAGGCTTACAACTCTAAAATGAACCTTCCTATCGAAAATGAGAACATTCTGAGCTCGTATGTCAAACGTACTAAAAATAGCAAGTTCTCATAAATAGTAACCACCCTGTCTACTAGTCCTTATTAAAATAGAAAAGACTAAAAATGGAATATTTTGGGTGATGCAAGATTGCTCTTACACCTAGGATGCTCCTGCATCAGACACCTAGCGTAATTTGAGAAGTGACTCTGTCACGTCTCAAGTGTTCAGAGGAAAACCAAGACAGTTAACCTCCTCCTTTGCTAGCCATGATGAATCCTCAACTGGCCTCCCTTTCTATTTGACCAGATATTCCTCATAAGTTTTTTCTTGGTACTTTTTCCAATAGGACTGTCTAGTATATCCTGAATCTTATTTGTAGCCAAACTAGCTGCTGAAATACTCCACTGTGCTTTTGCAAATTTATCTTCATCACGTCCTTCATAATACTCTATCAATTTTGAAATGTTAAATATTGGTGAAATATTCAATTCAATAGGTAATTCCACTTCATATGCATTTCCAGAATCATGCCTTTTCACTAGCTTACATGGTCCAAACTTCTTTATCTTCATCTTATTATATGTATCCACTAGAAAATAATGCTCTTTTATCAAATGAACCATGATTTCATCTCCAATATAAAATTTCTTATACCTCCTTTTCACACTTTCCTTATCTTTATACTATGTATTCATCTTTATGATGTGTTTCCTCACCTCCTCATGGGTGTTCTTCAAATGTTTAACAAATTCTTCAGCTTCAGCACTACTTTTCTCTCCTTTATCCAATTGCCTTAATTCAGAAGCATTTCTGGGACTACTCCCATATGCAATCTGGAATGGTGATTTACTAGTACTCCTATTGATAGAATTATTATATGAAAATTCCACCTATGGTAAAATCATATCCCATCCTTTTGGTTTATCTCCAACCAAGCATCTCAACAAGTTTCCCATACTACAATTCATAGTTTCTATCTGTCCACTAGTCTATGGATGATGTGATGAACTGAACTTCAAATTTTTCTTCAACTTCTTCCACAATGTACACTAGAAATAACCAACAAATTTGGTATCTCGATCTAAAACTATACTCTTTAGTAGGCCATGTAGTCTCACCACTTCTCTAAAAAACAACTCTACCACATGAACAACATCAGTAGTCCTCTTGAAAGGAATAAAATGTGTCATCTTTGAGAACTTGTCAACCACTAGAAAATAGAATCATGCCCACATTGTGTCCTCAGTAATCCAAGAACAAAATCCATGCTGTCATCCTCCTATGGCTTCTTTGGTACATGTAATGGCTAATATAACCTTGTATTCTACTTTACTCCTTTCACCATCTGACATACTCTACAACTCTATAAAAAATTCTTCACATCTTGCTATAATAGTGGCTAGTAATAGTTCTCAGCAACCAAAGCCATGGTTTTATCTTTGCCAAAATGTCCAACCAATCCTCCAGTATGCTTCTCTTTGATGAGATTCTCTCTCATTGAACTTTTGAAAATACACAACTAGCTTCCTTTGAACAACATATTATCTTGGATCATGAAATCCAACCACTTTGTTCTGTCAAGTGTAACAAGTTCTGTACAAACCTTCCATGCTACACCAAAATTAGGATCATCAAGATACAAAGTACTGTGTTCCTTGAACCCAACCACCTCTATCTGCATTTCTATTAGTAAAAGTTGTTTTCTACTAAGAGAATCCACAACTATGCTAGACTTCCCACTCATGTGTTTCAGAACAAATATATAGATCTGCAAAAACTTAACCCAATTCAAATGTCTTTGGTTCAATTTTCCTTGACTATTTAACTATTACAAAGCTTGAAGATCAGTATACAAAACAAACTCCTTAGGAAGAAGATAGTGTCTCCACTTCTTCAATGCTTGAACTATAGTATAAAATTCCTGATCATAAACAAAAAAATTCTTTTTGCATCATTCAACTTCTCACAAAAATAAGCAATAGGTCTACCTTCTTGGCTCATAACAGCTCCTATTGTAGTACCACTAGCATCACAATCTACTTGAAACACCTTGTTAAAATTAGGAAGTGCTAAAATAGGCTGCTCAGTAACTTTTTGTTTCACCAGATTAAAACTCTTATTTGCTCCTACAGTCCACTTAAATTCTTTCATATCCCCTCTCATTATTTTTGTAAAGGTTCCAAAAATATTGCTAAAACCTCTTATGAACTTTCTATAAAAACTAGCCAGTCCATGAAAAGATCTTACCTCTGTCACACTCCTTGGAGTAGGCCATTCAAGGATAGTCTTCAATTTCTCTAGGTCCATTTTTAGACCTTCTGCAGAGGCTACAAATCCTAGGTACACCAACTCCTTTACAAAACTACACTTCTTTAGGTTTATCAACAACTTTTCTTCCCTCAACTTATTAAACACCTTTCAATTATGAATCAAATGCTCCTCTAATGTCTTATTAAAGATCAATATATCATCTAGATAGATAATAAAAAACTTACCCTGAAATTCCTTTAGCACCTCATTCCTGAGCCTCATGAAAGTGTTTAGTGCATTGGTTAGCCCAAAAAGAATGACTAACCACTCGTACAGTCCTTCTTTGGTCTTGAAAGTAGTCTTCTACTCATCACCTTTTCTAATACAAATTTTATGGTACCCACTTTTCAAATCTATCTTTTTGAAATACTTAGCTGCACTCAAATAGTCCATAATATCATGCATCCTTGGCAATGGAAATCTATACTTAATTATGATCTTATTGATAGCATGAGAATCTATGCACATCCCCCATTCTTCATTCTTCTTGGTGCTAATACTATTGGTACAACACATGGACTCAGACTCTCTCAAATCAACCCCTTCTACAATAACTCATGAACTTGTCTATTCAACTCTCCACTTTCTACTAGGGTTATTCTATGCACTTCCTTGTTTGGCAAGTTGGTTCTTGGAACCAAATCCATTTGGTGACTGATCTTCCTCACTAGGCGTAATCCACTAGGTACATTATTCGATACAATATCAAAAAACTCTCCCAACATATCTGCAACTTTTGCAGGTACCTCCTCTACTTCTTCTTTACTATCTTTTGGAATTATAGAAAAACACATATGCTCATGCTTCATACCTTTGAGAAACTCTTTTCCTTCAGAAAAACATATTTTGACAACACTACATACCTTTTTTTCTTTCTCCTTCAATGGCTTCAACTTATATTTCACTCCATCCTTGGTTAGAGTGTAGGTATTTGCTCGCCCATCATGTACAACATGTCTATCAAATTGCCATGGCCTACCCAACAACATATGACATATCTCCATAGGTACGATATCAAAAAGTACTCCATCCTGGTAGCTCCCAATCTTAAACTTCACTGAGCACTGCTTATTGACCATGACCTTGTGGTCATCTTGCACCTAAGCAATACAGTATGGATGTGGGTGTTTTTGCCTCTTTAGTTTCAACTTGCTGACCATCATTTCAGACACTATATTGCCAGTGCTTCCACCACCAATGATCACATCACAACACTTATCTTCACATCTACACCTTGTGCAAAATAAGCTCCTTCTTTGATCGGGTTCATTCACACCACTTAATAGGACTCTTATATTAACGAGGACTTCTCCTCTTTTAGCATCTTCAAAATGTTATGATCTAGCAACTTCATCAACATGTGTAACTATGCCCTAGCCTTCTATTCTTTGATTTCTCCTTCTTTGGTATTGGGTACATTCAAATTCTCTGTGCCCTTCTTCTCTACAGTGAAAACATTTCCCATAGAAGCCTCCTCTTCCAGATCCATGTCCTCTACCTCTTCCTCTCTGATCTCTATTGTTCTAATAATGGAAATGATTGAATTTTTTTCCCCTCTAGTTTTGAATGCTACTTCTAGCCTCATCCTTGTTCTTTTGATCATCATTATGGCCACCATAAGATTTTCTACTAGATCCTCCACTGCGACCTCTTCCACTATTCTTGTTGTCAAACTTCTTGCTTAGTTTCTCCTCAAATCTTAGGGAAAATTGGTATGCCTCCTCAATATTGTTCATTCAAACTAGATTCAACATGTCCTAAATGCTTGGCCGTAACCCATTAAGATAATGGGTGACTTTCTCCTTATCGACTTTTTCATGGCTTTTTCTAATGAGAACCTAGTATAACTCTTCGGTATACTCTTGAATAATTTTTTTTGCTTGCTTCAACCCTTGCATTTTCTTTAATAGATCAAGCTCATATTGCATGGGAATGAATTTTTGCTTCAGTTTATCTATCATCCATTCCCATCTAGTGATTTTGTCTTTTCCCTTTCTATTTTGCTCCAATTGAACCTCTTGGCACTAGATATTTGCATGTCTCTTTAGTTTCACCTTCGTAAACTTGACCCTATTAGGGTCTTCAATATCTTTATACTCAAAGTACTCCTCTAGTTCATTGATCCAATCGATCAACTCCTCTAGGTTAAGATTTTACAAAAATGTGGGAGCTTCAGACTTAGGTCTTTTTCCAATCTTGGAGATGGCCCTAAAAAGTCTATCCTTCTCTGGGTTAAGAACTATCTCCACTTCGACATTTTCTTCTACTTCATCCTCATCCTCACTTTCATCTCTTACAGGAAGATTTATTCATCTATGCATTTTTTCTTCCAATGCTTGCATTTGTATTTGGAGGGTCTAAAACCCTCAGGTGTAACACCTACAGCTCTTCCACCACACTGTCTTCATGGAGGCATTTTTGTGCTTCCATTGAAACCCTAGTGCAAACTACCTCACAATTGGAAATCTATTTACATGCTCAACCCAAACCACTATCTTGGTGCAAATTGCCTCACAGTCGGCAATCTGTCCACACACTCAAGAAATCTATCTCTAATGCCACTTGATGAAGGGTGCTCACCTTAATACCATAAGCTCACAAGATAAACAAACAAACAACAACAAATGCGAGAACAAAATATGGACTTCTTATTTTTCCCACAAATGCAATATTATAGAATTCACAAGTATAATATGCTAACCCACATGGATGCCTTCATTACAATCATCTGCAAGACAAGTTGTAAACTATCACTTAGAGTAGTTCTAGACAATGTTTAGGTCTTTCTTTAAATTTTTTTTTTTATGCCATCTAGAAAGGTTCTAGACATTGAAACTTAATACCTAGGGTTGACAGACCCTAACAATACATATAGAGTTGGCCAAATACATGTTTGATAATTATTTTAGATATTTCAGGTAGCCCAACTTCGAAAGGCCATAACTCACGAACCGTTGCTCTGATTGGCTATTATAAACATTTTTTGAAAATATCAACTTCTAATCTATAGGCTTACATTCCTGCAAGTGCCCTTCTGTCGAGTTTTTAGACCTCATCTGAGCACTCTAAGGCCTCCAACAGTGAGCCTAAAGATTTTTCTACAAAATTTTCCACCAAAAATTTGTAATAACTTCTTTGATACTTAAGCATGAGCAATGAGATTTTTGTGGTAGCCTTACAACTCTAAAATGAACCTTCCTATAGAAAATGAGAACATTTTGAGCTCATATGATAAACTTACTGAAAATAACAAGTTTCTATTAACAGTAACTACCCTATCTACTAGTCCTTATTAAAATAGAAAAGATTGAAAAATGAAATATTTTTGGGTGAATCAAGATTTCTTTTACACTCAAGATGCTCCAAAATTAGTTTATTTGGAAGCCCCAAAAGATCCAACAATGCAAACCTTGTATGCTTTATGCACTCTTAAAGTTGAAAACCCAAAGCTCTTGCAGAGACTTGCAGGATGGATTTCATGAATCAAGGGCTCTATTTTTTGAAAGATTTTTGGAGTGCATCTTAACTTTCCATGAATACATATTTTTGTAGAAGTTGAGACTGCAGGAATAAACCTCCCACCAAAGCATGATCTGACCAAAATTTGTAATGCTACATTGCAATTTTTAGCTTGTTTTCACTCCAAAATTTTTGGTGAACAACTTTAGTTGCGAGAATCTCCAAAAGTGTAACTAATTGTAATAAATCCATTGCGTTGGAAAAGAAAATTGACATTAGATTGGGTGGGAAAAGAAAATGCCTGGAGGAAGGGGAGAGAATGTCATCCCTAATTACATGCCTGATAGCTCACCAAATAGAAGGAGAACATACACAAAACATTACATCCATGATAGAGTCATCAATGTGTAGTGGAAGAACATTATCATCCACCCTCAATTGGAGACAAATCCTATAATATTTGGACAAAATTATCCTATAGAACTAAGAACATGAGTCACATTTAACATAGACCTCCACAGAGGTCAACATCCTCAAGCAAGAAACTTTTTAATGCATTGTATGCAGAAACTTGAAAGATATAAATAAATTAGACAATGGTAGTTAAATGTAAAATCCTATGAGAATAAATTTCCATCAGTTGACAACATGTGCAGAGGATTTGAAGGACAAATGACCATGTGAATATAGTGCTTGAACTAATGCCGAAGTAAACTCACAGCATGTGACCTATACCACGCGTCCTTTAAGAGCACATGAATTACAAATATGACACCCATTTGATAGAAAGCTTGGTGGATTTAACTAAATGAAAATAAACAATGTTTATTGCATACATTACCAATGTAATCATGGCATATAAGCCTGAATGGAGGATACTTAGCACTGACAATTGTCTATATCTAACTTGATCAATATTTGTAGCTCCTTGCACTGATCAATGAGTGAACTCGGCTGAAAGGTTGAAGTCATGATGCTTTCACACCCTATATTTGAAAGGTAATCAACAATTTTTCCCCCTCCCATAGAGTATGAGAAATACATATATCATGACATTGGTCTAATAGGTTCCAAATCTGATGGAGGATATAATTAAGCTACAAGGTATATGTCTATCTTCTAATATAGGAATTAATGATTACTTGAGAGTCACCTTCAATGTACACTTGGTGAAAATTTCCTTTCTTGGAAAGGACTAATCCTATGAACAAAGCTTGAGCTTCTGCTAAATCATTAGTACCATATAGTAGGGGGGTAGTTGTAAATGCTAACACTTTCCCATTACAATCTCTAATACATGCCCCTAGTCTTGATTTACCTAGGTTTTCTCTAGAAGCTCCATCAAAGTTGAGCTTCACATATCCTGTGTTGGGAGGATGCCAATGTACATTATTCAATCTATGTTTTTTTTTTTTGCTTTTGTGAGTTGAAGAAATTTATCCTTAACAATATTCAAATATATTATGTTTGAAAATGATTTAGCAGCAATCAAATAATTTTATTTTTATTTTTAGGTTCTTTTTTAATTGAAAGTACTAAGATTTATAAAACTACATTAGGAAAGTTTGATTTTTATTTTTTGAAATTGAAATATTGTATACATTAAAAATATTACAAAGAGATTGATGACACTCAACTTAAATTAACTATTACATATCTTATTCATATAATGAATACAAAGAATGAATATGAATGTACCACTTTTCTTCTAAGCATCTCATCTTGTATTATACCCTTTGAATATTTAACTTAATTTTTATTTAACATGTTTAAATCATAAAAAAATCTATTGAAAGTTTCTTTCTATAAATTGTATTTTAAAAATTAGAATACTGTTTTTAAATAGAGAAAATATGCAATGTAAATTATTATATTTAATTAATTTTTTTCTTTTGTTTCTCAAACTGTATTTTTTTTCCATTTTTCACTTGTAATAATTTTAGTTTTAGAAATTTATAGTATATAAGTAATCAAATTTAAAATGACTTGATCGATACTTTTTTTTAAAGATGTATGTGTTTTATAATAATTTCCAAGATGAAATGTTTATAAAAAAAAGAATTTACAATAGTAAATTTTGATAGGTATAAATATTTAAGTTTATAAAGTTAAATAGTTTTAACAAAAAATAAATTTAAACTACTAAATTTAAAAACATAATATTGTCAAACATTTATAGATTTAATTTGTTGGTAGCTGAAAATAATGCGGATAATTGATTAAGTTGAATGACTCTAAATAAGCTTATCAAAAATAATTTATAAATGAATAATAATACATTTGGGCATGAATAATAATAATATTTTTTAATATATACTTACAAAATATTATCATTATATTATCATTATATTATAACTATTAATTACTTTTTAGTTACTTATATAATATTCAACATTTTACAAATTTTTATGCTTTAATAAAATTGGAAATCATAATTTTTTATACTTGTAATAGAAATGATTTAGAGAAAAATCAATATCTTTCGAAAAGAAGCTCTCCGAAATAGCAAAATTCTCTATTTTAGAAAGACAAGAAAGGAAGCCTTCCAAAATAGCGAATTTCACTATTTCGAAAAGGGCATGACAATCACTTTCCAAAATAGTGAAAACTGTTAAGACAAAATTTTAACCCCTACCAAAGCATATTAACCCACCTATGACTTACATCTAGTTGATGTTTAATCTCTCTATCTTCTTGTTCATCACCACATGATCTACTAAGATTCTATTTCTTAGAGGTAGTTACACAACCAACAAAAGAAATTGTGAGATGGGATAACATGCAATGTTGACCCTTTCAAATGCAAGTGCCTAACTAGTTTCACCATTTCATTAGGAGCAAAAATAAGATAACATGAAATTTTTTCCCAATGCCATGTGGCACAAACCAATTGGTTTGCTGACACATTTCCCAATACATGGTGGAAGAGGCACCATCAATTTCATGATTTCATAGGTTGCCAAAAATGACCCTTTCAAAATGGAAAAAATGGGGATAACACACAAGTTCTCCCACTGACAAGTGGCACAGGCCCATTTGTTATAACTTGATGTCTCTATTTCATAGAGGCAAGGAAAGAATCTCTCTGAAATAATTAAATTCACTATTTTAGAAAGGCAAGAAAGGAAGCCTTCTGAAATAGTAAATTTCTCTATTTCAGAAAGACAAGAAATGAAGCCTTCCAAAATAGCGAATTTTTCTATTTTGGAAAGGGCATGAAAATCGCCTTCCAAATTAGTGAATTTTTCTATTTCAAAAAAGGCATGCTGACCAAAAAATTGTTAGAGTTTTAGATGACTCTACAACACCCCCAGGATCAAATGAAAGACCAAGATAACTTCCACAAGAGAATGGCAAGACAATTGCATGAAGATGCAAGAATGCTATTATTGATAATGGACTTGATTGACATCCAATGAATTGATTTGAAATGTATATAATAGGCCTCCTTATATAGTAGAGGTGATAAGGGATAATGATAAGGAGAAGATAAGCTATCACCCACACAAGGTGGAATCACATGTCCATGAAAGGTGGATCATCTGCCATTATGCAATGAAATATGTGTGATGATGAGGATGATAATGTGATATGTACACTAAAGGTGGAATGAGATAACAACTATGACCACCTAGAGTGGAATTGTCCTACACCATGTGTTTAATTGAGTTGCAAACTCTGAAGTGTCTTAATCAAAAACTACTATGCAATGCATTATCCTAAGTAAGCTTAAGTAAGTGTAATTAGTGAATATTTAATTACAACAACAAAAATGTTAACCCCTACCAAAGCACATGTTAACCCACCTATGACTCCTACACCTAGCTGATGTTTAATCTCTCTATCTTGTTGTTCACCACCACATGATGATCTGCTAAGACTCTATTTCTTAGAGGTAGTTACACAATCAAAAAAAAGAATTTGTGAGAAGGTATAACATGCAATGTTGACCCTTCCACATGCAAGAACCTAACTTGTTTTGTCATTTCGTTAGGAGCAAAAATAAGATAACACGAAATGTTTGCCAATGCCACATGGCACAAATTTGTTGGTTGGAACATTCCCAATGCATAGTGGAAGAGGCATCATCAATTTTGTGATTTTGTAGGTTTCCAAAGATGACCCTTGTGCAATGGAAAAAACAGGGATAACACGCAAGTTTTCCCACCGCCACATGACACAAGCTCATTTTTCATAAATTGATGTCTCTATTTTGCAAAGGCAAGGAAAGAAGCTCTCTAAAATAGAAAAAATCACTATCTTGGAAAGGCAAGAAAGGAAGCCTTCCAAAATAGCAATTTTTCTATTTTGGAAAAGGCATGACAATCACATTCCAAAATAGTGAAAATGGTTAACATAAAATATTAACCCCTGCCAAAGCGTGTGTTAACCCACCTATTACTTGTATACCTAGTTGATGTTTAATATCTTTATCTTCTTGTTCACCACCAGATGATGATCTACCAAGACTCTATTTCTTATAGGTAGTTACACAATCAACAAAATAAATTATGATATGAGAAAACATGCAATGTTAATCCTACCACATGCATGAGCCTAACTAGTTTCACCATTTCACTATGAGCAAAAATGGGAAACATGAACTGTTTTACCAATGCCATGTGGCACAAACCTTTTGGTTGAGACATCTCCCAATGCATCATGGAAGGTGTAGCATCAATTTCATGATTTTGAAGGTCACCAAAAATGACCCTTGCGAAATGGCAAAAAATGGGGATAACACGCAAGTTTTCCTATGTGGCACAAGCCCATTTGTTATGACTCAATGTTGCTATTTCATAGAGGCAAGAAAAGAAGCTATCCAAAATAGAAAAATTCACTATTTCAAAAAGGAAAGAAAGTAAGCCTTCTGAAATAGCAAATTTCACTATTTTAGAAAGTGTATGCCAATCACTTTTCCAAATAGCGAAAATGGTTAACATGAAATGTTAACCCCTACCAAAATAAATGTTAACCCACCTATGAATCCTACACCTAGTTGATGTTTAATCTCTCTATATTCTTGTTCACCACCACATGATGATCTACTAAGACTCTATTGCTTAGAGGTAGTTACACAATCAACAAAAGAAATCATGAGCAACCCTACCACATGCAAGAGCCTAGGAAGCTTCACCATTTCGCCAGGAGCAAAAATGGGATAACACAAAATGTTTTCCCAATTCCATGTGGCACAAACTTGTTGGTTGGAACATCTCCCAAGGCATGGTGGAAGAGAAAACATTGATTTCACAATTTTGCAAATTGCCAAAAATGACCCTTGCAAAATAGAAAAAAAGGGGATAACATGCAAGTTTGCTCATTGCCATATGGCACAAGCCCATTTTTCATAACTAAATGTCATTATTTTGTGGAGAAAAGGAAAGAAGCTCTTTAAAATAAAGAAATTCACTATTTTGGAAAAGAAAGGAATGAAGCTTTCCAAAATAGAAAATTTTACTATTTTAGAAAGGTAAGAAGATAAGCCTTCTGAAATAGCAAAATTCACTATTTTAGAAATGGCATGAAAGTGCCTCTTTGAAACAATAAAAATGGTTAACACAATAGCTAACCTTGAAAAAAAATGTGTGTTAACCTATAACTCAGTCAAAGAAGAAAATGAGCTAACTTGGCAATAGTGGAAACCAAGTTCACTCAGTTAAAGAACAATCTGAGCCAAAATTGAGTCATTCAGGTGAAGAGTAAATTGAGCTAACTCAATCAATAAAGAAGCCAAGACAACTTGGTAAAAGAAGGAATTATATAACATGAAATGTTAGCCACCAATTTTAGCATATTAACTCAAAACAAAGAATCCATCCCATTGGAGATCTCTCTAATCGACTATCAATGATGGGATGAAATGGGGGTAAAAATAGTGAACATTCTTGGTGACTCAAAGAGATGCTTTCCTGCTAAGCATAGATCAATGACCTTAATAAATATTGGGCATGGAGTCATTGGGAAGAAATGACGTGTTGTCTCACCTAAAAATTCACAAAATTTTACAACCAATAAAAAGAAAAACTTTGGAGAGCTCTAAAAAGGTTAGGACAACTCTAGAAAAGGGAGCAAATGTGCACGCATACTTCTTGGAAAGCTATAAAGACCTATTCTAATATGTACAAGTATTTACAATGCAAAAAATAAAACAAAGCCACTAACTAGCTTGTTGAAGTAGTTGCACCTCCTTGCAAGTTGATTTCCCCTTCCATGAATGTAGGAAGCTAAAAACATTAGCAAGCATAACAAACATGCTGCTGCATGGAGTTCCTTCCCAATGTTGAAAACAAAGAATCTTTCCAGCATTAGGGCACCTTGATGTTGAGAAAGATAGATTTTCTCCTACTTTTGGTCTTCACCCTCATGCTCTAGAATGAGCATGACTAGGGGCAACATGCATTGTTGCAGAGCTAGATTCCTTATGGGGCATCCTCTTGATGGTGTTGGGTCTAGGCAATCAGCCTTGACTGTGTTGTTCTATGCAACTACCAAATCCTTATGGCTAGCATGGGTGGGCTCTAATAGTGTGGAAGGTAGTGTGCTTTTATCTTGTTGCTTCTAAAGAACATGCTCTTCATATAAAGGAAGTGATGACTCAACATCTATGGAAGAGTAGATAGCATCAAACTCATCTAAAAGATCATCCTTATCATTGATCTCCTCCATCATAGCTGCAATAACATAAATAGGTTGAGGGAAACCTCATGCGCGTCAAAATGTCCCTCCTCATGTGGGGGGGGGGGGGAGAGAGAGAGAGAGAGAGATATGGGCATTAGAGAAATGGTTTGATGGTCTTGTAACCACCTCCAAGAAAGGCCCACTCAATAAGAAGTTTTTTTTTAATGGTGCCAAGATATGACTCTAGTTGAGTATGGAATTGGTTCCCTCGACTATCCTCTCCTACACTCTCTCACATTCTCTCCCTCTCTAACCCCCCCCCCCCCCCCCCCCCCCCCCCTCCTATATGAGTGGGCTTATTATGTACATTTCAGCAATGTCAATTATCAATATAAATAGGGTGGAAAGTAGTATGAAGGGAATGATATACCCATCTTTCCTCATGTTTCTCATGAGCCACCTCCATGGGATACATTTGGTCATGGATTGGAGATTGTCAACTTGAAGGAAGTTGTGATTTAAATATGTGAGTAGTGTAGACACCTAAAAACCTTTAGAAAATAAAGCATTTTTATTTTCTGAAAAAGTCCTGATGACATCATCATTTATTAATTATTTAATTAATTAATTAATTAATTAATTTTTATGCCATTAAATCCCTTTATCTTAATTAAAAATATTTAATTAAGGAATCCCTCCCAAAAATGTTTAAATCTTATTTAAACATTATTTCCTTATTTATTAATTATTTAATTAATAAATTGACCAAAAATCCCAAAATAAATAATTTATTTATTTTTTTCCCAAAAGTTGGCCAATTTCCTTAAGACCAATAACCTCTTCCAAAATCTTCTAATCCTTCTTTAATTTTGATTAAAGGCTAATCCCATCATTTCCTACCCCTAATCCCAACTCAAAATATTTAATTAATATTAAATATTAATCTTCATGTTTATTAAAAAAGTTTTAATAAATATCTCCTCAACCCAAACCCTTGAAATAAATGAAACTTTATTTATTTCTTAAAAATCTAATTTATCCTCATCCTAAGAAGTTCTAGACTCTTCTAGAAAGTCTTCATCCTCATCCTAGGAAATTCTAGACTATTCTAGAAAGTCTTTATCCTCATCCAAAGTCTAGACTCTTCTAGAAGATGTCTTTAAACCTAATCCTAATCCCCTCCTAACCTTGTCACATTCCTTAAACATGGGTTAAGAATTACTAACCCAAGCCAAAGTTAACAAATATCTCCTCCTTCACCCACCCTCATTAAATGTCATCCACTTGCCTATCCCTAAGCTAATCCTAAACCATCCTAATCCATCCTCTAATCATTTGTACAAGCCTAAGCAAGCTTAAAACCCTCCTAATCAAGTCCAACTCGAAATTGCTCTCATCACCCTCAAAATATCTCAACCATAAAACTTTATGAAGTCCACTAGGTCATAAATGACTCTTACAAGCCCTTTTATTGCTCTTACAAGTCATTATGAGGGTCTTTATGAAGATTTTATCCCTTGAGCCTCCTTTGTTGACTCATCCTTCCCCTTTCCTCCATCCTCTCACCATGTGACATGTGTCACTCCTTGATTGGCTATAAGGAAGCACAATCCATGTGCTCTCTTCTCATGCAATCTAAGCCCTCCATGAGCTTTTTCCCATCCTTGCATCTTAGCCCTCAATCCCTCAAGCCTCTTGCCTATAAATTGGATCCTTCCCCTTTGCAAAATAACACAATCCATGAAGTAAAGTTATAATTCTATTTTGAGAGCCAAATCCATACTAAAGCCATCTATCCACACTAAAAATCCACAATCATCCATTGAAGCCTTTGGAAGCATATTGAGCATACATCCTATCCATTTAGATAAAGCTACTCAACAAGAGAGCTTCTTATTGAGAGAGTCCATTAATGGCTCATATTCTCAATTGAGAGTTCATCTTAGTCTATCTTGAAGTTTATGAATTTTGTTTAGTTTGTAGAAGCTTTATTTAAATTTGGTTTCTATTAGCATACTAACATTGCTCATATACAAGTAGACCCACCCCCTTCAATATAGGTGATGAGAGAGTAGAGGAGGAGAGGGGTAGGTTAACAGAGCTGTAATTTTAGATGAAGGGATATAACTAGATGAGGGGTTCATAGAGAGATAAGAAGCCTATAATGGGATAGATCTATAGGATAGGTAGATAATGAGAAAGAAGGTGATGTAGATGAGTAAAAGAATAAAGGAGAAGTTGATATGGATATATAGAAGACAAGAGTGGAACAAGGGAAAAAGGTGGGGAAGAAGGAGAGAATGAAAAAGGAGAAAGGGAGAGTTATTTGAGGAAGAGATATCACAACATTCATCTTCTAGTAAAAGATATATGCATACCTCAACAAAATTTCATTATGAATATGAATGTTGGCATAAAATTAAATCTTGTATCCCCCCTACACATACCTATCTAGGTGTCTCATTTCTATATACCTAACAAAATTTTCTTGTTTAATAACAAAGAAACCAATAGGAACTCATTGTGAGAAATAGGTGACACAAAAAACAATGTTCACTATAGAACATCAAAACCTAGGATTGCATCATTATTTAAACATGGATTATTTGTATGTAAGATATTAGTGTAACCTTTAGAGTTTCCATATTATTCACCATTTTGTGATGTCAAATTACCAATTGTATCTATAAATAAAGATATATAATGAGTGCTACAAATAGAGATGAATCTCTTGTGATAAGGGAAGACGTAGATTGAGATTATTATCCCTATTTCTAGCCTTTTTTTCATTTTTTAATTTATTAGATCTAAAGACTTCCTTAGAGAGAAAGCAAGTGATACCTCATTTGAGCCTATGCAAATCTTTCATGATAAACCTACCTATGATGAAGATATGGATGCATGCTATTCACTTGAGAAGCAACAAAATTATTCTAGACATACTTTTGAGAGAACTTTGACTCCCTTGGAAGTTTCTTATGATGTCTTACCAATGCTCCTTGCTGATGAGCTCATCATATTGCCTAAATATGGCTCATGTGGAAACCCATTCTTGGATATATATCATGCATTCTACTCAAGAAGGACTCAAGTATCAACAAATAATATGTTCACTCAGCACATAAAGGAATACTCAGCCAATAATGGACAACTCGACAGTAATTAGAACTCGACAACAATTAGTAGTCTGTAGTAACTAGAAATTGGAACTCAAGAGAAATTGGAACTCAGTAGTAATTGGAAACTAGAACTCGACAATAACTAGAACTCGACAGAAAATAGAACTCAACAACAATTGGAACTCAACAGTAACTGGTAGAATGCACAAAAAGTGCAAGATTATAAGACAACCGAGGATGCTCCTACGTTAGATAGCCAAGGTTGAAAAAAATGATTCTCTTGAATCATGCAAGTGTCACAACCTAAGATGAATCCAACTCAGATTGAGAAATCCATGTAGCATCTTCAACTAGTCTATTCTTCCACTTCACCAAATACTCATAATAATATTTTCCTCATGTGCTTTTACCAACTCTTTGATCCAATACCTTTTCAACTTCTTAAATCTTCTTCTTAGGATAATCATATGATACAAAAAATTCATCATCTGACTCATGAGACTTATACAAATCAACAATCATTGAATGTAACAGATATATCTATATCATTAGGTAACTCAACTTCATAAGAATTACCACTAAAAAATTCTTCAAGATCTTACAGGTTCCAAATTTCCTCATCTTTAGTTTATTGTATGTTCCAATATGAAATCATCCTTTCTTCAAATAAATTATCACCTCACCACCAACTTCAAAAACATGATGTCTTCTAGTCTTATCAAAATTCTCCTTATACTTTTGATTACTTTTTTCCATCCTCAATTTTATTTCCTTATGCAAAGACCCCATGAAATAAGAAAATTCTTCCCCTACAACAATTCTCTTTTCTTCACCAACAGAATCCCTCAAATCTGATACACCTCTAGGATGCATTCCTGTAACAATCTCAAAAGGTGCTTTCCTTATAATCCTATTCACAAAATTATTATATGCAAACTTATCTTGTGCCAATACCATCTTCCAATTACTTGGCTTATCTCCAACTAACATCTTAGCAAATTACCCAAGCTTCTATTCACAACCTCTATCTATCCATCTATTTGTGCATGAAATGTAGAACTAAACTTCAACTCAGTACCCATCTTCTTCCACAAAGTCTTCCAAAAATGACCAACAAACTTGCTATCTGTAATGCCCTGCTCAGAGATCCTTGGAAACAAGGATGAAATACAAGCCAGATTTTTTTTATTTTTATTTTTTTAATAGATAAGTGTAAGTGCACATAACAACAACATACATGGATGACAAAGAATGCATAACTAAATTTGAATCAAACACATTCTAAATTCAAAATGTTACACCAAAGGACTAAAGAACTCCTAAGAGGGTACCCCAAACAACTCCCAAAAAGTTTGGATCAAACTGAAAAGTGCCCGCTACTCACCCGCATAGATTTTTGCAAAAATCTAGGTGATACTTTAATACAACACTGGAAAGTATCGTATGACATTCCTAAAGAAGGAGGGTGACACTTTCAAGGATAGGGCTATACTTCTCTCAAAGGCCTATGATAATTTAAGGGTATCATATGATAGTTCTTACAAGGAGGTGTGATACTAGAAAGTATTGCACAATATTTCTCCAAGTGGCATGAGATAGAATTAGGGGACACACGATACAATTTCAATGGGCATACGATACAATATTGTATCACACCGTGCTAATAAATGGTTTCCCAAGAAACTCAAGAAAATACTTAAAGACAAACAAAAGACTAAAACTAAGTTCAGAGCCTCCACATTGGGGAGTACCGAATCCACAATTCGAGGCATGAACACTCAAACACACTACTGGAAGACGTAATCTACATCTAACCATCTAACCAGCAGTGAAGGGAAAAATACTGGAGTAAACATCGCAATATATGAAAGCAACATTGCAATAACTGAATTAATATCACAATGAACAAAATAACCAAACTAAGTATGTAGTTCCTCCCAACTATCAATAGCATCATAAGACCATCATGGATCCTAGCCATCCCTTGCATGTAACATCCCAAGCCACCAATTAGATCATTGGTACTATCGTAATAGGGACATCACTACTAAAACATGCTACAATATAAGCATAAGGAAATCTAACATGCTAGAAGTAAAGCATAAGATAATCCCATGCGAACATCATAATAACATCACCTATCACATGCTAATCATCATAATAATAAAATCTAACATGCTAAACCAATAAGCAATAGATAATCCAATATAGCAATTCACATCATCTATTCATATGCTAAATATCATAATATGGGAATACGTCTAATAAACTAACATCATCTAAACATGATATCCAAACATTCCAATGAAAGCATAAATCACAAGAAAGCATACTCCAGAACCCGTAGTATCAAGTGACAACATCCATCAACGGTCACACTAGGATAAAAGACCATCTCTGTACATTGGTTCCTAGTAGTGGTGAAGATAGCTAAGCCTCCCAACCACATGGCACTTGTAGGTCCACACTCACTGTGCTGATGGAGATGATGATCCATCTACAAACACACAAACACAACATCCATGGCTAACACCCACGCCAGACAATATAATGACTATAACGAAGAACCTAAGACAATGCTAGGAGTAAAGGTCCTGGTTAGACACTCAATAGGCTACTAAGTAGGGGTTGACATCATGGAGAGTCACTTGGCATCAAAAAGCCCAAGCTTGGATCATGTGTGGAAACACTCTCAAGGGATTCCCTTGGAACCATCACATGAATGTGGAACTTTTCATTATCTTAAGTTTTATTAACACACACATTTTAATTTAGTTATCACTTACTTAAAACTTCCTATCCTTTTCCAACCTTTGGTGCCATGATTTCCAAGCTACAAGATAGAAGCCCCCTCCAGATGCTACCCTACCCTACCCATGCTCATCCTATGACAAGTGCCCATGAGCATGCATACTCCCATCCCAACCCCAATGATCATAACTTCTGGAAGTACCACAAAAAATTGGGCCTCACAAGTCACCTGAAAAATGTACGTGCATGTACTCGTGTGTGGCACACCACCATCATGAAGATCATAAAACAAGGACTAGATGAGAACACAATGCAAAAGATAACACCCAACTGAAAGAAACATGGGAAGGATGGATTCTACATGAATCCCAAAGCCAATAAAACCATACATCATGAAATCACTCAACCAGCCTCAATCCAAGAGTATGGATTCTACATGAATCCTAATGATCTAGCGAGACCAAACATCATTAATTCACTCAATCATCCTCAATCTAGGAGCATGGATTCTACATGAATCCTAGTGTCCATGAAACAAAAGCAAAGGTCCAAAAGAAACCATAACAATAGGTATAAAATCGCTCAACCTAACACAAGGTTAGGAGTACGGATGCGACATGCATCCCTATGCAAACACAAAAGTGCAACAAAGGTGTAACTGATATCCAAATGGATAATCTAGGTCCACGACCCAACTCATGCCAAGAAAACTCGAGAACACAGGGCGGCATGCAAAATGAGGTAAAAACTCCAAATTTTGGAAAAATTCTAAAATTAAAACCCATTTGACCTTTGGGTACAAAAACTCCAAAAATCTAAAAATTATCAAGTTCAGACACCGTATACAAAAATGGCTAGCATAATGGCATAAAACCCCAAACCCTCATCCCAAAACATAGGGAAATGTTTGTACCTACTCAATTGGGTAGAACTATCATACAGAAACAGAGGGGAACACTAGTTCTCAGCCTCCAAACAAATGGCTACAAAAATAGAAGTAGAAACAAAGCCAAAATAATAAAACAAGAAAGCCCTATATCACAGCCAAAAGGGAAAAACTAGAATCTAAACCATAAAATAAATAGCCCACAGGAGTAGTTGAAAATCGCGGCAATCTAAGGTTTCCTTGAGCTAGATCCAACAAGCCCAATCTCGCAATGATCCCATAGTGAACAAAACATTAAATCCTCATGAAAAGGATTTTGGGTTTTACTCTCCAACTTTCTAATTCAAAAGTGAGAAGTGAGGAATTAAATTCCTTTTTGGATATTTATTTACTTTTTGAGTGAATAATCAATTAGGGAAAATAACCATCCAACCTAGTTAAACTCTAAATATAGGAATCCATCTATGGTAAAGCTACCATAAATTAAAATAAATCAATTAAAAGCCTGAAAACCCAAAAACACATAAATTTTCTTAAGAACTTTTGTGACAATGCGAACCTCTAAATGCATAGACATGCTCACTGGTCTAATCACATGATGCAAATGAGTTTAAATTTAATAATCACTAAAAGGTTTAATTTAAACATTTAATTAAGGATATGTTGACCATACAAGGATGACATTGGTAAAATATGAATGGCTAAATCACTAACTCCATGTGCCACTACCAAGGATATAAATCTTGTACACTAAACAATGCAATCAAGTGCAATTGCATATAATAACATAGCTAAAGAAATAAATGAATTAAATCACCTAATTTAACTATTTATTTAATTATATTAAAATAATCTATTTACATCACTCACGTTCACATAAAGCATAACAACATAGGAATGAAGTAAATAACCATAGTACTAAATCCATCATGTAACTCAATTAGACATATGTCCAAATACCACATAGCCAGATATCATCATAAAACACACTGTCATCTCAAAATGGCATCATCATGCAATATGATCAACTGAACAACATAGTAGTCTAACATCTATGATACTAAAATCAAAGTATGACATCTAACCTCACGTCATCTCACATGTATAACATAACATAAGTAACAAATATCTCTTGGATTAGAATATAACAAGTTAAATATCTACAACACATAATCAAAGAATCCAACAAGGACAATCCCTTTCTAATTATTTAAGTATTTAATAATGATAGTTTAAACAACAAGAAAAGGCACTTAAAAGATATAAGTAAACACAATCATAAACATGACTAACAATTGCTACAAGAACCTAGTCCAAGGTAGCAGGTAAAAAGTACATAGTGCAATCTTTGCACACATCTTAGGGTAATCATAGAACAACCTCATGATACCACATCGATCCTGGTAACCATTGGCACAAACCTTAGTGAACCATAAATCACACCATAATCTCATAAATCAGCCATAAGCATAATCAAAGCAATTGATACAGAAAGATACATCAAATCACCTCTACGGTGTAGACCACTCATGGTCACAATCATGATCCATCACAAAAAAGGATCAACAAGGTTGCATCCATTAGGATGACTTACAAAAGTCAAATGGGAGAGGCACTACACTATCTCTGTCAAAAATAATACTTCTTGGTAATCCATGCAATCTCATAATCTCTTTGAAGAAAAGTTTAGTGACATGCTCAACATATGATGTCTTCTTACACAGTATGAAATGAGCCATCTTAGAAAATCCATCCACAACAACAAATATAGAATCATACCCCTTCACTATTTTAGGAAATCCAAGAACAAAATCCATACTAATGTCATTCCAAGGTTTATCTAGAATAGTAATAGGTATATATAAACTAGTATGTTGACTTACTCCTTTTGCAACTTGAGAAACTCCATAGCTCCTTACAAATTTCTAAACATCCTTATACATTTGTAGCCAATAATACTTATCCTTCAACAAAATCAATGTCTTATCAATTCCAAAATGTCTAGCCAATCCACCACTATGCTTTTGTTTAATCAAATTAACTCTCATAGAACTTCTAGGGATACACAACTAAATTTCTTTGAACAATGTACCTTCTTAAATGAAATACTCATCATACTTACTCATGTGATTAGATAGATTTGGTGCTCTACACTCTCTCCATGCCTCATAAAAATTAGGGTTAGTATCATACAACTCTTTCATTTCATCATAACCAAAAACTTTGACCTTTATCTTAGTCAATAAAGAACATTTTTCGCTCAATGCATCAACAACTTTGTTAGTAACTCCATTCTTATGCTTGATAAAAAATGCAAAACTCTGCAAATACTCCACCCACTTCATATATCTTTGATTCAATTTATGTTGACTTCCCAAGTACTATAAAGCTTTATGATTAGTATACAACACAAACTCTTTAGGAATCAAATAGTGTCTCCACTTCTTTAAGGATTAAACAATAACATAAAACTCTTGATCATACACATAATACTTCTTTTTAGCACCATTCAACTTCTCACTAAAGAAAGAAAGATGTGTACCTTCTTGACTCAACACAAATCCTATTGCACTACCACTTGCATCACATTCAACTTGAAATACCTTATTGGAATCAGGTAAATCCAATATAGGTAACTCAACAACCTTTTGTTCCAAAGTCTCAAAAATCTTATCAACTTCATGTGTCCATTTGAATTCCTTTTTATTTCCTCTCATTGTCTTAGTCATAAAATTACAAAAAAAAACTAAAATTCCTTATAAAATTTCTATAAAAACTAGCTAAACAATGAAATGATCTTACCTCACCCACATACTTAGGTGTAAGTCATTCCAAAATTTATTTTACCTTCTTAGGATCCATCTTCAAACCATAATTTGAAATTCAAAAATCCCAAATACACAATCTCTTCTTGCGTAAAAGAACACTTCTTCAGATTAATCATCAACTTTTCTTCTTTCAATCTCTGCAATACTTGTCTAACATGCTCAATATTTTCTTCCTTAGTCTTACTAATTATTAGAATATCATCCAAATAAAAAATCACAAACTTACCAAAGTATCTCTTGAGAACTTCATTCATCAACCTCATGAAAGTACTAGGTGCATTAGTCAAACCAAAAGTCATAACCAACCATTCATACAAACCATCTTTTGTCTTAAAAGTAGTCTTCCATTCATCACCTTCTCTAATCTAATTTGATGATAGCCACCTTTCACAATAATCTTGGTAAAATATTTTTCTTCACTCAAAAAAATCATTATGTCATCCATCCTTAGCATAGGAAACTTATATTTCACCACGATCTTTTTAATAGCTCTAGAATCAACACACATTCTCCATTCTCTATTACTTTTTAGGTTCCAACACAACAGGTACAACACATGGACTCAAGCTTTCTCTAATCAAAACTTTCTACAACAACTCATGCACTTGTCTGTAAGTTCTTCATTCTCTATAGGTGTTAATCTATATGGTACTTTATTCGGCAAATTAGCTCTAGGAATCAGATCCATATAATGACTTATACTCCTTACTAGAGGTAAACCATTAGTTATATCCTCTACAAAAATATCTTTATACTCATTAAAAAAAATTAATTTCTACTGGTACTCAACCTCTACCAATTTCTACTATCACTCAGTCATTACCAGCTTCTTTTTTCACTTAGTCATTGCTAGCTTCTGTTGTCACTCGATCATTACCAGCTTCTGTTACTCTCTCATTACTACCAAAACTTGGTCCTCTAGGAATTATATAAAAAAAAAACTTGGTTCCTTTTCATTTCTTTTTCAAAATTTTCCCCATTGACCTTAAAATTTTTCACAATAGTACAATTAACCTCATCTAGAATTTCAATCAAAGGCAACAATATTTTCTTTTTCTCATTCACCCAAAGAGTATATTGATTCAATCTTCCATCATGTATAGCATATCTATCACATTTCCAAGGTCTACCTAGTAGAATATGACAACAATCCATAGGCATAATATAACACAAAATGTCATCAAATTAATGTCCAATCTTGAATTTCACACTACATTGTTCACTTACCAATATCTTATTCTCATCCTTAATCTATGAAACATGATAGGGTTTAGGATACTTCAGCCTCTACAACTATAACTTTGTAACCAGCTCTTCTAATGCCAGATTTGTAGAATTTCCACTATTAGTGATTACCTTGCAACATTTTCCAATCATCTTACATATGGTTTTGATAAGAATTCTCCTAAGGATAGGTTCCTCATCATTTCCTTTATTACATAAGGTTCTTCTCAACATCAATTTTTCTCTAGCCTCAAGTCCACTTGATGAACCCTTAATATCTCCTTGTATCACAACATTTCTATTACTTTTCCCACTTTCAGAGGATCTACATTCAAAGGATCTATGACCCTCTTTACCACATCTAAAAAAATTACCAAGAAAACCACCTCTAGAATAAGAATTACCTCTTGCTTGGTAAGAACCAATGCCTCCATGGTAAGAATTACCACCTTTCCATTCAGTCTTGTTTTTGTCATCACTTTTTCATTTAGATTTCCCTTTGTCTTGCACAAAACTGTTAGACCTACCACCTTCTCCATAAGATCTACCTCAACCTCTCTAGAATCTACCATATCTACCTCTTTATCCTAAATTTTGCATCTTTCTCAACAAGCTAACTTGGTAATCAGTAGGAAGGAATTTATTCTTTACCTTGTTCACCTTCTTCACCCAAGTTATAATCTTTTCTTTTCCTCTCCTTTATCTATCAATTTGCAAATTCTCTGACCATAGTGAAGCGTGACCTTTCAACCTAGGCTTCAACACTCTATTTATACTTGCCAAAATAGCTTGTAGAAGATTTTAGAATATTACGTCAAAGAGAGGCCAACCCCAAAATGGTCAAAAATCATCCCTAAACATGATCCTATCATTAAATTCACAATCCAAATTAAATTCGAAGGTTGACTCCAACTAAGAACCAAAAAATAGACAAATTGGTCAATGAAGGACCCAAGCATCAATAGATAACAGGTTCACTCAACATATGAAGAAACACTCAACCAACACTGAACAACTCAGTAGTAACTAGAACTTGACAATAATTGGCACTTGATAGTAACTGGAAACTAGAACTCGACAACAACTGGAACTCAACAAAAACTATAACTTGGTAGTAATTGGAAATTGGAACTCGACAACAATTGGAACTTGACAACAACTAGCACTCGGTAGTAACTAGCAAAATGAAAAAAAGAAGAAGTGTAAGATTACATAGAAACCTAGGATGCTCCTGCATAAAATCATCATTTATCCAACCCTAGGCATTATTTTGTCCCTCAATTCCTTGGCATTCTATAAAGCCTATAAAACCTATCAAATCTAACCTTAGCACTATCATTTCCTTCAGTGCTAGGTCAAAACTATCATTTTTATCATCTAATCATTGACATTGTCAAGTCCCTTAGTTTCAAATTTTAACATTATCCAATCAATTTAATAACATCGACAATGTCCATCGATGTTATTATGATCAATCTTATCAATCAATTCCAATCATGTAGCATTTACAATACCTATTAAATGTCACATGTTCTTAATCTATGTCATGTGTTCTTGGCATGTTATCAATTTGAATCTCTCAATTGATTTGATCATGGCTTTGATCTACCCACCATCATGCTAGTTGATCTACATAATCATCACATCCCATCAAAAGGATCATCTCTCATTTACTTCATCAAATTGGCCAATCATTTACTAATTTGTACTATAGGATTAGATAACCCGTAATCTATTCCTATGTCATTTCAATCATGTTCATCCTACATTACTAAGTATTCTTACTAACCAACATTCTCAATTATTAATATTAATTAATTAATTGATTCATCCTTAATAAACTATGGGAATTATCAATTTCCTAAGTCCTATTTTCCACCTCTAATTTCTATTTTACTAATTTCTATTTGTGTAGAATTATGAATTTTTAATTCAAATATTCCACCCAATCTTGACACGTGGACATCATACGTCATAGATTCTCTCCCTACACTTGGCTAATATGTGGCATATTTGACATATATTATTCCTTATACATGACTATAATAAGACATCTTCATCATAGATTCTTGTCTACAAGTGGCTTCTATGTGTTATATACACATCATAGATTCTCCTCCACTTTTAGCTATGTTGACTTTCCTGCATCATAGAATCCTATATGTGGTATATTGTGTCATATTTTTCATAGATATTCTAAGGAATATCATGCCAAGTTGCACATTTGAATTGATAAGTTTCCATCTCCTCATTCATGTCTCATCTCTTGAATTTAGGCTATAAATTTAGCCATCTTGCTCCCATTTTTAATCCTTAAAACATCCCTACAACCCATTAGGCTTAAACTAAAATTCTAGTACTCTCAATAAAATTCATCACATCATTAGTCTTTTTCTTTCAATTGTGTGCACTATTGGCAATTTGAGCTACATCAAAATGGAGAAGAAAGAAGGACATGTGAATTATACTTCAAGAGGAGGTTTTACTTATGTTGATTCTCTTTATTTTAATCAATTTTTATGGTATATTAGAAAGGTTTAGTGTATGTTGATTGAGTTTTTGTGGTTTCTCATAGTATGTTAGGTTCTAACCTGTTTTCTAGTCCTACAATTGGTGAACTCGACATGAAAGAAGTTATGGGGTTTGGAGTATAAAAAGCATCATGACCAACATAGTAATTGCCTCCTACATGTCCATCTAGGTAGAAATAGGGCTATAAAAGGGATTGGAGAGGATTTTGGAGGTCATTTTCACCCTCCAATTTGGAAGAAAAGAGCTCTAGAGAAAGGAAGATAGATAGGTTGCCTAGGGAGCAACATCACAAAGAACAAGTGTGTACCTATTGATTACAAGAAGACACATGATGACTAGTGAGTACATCAAGGCCCCTCTATGTATTTTATGGATTTTAAATACAAAAGGGGACTCAAAGAAAAATAGACAATGGATATGTTGCTCCTAGCCCTCCTATGACTATGGAAGAGATTGCACAAAAGAAAAAGAATAATAGTATGATGATTGAGATTGCATCTACCTTGAATGATATCAAGTTTGATAATATTAAAAAATTTACTAATGCTAAAGAAATGTGGGAAAATTTGGAACTTTTACATGGTGGAGATGAGATTGTATTGAGAGAAAGAGACAAAACTCTAAGAGGTAAATATGATGACATGTGATAGTAGAAGGTGAAAATATTGTGCAGCATGTGAATCGAATCGAGGAAGTTGTGAGTATAATGAAAGCTATTAGAGGAGTCATTGGTGATAATGAAGTTGTAATTAAAGCTATTAGAACTCTCTTACATATCTATGCTAATAAATTTTATGTGTTCTAGGAAGTCATAGCTATGCCTAGTAATGCTCTTACTCTTGATGGTTTGGTTGGTCATTTGACTGCATTTGAATTGAGTAATTTTCATAATAGTATGCTTACACTTGGGAATGCTTTCAAGACTTCACTAACTATTGGTACTTCAAAGAAATAAAAAATCAGTAAAGATGAAAGTGAGTTAGAATTAGAAAATGATATGGATGACATTGAAGCATTTCTTGTGAGGAGGTTATCAAGAGATAAAGGTAAATTCAAAGGTAAATTACCTCTCATATGTTTTAAATGCAATGAATCAGGTCTTATTGTTGCAAGATTTACTAACAAGAGTAGGAGTGACATGATTATAAGAAGGTTCACACATACAAAAAAATTAAAGAGAAAAAGGAAAAAGGGAAGAAGTCATGGTATATTGCTGAGGATGAGCACATCGAGCTAGACATTGAATATGAGAGAGTTGGAGTAGAAGTGGTGTATGATGTTGTTAAAGAAGACCCTAATGAATAAAGGTATGAGTATGATAAAGCTCCTATTTCAAATATTAGTAAGAATGATACATGTATCATTGATAGTGGATGCTTACATCACATAGCTAGAAACATTACTAAGTTTGTTAAACTTGAAGAATGTGATCGTGGAACTGTTAAGTTAGGGAATGATGTTCCATGTCTAATGAAAGATAGGGGTTCATAGATGTTAAATGAAAAAATTAGATGCAATAATGCATATTGGGTACAAGGACTAAAATATAATTTGTTGAGTGTTTCTCAATTGAATAATATAGGTCACAACCTAGAATTTCATAACAGGAAAGTCAAGATCCATGATTATGATGGAAATATGATTGGAACTGGAGAGAAAATAAAAGGTAATCTATTTTATCTTGATCCTATAGTTGGTACATGATTTTTTTTCTAAAGTTGAAGATTTGTTTTTGTGGCACAAGAGGCTTATGTGCAAACAATGTTAGCTTGGTAAGATGACCAAATCAAGTTTTTCAAGTAAGACACATACTTCTACTACATACTTATTTGTGTGGACCAATGAGAGTAGAAATCTATTATGTTAATAGATTTTTCATTTTTTTTTTGATGATTATTTTGGATGATGAGTTCCATATTTATGAAGTTGAAGTCACTTTCTTTTGATATGTTCAAAGGGTAGAAAGCTAGAGTTGAAAAAGAAATTGGTCAACAAGTGAAATATTTGAGATCTGGTAGAGGTGGTGAACTTATGTCTATTTAACTCTCTAACTTTTTTGTTGAGCATGGAGTTAAGAGATGGTTTTCAAAACCAAGGACACCAAAATATAATGGGATTACTAAAAGAAGGAACAAGTTAATTATAGATTGTGCAAGAATGTTTCTAATTGAAAATGGAATTGCTCAAATATTTTGGAGAGAAGCCATTAGCACTATAATTTACACTCTCAACTAAGTTCAACTAAAGAAAGGAATAAACAAGAAACCTTATGAACTATTGCATGGTCATACACCTAATGTGATTTATTTCAAGCCATTTGGAAGAAAATGTTACATTCATAAAGATGCAAGGAATGAGAAATTTGATTCTAAAGGTAATGAAGGTATTTTCCTTGGTTATTCTTCTAAGAGAAAAGCGTATAAATGTTTGAAAAAGAATACTAACACAATGGTTGAGAGTAAAAATGTAAGAATTGATGATTTTATAGAAAAGAATGATGGGCAAAGAAAAAGGAAACTTGATGATTACAAAAAAATTGTCTATCTATATGAATATGCTTTTTGTGTAATGACCAAGAAATAGTAGAGAACCACTAAGCATTAGCCTATTGTACCCAAGACATATATGGAACAACCTAAATATGATGTTGAGCCCCAAGAGAGTGTAGATAGTGCTGGAAATAAGGGAACTAAACCCATTTTGTGAGAAGGAACCATCCACCTAAACAAATCATTGGAGATAAAAGTCTTAGATTCATGACAAGAAGTAATGTGAAGGATAGTATAGGTTTGATTTTTGAGTTTGAACCAAGAAATGTGAAAGTTTCACTTAGCAATGAAGACTAGATTAATGTTATGAATGAAGAGAAAGATTGAATTGAGAAAAATAATACATGGACACTAGTACCAAGACCAAATGTTAAGAATGTGATTGTGACAAAGTGATTTTAAGAAACAAACCGAATGAGAATGATGAACTTGTTAGGAACAAGGCCCAATTATTTTTCTAAGGTTATGTTAATTACAAGTTGGAAAGGGAAAAATTGTGGTGGGGATGGAACCCACAAATTTTTCACTCTAGTCAAAAAGATTTTTTGATTAACCATACAATAGTGTTTCGTTCTAAGAAACTCACCCATTGAGGATTGAATGATATAGTGTTGATTGTATCTTTAGCTTGTTAAAAATTCTTGGCTAAGAGATTTAATCCTACCTATCTAGGAATTTACCTTGTTAAATGATTTGATAAAAGTTCATACATTAATGTAACTTCCATGTGAAAGACTTTAAAAATCTTGTATAAAATAGATTAACTATTTGTACAAGATAACTTGACTTGTTCAATGCTTCTCCCTTAAACTTATCATATCCACTTGTTACTCTATCCTTTCACCATGGTTCTCTATGTCACTATTCTCTTTCTTGTTGTTCTTCCTTGCCTCTTTTTTCTATATCTAAATCTCTTTCTTATCTCTTGTGTGCTAAGCCTAAACATAATCCTCCATAGATCTTAGGGTTAATCCCATTTGAAAAATTCTCTTACAAATTTTTGATAATATCAATCATATACTCCTTTGATTATCTTCTCTGATAATACCTTATACATTCTGATAGTAACCCTTATATTTTAATAGTAACTTTTCCTTAGTAATATCAATAATAAGTATGCTTATTGGGATAATAAATTTACCTTAGAAATTTTGGCATTATGACAAATATTTTGCTAACAATCTCCATACAACTCCATGAAAATGCAAACTAACTCCAACAATCTCCCCTTTTAGCATTGATATCAAATACAAAAACTTATAAACTATACTCCCCCATTCATATTGCTCACTATAGCTATATATAGTGATATCCTCTATTATACAATGTAATATATGGATTTATCCTATTTTGATATCATCACCATTCTCTTTTGGTACTTGTACAATATTTTATGCTCCCAACAAACTTTGCATCATTACATATATATGCAAGCTTAACATTCCTTGCAGCTCCAAAAATTTTGCAATCACTTTATCTCATTCTATTGTAATATCTCTTTCTTTTGCAATTAACTCCTTAAGTTTCAATGAATTTTGTACAAGATTCACTGATGAGTCCATTCTTTTGATATGACTTAGTCTCTCATTTTGAACTCTGATAAAACAATTATCTAACTTAATGGTAAATGTGTCAGGACTATACAAATTAGTACACTTCATTATTTCTATGTTTACAATCTCATGTACTGCAAAAATATCTTCCTTCAAGTTTCCTTTTAAATTTGTAAGCTTTGTCAACACATATTTCTTTTTTTGCTCTTCCATTTTGCACATAGTTTCCTTTGCTAGCTATCCATCTAGATTGGTTCTCATTGCCTCTATAGTGTCTAGATAAAGTTTTAATTGTCTTTAGATTGGTTTCTCTTTATCCACATTAACATCTAGCATAAGAATTTCAAATATTCATAGATTATTTTTCAATACTTGTCTTTTTATTCTCTTTGATCTCCTTTGATCTATCTTGGTTTTAAAATCTAAGGCTCTCTTGAATTCTACTTTTCCCCTCTTCTTCAAAGTTAGCACATTTTCCTTTAATATGTCAAATTAGGGGTCAGCATTAGGTGGGTTATTATATTCCTCCTCCTCCTCCTCCTCTTCTTCTTCTTCTTGTTTCCTCTTACCTTTAGCATCAAAGTTCTCTATTCCTTTTATGTGATCATTATTTCCATAATTTTCTCTATCCTTATCATCATTGTCATCATTTCCTTTACTAGTTACCATTTTATCTTTGATAGTTGTCAGATTGGAAGCACCATGACCTTGGGTTTGAGTGATTTTACTCTTCCCCTATATTTGTTGAGTTATAGAGTCCTTTGATTTACTCCCTACATCACCACTATCTTTTTGTTCACTTGTATTGCCATTAGTAAATGTTGATGCTTCTAGTGTTGACGATGAGTGCTTATGTTTAGTGATTATCATAATATGCTCTTCTTTCTTGTTCATGGAACTTAGTTCTTCCTCTATGGATATTAGTGACTAGGATGTTAAGTTGAGAGATGGAAGACCTTCAGTACTAGTGGGTACAATTTCATGTTGGCTTTTTGTAGCCTTGTCAGATGTATCTACTCTACTTTGTGCAATACTAGTCATGTTCTCTATTCTTATTTATGTCAAGTCTAATTGATTATCACCTTCACAATCATACCTTCCTTGTTTTTTAGTAATGTATTTAATAATGATCTATCTTTCCTTAGATTTTTTCTCATTTCCTATGGTGTAAGTTCCAAGTAACTCATTAATAGTGAATACATCATTAACATTTGAAGGTTTTTCCTCTTTACAGGATTATTTTTTCTCCTTCTAGAGCTCTTCAATCCACACTTTTAATATTTTAAATCAAAATAGGTTCTTCATCCACTAATACCATAGAAATCAGTACCTTTGTTCTAAATTCCTTGTGATATAATTTTTCTATCCATACGTTAGATCATGGCATAGTTCCTTAAGTATTTTCTTCCTCGGCTCTTATACTCTTTGGTTTACAAAACTCCATCTTGGAAGTAAAGTAGTGTATAGATCATGTGGCACTTTATCCTTCACATAACTAGGATATTTGCAAGCTTCTCTAAAATTATTTATTATCAAAATTTAAATCATTTTCTTGTCTTGTTCAATTGAATTAGCAGAAGAGTCTGCTGGAATAATGATACATTTGTCATTAGTTACAACACTTATTTGATTTTGAATGCTTACCGAGTTCATCACTCAGTTTACAGTTCATACCGAGCATTCGTTGGTTACCAAGTATGTTCAGCAGTGTTTACCGAGTTAGAAAGGTAAACAAAGGTTTTTGGTGTTTACCGAGTCAAGAAGGTAAACGAAGGTTTTAATGTTTACCGAGTCAGAAAGGTAAACGAAGGATTTAGTGTTTACCGAGTCAGGAAGCTAAACAAAGGATTTAGTATTTACTGAGTCAGGAAGGTAAATGAAGGTTTCAATAATTACCAAGACAGAAAGGTAAAATAAGTATTCAGTGCTTACCAAGTGAATCGAAGGAGTTAGTTTCTACCGAGTGACACAATGTTTACAGAGTGACCAGTGGTTACCAAGTTCCAAGCTACTCAGAGTGATTAGTATGGACCAAGCCCCTACCTCTACCGAGTGCATGATGATGCCGTGTAATGTAGTGGATGCCGAGTGTCAAAAGGTCACCGAGTGAGTTTGAGGAACCTGAGTTTTCTACTATCTGGCTGACTCAGTAATGTTTTTCCACTTGTGTTTGGCCGACCTTGTTGCTATAAATATTGGAATGGTATATATGTAATGTATTGTGCCATTTGCAAAAAAAAAAAAATAGATATGATGAAGAGAAGTAACAGTGAAGTAAGAGCGAATTGAAAGAGAATCAGCAGCGGAGTATTCAACAAGGTTATCAAGGAGAAGCAAAGCTATATCCATCACATCAAGTGATCAGTACATAAGATCTAATCAGCAAACTAGTTGCAACCAGATCCATTGCTTCATCCTAACAGGTGAATCAATTTTGTAAATCCTTTAATAGGGTAGACTTAACAGTCTTTTGTAAATCTCCTAACAGAGTGCATACTTCATTGTATGTTTGTAAATCCTCTAACAAGGTGGATCTAGCAGTCCTACTTGCTCCTAACAGGGCAGATCACCAGAAGTGATCACTGTAAGCCTTAACCGACCAACTTTATACTGCAGTATTGAAGTTTTGTAGGCATCATCCCCACCCCAGTTTTACTATCAATTTGAAAGGTTTCTGGGTCACCAAATCAGTGTGTTAATCTTTTTCATGCATACAGTAAAGTAGATGAATGAATGGTGAATTTGTTATTATGTTGAATTGGTTTAAATTTTAAAGCTTACTGATTCACCCCTCCCCTCTCAGTAACCTTGTTAGTCCTGAATATTTCCAACAATTGGTATCAGAGCTTTGTGGTTCTCAGGACAGAGCTTGACAGCTTGAGCAAAGATCAAGGACAATGGAGATATTCAGACTTGACAAAACTATTGAGAATGCGAAGCTAGATTTGGAGATAGCCATGGTTCAACTCAAAGAAGCAAAGGAACATCTTTCTCAATCCCTAAAAAGAAGAAAAGAACTTGCAAGACAAATAAATGACCATTTTTATGTTGAAGAAAGGATTGAAGATTTGTTACCATCAAGTAATTCAAAAGAAGCTGACAAAGCAATCGAAGAACTTTTAGAAAAGAATGGGTCTCTGCAAGAAGAGGTAAGAAAGCTTAAAAGAGAGCAAGAAATACAGTCAATCAGGCTATGTGAAGTTTTGCAACAAAGAAAGAAAGCACAAGAAGAATTGGAAGATAGAAGTCATGAAACTCAAAATCAATCCCTTGAACATGAAGATCTAGCAGATCAACTATCCAATGCAAATGAAGAAATCAAGATTCTCAGAGCACAAAATGAAAGTCTACAGAATGACTTAAGGACTAAGAGACAAATCAATGAAAGCTTGGAAAATGATCTAAATATTGAAAAGCAAGTCAATGAAAGGATGATGAAATATCAAGCAGACATGAGTCAATTGAATCAGCAAAATGAGCAGAATTTTTATAAGCAAAAGGGTAAAGCTGGTCTTGGATACAAGGAAGAAGGTGAATCTTCTGAACAAGGTACCCAAAGGAATCAAAGACCCACTTGTAATCATTGTGGCAAGATAGGTCATACATCTAACAAATTTTGGAGTAATGGTAAAGGTAAATTCAATGGCAAATGTTTCAATTGCAATCAGCATGGTCACAAAGCCAATGAATGTAAGAAGAAACCAAAGTTTGAAGGCAAGTGTCACAAATGCAAGAAACAAGGACATAAGGCATCTGAATGTAGATCAAAATCACTCAATCTAGTAGAACAAATTCTCAAAGCAATATTTGGTTGGGATTACAATACTTGGTGTAGATGTCACTATTGTGGAGAATATGGACACATAGGAACAAACTGTAGAAGGCATCACCTAAGGAAGAAAGATACAACCATAAGATGCTATACTTATACTAAACTTGGTCATATAGCCAATAATTGCATGAATATAGGAAAGGTTGAAGATGAAAAGAAAACTAGAGCTGATAATATTCGAAAGCAAATGAAACAACAATGGATTCCTAAGTCTACCGAGCAAGAAAATTCAAATGATGAAAATGTCACTCTAGAAATGGGTGACTCCACCATATCTAATTAAGACTTATCAAGAAGGATAAGGGACTGCATCTTCAAGCCATATCCTAAGTAGTTCTAGAAAGAAGGAGTGGAAATGATAAATCAGTATTGCAGATACAAGTCATAATTCACAGTGTTGCATCTACCGAGTAAGGTTGATTTTCAGACTTTACCGAGCTTGGTCAGGAAGATAAGAAAGGTTTTGTATGTTCACTGAGCTGCAAGGTTTACCGAGTAAGTCGGTGACCATTTATAAAACCCTAATTCTCAGCTACCTTCATACCCGAGCATTAATGACAGGATTTCGATCAAAAGGGCAGAATTTGATCTCATTTTTCATCGCGAATTCAGAGTTCACAAAGAAAATATATTTTCAAGTGCATCCAAGTGAGTTCAAGTGATTTGAAGCAATTTTGCAGCAAAGAAATTGTGTTACAAAATCATTCTCTCACCGAGTAGCAATGGCATCCACAAGCACCAGTGGCAGCAAGGCGAAGAAAGGTTCTGAAATGCTTGTGAAGGGAGTCGAATGGAAGGCGCCCAATTTCAAAATTGTTCCTGCCATCGCTGAATCTCTTGACCCGCATGGAGCTCAATCGCAGATCCCTCCAAAGGTACTTCTAATAAATGATATTCGTACTCATTTCAAGTGTACTGTGCAAGAAATAGGGACACTAGATATGGATAGTACCCTAGCCAAATTATGTGTGGATGGAACCCTAAAACCCGAGTTCAAACATTTGGAAACCAAAGGTTTAACCCATATCCTGCATCTGCCAAGGAGTTTCCAAGTAAAATGGGTAAGGTATATCTTAAGCCGTGTGCATAATAGACAATTGTGGTTAGAACAACCCATCCTCATAACAAAGAAGATGATCCACAAGATCACGAGCTTACCAATGTTGACCAAAGCCAAAACCACCAAAACCCTAGGTCGAGATGACCTCCAGAAATTAACCCAAGCTGAATGGGATGGCAGAGGTTTAAAGCTCAACAATGTTTCAGATATAGAACTGAAATTTGGTATTTGTGTTATTGGATACAAACTGTATAGTTCCAGCAGGCTGAATAGTGTACCCTATGAGGCTGTAGATTTGGCATATAAGATTGTAAAGAAAAATATGGAGTTTGACCTAGCTGATGTGCTATTAAAACAATTGAATAAAAACATGGATAGCATAAGGACTGCAAAGACAAACCCTTGTAAATTTGGCTCTTTGCTAGTTTGTTTATTTTTCTATGTACAGAAATTCTTTCCATCTAAAGGAGTAGTTGTATGGAGGAAAGATACTCCAATTTTGTATCAAATAAACGAATTCATAGCAGAAATGGGTATGAATTTTGATAAGGTAATGGATAATTATTTTGAAGATTTCAAGGAAAGGATGAACAACAGGTTCAAGATACCTTCAAAACTTGTTGAAGAGTATAAGGATGATGTCTGTTTCATGGTTGACTGTGACAGAATCTACATCCAGGTAGTCAAACCCTGAGTGGCATGGGTAAAACCATTGCCCTATGAGCTAAATATTGATGATGCCAAAGATATCATTGAGGCACTAGTAAATGAACCAGTGGATCCCAAGTTGCCTGCATTTGGAACCTATGAAGAGGCAAAGGTTAGAATAGAGCTTGAAATCAAGCTTCCTCAAGAAATCTCTAAAGGTAGGAGAAAGATAGAAAAGCTAAAAGATGATACTGGACCTCTCATGATAACAGAAGGGAGAGGAGAAGATGAAGAAAAGGAAGAAGAAGAAGAAGAGCCTCAATGAAAGCAAGGTAAGGTGACTGTCACCAAACCTACAAAGCAAACCACTGCAGTATTCTCCAGGAGAACAAGACAGGGAAAGAAGGAACTTGTATTTGTTAAGCCTCCACTCACCTTTGAAGCAAGACTAAAGCAATTAGATGAAGGAGGTAGCTTCACAAACTTCAAAGCACTAAAGTTTGAAACCAGAACAAAACAGGAGAAAATGTAGATTGAGGATCTGGTACTGAAAAAAATGGGAAAATGGAAATACTCCCCAGACCAGATAGCCTCTCAGATCTCCAAAGAGCTATTGGAAAGATTGCAACCAAGATGGGAAGCTGCAACCAAAACTGTCAAAGACATTTATGAGCAGACCCTAAGGAATCTCCTACCAAATCTCTCTAATGTTGAAGTGAAGAAATCACTGAAAGATCACGAAGGCAATATGATGATTAGATTCCACACTTGTTTGATACTTGTCAAAGATATTGAGAATGTGGTAAATGATGCTACAAACATGTGGAAAAACATCTATCATCCACACAAACCCAGTGAGGATACTGTTGAAATCACGGAAAATGACAACAGTGATGATAATGATGATGATGATGAGGGTGATGACATTGAAGAAATACCAGAAAACCTGCAATCCATAATATTAGAAGTGGAAGAAGAAGCTAGAAAAGAATTTGAGGAAGAAGAAGCTGAAAGAGAAATGGAGGAAGAAGCAGCCTCTACTGGTGAGATTGTGAGCTCAATAGCCTCATCAATTGATCAATCTCCACCTGTCTCCTCTCAGCTCTAGGTTTCTACAATGCAAGTGCCAAGCACTTCATCTACCGAGCTAGCAGTCACTTCTTTAGTTACCAAGCTTCCAAGCACATCATCAGCCACTGAGTCATCCATTGCAACAGCTACTTCACCGAGTATATCTCTTCCACCTGCAACTTGTATAGGAAGTCTTCCTAGTTTCTTACCAATTTTATCTTCCTCAGCCACATTGGCCCCAATTTTTTCTCCAGTCAGTTCTCCAACTGTAAATATACCAGTATGTACATCATTTTTGGGAAGTACATCAAGTTTTGATACAGCCAACACTTCTCTTAGTTTACCTTTAGTTTGTCCTATTCCAGTTTTGAAAGCCAGTCCAACATCATCAACTATTGTTTCAATTTCAAAGGGAAAAGGTGCAGTCACTGCAGAAAAACCAAAGAGATACATGTTTTCCAGTAATGCAGTAGATGAAGAAATAGATCTGGATAAGGACATTGTCATTCCTAAGATAGATCTAGATACTGCATCAGTTGATGAAATGAGAATGATCAGTCAGCTATTAGAGCAGAAGGCCAGGCAAAAACAGCTCAGGCATGAAAGAGACCAGGAGTATAGCATTATTGAAAGTGCTAAAAATATAATAACAGAGGCTATAGGTGTTGATGTGGATTCATCTCAACACATTTTGTTACAAATAGAAGAAGCGGTGAATAAATTCAATGAGGATACCTTCGGCCAAGAAAAATTGATTGAAAAGGCAGAGAAGAAATTTGACAATAAGGTGCTTGAGCACATTGCTTAGCATATTGCATTAAAACAGGTTGAATTAACCTCAATTTTTTCTGACATTGAATATTCTTTTAATAATGTAACCTCACTTTTTGCAAAACTTTGTGATGTTACCGAGTGTACAAAGGAAGTAAAAGAAAAGTTGAATAAAATTGATGCGGATATGAAGGTCAATGTTCAAATGCTGCAATCTGACCACAGTGCAAGTTCATCCCATCATCTGAGAATCAAATTTTTGTCAGAGAAACAGGCAAAATTACTGAGAGAGGAAGCAAGGATCAGGTCTACTCTGATTGACATCCAGAATATGATCCTTCCTGTCATGAACACAATGCAGAAGCACATTGCATATTCAAAAACATTGATCCATGACAATAATTTCTCTGTTGCAGACCATGTGATTGAACTTTCTGCAGAAGTTCAAGTAGCTGTCTCCACATGTAAAATCCTGCAAGACAATTGGGATAAAACTCTGCAACTAATTCTTCAGGTACATTCTGAGTTTATCACACATTTTGGTGTCTCCATGTAAATACATTTTTTATTCTTTGGCATTATTGTCAAAAAGGGGGAGGAAGTAATATATAGAAGAAAATCAGACACAAAAGGGGAGAAGGTAATAAAGTAATAAAGAATAAAGTCATATAACTCATGTAAAAACCTTGTGTATATTGTATGGGGGAGTTATATGTAAGGTAGCCCATGTATATTCAGCACAACAGAATCAAATCAGTTTTGTCAGATCTTGTATAAATTTTGGCTCATAAGTGTTTTTGTCACTAATGCCAAAGGGGGAGATTGTTGGAATAATGATACATTTGTCATTAGTTACAACACTTATTTGATTCTGAATTCTTACTGAGTTCATCACTCAGTTTACAGTTCATACCGAGCATTCGTTGGTTACCAAGTATGTTCAGCAGTGTTTACCGAGTCAGAAAGGTAAACAAAGGTTTTTGGTGTTTACCGAGTCAAGAAGGTAAACGAAGGTTTTAATGTTTACCGAGTCAGAAAGGTAAATGAAGGATTTAGTGTTTACCGAGTCAGGAAGGTAAACGAAGGATTTAGTATTTACCGAGTCAGGAAGGTAAATGAAGGTTTCAGTAATTACCAAGACAGAAAGGTAAAAGAAGTATTCAGTGCTTACCAAGTGAATCGAAGGAGTTAGTTTCTACCGAGTGACACAATGTTTACGGAGTGACCAGTGGTTACCAAGTTCCAAGCTACTCAGAGTGATTAGTATGGACTGAGCCCCTACCTCTACCGAGTGTATGATGATGCCATGTAATGTAGTGGATGTCGAGTGTCAGAAGGTCACCGAGTGAGTTTGAGGAACCTGAGTTTTCTACTATTTGGCCGACTCGGTAATGTTTTGTCCACTTGTGTTTGGCCGACCTTATTGCTGTAAATATTGGAATGGTATATATGTAATGTATTGTGCCATTTGAAAAAAAAAAAAAGAAGATATGATGAAGAGAAGTAACAATGAAGTAAGAGCGAATTGAAAGAGAATTAGCAGCGGAGTATTCAACAAGGTTATCAAGGAGCAGAAAAGATATATCCATCACATCAAGTGATTATTACATAAGATCTAATCAGAAAACCAGTTGCAACTAGATCCACTGCTTCATCCTAACAGGTGAATCAATTTTGTAAATCCTTTAACAGGGTAGACTTAACAGTCTTTTGTAAATCTCCTAAAAGAGTGCATACTTCATTGTATGTTTGTAAATCCTCTATTAAGGTGGATCTAGCAGTCTTACTTGCTCCTAACAGGGCAGATCACCAGAAGTGATCACTGTAAGCCTTAACTGGCCAACTTTATACTGCAGTATTGAAGTTTCGTGGGCATCATCCCCACCCTAGTTTTACTTTCAATTTGAAAGGTTTCTGGGTCACCAAATTAGTGTGTTAATCTTTTTCATGCATACAGTAAAGTAGATGAATGAATGGTGAATTTGTTATTATGCTGAATTGGTTTAAATTTTAAAGCTTACTAATTCACCCCTCCCCTCTCAGTAACCTTGTTAGTCTTGAATATTTCCAACAGAGTCAATGTCCATCTTCCCAACTAAACCTATTTTATTGATGTACTTTGCTAACTTCTTGTGGTGAGAAGGTAATGTATACATTCTCCTATCTAATTTCCTACCCCATGAACTTATTTCCTTCTCCAATTCAACTTGTGTTTTCTTTGACGTTGGTGGAATCTTAACTTGACTCAGAGTAACCCTTCTCTCTACAATAATAGTTGCCTTCCTTCTCTTGAATAATTTACCCTTGTTGGTTTTGATAACCATTTCTTTATTTTCTTCACAAGGTTTACTCACCTCAATTTCTTATCCACTACCTTCTTCCTTATCTTAATAAATGGTAATAATAGCCTCTCTAGTAGGCTGAATATCTATGTCTTTTTCCTTCCTTACTAGTGTAGATAGTTGAAGTGTCAATGTATCTTGTGTGACCTCTTGCACTAATAGAGTGTTGGATGCAACATGTGTTATATTAGATGTCTTCTTCATCTTATTTTCTTTCTTGACCAATGGGTCCTCCCAAACTGTGCAGCTAAGGTATTCTTTGGAAAGCTTGGTACATAGTCAACATAACTGACCAACTCCTTTTCTAAGACCTTATAATCTAGATAAGGAACCCAAGAAGTTCTTGGCTCCATTAGTTGAACCCTATAATTATTAGTGTCAACAAAAAAAACATAAAGTATTTGTATACCTTTTCAATAGAGCATCTAGAATCCAAAAGCACTCCTTCATTATTAGTTGAAATTCTTTGAAGTAGATCAACATAATTTTCTTAAACTCCTATCCTAATTTCTTAGCATACTCATTAATCTAATAATTAATGGGTCTATTTTCATTCAATTCTACAACTCCTATATTGTGGAAACACTTCTTAACATATAAATAAATACATACAAGTAAAGTTCTATATTTGATGTCATATTATTGGTCCTTCTTCAATCATTATATATTTACACTTAATTGAATAAAAATGATACCTGATAAATTTTACATTTTACTCTATGTGGTGATCTTGTGTGTTGTCCAGATAGTTATTCCCAACACACTATTGGTGCGGCTTGATAGATATATATTATATCCAATTATCATCATTTGTTCCTTAATGTTTTACTTTGTCTATCATCATAGCTCTTTTTTCTGACATGGTTTTCATTAGCTCCCTCAACCCCTTTAGATTACTTACTTTCACTAAAAATTTCTTTCCTTTTATTGATAAGTTTGTGACTTTATTGAAAATTTGCTTCATAATATTTACTGGTCCTTTCATATCCAACCAAAGTTCTTTGTCATGTACTCAACTCAATGAAAATATAATACATTCATCAACAAAAACTTTTGGCATTTCCACCATATGTGTAAAGACTTGAGCTTCTAGGCTCTTGTAGTCATCTTTTAGCTCCCCATCTACACACAATATCTTGTAATACATTTCTTCAATTCTTGCATTACACTTTGACACAAAAGTCTACACCCTTTCTTAAGGTATGACCCTCGAGCAACCTTAGGTAAAATGGAAAAAATATCAAAAGTGTGGGACTTTGCAAGTAGAGATTGAGTCTCCAGAGAAGGCAAAATTTCTTACTATTAAGGTGCACCTAACTACTTCTTAAGAGGAAAAGGGAGAAGGAGAAGCATGAAAATCAAATTACCTATCCTAACCTAGAGGGGGATGATACACCAAATAGTATTTGATCTATTTCTTTTCTATAATTGCACTAAAATCCAATAGACCTCACAAGATACACCACTATCTATATTCCTTCAATTTTAACACCATGGAATAGTTGAGAACTAACATAACCATGCAAGGAATACAACATATTCACTTAAAAAACTACTTAGTGGAAAGAAACATGATCATATAGTGTTATGATTATTAGAATACATCTAGGAAATGAGGTATAATTAACTACACAAGTTCAACTAGCTAAGAATGGATATAATAATAGTGATTTCTATTGAATAAAAGGCAAGAACATTTATAGAGACTATTTGCAGAAGACCATAAAAGAGAGATCCTTTGAACAATAGAAAACTTGCCTTTATAGGGTATAGACATAACCTAGATACAAACCTAACTTTAAACTCTAATGACCATGAGATTGGAATATGAATGGGAGCAATAATTAAGAATCAGAAAGAAAATCTAATGATGAAGTGCAACTTCCCATGAGGAATGATAGAATGAGCAAGAAAAGAGTGTACTCAGTTGTAAGAGATCAAATCAAAGTAGAATTGATCATGATATTAATTTAAGAAGCATGGAATTCAATGCCATTGTGGACATCAAAAAATGGTTGTAGGAAAAACAAATCATTTCTCCTTAATCTTTCCAATAGTTGCATGGATTATATTCGTGATGTGCCAAATCAACCTTATCAACAAGTTAGCTGAATTCAACCATTCAATCTGCCATGTGGCCTCATACCTTTTAAACATTTCTCCATCTCACCTAGTACTCCGACTATCCTAATGACCTATGCCTATACCCATTCATGGCTTTACAACTTATCTTCTTCATTAACTGGTTGGCTCTATGAAACCGCCACCTTCCCATTTTATGCCTTATCGCTGCTTCATAGCTCTTTATCACCTTACCCCTCTAACCATTATGACCTTGAAAACATTATAAAATTGGCCTTCTAACACCCTCATCATGGTTTGGGCTTAACATCTCTTGCCCCTATGATGATATGAGGACATCCATTTTACCTTTATTGCCCCTTTGCAATCACAAAACATCAAGCATGTTTAAGTTACACAATGTTGCAAAGTAGTTTAGGCCGACCACAATCACTATTTCATGGCTTCATGACTTATCACCTCAATCAAGTCCTTAACCTTGTGTATGAGTGAACAAAGTGTTTTGCAGCATCACAAGTTTAACTCCAGGTTACCTTTGACTTCATGTGATGCTGCAACCTCTAAAACTTAGCCGTTGTTGCCATTTCTCACACCTTTGTCACCCTAACCTTAGGTTACCATGAAATATGTGTCACATTGTAACTAACCTTCAAACTGACTACCATCACACCATCTTGACTTAAGTTCTTAACTCAGTGACTAACCTTGCGATGGTGCGAACAATGATTTGCATAGCTACATAGCCTTAACCTTGGTTTTCTATGAACATCCTAAAATAGTATGATTACAATGTATTTTGAATCCTTGCCACCTTGACTCTAGATTAACCTTTACCACCTATGATGATGCCAAAATACTAGAATGAGATGAATTTTTTGACCTTCGTACCATCACGACTTAAAACTTTGAAGCTTATCGATGGAGTGATATTGATTCAATTTATCTACTTTTATTTGACAAGACACTCCTTTGAATGATGAAAATTAAACTACCTCATAACCCTATGACAGTGTGATGAAGGATCCTTTATGTATTGGGCCCACCAAGACATGCATCCTCTCATCACTTTTTCACTTCAAGTAGATTTCATGAATCTTTAAAAAGTGGGAAAATGACAACCATTGATTTGCTGAAATCTAACAGTCGTGATAAAAATGAAACCCCTTGTTATAGTCAACACATTCAACCAATTAGACACTATTATTTTGACTACCTTCTCAATGCTAACCACTTGCAATCATGTCACCATTAAATCACTCCTTTGCAACTTGATTTTGAATGCTAGCACTAGCACTTGTGTTAACAGTTATCTTGATTACATGCATCCTCATAGCCCTTTTGATAGTTTGATCTCAAATTGGAGTGATAGGGTGATGAAAGGCTTTTACATTATCAAAACTTGAAATATTCATAAGCAATATCAACATACAACAAGGCAATATTAAGACTTACGAATATAAGGAAAAGAATGTATGACCAAGATATTGTGTATCCCTTTTTATGCTTGCATGACAATCATGAAGAATTCAATGAATGTGGGACATGGCTATCACCCTATGTCTTATGAAACTGGAAACATTGGAACAAATAGGGGGGGGAAAAAATGGCTAACATTTCTAGTAACTTAGAGGAGATGCTTTCTTGCTAAGCATGGACTAGTGGTCTTAAGCGATCCATTGGGAAAAAGTCACAAATGAGCCTTGTCATTCCACCTATATCAACTAGAGAACTGCAACCTTTGCAACTACAAAATTTCTAAATTTTTCTATTTCATAGAGAGAGCTTTTCCTCATGCACTTCTTTGAAAATAGGAAAAACTATTCTATTATGTAGAAAGGCCTTCAACCTTCTCTAGAAACAAGGTTTAAGCTGAATTCCATTAATTGGAATTTGTAGAATATCACCATCACACCTGGATAACTAAAAAGCATTGGCCTCTTTACAACTTGTGATAACATATGGGCCACTCCACATGGCATCAAACTTGGAGTGTCTTCTTGGTTTATCTCTATTTGCATTCCACTCGAGAACAAGGTCTCCTTGTTTGAAAACTTTGGATGTAACCTTCTTGTCAAATTGCTTGTGACTTGTTGCTAATGCACCTCAAGTGTATGCATAGCTTGCTGTCTTTTTTCTTCTAATTTAATTAGTTTTTCTAGCTTGAATGTCATAACATCATTCTCAGCTAGCTCTAATTGATGAGATAATTCAAGAGAGGGAAACTCAAGTGAAATAGGAAGCATTTCTTCTCATCCATATACCAACATAAAAGGTGTGTTCCCAATTTCTCTCTTGGGTGTAATTCTATCAGCCCAAAGGGTAGTCCTCAACTTGGCATGCAAACACCTCTAATTATCTTCAATTGTCCTCTTTATTATTATGATGAGGTTTTTTTTGTAAGATTCATCCAATTCATTCCCTTGGGGATAATAATTTGATGAAGTGCTCAAATATATTCCATCTTCTAGAGCCCAAGAGCATATATGAGTTCCAACAAAAGACTTGGCATTATTTGATATGATAGTTGATGGAACACCAAATCTGGTTGCTATTCCATCAAGGAAGTAAACCACTAAAGCCTCTATTACATCTCTCAAACCTACTACTTTTCTCCATCTTGTGAAGTAATCTATGGATGTCAAGATCCATTCATGACTAGAACTAGAGGGTGGGTTTATTGGACCAATGAAATCCAAAGCAAATTGTGAAAAAGTTTGGTCTACTTGAATAGGATGAAGAGGAAGGGAAGCCAATGTTTTCTTTCCTGAGAAGAATGCACATCTCTCACATTTCCTCACCCACTAATGAGAATCATTGAACAAGGTCAGCCAATAATAACTAGACCTCATTATTTTCATCATTGTAATCCTAAATGAGAAATGACCACCAATAGGGTCATCATGGACTTCTTTTAACAACTTGCTAGTTTGATCTATTTTGATATCTCAATAAGACTCCATCAGAATCCCACCTAAAAAATATTCCATCCACCAAGACATAAGGAATAGACTTTAATCTAAACTGTCTTCTCTTGGCTCTATCTAGGCTTTGGGGATATCTTCCTTCTATCAAGAAGGTAGTCATGTCATGCAACCAATCATTCTAATTTTCATTCTCTATTAGTTTCTCACCTTGTATTAAGAGAGTAGCTTCCTTGGGTGTTTTAAAAGATGAGGCCATTTTCTCACACAATCTTTTACCTCTCATAAGCTTGGTGATCTTAGTATCAATGTCATACTCCATGATCCTGGTAATCCATCTAGCTCTCTTTTCATTGACATCCTTGTTCAGAAGGAACTCCTTCAAACTTGCACATGGGACCAAGAGTTGGACCTTATTATGAGATAGAATATGTCTAGACATTTTAATAGCTCTTAAAATAGCAATAACTTGATTTTCTACATAGCTATATTTTCTCTCATAATCTTTAAGCCCTTCACTAAGAAAGCAATGGGCTGCTCCAAATTCTCTTCAATCAATTGTATTAGAAAAAATGATATACTTGACTCTCCTCCAAGAGAACAAAGGATAAAATCCTTATCAAAACTAGGATTGACAAGAGTGAGAGCTAATGTAATTTATTTCTTGATCAACTGGATTTCCCTTCCTTGGTCCAAGTGAACATCATATTTTTCTTCAACATGGTTGTGAGGGGTTTCACCATGGAAGCTAGATTAGGGATGAATCTTCTCATGAAGTTGATCCTACCAAGAAAACTCTACAATCCTTTCTTATGGATAGGAAGTGGGAGAGACATAATTTCCTCCACCCTTTTTAGATCGATTGCTAGTCTATTTCTTGATACAATTTATCCTAGGAGCTTTCCTTGATTTGTGGAAAACACACATTTTTTTGGGTTTAGAGACATCATACTCTCTGCATCTCGCGAACACCTACCTCAAATCATCAAGATATACTAGCACAAAATTTTTTGGCACACCCTTGAAGGCCATATACATTTCCTTTTGACAAGTAGCACCTACATTGGTTAGTCCAAATGGTATTTTACAATAGGCATAAGTACCCCATTTGGTAGTAAAGGTTGTCTAATATTAGTCTAGCTCTTGGAATGATACTTAGTTATAACCTGAAACCCATCTAGGAAAGAAAATCTCTCTAAGCCACTAAACTTGGATAGAATTTGTTCCATAGAAGGAAGGGGATGGTGATATTTAAGAGTAGCCTTATTAAGGTCCCTAAAATCTACACATAGTCTTATTTCTCCATTCTTCTTTCTAATAGGAACAAGATTAGCTATCCATGAGGACGGCTTAATAGGGAAAATGATATTAGCCTCTATGAGCTTAGACAATTATTTTCTCATTAATGATTTGATCTTAGGGTTAACTAACCTTTTCTTTTGTCTAATAGGCTTTGCATCATGGTTTAAATCTATAGTATGCTAGAATAGGCTAGGGAAAAAACCTTTTAATTACTCATATGTCCAAGCAATAACATCACTTAATTCTTGACATAAATTAATGAAAACTTCTTGTTCAGCTTTACTGAATTCCTTTCCCAAATTAAGAGTCTTTCCATCAACAATGGTGACAGGCATGTAGTCATCTCTCCTTGCAATTAGGTTTGAACCCTCTCTTCTTGCTTCATCATCAAAGTTGAATATGCCTTCTAAAGTGACTAGACCTTTAGGCAATTTATTGGAATTAAGATTCAAAATCTAATCCCCATACTAACTTTGTAGCTTAGACTAGTTTTTAGCAGAGAATTCAACTTCATTTTTTAGGAAATTAAAAATTTGTAAATCAAATTCTACTTGCCAATTTTTGAAATTATCAAAGATAGAAGGCTTTGCAACAAGTTTGGTCTATTGTTCCTTTACATCAGCAACATGTTCTAGTATGTCATAATGAGCACCAATTGTTGCAAGCTAATCAACATGTTTATTTTTATTCCTAGGAATACTCTAAATGTTGAATGCTTGGAAGCCTTCAAGTAAATCCCAAACTCGATGTTTGTATGACTTGAGAATGTTTTTCTTCATGATATTCTAATTTTTGATTTGGTTGATAACCAACTCATTGTCCCCAAATACCTTCAAGAGATTTATGCCTCTTATTTGTGCAAGTTAGAGACCTTGGATCAAAGCTTCATACTTGGCCACATTATTAGTGCCATTGAATTGAAGTCTATATGAAAAGAAATATTTCTCCAAACTATGGGAAACAAACATTACACCAACACCTGAACCATTTTTGTTCCTTGAACCATCAAAGAACATATTCCATAGTCCATATGTATCTTCTATTTCTTTCATGAGATTGGGAATAGAAGTTTCATCCTCAAATATACAAGAAGTGTCAAGACCTATCTCCTCAACTTCTTGTATTGGGTTAGGTTGAAAAGAATTACACCATTCATCTAGAATATAGTCAAGAAACCCTATTAATAGTGTATCATGTTCATGAGATATGCATTGCTCATATTTTTCTTCACAGATGGTGCAATTCATATTTATAGGGTTGGAAGTATAAGTTTCCATATGATTAAGGGCCAATGGTTCATACTTTATGGAAGCCTTTGTTCCATATCTTAGAACATGTAGGACCAATTAGATACAATATAACTACCAATTTGTGTACTAAAGTCCCTAGATAAGTAAATAGAAAAATGTGGAGGGAGCTCAACAACTGATATGTCTTGTGTTACAATACAACTAGGACATGCATGTAATGCCATCTTCATATAATTAAACAATCTGAATATTTTGAAAAAGCTACCATCGAACTGGAGAACCTCTTTGGCCATTGGTTCATACTAAATACCAAGGCCATCAGCCACACACTTTGGCATGATTGAGCTACTAGCTCTTGGGTCTATAATGCAATTATGAACTAACTTATCTCCTATAATCAAAGAGAGATAAAAAGGGGAAGTCTTACTCTTCTTACTTGTTTCTTATAGGTTGCATGAAGCTTGTTTCTCCTTCCATGGTGGCTGGTCTATCTTGCACCTTGACAATCCTTAATTCTTGTTGTAGAAATTCTAACTAAGATGGCATTGAAAGAACATCCCACATAGGAACACTGATATTATTCATCTTCATTTTTATCTACAATGTTTAGAGGAGTGTATGCTGACTTGGCTAGAACCTTGGTGAATACAGGGTCTAGTATATGAATAGGAGAAGCATGTGGCTCTTTAGTCTTCTCATTGTTCTAATTTTACAATGAAGCAACAATATTCTCTTGTACATTTGCATTTGTGGCTTGTGGAACAGTCTTCAAAGTTGCAACCTAATTGATGAAGAGGATGGAGCTTCCTATACAACTCTCCTTTTTCTTCTACTGTTGTGAGATATCCCATTATTACCACCATGATTTACATGGTATTAATCTTCAAGCTGGGAATTCATGAAAGTACAATCCCTTTGCTGCTAGGATTGAAAACTAATAGTGGGCTGATTAGCATCATATTTATTCCTTGTTGTTTTCTCTTGTGTAGTCAAGGCTTGAGAAGGTTCCACTCTATGGAAGATACATTTCTCATATGAGAAATTTCAAACAAATCAATATTCTTGTTCTTGAGCCAAGTTATTTTTAGCAACTACAATCCTTACTGGCTTTGCACTTGTATTTGCAGGAGCAACATTACCCATAAGTCTATTTTGGTCAAATGTGCCTTGACCATAGTTTGGCTACCTATTAAATGGAGGATTTTTATAGTTTGTCTAAAAAGGCATGCTACCTTGAGCTTGTTGTCTATTTAGAGTCACCAATTCATTGTTCATTTTTTGTATTACTATTTTTGCATCATGAAATCTTTTATCTATATCATAGTTATGATCCTTTATTTTATCCATATTTTGCATCATAGCCTGCATCATGGTCTTAATTTCATCTATCCCATTCAAATATGTGGAAATTTAAGGGTCACTAACAAGAGGTTGACATGCAGTTGTAGTTGGGATGGGAGGCATTGTAGGTTGGGATGTAGGAATGTTAGGAAATAGTGGCATTGGAGGCCTTGGAGCTAGCTTTTCTCCTTGAATTAGAGTGTTCTCTACCTTTATAAAAATTTCATATGAAGCTTGAAAAGTGTCCCCTCCCATGGTTTGCAGTGTGGTAGCAATATCACTATTTAAATTTGTAAGGTAATGCAAGAAAGCATTACTAGGAGTAGGCTTCAGTGCACTAGTGATTCTATCCCAAGTTTTTGGAATCTATAAATGAAATCTATCATAAAATCATGAGGTGCCCTTATAATTGTGGTTAGTTGTTCTAAGAGTGATAGATTATCACTCTTACCTTCAAAATGTTTACATAATCTCTCTCTTGGCTCATCCTAGTTATTGATAGAATTATGTGGTAAGCCCCTATACCATTGTGAGGATTTTCCCTTTAGAGATGAAGCTACAATTCTAACAACAATATCATCATTTGTAATACCATGAATATTAAAGATATTTGATACTCTTTAATATATTCTATTGGAGAAATAAAAGTTTCACTAGCAAAATCTAGTAGACATTTAAGAGAAGCAACTAGGATATCATGTATCTGGGATAGAATAAGATGACTCCAACCATTAAAGATGGAAAAAACATGATTTCTAGGGAGGGCCATGTGGAACAGAGGTCTATTTAAATGGAAAGATGGTACCTAGGTTGTGACCTATCAGCTGGAAGAGTAGAAAGATATCTGATAGGTATATGTGCTACTTTTGAACTCCTAACTGGTGATAGAGAGAGTCTACTTCTTTTTCTTCTAAGATTTGAAAATGAAAGTTTGGTATACTAAAAAGTACTTCTAGAAGATGCCCTTGTAGAAGCTTGGGGCATGAATCATAACAATTTTTGTCTAGGAATCAAAATGTAGAGATGGAGTCACCAAGTGCTTGAAAGTGAGCCTCTTAAAGGCCTAGAATGGTAAGAGAAACACTATCTCCTCATCATGAGTCTGGAGTTCTTTTCTTGACACTAATGAACTAGTAGACTTAATAAGTGCTTCAATATCTATCCCACCAAGCATGCCAAAAATTGTTGACACAAAATTTTGCACCCTTGCTTAAAGTATGACCCTCAAGTGACCTCATGTAACATGGAAACAATCTCAAAAGTGTGGGACTTTCCAATCAAAGGTTGAATCTCTAAAGAAGGTCAGATTCCTTACTATCAAGGTGCACCTAACTACTTCATAAGAGGATAAAAGAGAAGGAGATGCATGAAAATCAAACTAACTATCCTAACCTAGAGGGGGGTGATACATCATATAGTATTTTGATCTTCTTCTTTTCAATAACTAAACTAAAATCCAATATACCTCACAAGATATACCACTATATCTATTCCTTAAATCTTAACACCATGGAATAGTTGAGAACTAACATAACCATGCAAGGAATACAATAGATTCACATAATAGATTACTTAGTGGAAACAAACATGATCATACAATGTTATGATTGTCAAAATACATGTAGAAAATGAGGTATAATCAGGCTACACAAATTCAACTAGCTAAGCATTGATATCAAAATTGTGATTTGTATTGAATAAAAGGTAAGAACACTTACAAAGAATATCTACATAGGACTAGAAAAGAAAGACCCTTTAAATAATAGAAAAATTTGCCTTTATAGGGTGTAGGCATAACCTAGATATAACCTTGAGTTTAAACTCTAACGACCATGAGATTCGAATGTAGATGAGAATAATAACTGAGGATCATAATGAAAATTTGATCATAAAGTACAACTTCCCATGAGAAATGACAAAATGAGCAAGAAAAGAGTGCACATAGCCAAAAGAGATCAAATCAAAGTAGAATCAATCATGATGTACATTTCAGGAGCATGGAATACAATAGTGTTGTGGACACCAAAAAATTATTGTAGGCAAAACAAATCATTTCTCCTTAATCTTTCCAACTATTATGTGGATTACATTCATGATGTGCTAGATTAGCCTTATCAGCAAGTCAACTAAATTCAACCATTCAATCTACCATGTGGCCTCATACCTTATCTTCTTCATTAATTGCTTGGCTTTGTAAAACCACGACCTTTCCATTTTATGCCTTATCACTACTTCACAACTCTTTATCACTTTAGCCCTCTGACCATTATGACCTTTTGAACATCATAAAATTGACCTTCTTACACCCTCATCATGGTTTTGACCTAACATCTCTTGTCCCTACAATGATGCTAGGCCATCCATTTTACCTTTTTTTGGTGTTTTTACACTACCAAGCAACAAAATATTTCATATCAAGATGCTAAAGATCAACATAGCCTAAGGATTAACTATTTCCCATAATCAGCTAGATGATCTTTAGCTTGAACCCAACTTCAACAAAATCATAAAAGATTTTCTACTCTTTTGGCTTTGCAAAACCAAGGTGGGTGCACCTTAGGGATAAAAAATTCAAAACTTGATACTACTTTCACATTTCATTCATTCAATGACATTTTATTATAATTCTCATCCCTTACAACATATTGGTCATAATTCTTCTTAGATTTATAAGTAATTCTAAGAAACAACAACTAACTATAAATCAAAGTTTAAATGTGAACAAGTATTGACCAGCTATGACATTCTTCATACATTTAAGGTAAAATTGATTTTGATTTTAATATTGTGCTTGATTCTTATCCATGATCTCTTCATATGCAAACTAAACTAATTTATTAGTGCCTCATCCATTGGGATTCAAAGTTTATCTAATTTCTTGACCTAATTGATTGCATTACAATCAATATCATTAGCAATTCCCCCTAAAGCTCATTCTTACGCATATCCTTATTATTTTTTGGAAATCGCATCATATCACTAAAGCATTTACTTAACTCATTGAATTAAAAGAAATAGTGATCTAATATACAACCTATCCTAGTTGCACTAAATTGAACAAGCTTTGCCCATGCAATCTCAAAATAACTAGTAAATAATAATGAAGACAAGATTCAAAGAGAAAATATATGGTGACATTTCATCTTTGTATTAATTCTCTTTGAAAATTATGTAACATTGAAATAGAACTCAAAAAAAATCAAGACAAGACATCATGATCCTTGAAAATTAATGTATTCTCATATTTTTAGAGAAAATACATCATAAAACTTGCATAAGGGACTGGACCAAATAAAACTTAACAAAACTAAAAGTCATATAATGAGCTAGACCTCTTCTCAAGCCTTGGAATCTCACTTATATAATGTTAGATGCAACAAGCTTCAGGTCTAGAGAGTACTGACAACTGTCCTTATGACATAAAGATATTTACAAAGTTACTGTCACAAAAGATAAAATTTTGTGCAGCAGAATGTCTTTCATTATGAATATTCTTTTGTGGGACCACTTACACTATACCTTTTTGTTGCTAAAGAGTTTCATGATTGGCTCAAATGCTTGTTGTTATTCTAAGGGTGTAATTGATGAAATTTCTTGTGGTGGACCTAGTTCTAAATTTTGTAGACTCACTTCAACTCGAGGCCCTCCATCCATGCCATCATGTACTGACAAAACAATAGTTACATCTAATTCTCCTACTACCATGCCATTAGTTTGGACTTCTGTGCTTGTTACTATAGCTGAGTGTTCATCTTTGTCTTCTTCTACTGGAACTAATGCATCAGTTGTTTGCATCTCATCTTGGTCCACCTCATATTCTTTAGTATCACCAATCACTAACTGTTTTCAGTGCACAAAATCTTGCATCCATTTATTAAATTTTTTATCACGTGGCCAATAAAAATGAAAAACCTTGTGTTGCTTCTTAATCACATATACTCCTAACTTATTGATTTCAACAAGTTCTTCTCTAATAGAATTATAGAATAATTGAACTTTAACAATTTCTTTAGTTGTCATTTCCCACAATATATGCCCCTTTTCATTTATAACTCCATTAATTCTAAGGCATAATAAATCATCTATTTCTTTGGCCCATTCTTCCTTTTATTTTAATTTATCTATTTTTCTAAGTGCATGGGGGAAATGTTCAAATTTCTTAGCAAGATGCTTAGAAAGACAAATTATTATCCTCTTTTGCACTAAAACCCTCTTCTCATCAAAATCAAATAAATTATTAGACATGTCAAAAAAAATTCCTATCTATTCACAAGATAGACTAGTAACTCACAAAAGGGTGACATCCTTATCCCTGATACCCCATTTATTCATAACAGGCTTCAAAGAATCCTCACCAACCTTTATTTTAGTCCACATGTTCATTATTTCTATCAATTGTTCATAAGATGTTAGCCATTCAATCTTATCTACCAGGTACAATTTTTTTTTCCTTACTTTGTCCTCATATAAGTCATTTAACTCTACATGTAATGCCCTAAGTTTATTCTTTTCTTCTTCAAAATCCTCTACAATGTAATACTGAGGTCTCTGTGGCATGTATGTAATTTCAATAAGAGAAGTAGATTTATAAGATTCAATAGGTGGATTAGGATAAGTAATTCTAGGCTTACTAGATTGTCCTTAATTCCCTATCAACTTATTCTCGAGTTCTATCCTCTTTTGCACCTCTTTATTATATGCTGCTAGAACCTTCTCATAGTTTTCCTGTAGCTCTAATCTTTCCCTTTTATCCCTCAGGGTTGTGGCTAGGGTGAAGTTGGTTGATCCAACACCTAGCTCTACAACCTCTTCACTTGTAGTATCCTCTACCCTTTTCACAATTAAACTCCCTACTAAGTTGGTATCATCAGGCTGGGAAGAGTTGGCTCTATATCCTTTTCTCATTGACCAGATCACTAATGCAACATGATCTTCACTAAATTCAACACCTTCAATTCTTTCTTCACCTTTTTATCTGCATTTAATTTTTTGGTGATAGAATTAAAAACCATTTCATCAACAATGTTCCAATTTGGTAGCAACAAAACCCCAAATGATTGTATCATTTTCCTTCCTTCTTCAGTGGTTAAGCTATTAAATTCTTGCATCATTTCCTCCTTTATTTGATCTTGTATGGAAGCCTCTTCCATCTCAAGGTGATTTGTTTTCATCTTATTACATCTCTCTTCAAATAGTCCAATATTTGTCCTCTATGCAAACTAATAAAAGGCTCTAGATTTGACAAAACTATCATTAGAAATAAATTCATGGTTGGCCTATTTTACAATAGGGTCCAACTCCCTTCCTCTGTAATCAGCAATGTTGACCTTAGATTGGTTTTGACAATTGAGTGTGAACACACTTAAGATATTTACTAAGTTGATGCTGAGCTAGTAATACATGATGAGTTAGTAATACATGCTGAGTATAATATGTATAGATCATGAGTTGAAATAAGTACCAAGTCACTCAAGTGCTAAGTAGATAGACCATGCAAAGTGATTCAAGTACCGAGTGAGTAGTTGATACTGAGAAATTTAGGTGCCAAGCTAGAAATATAACTATAGTATGTGCCAAGCATTAGTATTATCAAGTGTCGAGTAACAAAAATTAGATCTAGTTGTTTGTGATGGCACAAACAACTATGAAAACCATTTTTATGCTAACTTATGGATAAATCTTGAAGCTTTGAAGATAAGAATGAATCTATTTAGATTCCCTATGCAATCAACATGGAACCAATCAAAAAATTAGAACTGATTAAGTAGCAAAATGAATGAATCTCAACCATAAATTCATACCTAACCCTAAGCCACCAAAGTCTTTATAATGAATAAAAGGGGTGAATTGATCAGAAAGTATTCAAGGTTACTTAGAAGAGTGAAAGAATTGTAGAATTAGTTATCAAAACAAAGGATCGAGGATACGACATTAGCAAGTCAAATTAGAAAGGATTAAGAAGGACATAATGGTGATCTAAAACTAGCAATTTAAAGTTGTAAGTCATCAGATCAAACATTCTACTATTACTTTCTAACAACTATATCAGCAGAGTGAAATCCTTTGGACTAAGGTTGACTTAACAGTCATTGTAAAATCCTTTAATAAGGTGACATTCCAAGTGAATGTTCTAAAGTCCTTTAACTAGGCACACTTCTAACAGGGTGTTAAAATCCTTTAATAGGGTGAGATTAATAATCTCTTGTAAGCCTTTAACAGGGAAAATCATGTTTTATAGTCAACTTATTGTAACCCTAACAGGTGACACTTTATTGCTACACTAGTGAAGAATTGTGGGTGTCATCCCCACCCCAATTTTACCTTCTCATTTGGAGGGTTTTTGGGTAATCATATCAAGTGTCAAGTGTGTGTATGCTTATATGTTTTGATGCATTTGCTTTACATTTCATTTTAGTTTATTGCATGCATCTAATGAATGGTATAAGAGTTTTAAGCACTAAATTTTGAACTTCTGATTCACACCCCCCCTCCACCCCACCTCCCCCCCCCCACTCTCAGAAGTGTATGTCTCCCATTTGTAATTCCAACAATTGGTATCAGAGCTAAGTTCTCAGGAGGACAAGATTTACAGCTTGGAGAAAAGGTCTTGAAATGGAAGTCCACAAGTTGGAAAAGACCATTGAAAACTAGGAGATTGAGATACATCTCATACTACATCAACTGAATGAAGCCAAAGATGCTTTGAAGAGTTTCCTAAAGAGAAGGAAAGAGATTTCTATAGTAGAAAATGACACACAATACAAAGAGATTGACACCACAAAGCTATTTGCAGATGGTAAATCTAGTGAATTCAATGTAGTAATTGAAGATCTAATGGAAAAGAACATAGCACAAGTTGAAGTGATCAAAAATCTCAAGTTAGAACAAGAATCACAAGCTATAGTGCTATGAGAGGTGATTGAACAAAAGAAGAAAGCTATAGAAGACAAGGCCATGATTGAAGAAGAAAAAATAATTTTGGCAAAGAGATTGGAGGAAAAGTTAGCAGAGCTATCTAGGATCTCAAACATGCAATTGGACACTTTTAGCCAAATGATGAATGGTCATCATGAGTTGAATGTCAAGGACATTGAAATAACCACTTTAAAGTTGCAGAATGAACAACTACAGAATGACCTAAAAAGAGAAAAGGAATTTGCTAAAAGTTTCAACAAGCCAAATGAAGCCATCAAGTACTTTGAGCAACTACTAAAATCCCCTAGATTTAGTAGAGATACATCAGGATTGGGCTACATAAGCATTGAAGAAGGAGAATCATCCAAAGCTACCGATGAAAGGAACAATAAAGGTAAGAAATCTAGACCTACGTATCATCATTGTGGTAAGAAAGGACATACAACTAATGTCTGTAGGAGTAAGAATGCAAGTTAGAATGCTAAGCCAAAGAACATGACTCATTGTCACAAGTGCAAGAAACAAGGTCATCAGGCACATGAATGCAAAACCAAAACCATGCATGCACCAAAATTTGAAGGACACTGCTACAATTGTTAGAAGTATCGACACATAGCCTTTGAATGTACATCCAAGTCCACATGGTCATCAAGAAAGCTAATAAAGGTAAGAGGCTATGAAAATTCCTATAACTAGGATTACAATACAAGATATAGCTATCAATATTGTAAGGAATATGGATATATCCATGAGAATTTCATTCGAACACACTTTGGTGGTAACTACAAGAGATGGTTGAATCAAACCACATATTTTAGCTATCACAAGACTGGTCACATCAGCAAGCATTGTCCAACTAGGTCCAAGGCACCAAGTTCTAAATTTGAAAAAGGTAAAGGCAATACAGATGTTGAGCACACGAGGAACAAAATGAACAAGACATGGAAGAAGAAAGATGCTAGGAGTACATCAAATGGAGAAGGGATCACTTCACCCAATGGGTCAAGTGGTCACACTTCATCAAACTAAGCGAAAGGAGGTATGTGGGACTAATATTTAAATTTTTTAATCATACATCAGTTCCAAGAAATATTAGTACTAAAAAAGATAGATTAGCATGAATAAAGATGCAAGATAATAAGGAAAGTCCAAGGTCAAATATTCAAGTTCTTACATTTTTGCCAAGTATGAAAGGTCCACTTAAGATGTCAAGTAAATAGTAGTGTGTACTAAACTGATAGCCAAAGTTAGTTGGAGCTGAGTTAGTAGTAGGTGCGAAGTGGAGGTAAAATCTACAGATGCTAAGTGAAATAAAAATCACATTGAAGCCAATTTTTATAGTTGTACACAACTAAGCATTAATTGTAGAGTTTTGAAGGGTATATGGTTGATTTTCACCATTTTTCATCATTATGAACTCAAAGCAAGATAAAGTAGAGTGAAGAAGTGATCTACAAACCAATTCAAAGCATTTGCACAAATTATAGCAAAGATCAAGTACTAGTTCATCAATTTTAAAAGGTATTCTTCATCTTCGAAGCTGCACAATTTTATACTTGTTAAACCCTAGTTTTATGATATGGCATCTAGTTCAAAAACTGCGAAGAAAGAAACTTTTGAAGTTCAATTAGTCATCAATGAGGTTAAACAACTAGATTTCAAAGCTATTCCAAAAGTTGCCTGTAAAAATGACCTAGCAGGAGTGTTATCCATGATCTTGCCTAAGGTTATAATGGTGCAAGATGTAAGAAAGTGCTATAACTACAAATTAGGAGCCATAGGAGAGAAAAATTGTGTGAAAATGGAGTCTTGAAGGAAGAATTCAAGATTTTAGAGAGAAAGGGTTTGACTTGTGCCCTAGATTTTCCCACGATTTTTAAAATAGAGTGGATTAAAATAGTTTTGAGTAGAATCCATGATGGATGACTGTGGTTAGAGGGTGGGCCCATTAAAATTTCAAAGAGAATTGTCCATAGGGTTACTAGTTATCCAACCCTAGATTGGCCTAAGACATTAAGAAACAACTCCAAAGAGGAAATAGAGAAAAATATAGGTGCAAAGTGGAACAAGCATGGTATGACCATTGACACCATTACAGACCCTTTGCTTGATTTTGTTGTTAGAGTTATTTTCCACAAATTCTATCAATCAAGTAGGTTAAACAGTGTGCCTTGCATAGCAGTGGATGTTGGATACAAGACTGTGAAGAAGGATCATAGTTATGATCTTGCAGAACTTCAACTTCAACTAGATAAATGAAAATCTTGGAGTTATTAGAAGATCAAAGAGTGCTCAATGCAAGTGTGGATCAATACTTGCATGTATGTTTTTTTATGTAAAAAATGTGTTTGCATCTTTTGGAAAAATAGGATGGAAGACAAATAGGTCAGTTGCTGTTAAAATTAATGAATATATTGAGCAAATGGGAGACAATTTTGAGTTAATTATGACAAGCTATTTTGAAGAATTTAAGAAGTATATGAAGTAGAGGTTAAGGATTCCTATTTCCCTAGTGGAGGAATACTACAATGACATTTGTTTCCTTGTAGTTATTTATTACACTTACATTTAGGATGTAGTACCTAGAGTTAGATAGCTAAGGCCTATAGGCTATGAAATAAATGTTGATGAAGCCTCATCCACCATCACTGCACTCCTTGCTAAATAAATTGACAAAAGTGCTAAGATATTTGGAAATTATGATGTTGTGAAGTCAAAGGTTGAGATGAAATTGAAGACAACCTCTACTTTGAAAAAGGACACAATGGTAAGGAAAGTAAAAGCCAAGTTTGAAGAAGGTGCAGGTGATGATGAAGAAGAAGATAATGAAGATGATGAAGAGGAATAATAGATGCAAGGTGTAGAGGAAGAAGAAGCTAAGGAAGCACCAGTAAAGCCAAAACCTAAAAAGGGAAAGGCTAAGGCACGTCCTGTAGCCAAACCTAAAGCAAAGAGGGCTACCAAGCCAAGCATAGAAAAACCAATTGCTCCAATAACAAGGGCTAGTACAAGGGCCACTACTCAAAAGGCCAAAGAGAAGGGAAAGGAGAAAAAAAAGCAATTGAATAGAAGGGCCTAGTGTAGAAGAAACAAAGGAGAAAGTATGTTGCACAGCCTGAAACAAATGATGAAAAGATAGAGTCAGAAGATACAAGTCAATTTAGGGTAGTAACTCATGCACCTAAATATGATCTTGAGAATATTTGTGATAATATTAAAGATAATGTAGATATGGAAAGTTTAAAGAACATTGATTTTGGAAAACTTACTAGAGAAGACCAAAGCAAGCTAGAAGAGGTAGTGTATGCCATGATGTCTAAGTTCAAGAATACTCCACTTGAATTAGACTACACAATTCCCAAGGATCTATACACCCTTGTAGAAAATAAGTGGCATTATTTCTTAAACCTTGAAAAGAAAATAAGGGAATCAACCCTAGCCCAAGTGATGCTTGATCTAACAAAGGGGTGAATTATCAAGGAAAATAAGAAGTATGGTAGCAAATTTGCACCCGAATATAGGGCATTCAACATTCTCTAGAATAACATTGGAGATGTTGTAAAGAAATCCACTCAAATGTGGACATTGATAAATGGGTTAACAACTATCAAAGTAGGAGAAGAGGATCCCTTTGAGGGAAGAAATAATGGAGAAGAGGAAGAAAAGGAAGAGGAGATAGAAACAGAAAAAGAAGATACCAGTGTGGAGGAGACACAAAAGAAGAAAGATGAAATGGCCACAGCTGAAAAGCAACAAGAAGAATAGATTGTGGAAGATGCACAAATGCTAGCTATGAGCCCTCCACATGATACAAGCACACCTAAAAAAACCATAATAGTAAAGGATGTTTCTAATAACTTACCTCAGAACATCAACCCATTAACTGTAGAGGACCTAAAGAAAATCCTTGACCAATCCACACTACAAGCTAGATTGTGTGAGAATCCTATATTGGTCAGTGTTGAAGAGCTTCATAAGGTAGTAGCTAATATAAAAAGGGATAAGGTTAATCCACAAGAACCACCTTGTTCCATCCCTTCAACTACTAGTGCTCAACCTCTACTACAAAAATTAGATGATACATCTACAAAGGTTGACACTACTATAAAAGTTTCCATGGTTGAACAACAAACTTAGACTGCTCAAGAAGAGAAGGCTCCAGAAGCAAAAATAGGATAGACAGAGGTATTTGTACTTGAAACACAAACACAAGGAGTAGGTCAAATATTAATGATTGATCAAGACAAAAATGAAGAAAAGGACATACCAAAGGAGAAGGAGAAAGAAGCCATACAAACATTAGCAAATTTACCAACATCTAGCACTCCAACAAAAGTCCTTCAAAGAATAAGCACGAATGCAATACCACTTCAGATTTCAACACTAGGCTCTAGCTCATCTAAGGTTTCCAAGGTATTTCACTATGGAGATGCAATTTTAGATGAAGAAATAGTGATACCAAAATATGACTATGCAACCATGACACTAGAGCAAATAGACATAATGCAAGAAGCCTTAGAAAAGAAGAAACAACAAGAAATACTTAGAAAAGAGTACAAACAAAGTCAAGAATTACAAGATATTAAAGACATCTTTTTAGATGCTTTTAGCTTGAAAACACCTAATGAATCTAAGCCAATATTAGAACAATTATAAAAAATTGTGGAACAAGTGAATAATGAAGACTAGAAAGCCAATGTCGAACTTATGGAATGGTATAAAACAAAATTCTAAGGAAAAGTCAATGAGAAAATATCAACTGATACAACACTCTCACAAGTTAAATTGGCCATAAAAATTGAGGAAGTGAAGAAGGTACTTGAGAACATATTCTCATTATACACAAAATTGTGTGATCCCACACTCTTCACATAGGAAATAGGCCATAAAATTTTGAGTTTGGAGAACAATTTGAAACTATCAAGTATGTAATTACCTCAAAATATAGCTCAATGTGGGAATCATTTACATTCATTGCTTCAAAAAAAAAGTCAATTAGTTGTGTTAACAGCAGAAGAGGCTAATATCAGAGCCAAGTTGACTAACATTCAAGCCTCCCTTACCCCTCATATGGAGATACTCCACAAGGATGTAAGATATGCAGAGACATTGATGAAGAAAGATCCAAATCTTTCAACATTATGTGGACTAGTTCACCTTGCAACAAATATAGCCATCCAAATAGAATCATTAGATGTTGCATTAGATGACTGGGATGCTACTATAAAGATTATAATGGAAGTCCATGAGAAGTTTTTGGACAAATACACCATCGGTTTGTAGACCCTTTGACATAAGTGTCAAAAAGGGGGAGATTATATAAAAAGAGGGGTAGATAAACCAAACGGGGAGAGCACACAAAAAGTGGGAGTAAACAAAAAAAAAGAGCAGAAACAAAGTATAATATTAGCTAAATAGTATTAGTATTTTTGAAGCCAAAAGAGTATCAACAAAAGACAAATTATGGAGAACAGATTTTGGATATAGAACAGGCACATTAACTCAGGGGGTGTTATAAATTTTTGAGGTATATAAGTCTAATACAAAATTTTGAATTTTTTTGAAGTTTTGTGTATATGAAAAGCTATGAATGTATTATACTCAAGGAGATCAGATCTATTATATATAGTTAAGTATTTTTGACACTCATTTCAAAGGGGGAGACTGTTGCTCTCAGATTGGTTTTGCAAATTGAGTGTCAACACACTTTAGATATTTACTAAGTTCATGCCAAGATAGTAATACATGTTGACTATAATATGTATAGATGCCAAGTTGAAATGAGTTTTGAGTCACTTATGTGTCGAGTCACTCGAGTTTCGAGTAGATAGACCATGTCGAGTGATTCAAGTGCCAAGTAAGTAGTTGATGCTAAGTAATTTAGGTGTCAAGCTAGAAATAGAACTACAATATGTGACAAGCATCAATATTATCAGGTGTTGAGTAACATAGATTAGATCTAGTTATTTATGATAGCACAAACAACTATGTAAACCATTTTTATGCTGACTTATGAATAAATCTCAAAGCTTTGAAAATAAGGATGAATCTAGTTGGATTCCCTATGCAATCAACATGCAACCAATGGAAAACTTAGAAGGGATTAAGTAGAAAAATGAATGGATCTTAACTATAGATTCATACCTAACCCTAAGCCACCAAAGTCTTTATAAGGAAGACAAAGCCCCATAACTCAGTGTGTATGCATGCAAGTGAAGAGTAGAAGGAAGAAAAGGGATGAATTGATCAGAAAGTATTCAAGGTGATTTAGAAGAGTGAAATAATTCTAGAATCAGTTAGTAGAATAGAGGATGAAGGAAACAACATTGGAAAATTAGATCAAAAAGGATTAAGATGGACAAAATGGTTATCTAAAACCAACAAGTTAAAGTTGTAAGTCATCATATCAAACATTCTATTGTTACTTTCTAACAACTATATTAGTAGAGTGAAATCCTTTAGACTAAGGTTGACTTAACAGTCATTGTAAAATCCTTTAATAGGGTGACATTCCAAGTGAATGTTCTAAAGTCCTTTAATCAGGCACACTTCTAATAGGGTGTTAAAATCCTTTACTAGGGTGAGATTTAATAGTCTCTTGTAAGCCTTTAATAGGACAGGCCTTTAACAAGGCAGATCATGTTTTATGGTCAACTTATTGTAACCCTAACAGGTGACACTTTATTGTTGTAGTAGTGAAGGATTGTGGGTGTTATCCCCACCCTAGTTTTACCTTCTCATTTGGAGGGTTTCTGGGTAATTATATCAAGTGTCAAGTGTGTCTATGCTTATATGTTTTGATTCATTTGCTTTACATTTCATTTCATTTTATTACATGCATCTAATGAATGGTATAAGATTTTTAAATGCTAAAGTTTGAACTTTTGATTCACCCTCCAACTCCCCCCCCACGCTCAGAAGTGTATGTTTCCCATTTGTAGTTCCAACAAGAACAGTTAACTTGAGGCTTGGTATGGGAGGTCCTTGAGAATTCACCTCTTCCAACACTAAAATAGTGATGAAAACTCCCCCTTGGGATCTCAATTGTTTTGTTTGCTCCTTAGTGAGTTTTTCATCTCCTATATGTAATGGTGACTGAGTGGGAGAGTACTCCTTTGTTTGAGGAACCTATTTCTCTTCCATCTTTTGCTACTTGGGCATGGGCTCATCAGGCCTTTCTTCCAAAACAATAATAATAGATCCAATAATTTTTTTCCTTTGTCCATTGTAGACCTTCTATTTTGAATGACATTGTAACCAAGTCTCCTCTTGATAAGAAACTACCTTGATCCTATTGCAGAGGTGAAAGACAATTTTTGCATGATTTCTCGGGCCTTATCATGATACGAATTAATAAATAATGTCTTTTTCTCATTCATTGCCTCCATGATCTCTAAAAAATTGATCATCAATTTACTTAGTTTATCTGCCTCTATCTTTGCATCTTCTAGAGGCTTATAATCCTTATTAAAAAAATTAATAAATTCCAAAACCCTAGAATAAACTCTCTACTTATCCTTTTTAATCTCTTGCTCCTAAAGAGAGAATTCATTCCTGATTATTTCTTCAAGGAATTAGGGCTGAGGGTCCTTGGCACCAGTCTTATCCCTCCGTTTGAATATATCAAAGAATCCCTCACTATCATTGAAATGAACATGAGAAATAGCCATTTTATATTGATAAAAAAAATTATACAAAAAGAAACCAACCACCCTTGGTGATTATGAATTGGTGGGCACCTATGTAAGATGGATAAATTGAGCCTCTAGATCGACCAATCAATTGTGCTTCCTCTAACCCACCTATCTGCCATAGCATTTTAGCTATTCCTACCTTCACAAGAACTTGGTAAGTAAGTACATGAGGAATCCCTTTGAATCCATACACTTTAAAAACTATAGGCATAGGGTATGGTATTATGTTTGTCCAATTGTGAGACACCTTCAAACTAGTAGTGCCTTAGAAATTCTAAGATTTTCCCTTAATATGAAGTTTCTCAACTTGGATGTGAAGTACTTATCAAATCTAACATAGTTAGCCTCCTCTGCATCCTAGGTCATATCTATTGTTGGAAATATAAGAGGAGTAACTAAGAAGGGATGGGTGAATCAGTTACTACTAAAATAAATCCCAGATCTCTTAGATGTCAGTACAAAATACAAACTAAAAATTAAATATTGTTGAAGCTCAATAAACACATACAAAATGTTGTAACTAGGTAAAAGCTTGACAAATAAACTTTAGATGTTATCTATAATTACCACTACTTTAACTTAGTTGCAAACACATAAAATAAAATAGCTTGAACACATTTGACACCAAGGTTTAATGTGGAAACCCAATTTGGAGAAAACCACCAATTGCAACTAGTTACTATTTTCACTCTTCTAAAGTGAGCCCTATTAGGAGCCAACCCTGTTAAAGGTTACAAAACACACTATTAGGTGTGACCCTATTAAATGATTTAATCACCCTATTAGGAGTGGCCTTGTTAGATGTCTTTAGAAAATTAAATAGAACTACCACCTTGTTAGAGGATTTGCAAATAGTTGTTAAGCCAACTCTGTTAAGAGATTTAGATTACTGCTACAATGGTTAGAGAGTAACAATGATATGACCAGATTTGAATATAACTAAATTGCTAAATAAAGATCTCTATGATGGCTTGTACTTGATCCTTCTTGATCAAATATAGCTTTTTTGCTTCACAAGGATATTCTTCTTATCCTTCAAATTCACTTCCTCTTCTCATCACTAGATCTTCAATAATATCTTAATGCATTACATCCACCTTGTGCATTGAAATCACAAACTTGACCTTATACTTATATCTTCCAATTTGTCAAGTTAGCTCAAATACAACTTAGAATAATTAATATTCATCACCTTAGTTAGCTAGAATCAATAGATAAATCAATTAAGTTTAATATGCCAAAATAAGAAAATTCTTCATTAGTCAACCCAGCTTGATAGAAACTAACTCAGAAACATTTTCCTTTGTTAACTACCAGAAGCTCAGTTAACAACACTGACTTCATGAAAATCCTTTGGCAACTGAGTGAGCTCATTTAGCATTGGTTCGTCAAACTTTCCTTCATTAACTGAGTGAGCTCGGTTAACACTCACTTTCTGCATATTGTCCTTTGACACTTGAGTGAACTTGGTAGACATTGCCTTCTAATCTAGGCAATCACAGAAATGCTCAATAGACACACAAATTGTCTTCATTTCTTGAGTGAGCTCAAAATATACTGATTGATAATGATATGACATTTGTGTAACATCAAAGACAACACATAATTAATCAATTGTATCCAACAATCTCCCTCCTTGGCATTGATGGCAACACAACATGTCATAGCACAATGAAATTTTGGACTAGTTCTTTGACAACTCCCTTTGTCAGTATGAACTCTTTCTTTCATAGGATTCTATCTGCAACAACTACTACCAAGTTTATTCAAAACTTTCTTCCTCTTTCAACAAGATTCTTCTTTGGAAAACTTCTCCCTCTTTAGTCCCTTACTTTATTCTGATTCCAAAAATTTCTCAGAGATCTAACAGTAAACTTCTCCCTCTTTGACAACACATGCCAAAGATAAAAATTCTATTAATACCAATGTACCCTAAATACTATTTCATCTACAATATGCCCTTGCTAATTTTGAACCAACTAATTGATCTTCAACAAGTTTTGGTTGATGCATTAATAAGCTTCATTTAGTGAACTTCAGGTAGGGGAATGACCCCTTGCTTACCTCTTAGATACAAAAATGCATCCTTAGGTAATGGCTTGGTAAATATGTCTACAATCTATTCCTTTGTATTAACATATTCCAATCTGACTTCTTTTTCTCACACCAATTCTCTTAAGAAGTGATATTTTATTGCAATGTGATTTGTTTTGGTATGCATTATTGGATTCTTTAATATGTTGATTACACTGGTGTTATCATAGTATATGACTTTTGGATCCTTGATCTCTATCTTTATTTATTCCAACAATTATTTGAACCAAACAATGTTAGAACAATTAACTACTACTGCCACATATTCTACCTTTGTTGTGGATTGAGATGTACAATTTTGCTTCTTGCTTGTCTAAAAAACTAGTCTTTTACCAAGAGAGAATACTCCACCACTAGTGTTTTTTCTATCATTAATACTTCCTGCCCAATTAGCATTAGTAAATACTTTCAAGTCCAAATTGCCTCCAAGTTTATATCATAAACCATAGTCTTTATTACCTTTCAGATATCTCATGATTCTTTTGATTGCCATCATATGATTTTCCTTGGGATTTGTTAATAATCTTGCCACTATTCCAACTGCTAGAGCAATATTAGGCCTTGTGTGTACTACATCTACAATTTTCCAATCATTGATCTGTATGTCATCTAATCTACTTCTTTGGAATCATCACTTTTGGAGAGCTTATGTCCAATAGACATAGGAGTTCCAACTAATCTTGAGTCTTCTATTCCAAACTTTTTTAGTATTTCTTTGATATACTTAGATTGAGTGATGTAGATACCATTTTTGTTCTATTGTATTTGCAATCCAACAAAGAATTTTATCTCACCAAACATAGACATCTCAAATTCTTTACTCATTTCTTTTGAAAATGCTTTGCACAAGTCATCATTTCCTATAAATTGAGTATCATCAACAGATATTTCTGCCAACACAATCTTCTTGTCTGATCCTTCCTTAATATACAGACTACTATTATCATTTGTACTTTGAAAGCCAATCTGTACCAAGTAATTATGAAGTCTTTCATACCAAGCTCTAGGAGCTTTTTTGAGACCATATAATGCTTTATGTAACTTTCAAACCATTTCTCTTTTGCTAGGATCTATAAAACCTCTTCTTGTTGTTCAATGTAGACTTCTTCATCAAGAATTCCATTCAAGAATGAAAATTTGACATCCATTTGATATACTTTAAATCCTCTATGTGTTGCATATACTAGTAAAGTTCTAACACCTTCTAGTCTTGCCACAGGAGAAAAAGTCTCACCATAATCAATACCTTCTTCTTGAGAATAACCTTTGTACACCAATCTTGCATTATTTCTTGAAAATTTTCCATCTTCCTTCAACTTATTTCTAAATACCACTTTGTACCAATTACATTTTTATACTTGGGTCTAGGAACAATAGTCCCAAGTTTTGTTCTTTCTATATGTTCTATCTCTTCATTCATTACTTCAATCCATCTTTCATTTTCCAAAGCATCTTTTACACTTCTAGGTTCAAATTAAGCAAGTAAACATGTACCTTTTAATTTTCATTTTGTCATTGTTCCCTCTTCATCCTAAATTTTAGTTTCATGCTCGAGTCCTTCCATCTATGACTCAAGTCCATCAAGCTTAGTTTGAACTAGCTCAATAGTCTTTGATTGTGACTCAGGTCCTTTTAACTACAGCTCTGGTTACACAATCTGCAACTTGGTAACTATTGGAGATTTTGGGGATTCAAGAGATGAAGCTTCCTTTCCTTAAGATAGGTTTGGTAGGGTATTAGGTTCATAGTAAACAAATCTTCTTTAATCTTCTGGCTCCTTATTGCTTTCTTCTTCACTCTCTTTTGCAAACTCATCAATTCTAACATGTGCACTTTCTATAATCTTGTGAGTAGACAAATTCAAACATTTATATGCTTTACTTCTATAGGAATATCCTAGAATTATGCCTTCATCACCTTTTACATCAAATTCACCTTTTCTAGATTCTTTTAAGATATAACATTTGCTACCAAATACTTTCAAGTAACTTGCATTAGCTTTGTAGCCATACCATAGCTAATAACGAGTTTTGTTTGAATCTTTCTTCAACTATACTTTGTTCAAGGTGTGAATTTAAGTGTTGATAGCTTCTTTCTAGTATTTGAGAGCAACCTTCTTTTCAATCATTAGAGTTCTTGCACAATCCATGATAGATCTATTTCTTCTTTTAGCTATACCATTTTGTTGTGGTGTACTAGGAGATGATACTTGTCTCTTGATTCCTCTTTCAATGTAAAAATTATTGAATTCATTGGAAATGAACTCACCACCTCCGTCTAATCTTAAGAATTTCAACCTTTTCCAGTTTCTTTCTCTACTCTTGCCAGATACCACTTGAATTTTTGAAAGGCTTCTGGTTTTTCTTTTAGATACATTATTGTCATCATTCTAGAATAGTCATCAACAAAAAGAATGAAAAACTTTTCTCCACTATAGATTTCTATTCCAATACATCCACATAAGTCTATATGAACAATTTCCAAGACTTCTTCTAACTGATAGTTTTTTCTTTTGAAACTAGACTTTCCCATCTTACCAAACTGGCAATTCTTACATAGACCCGTGTCAAGTTTCTTCAAACTAGGAATGCTTCTTACCCTTTTATGTTTTCTTATCTTAATCACATTATTAAATTTTACCTTGAAAAGCCTTTTGTAACATAACCAACTTTCCTCTACTTGAACAATAAAACATGAACAATCACTGAGATCAAGATAAAATAGATTACCTTTTGTTTGCTTGCCAAATCCAACCAGATTTCCTTTTCTATCTAGTAGTTTGGCCTGTTCATTCATGAATTCTACCTTGAATCCAATGTTATTCAATTGTGCCACACTTAGTAGATTATGTTTTAGTCCTTCAACCCAATAAGAATTGCCACATTCAAGTTCTTTAGTCAATTAAATACATCCTTTTCCTTTTATGTTACAAGGTTCATTGTTTCCAAATCTCACACTACCTCTATCATAATATTCCATGTGCTCAAATTTTGTTTTGTCTCCAATCATATGATGTGAAAAATTACTCTCAATAATCCATATATTATTTTTGCTAACATAAGAGATAAGTGTCATCTTATCTCCTTCATCATTAGATTCATCTTTCACAACAATATATACCATTTCATCTTCACTATTATCAGAATCTTTAGCTCTAAAACAAGGTTTCTTACCTTTGTCCTTGTAGTTATTGTAGTTTTTGGAATCCTTCTTGCCTTTAGGCTTATTTTTTTTCTTCTCATCCTTGATTTCCTTATCTAGTCACCTAGCAGCAATGTGACCAACTTCTTCATAGGAAAAGTAGATAAGAGGAACTTTACCTTTGGAATACTTCCTTGCAAGTAGGGCTTCAACAACTTTGAGATCACTATTTGAACTTTCTTCTGATGTTCCTTCTTCTTCACTTCCTGATTGACTAGATTTTGATTATCTAACTCAAAAGATGTCAATCTTCCAACTAGAGCATCCAAAGATTTTTTATTATTTGGGTCACATCTCATTTCTTGAATAGAAGATACTCTAATTGCATAAATAGGAAGAAGAGTTCTAAGTACCTTGCTAACTATTTTCTCTTCAATGTCTCCTCTAGCTACTTTGATTACACTTGCTTTGATTCTTTCCACATATTTGGTAATGTTCTCATCTTCTCTCATTCTCATCTGATCAAAATGACCTCTAAGAATTTCAGCCTTAGCTCTTCTTACATTGTCATCTCCTACATATATCTTTCAAATTAATCCACATCTCATAAGCTATCTTGAAATCTTTGACTTCATCAAATTCAACATAACTAAGAGCAGATGCAATATCAATCATCATGATGTTATGATTCTTCTTTTCAGCAATATCTTCAATAGATAATGTTCTAGTGGGAGGCTTGTACTCAATATCAAGAAATTTGCATCCTAAGTCACTGATGGTAGCCAAGTGTAGCCTCACAAGTCCTTGCCATGCTACAAAATTGTCTCTATTCAGCTTGGGAATTTCTCTTCTATAAGACATCTTGATCTTTAGCTTAGGTCCTTGAAACCTTTACTGCAAGCACCAAAAGCTTTGATACCAATTGTTGGAAATATACGAGGAGTAACTGAGAGGGGAGGGGTGAATTAGTTACTACTAAAATAAATCCAAGATCTCTTAGATGTCAATACAAAATACAAACTAAAAACTGAATATTGTTGAAGCTCAATAAACACATACAAAATGTTGTAACTAGGTAAAAGCTTGGCATATAAACTTTAGATGTTATCTATGATTACCACTAATTTAACTTAGCTACAAACACATAAAAGAAAATATCTTAAATACATTTGACACCAAGATTTAACATGGAAACTCAATTTGGGAAAAATCACCAATTACAACTAGTTATTATTTTCACTCTTTTGAAGTGAGCCCTATTAGGAGCCAACCCTATTAAAAGTTACAAAAAACACTGTTAGGTGTGACCCTATTAAATGATTTAATCACCCTATTAGGAGTGGCCTTGTTAGAGGTCTTTAGAAAATTCAATAGAATTGCCACCTTGTTAGAGGATTTGCAAATAGTCATTAAGCCAACTCTATTAAGAGATTCAGATCACCACTACAATGGTTAGAGAGTAACAATGATATGACCTAATCTGCATACAACTGAATTGATGATTATAGATCTCTATTCTAGTTTGTACTTGATCCTTCTTGATTGAATATAGGTTTTCTACTTCACAAGGATATTCTACTTATCCTTCAAATTTGCTTCCTCTTCTCATCACTAGAGCTTCAATAACATCTTCATGCATTACATCCACCTTGTAGATTGAAATAAAAAACTTGACCTTATACTTATATCTTCCACTTTGTCAAGTCAACTCAAATATAACCTAGAATAATTAATATTTATCACCTTAGTTAGCTAGAATCAATAGATAAATCAATTAAGCTCAATATGCAGAATAAGAAAATTCTTCGTTAGCCAACCCAACTCAGTAGAAACTAACTCAGAAATGATTTCCTTTGTTAACTAGTAGAAGCTTAGTTAACACTGCAAACTTTGTGAAAATCATTTGGCAATTGAGTGAGCTCAGTTAGCATTGGTTCCATCCAACTTTCCTTCATTAACCAAGTGAGTTTGGTTAACACTCACTTTCTGCATACTTTCCTTTGACACTTGAGTGAACTCAATAGACATTTCCTTCTAAACTAGGCAATCACAAGAATGCTCGGTAGACACACAAAACTATCTTCACTACCTAAGTGAGCTTGACATATACTAACTAATAATGATATGACATTTTTATAACATCAAATACAACACACAATTAATCAATTATATCCAACAATCTGCACTCCATAACTGGACTAGCAGAGCTTCTCCCTCATATTCTCTATTTAAAACTATCTCTTTTTCAAATTATGTAACCCCTTTAAATAAAAGCATATGCATCAACAATGAGTAATGGCCAAATGTTTTCTTAAATTTTCTCTTTGCAATCCCAACTAGTCCTACATGAATTTCCTTTGCTAAATAAGATACAAAATCAAAGATGATATCCACACCAAAAGATGAGATCTGAGTCATCATGTACATGAACTTTATTGGCATAAAATCTTTCTCATCTTCACCAAAGACCCTACATAAGGTCATGTAAATATCAATGGCCTTGGTATTGAATTTTTTTTGTCTTAAAAGGCTCCTTAGTTGATGCTGTAACAAAAGTCAAATTTCCAATTATGGCCAACTGTCCTCTTAATGCACCTTGTTTGACTTGATCCTTTCGAGACAAGTATTCTTTTTCCAATCCCTAGAAATCAATGATCTCATTGTAATCTATGACTGGCTCCAACCCAAAAACCTCTCAAATCTCTTATGCATTAATTCTTATCATCCATTTCCCATATACTCTCCTCACTATCTTAGCTACTGGTTCATAATTTAGGGCTATGGATGTGAGAAGGTCTGAATCCATGAAAACCCCAATAACTACTAACCCAAATCAAAATTCTAGATGATTCCATGGGGGGTAAACAATTTCCTTTCCAAGAACCATTTCTTGAACAATTGAAGCCCTATTTTAGAGGTAATGGTATCACTAGTCCAATACCCTTTATCATATAAACTATCTACAATCTTAAGTCTAGGGTACAAAGGAATTAACTTTTTCATTTGAGCTCACTCATTTGTGGATTTAGTCAATTATTCTAAGAAATCATCATGTATGTTCCTACTAGTGTACTTTATTTTCCATGAGAAACGTTTATTTGGAGGCATGTTTGATGAAATGCAGAATACTAGAATGCTTTTGAATTAATACACAAACTGAGATACTTACTTAGCTATCTATCTTCTTCTTTTTGAATTTTGTATTGAATTGATAGTATAGCGGATTCTTCAACAATTTAACCATGCAGAAAATAGCTAAATTCAACAGGTTCTTAGCTCTTAGAAAATTAGAAATACATTTTCATGAAGAGATTCTTTGAGTCTTGCACTATATCTTTGGTTTTACTTTGCATAGGGAGCCTTAATTCTCATAAATAGATCATAGAGAAAATAGGGTGGCACCACCTTTTAATTTTGAAAACAAGCTGTCAATTTTTGAAAAATCTAATGATTGAGGAATAAAACCTTTAATGACTCAACTTTAACCCTCCAAGTTGGTGGTCAATCCAATCGATCCCTTCCACATAAGCCTTTCCTTTCACTGTTGGTGACTTACATATTACCCACTTGTTCCTTTGGACACATGTCATGCTATCACTATGTCAGCAAGGGTAAAATTTGAATAACTCCCTTTTGTGATATAGCAACCATTTTTGATGATGCTTTGATTGGATGATTAAAATTTTATGATTATTCCATTGTGAATATGGTGGGCCCTTCCCTTTGGTCACTATGTCACTAGTGGTAAAGTTTATGCAACTTCTCATAGCGACAACGTGACCATCATTGATCTTGAAGAGATCTGACAGTGTAGATCCTTAGTGGCATATGACATCATACCATCCTGACATCCTAACAAGGCTATTAGTGGCATGTAACTTTTACAGTGCCACCTTTAGGTTTGGTCCCACAATATTTTTTATGCACAGTCGCTATGTCACCAAGGATAAAAACCTTGTAGTTTCCCATGGTGACAAAGTGACCACCGTCGATCATAGCAAGATCTAACAGTGTGGGTCATTCACTTTAAAACATTTTTTATTTATTAATTGGTTCCTATAGGTGAATGTCGTTTGGTTGCTATGTTGCTAGGAATAAAAGGCACATGATTTCTTATAAGAACATAGTGACCACCATCAATCTTGAGAAAATTCAACAGCTAAAAATTATTTTGGGAGCTTTAGGAAACAATGTAAAAAACCTTTAAAATGTTCTTGGAAATCGAAAGGGATGAATTTTAAAATGATTTTTCTTGCTCAATTTAATTTGAAAAGGCACCTAACCTGAAAAAATTTCTAGGGAAACATATAGTGAAACAAAATTTAGGGTTTTTCTAGGATGAACAAAATTAAAAACACCAAACCCTAATTTTCACAAAAGGAATTTGGAACATTCACGGTGAGATATATTCAAATATACATGAAGTGAAAACATGACCAACACCTTTGTCACCCTTTGCAACCACAAAAAATCAAGCATGTTTAAGTCATGTGATGTTGTGAAGTGGTTTAGGCAGACCACCATCACTATTTTGTAGCTTTGCAACTTATCATCTTAACTGCAACCTTAACCTTGTAAACAAGAAAATAAAGTATTTTACAATGTTGTAGGTTTAACTCCAAGTTACCTTTGACTTCATGTGATGCTATGACCTCTAAAACTTAACCACTTTTGTCTTCTCTTATGGCTTTGAGACCTTAACCTTAGGTTAACATAAAATCTTGGCAATATTGTGACTAACCTTTAAATAGACTATCATCACACCATCATGACTTAAGTTCTTAACTCAACAATTAACCTTGTGATGGTGCAAACAATCACTTGCACAACTACACAACCTTAACCCTAGTTTTCTTTGAACCTCCTATGATAGTGTAATTCAAATGTATTTGACAACCTTACCACCTTAAATCTAGATTAACCTTAACAAACTATAATGATGCAAAAAAACTAAAATGGGCTAAAATTGTTGACCATCACAACTTAAAACTTTGAAGCTGATTGATTTAATTTATATGCTTTTATTCAATGAGACACTCCTTCAAAATGATGAATATTAAATTTCCTCATAACCTTTCAATGGTTTGATGAAGGATCATTTATGTATCAGGCCTACCAAGACACAGATCCTCTTATCACTTTTTCACTTCATCTAAACTTCATGCATCTTTAAAAAGCGGGAAAGTGACAACCATTGATCTGTTGAAATCTAGTTTCCATGATAATACTGAAACCCCTCATCATAGTCAACACCTTCATCTAATTAGATACTACCACTTTAATAACCTACTCAATGTTGACCACTTGTGATCATGTGACCATTGAATCACTCCTTCATAAATTGATCATGAATGTTAGCACTAACAACCATGAAGCTGCACTAATGGTTATCTTGATTTCATGCATCCTCACATCCCTTTTAATAGTTTGATCTTAAACTAGAGTGATAGGGTGATGAATGGCTTTTTCATGTTTACAATTTGAAATATTTATAAGGAATATTGACATATAATAAGAAAATATTAAGAATAAGGGATATAAGGAAAAGAATGTATGACCAAGATTTTACATATCTCCTTTTATACTTGCATGGAAATTGTGAATAATTAAATGAATGTGGGACATGGCTATCACCCTATGTCTTATGAAAATGACAACATTGGAACAAATGGGTGGGGGTGAAAATTGGCTAGCAATTACCAAATATGAAAATTTTGTTTTACATGAAAGCAGTGATATCCTTAGTCAGTGTTATTATTGATGATAGAGATGATAGAGTTCTAACATTATCTCATATACTTGAATCCATTGAATAAACTTTTCATTAGGCTCTAGTCTTTCATTGATGCTCACAAAAAAAGGTATTTTGACAATAGTTGTCATTTCTTTACAAATTTTCTTGGTTAAACATATACCAAAGAAATAATTGTCCTATTACAAATGTTAGTGCATGATTTGTTCTATCCAATCTTTTGTCTTTTAATGCTTACAGATAATCAATTCAAAATTATTTTTACATGTAGCAACTTTTAGAAAGCAAGGTTTCAAATGAATTACCCTTTGTGAGTACTTGTAATCCAAAAAGTAAGCAAACAATTACTAATGTAATAAATACATTTAAAATTGTAACTTTTCCCTTATAGTCTTCAAACCAATAGAGTTTTCCCTTTTCTTTGTCAATAGCATTGTACATTTTACCCATCACACTTCTTTATCTTGTAAGAGATGCAATATAATTTTATTGTTTTTACTTGTCCCTAAGCAGTACTTATGCTTCTTAGTTTGATGACAATTCTTTTTGACATGATTTTGGTGACTTTTTGTTGGATACCCTCTTGTTTTCCTTTTGTATCTATACTTTTTTTGTCATGTTAGCATGAATGTTGATGGTAATCCTTTGGGAGAGTGTCCTAAGAATTGGAGACATGATTACCACAATTGACATGTTGCATTCATGACTGAATTTGTCATTTATGTGAATATAAAGTGATTATTTAAAACATGTTGCAAGTGGAGAAGATAGTTACATTGAAGCCTTGAAGCAAAGATCAAAGATAAAACAAATGCATAGGATTGACTAAGTAATAGAGGAGAAGATTAAAGAGCTTGAAGTATATGTTGAGTGATGCTAGAGTCGACCAAGCCATAGTTAGTATCGAGCAGAATTAATGTTGTCCAGGCATCAATATTGACTGAGTGATAGTATATCTGTCAAGTAATAAATTTTGTAGCAATCGAGTAACTCAGTGATGACCACATATCAAAACATAATGTTGGCCGAGGAACAAAATTTTAATATTTTATTTGAAATCATAATTTCTAGCTAAAAGTGTTCATTTTTTGGAATATGGAAAGTGGGTTGAATATAAGGATGGATGACCTAGAACATTTAATGCACAAAAAGGTTTAGGTAATCAATCAATGGATTAATAACAAATAGAAGTTTCTAGAAAAGAAGAGGGTGAATAAGAAGGTGGAAAGATTCATTGTATGTGTTGAATGTGATTGTAACCCTAAGATCTATGGTGGTGTTTAAGAGGAATAAGATCATAATAACCTATTTAAGGAGGTACAAGGGATAACTTTTAATTAAGGTTAAAGTTTAGAGAAATTGTTGATGTTATTGACTAGTGAACTTTAGTAGAAGGCTGATAAGAGTTGAGAAGATGAGAAGTTTGATTTCTTGAAGGGTTGCCAAGTGAATCAAAGACTAAGATGACAATAAGGACTAGACAATGAACCAACATGTGAGCTAAACTAAGACCTATATTTGAAAAGTAGGTTGTACTTGATAGATCAAAACCTGTTGTTACTTTCTAGCCATTATATTAGTATTTGAAATCCTTTAATCAAGGTTGACCTAATTGTTATGTGTAAATCCTTTAATCAAGGTGGTATTTTAATAGAGTGTTCTAAAGTCCTTTAACAAGGTCACTTCTAATAGGGTGATTAAATCCTTTAACAAGGTCACATTTAATAGTATATTTTGTAACCTTTAACAAGGTTGGATCCTAAAAAAGTTCAAATCAGAAAAGTGAAAGGTTGATGACATGTTACTGGTATTTTTTCCCAAATTGAGTTTCCATGTTAAATCCTAACCTCAAACGTGTGGATGTTATATGTGATGATTTACCATTAATGTTTACATTCTACAAGTCTAATATATTTAGGATAGTGGATAGCTAGTTGATGTTACTAAAATTTATTTATAAAGGCTAAGCTCTTGAATGTTAAAATTTGAACTATTTTAAATATATGTTTGTTCAATTGGTAGATTTGGACCTTGGATAACTGATTTAACCACCCCCCCCCTCATTAATTCTAAACATTCTAACAATTGGTATTAGAGCATTGAGACTTGCAGAAACACGTTTGAATGTACTTAAAGCTAAAGATAATGATGTATAAAAAGAAGGTGCCAAAGTTGAAAAAAGAGAATTTTCTTACATGGAAAATTTTGATGAGGATACACATACCTAGAATTGGTGATGTTGCACTAGAGTTTTTGACAATGCATATGTGGAGATAAAAATAATCCCTCTGACTACTCAATAACTGAAAGAGAAGCAAGAACACAATCAAACATTATTAGAGATTGCTTCAGCCTAAGTTATGTTGAGTTTGATGACATAAAATATTACAACAATGTAAATGAAGTGGAGGATAAACTAATGACAATATATGGAAGAGATGGTAATGTCATGAGAGTCAAATCAGAAAGCTTGAGAGGTAGTTTTGATGAAATGAGAATGATAGAAGGTGAGAATATAGTTTAGTACTATGCAAGAATCAAAGAGGTTTTCAGTGATATTAGAGGTAATAATGGAAAGATTGAGGATTGAATAGTAATAAGAAAGATATTGAGAACTCTACTTCCTATTTTTGCAATACAAGAACTAAGATGTACTCTAGGTAATGCCCTAACCTTAGAAGGTTGATTAGTAGGCTTACTACTTTTGAGATATTTAATTTTGATAACTACACTCTCACTACTATTAAATATTATTTTAAATAACAACTTGTTCTTAGAAAGAAAGGAAAAGGAAAATGTGTTAAGAGTGATAATGATACTTTTGATGATGAACTTGATGAACTTGAAGCACTAATGGCTAGAAGACTTGCTAGAGGCAAAGGGAAATACAAAGGTAAAATTCCTATAACATGTTTCTCATGTAAAAAATTTGGTCATATTATTGTAAGATTCCTGATAGAGAAGACAAGGATGATAATAGAGAAAAAAATGCAAAGGGAGAAGAGATGGTCGATAAAACAATAGAAACAAGGACTTCAAAGATAAAGGTAAGAAATCTTGTTACGTTGTTGAAGACGAAATTGATATTGAATCTGAAAGTAACAATGAAGAAGCAGTCTATGTTGCTATGAAACAAGATTCTGATAAAGATGAGAAAACTGCATTAATATCTTAAGTGAATAAAAGTGATAGATAGATAATTGATAGTGGTTTTTCAAATTGCATGACTCATGATAGATGTAAATTTGAGAACATTGGACCATATAGAGATAGTTGTGTTAAATTTGGTAATGATTTACCATGTCTTGTGAAAGATAAATGATCAATACAACTAATCAATAAAATCAAATGTGACAATGTGCATTGGGTTGAAGGACTTAACTATAATTTGTTGAGTGTTTCAAAGTTGAAAAAATTAGGTTACAGAGTTAAATTCCATCACCAAAAGGAAAAGTTATTTGATGTTGATGATGAACTAATTTGAAGTGGTGGTCAAACAGGAGGTAACTTATTCTACCTAGATTTATCTAATGAGACATGTTTATTTGCACAATATGAAGATATTTGGTTATGGCACAAGAGGTTATGTCATGTAAATTTTGATAGTTTGGTCAACATTAGTAAGATAAAAATATTAAGAGGTTTGTCAAAAATGAAGAAACATGATAATTTCATGTGTAAAAAATATCAATTGGGAAAAATCACAAAGTCTAGTTTCAAGAGAAAGACATATTCATGTGATGATATTTTGGAATTGGTTCATACTGACTTATGTGGACCTATTGGTGTTCAAATTTATTGTGGAGACAAATATTTCATTTTATATATTGATGACTACTCTAGAATGATGAATGTGATATTTGTTAAAGAAAAATATGATGTTTGATAATTATTTTAGTGGTCTTTGGCTAGAGTTGAAAAGGATATAGAAAAGAGTTTGAAGTGCTTGAGATTTGAAATAGGTGGTGAATTCATTTCCAATGAATTCAACATATTCTATAATGATAGAGGTATCAAAAGATGGATGTCAACACCTAGGACACATCCTCAAAATGGAAGAGCTAAAAGGAGAAATAGATCAATCATGGAGTATGCTAGAAATTGATGATGGAGAAAAATGTGTCATAGAAATATTGGAGAGAATTTGTAAGTACAATAGTTTATACTCTAAAAAAAGTACAAGTCAAGAAGGGTATAAATGCTACACCTTTTCAATTATGGTATGGGTATGCATCAAATGTAAAGTATTTCAACTTTTTTGAAAGAAATGTTATATATTATAAGATAAAAGGAATGGAAAAATTGATGCTAAAAGTGATGAAGGAATATTCTTGGGTTATTCCACTTAAAGATAAACTTATAAGTGTTTGAACTCTAACACTAACAAAGTTGTGGAAAGTGGCTTGCCTCTGGTGGAAAGTGGTTGTTGAACCAAACTCTGCAATTTTTGAATTTTTTCCCACCTAGCTACCTATGCCTAGCTTTAGCTTCAGCTTTGACCCTTGGCAATCTAGCCTCTACTTCTGGACCTATATGGACTCTTAGCTATAGAGTCATTGATTGGCTCTACAACTTTTTGATTTTTTTCTGACTAGTTCCCTGTGCCTAGCTTAGGCTTCGGCTTTGGCCCTTGGCTTTGATCTTGCCTCTGTGCCTAGATTTGACTTCGGCTCAACTTCTATGAATCATGGATTTGGCTTCGGCTCCAACGTGGGTCCTACTCTTACTCCAACGATTGGCTTTGGATCGAGTTTATTCCTATGTTCATCTTTATGGAGGTCCCTTCGACTTCTAAGGTTTTTTTGCCTAGTGTGGGTGGTTCAGCCATTTCTTATGCTGATGTGGCTACCTTTGAGGCTGGTCTTAGTGGAATTACTAATAAGCCAGGGCTTCATGATACCATGCGTTCAAGGGCTTCGATTGTGGTAAGTAACCCTTTAAAGATTGATTTAAATTTTTATATTATTGATGAGATCTCAAGCTATATGGTTGACTTCTCAGCCAATGCTACTATCTTTTATTTTAAGGGTTTTTGGCCTTCTTTGTTAGCCTTGCATGCCTAGATTTCTCATTTTTGGGACCACATTATTTCAGAGACAGCCCATATTTACCCTTTTCCTAAGGGGTTTTTCATTGTTAAATTTGAATCTACTACTGATAGAGATGTCATCCTTCACCATATTTTCTATTGGGAAGCAAAGTTCCCCTTGATGGCTAAACCTTGGCATAAAGATTTCAACCCATTGATAGAATCTTTTAATATGTTCCCTATCTGGGTTAGGTTATTGAATCTCCCCCTTCACCTTTGGATAGATTCTATTTTGTAGGAGGTGGGGAGATCCCTTGGTGCATTCTGCTTGATTGATAAGGATTCTTCCAATGTTTTTTGAACAACATATGCTCGCATGCTGGTTGAGATTGATGTCTCCAAGGGACTTCCAGATATGATTTCAGTGGCTTCTACATTAGGATCATGGAATATCCTTCTTGACTATGAGGGTATCCCCTTTCGCTATAGGAAGTGCCACAAGACTGGTCACCTGGCTTCTGGTTGCTCCGCTGGTAAATCTAGACCGAAGATGCCCCCTTCTTGGTGGAAAGGGGCCTCAAATGGTCACTACATGGTCCACAAGGTCCTCTCTATAGGTGATGTTGACTCTCTTCAAGATATTTTGGTGTTGGATTCTTCTACTATTCCTGGCTCTTCGACAAAGAATCATCCTTTAGCACCTTTGGCTACAGAAAATCAGTCTTTTGTTTCTATTGTCCTGTCTTCTAGTGATTTGATGGAGGATCCTCCTTTAGCTCCTTCTGTGGATGAAGTTGTTCTATCTTCTAGTGTCATGGGGGCAACCACCACTCTGGCTCCTTCTTAGGTTGATGTTCGTTCTCTTTTTTCTGTTGTATCTTCCTCTGCTGTAGTTTTCCCCTTGGCTTCAGGGGTTTCAGGATCTGGTTATGGCATTTCTACTTCTCAAAGTCAGATGGCTACTAGTTTGGTGGGGGTTGGAAGGACCTCAGTAAAAGTAAATATGGTCATGCCTCCCACTTCTTCTTTATTAGGGTTAGACCTTCCTATGCCTTCTTCCCTAGTTGCAAATATTCCTATTGCAACCTCTTCCCTGGTCTCAAGGATTTTTTAGCTTGGCTCTAGTGTTGCTGATTTATAGTGGTAGAAGGCTGCTAGCTTGGTGGAGGATGGATGGACCATAGTAAAAGGAAAAAAGATCAAGTTTTCCACTGCCTCTTTTGAAATGGCATTATTTTCTCAAAAGAAGGGATCTAAAGGTAAAGCATGACTGGTCTTTTTAGCCTATCATACTTTTTTTGTCCCCTGGCTTTTGGCCTATTGTATTTTGTTGTGTATCATGGTTGGGGACTTTTTTCCCTTATCTTCTTTGGGTTTTAGGAGCCTAGACAAAACCTGTGTTGGTGGTTGTTATGTTGCCACTTTGGTCACCTTTTGTTTGGTGATATATTGTTTTGGCCTTTTTTTTGGCCATTGTCCTTTGGCTGAGCTTTAATTGCTTATTTTCAGCCTTTTGTATTGTTTCAAACTTGGGTTTCAGGATCCCTATAAAACTTGTTTATCTAATAAAAAACAAAGTTGTGGAAAGTGCAAATGTGAAAGTTGATGAGTATGTAGAAAATAATGAAGTTGAATGCAAGATAGAATATAAAGACTATAGTTCATTCATATATGTGAATGATAGTGCTCCTAGCACCTCACCTAACCAAGAGAAAAAATATGCAACCAAAAACAAACTAAGAATTCTGAGCTGTAATAGCTAGAGCCAAGTAGTAGACTATGGGTACCGATCAACAGTTGAATGATGTTGAATCATAGAAAGAAGGAATTCAACATCAAGAAGACAATGTCAAGCATGTAGAACATGAACTAGAACCTGTGAGAGAGAGTGAGAGAGAGAGAGAGAGAGAGAGAGAGAGAGAGAGAGAGAGAGAGAGAGAGAGAGAGAGAGAGAGAGAATGATACATGCTTGTTTTGTGAGTTTGAACCCAAATCTGTAAAAGATGCTTTAGAGAATGAGGATTGGATATAAGAAATGAGTAAAGAAATTGAGAAAATTGAGAAAAATAATACACGGTCATTAGTACCCAGAACTAAAGATAAAAATGTTATTCAAACAAAGTGGGTATTCAAGAAAAAGATTAATAAAAATGGTAAAGTTAGAAGGGCCAAGGCTAGATTGATATGCAAAGGATATGCACAAGAAGAAGGTATTGACTATGGGAAAATATTTTCCCCTGTGGAAAGATTAGGAGTTAGAACACTACTTGCATATTCTTCTTATAAAGGATTCAAGGTATATCAAATGGTTGTCAAATTTTCATTTATGAATGGGATACTTGAAGAAGTATACATAGAGAAGCCTAAAGGATTTGTTGACCCCAGGAAGAAGAATATGGTGTGCAAGTTGCACAAGGATTTATATGGTTTGGAACAATTCCCTATAGCCTAGTATGAAAGACTAAACAATTTCTCAATGAATATTGGTTTTGCAAGAACTAATGATAAAAACAATGTTAGAATGGCATTTTCATTACACCAAAAGATTGATTTGTCAATGCCCAATACAACCACTCAACTTATAGTAAATAGGACATGGTTAATGTTAAAAGAGGGACACTATTGAAAAAAGATTGATACAAGTATGATCAATATGTTTCAATCACTATTTTGTTACTGATGTCAAACCTGCTTTTTGATGGTAAGACAACTACTTATATGATTTAAGTACTATCACTTGTTTGATTGATGAAGGATTTGATAAAAAAGATGTAACAAAAGCACCTAGAGGAAAGGTTGAGTTATGATATACAAAGGAGTACAAGAATTGGCTAAGACAATGATAACATGGTGTATTGATAATCTTCTTAAGGTAAAAAAGTTTGGCTACACTAAGAAAGTTCAAAAGAACAAGTTGAACAAAATTTTTCTCCAAAGCTTGACCAAGTGGATAGTAGGTACCGAGAAAAGTTAGTGCAAGCCAAGCAAAAAATTAGTTGGAGCAAAGTAAAAGTATATTCTAGTGCAAGCCAAGAAAAATAGTGGATGTCAACTAAAGTTTAGTTGATGTCAAGCACCAATAAACTTTAGTTCATGCCAAATGATTTTATAGAGGATTTTGAGCAACATAGTATGTCGAACATCATAAGCAAGTTAATGCCGAGTGGCTACACTATTACAAAGATCCTAAATTCGATCAATTTGAGCTGACAAGCTTTTTTTCTTGGATTATATGAACTAGGTGGAAGATAATATTAATGAGTGGTACATAATTCATGGTAAACCATTTTGAGGAAAATTCAAAAAGGATTGAAGGAGAAATTTCTAGAAGAGATATGAAATATGGGGTAGATTCATTAAATCTTACCTAATTTGTCCTAACCTTAAATTGGATGATGGAGAATGAACATAAAAAGATCATAATTTCCTATTTATAGGAATGGCTGGTTAGAAGCAAGGGTTGTCATGTATAAGAATTGGAAGATAAGGAGTCAAGGGTTTTGCTTCATCAAGTGACCTAAAAGAAGAGTTTGCATTGGCATGTTAAGCAAGAAGGCTTAAAGGGTATGAATGCTCGAAAGGTGAACAAGCTATCAAAGCTAAAATGTGTGAAGGCCAAGCCAAATAGAGTTGTAAGTTATTATCGAATCAAGCCTTATTGTTACTCTCTAATAATTGCATTGGTCTAGGGTAAATTTTTTCGATTAAGGTTGACCTAATAGTTATCTATAAATCCTCTAATCGGGTGACATTCCAAGTGAATGGTCTAAAGTCCTCTAAAAAGGCTTACTCTAATAGGGTGATTGAAATATTTTAATAGGGTCACATTTAATACTGTGTAAATTGAAATATTTTAATAGGGTCACATTTAATACTGTGTATTGTTACCTTTAACAATGTTGCCCTCTCATAGGGAATCACTTCAAAAGAGTGAAAAAGAGTAGCATGTTACTGGTGGTTTTTCTCAAATTGGGTTTCCACATAAATCATTGTGTCAAATGTATTGATGAATCTATTATGTTTTATGTTTACATTTCTACAAATTGACTTGATAGTAACCTACAAGTTTTAAGTGATTGCATAATCTTATGGATGCATGTATGATGATAAATATTTCATGGGTTCACTAAGCTATAAAAAAATTTATTTATACATCTAGACCTTAGATAATTGATTCACCCCCCTCTCAGTTATTCTAAAGAATTCCAACAATTGGTATCAAAGCTATTTTCTTAAGAGGACTATTTTGAAGGTACTAGAAGCACAAAGATCAAGATGTAAAAAACAGATGGACCCAAGATTAATAGAGATAACTTTCCTGCATGAAAAAGTTTGATGAAGCGACACCTTGGAGGACTTGGAGATTATGCACAATCTACCATTACTATTGAGCATGTTGATCCTATTTGAGCCCTAATTACTAAATTTGATGATATCAAAAGTCTTGACACCACAAAAAAAATGTGGGATGCCTTAACCAGTATCTACGGAGGAGACACCAATGTTCTAAGAGCCAAAGTTGAAAGTCTTAGAGGTAAGTTTGATGATATGAGAATGCAAGAAGGCAAAAATATTGCTCAATATGTCTCAAGGATTAAAAACATTGTTAGTGCAATAAGAGGAGGTATTGGCATAATAGATGATGATGCTATACTAAGAATTTTTTAAAGAACATTGCTACCCATATATGTTATTAGAGTTTTTGTAATTCAAGAACAAAGATGTATACCAGGAAATAATCTATCACTTGAAGGTCTAGTACATAGGCTCACTGCTTTTGAGCTATCTAACTTTGATAATTAAAAACCTAAAAATATTGAATCTACTTTCAAAGTTAATCTGTCATTAAAGGAACCTGATGAGAAGAATAAGAAGAAAAAGATAAAGTATGTGTCCAGTGATAGTAATACAGATGAGGAGGATGTAGATCAACTTGAAGCACTACTAGCAAGAAGATTTCATAGAGGCAAAGGCAAGTTCAAAGGTAAAATAAGTATCATTTTTTTTAATTGCAATGAGGTTGGTCATATTTCTACTAGATGTCCAAAGAAGAACTATAGAACTAGTGACAAGTACAAAAGTTGAAGAAATGAAGACATCAAGGATTACAAAAATAAAGGAAAAAAATCTTGTTACATTGTTGAAGAGGAAAAAGAAAATGAATCTAATGAAGTGGTGTATGTTTCTATGAAGGATGAATCTAATGAAGATGAGGCAACTGCACTTGTAACTTGTGTGAACAAGAATGACAAGTGGATCATTGATAGTGGGTGTTCACATCACATGACTGGAGACAAAAGTAAGTTCATTACCTTAAATTGTTATGATGGAAATAATGCAAGATTCGGTAATGATGCACCATTTTTGATAAAAGGAAAAGGTTGTATCAAACTCACAGATAAGATTTTATGTGATAATGCATACTACGTTGAAGGACTTAACTATAATCTATTAAGTGTGTCACAATTGAATGATTCAGGATGTAAGGTTGATTTTGAAAAAGAGATTGCTAAGTGTAAGAATTTTCCTAAGGGAAAAATTCACCCAGGAACTAAGAACTTAGACGCAAGCACAACTGTAGACCAGAAAGAGAGAGTATGATCGAAATGATGATATATTCATTCAATATGTGTTGTTAAAAGTACACTAGGAGTGCCTATATATAAAGGCCTTTGAGATACATCTAGAATGCCTCAAAATTAGCACCATGATATGTCATACAACTAGACACATGTCCAACAGATATGGGTTATCCTCCATTAAGCACAGAAGTAAGTGTGGTGATGAGAGGATAAGCCTACAAGTGTGTGACACACAAATCAGTGTTGTAGACACCATGTGCTAAAATAGAGTAGTGTACTCCTGTGTTATCAACACTAAAAATCAAAAAGTTGCATAAACTCCTAAGTGTCTCACAAAATAAAATAATAAAATAATGCATTAACCTAAGTAAACTTAAGTAAGTTTAAATTGTAATGCCCTACCAAGGGATCCAAAGAATAAACCTAAAGTTTCACTAAGTTTGGTAGCATTTTTTTTTTTTAAACATGAAAGTAAATACATTTACAACTAATCCATTTATGACTTATACATAATAATAGAAGCAATAGCAATGTCCATCTAAAAGTAAACATAACAGGTTATATTCTTTAAGGATCCCTTAACGTCAAATTACATCTAAATCAACTAACATTATTGAATCTATCTAATACAACAATCCACATGAAATAATAATGATAAGTCCAATGTTTATACATTACATTTCTAAATGCTCAATCATCCACTGTACATGTCACAGGGTATTAAAGGCTTAAAAGAATATACATATGTGGAATAAGGTACATCTTCCTATTCTAATCCATGATGCCACCAAGTAAAGATAATCACATGTCATACATGATACATAATCATAGAAGATATCGACATCCATCATAAAAGATCAAACATAATAAACTAAGTGCATGGTTCCTCCCAATTGTAAATAGTATCATTAGACCATCGTGGGTCCTAGCCATCCCTCCATGCGTAACATTCCAAATCATCGAAGAGATCATCATTATTAACATAGTAGGAATGTCACTCCTATAAACATACTACATCATATGCAGAAAGTAATCTAACATGCAAAGTAAGCATAAGATAACATCATCTAACATATGCAAATCATATTTATAAGGATACATGTCCACCACCATAATCAAGAATGCATCAGCCACAGTGTCTCAAATGGATATCAAATGATAAGAGTGATAAAGCACTACCACCCGATCGTGTGGAACCTAAGTGGTCCACTCCCACCACACTAAGGAGATAATCTCAACTCCAAAATAGGCTATCAAAATCACATAGTATAAATACTCTCTAAGTCTAGGAATCCTAAAAGTATACTAACTCAAAGGTTCCAACACATAAATTGACATCTACTTCCCAGAGGCACACAATGACATGTAGGAAACCTACTCTATAAGTGGGAAAGTGTCATCACATTAAATATGTAGAAGTTACCCTGGTAGTTAGCTTAGACCTCCAAGGTCCCTACTGATCCTTATGCAGCCACTAGTATCCTCTCATACTGACAAGACATAGTATGGAATGCAAGGTCACAACCAAGCATTCTCTCTACTCCCATCCTAGTTTGTACTAGCACTCAAGGCATGGGCGAGAACAAAACAATTATCTTATTAGGTTCATTTAGTAAATATTAGGTGAGAATATTTTCACTTATTAAAACAACTTACAATGAGTTACCCTTGCAGCCACTTAGGGCCCCGACCCCCATTGCAAGCCACTTTCCAACACTAAAGAAAATAACCTACCCTAAGCTCATGGAATCATAAATCTCATAATCACGCCAGTCCTAAACAAGCGATTGGAAATAAATACGAAAAGATAATCCAAAATAAGAACATCAAATATCCATAATAAAGTCATCAAATCTCCATGAGCAACTGAAAAGCATCCATAGATAATCATGACCACAATAGTTCTCTATTGGCAACTAAAGGTATCACTGATAATCAAAAGTATCCATTGGTTCTCAATAACCAAAATATATCTCAAAATCATACTGATCAAAGACTCCAAAATGGTCGAGTCAAAACATGACATCATAAATCAACATTTCAGTCCCATCATGGCGACTGAAAAGTAATCCAAGGATAACTGATAGATGACTCAAAATGGTTAAGTCAAGTGTTTCAGATACATATAACTCGGCTTGACACAAGAAGACTGGAAAGCAATAACAATAAGTAAATACAAACATCTCATAGAGCATACCATCACATTACCATGGTTGGGTTTTAAAAAGATCGAGACCAAATGATATCAACATGCCATCACATTCACATAACTCCCATGCCTCTGGTAGATGTCCTAACTGGTCAACACCCTAGGACCACCTAAACCCAAACATGGATAGCATAAAGAACAAGATACAAACACATATTTTAGTGTTCTTTCGCAAACACATGGTTAAGCCAAATATGAGGTTTCAATTTCTTGTTTCAAGTATACTTCAAGTGTTTAAGATTCTACGTTTAATTTCCATGTCAACAAAGAATTATCCCTCCATTGTTTTAAAACAATCATATGATAATTATATACTTGTATAAATCCTTGTACTAGCACCCATTGACTTTTAGATAAAATCACTCACGCTATTCAAAACATTAGAATAATACTTATCAACTTTCAAAAAATTAGTTTACAATTTCCTTTAAACACTTAAAGGAAAATCATTTATTTAAAATGATCCTCACTAATTTTAAGTAAAATCAATCTCATTAATAATTCAATTATTTAATTCCACTAAAGACTTATTAATATCTCTTTTCCTTTAATTCACCCTCATTTAAAAATCCATTTACTTAAATTGACTAATAATTACTTACACTTCTTCTACTATTAACTAATCTTAATTTAATTAAATTAGTTAATAAATTATATAAAATTAATGCATAAAGATAAGATTCCATTTAGTGACAGGGAGTCTAGTGGCGATAGGAAAATAGCATACATAATTATAAATTCAAATTTGCATTGCGACAGGAAGTCTAGTGGCGACAGGAAAATAGCATACAGAATTATAAATCTAGATTTGCATTGTGATAGGAAGTCTAGTGGCGACAGGAAAAAAGCATATAGAATTATAAATCCAGATTTGCATTGCGACAGGAAGTCTAGTGGCGACAGGAAAATAGCATACAGAATTATAAATCTAGATTTACATTGCGACAGGAAGTCTAGTGGTGAAAGGAAAATAACATACAGAATTATAAATCTAGATTTGCATTGTGATAGGAAGTCTAGTGGCGAGAGGAAAATAGCATACAGAATTATAAATCCAGATTTGCATTGCGACAGGAAGTCTAGTGGTGACAGGAAAATAGCATACAGAATTATAAATCCAAATTTGCATTGCGACAAGAAGTCTAGTGGCGATAGGAAAATAGCATACAGAATTATAAATCTTGATTTGCATTGCGACAAGAAGTCTAGTGGCGATAGGAAAATAGTATACAGAATTATAAATCTAGATTTACATTGCGACAGGAAAATAGCATACAAAATTATAAATCCAAATTTGCATTGCGACAGGAAGTCTAGTGGTGACAGGAAAATAGAGAGTGCAAATGAAATATGCAAAAATCGTGAGTGCACCTGGATACTGATGCTAATTTTCTATGCCTTAGAAACTGAAAAGCAAGCTCCTTCCTTCTCCAACATTGCCGGGTCCTCCAAACATGCCCTCCAAATGCTCTCCCTAACCTTCTAGGAGTGCCTGAATATAAAGAATTCTTAGGAAGCACCTAGAATGTCTCTAGAACAACCAGAAGGTGTTGACAACTAAGCATGAGTCTTTTCCAACCTTCTAGATGAGTCACAAAGTTTTAGACACCATGTGCTTAATTTGTGTGCTAACTCCTGTGTTGTTGACATATGTGCAATCAAGAGGTGCATTTACTCCTAGGCAAGCTTATAACTTTTATTTAAATTTTTTTTATAACTTTAATTATTATTTATTTATTACTTTATTATTATTTTTATTATTTTTATTTTAAATTTCTTTTATTTAATTGTTTTCTCAATTAATTTCTATTTAATTAATTATAATCAAAATATCAAAGATCATGATATTATATTAATTTTTTCCAAATATTTAAATTATTAATTGAATCTTTTAATTTTAGACTTAATTAATAGAAAATTCACCATAGACCTCCAAGATAAAATATGAAAACTCATCATTAAACAATTCATACAAAATTAGTCTAAAGGGTTAAAAATCATGAATTATGTCATCCGACACATTCGAAAGGTAAAATATCCAAATACTTGTCCTATCTCTCTAGGACAATGGTTTTAAGGGTTTGTGATTTGGACTTGAGAATTTATCTCCCTTTTCTTATCATTGAGATAATGTAATAGGGTATGCTCATCCTGGCAATTCAGGGAAGTTAATACCCGGTACCTGCAACTTACATAAAAACCATGCATGTACATATAATATATATATATATACATATACATATATATATATATATACATATATATATGTATACATACATACATATATATATATATATATATATATATATATATATATATATATATATATATATATATATATATATATATATATATGTATGTATACATATATTATATATATGTATACATATATTATATATATGTATACATATATACATGTATATATATATATATATATGTATACATAGATATATATATATATATATATATATATATATATATATATATCTATGTATGTATACATATATATATATATATATACATGTATATATGTATACATATATATAATATATGTATACATACATATATATATATATGTATGTATGTATACATATGTATACATACATATATATATATATATATATATATATAATGCTAAGCTAAATAGACAATGGCAAGAAGTGGTGCATCATGTAGATCCCGACTAGCAGGTGAATATGACTCCCTTCCTTAACCACATCAAAAATGCCATACAATAGGAACAAACACGCACAGCATACACATGCAAGTATGGGGTAAGTATCCATAATAAAATACATGAGATAATAAACCATCTAACTAATCATCATCAATAACTGAAAGCAATGTAATGATCATCATGCATACATGAAATGTAGAGTCTAAATAATCTCATCATACATCAACTGAATCCATAGCATAATATCTTATAGTCTTGAAACAATACTACTAATCCATCAACATAAAACTAGTCTAACGTAGTCTGATAATAATAGCAACAATATGTCCAAAAAAATGTGAACGAGGGTAGGCACTACATCCACCCCCCCTTGAATTAGGCTTACTCCTAGAAGCCTACAAACAAGTAGGGATATAACTCCCGTAATCTAGCTGCATCTTCCCATGTAGCTGAAGAATCATCAGTAGGGTCACATTGGACCCTTACCTACTCTATGGTTTGACCCTTGAGGGTCAACTCCCGCTGCTCCAGAATATGAACTTGCTCCAAAGCCAGTTGCTCATCCTCTGCTTGCAACACATTCCAATTAAGAACATGTACAACATCAGGGATATACTTCCTAAGTACTAAAACATGGAAAATAGCATGAACGTGAGCTAGGCTGGGCAGTAGAGCAAGGCGATAAGCAACTGGGCCAATTCGCTCAAGAATCTTGAATGGTCCCACAAAGTAAGGTGCTAGCTTTGAACCTTTTCCGTATCAGATCAGACTCTTTCACGGATGCACTCTCAAGAAAACCTTATCTCCCATAGCAAATTGCTTATCTATCCTATGAGCATCAGCATACTTTTTCTACCTATCTTGTGCCATAGTCAAGTGCTCACGAATACGCACTACCTGTTGCTTCATATCATGAAGCATTTTAGGACCCAACAGGATGTGATCCTCAAGACTGTCCCAACTCAAGGGTGTATGACAAGGATGTCCATATAAAGCCTAAAAAGGTGCCATGCCAATAGAACTATGATACCCATTGTTGTAAGCAAACTCCACTAGGTAGAGATAATCCTCCCAATGTGTCTTCCTATCCATCACATACATCCTTAACATATCTTCTAGAACTTGATTCACCCTCTCTGTCTGACCATCTATCTCTAGGTGATATGCTGAACTAAAATTCAATTGTGCTCCAAGCTCATGCTGCAGCGATGTCTAGAATGCGGATGTGAACACAGGATCCCTATCTAAAATGATCTTTCAGGGAATACCATGTAATCTCACAATGTCATGCATGAAGACATTAGCTACAGGAGCTGTCATGTAGGAAGACCTAATTGGTGAAAAATGTGCCACCTTAGTCAACCGATCAATGGTGACCATGATAGCATCATGACGATGAATGTTCATAGGTAATCCTACTATGAAGTCCATGGAGATGATATCCCACTTCCATGAAGGAATGAGATTCAGTTGAAAAAGTGCTGCTAGGTGCTGCTATTCTGATTTGACTCTCTGACACTTAAGACACCTGGCCACATAATCAGCAATGTCATGCTTCATCCTGGACCAATAGAAACAATGTCGCAAATCAACATGCATCTTCTTGACACTTGGATGTGCCAAGTAGGGTGTACGATGGGCCTTTGCTAGAATCAAGGTAGCGAAGCTCATCCAGTAATCGCACATAAATCCTTCCTAAAAGTCTCAAAAGACCATTTGATTCTTAGATGTAGCCTACAAACTTACCTTCCATAGGTCTTCCTGAATCTAACTCTCTGCACACCTCTGGTACCAAGAATCTATAGGAAGTGCCTAAAGAATTCAACTTCTCAAATCAACACTAAGAGTCATAGATGATATCACATGTCTCCTACAACTCAAAGCACCTGCCACCACATTCTCCTATCCTTGAATGTACTTTACCTCAAAATCATACTTGCATAGACATTCCATCCATCGTCTCTGGTGAGCATTCAAATTAGGTTGAGTGAAGATGTACTAAAGATTGTGATGATCACTATGTAGCTCAAATCTGTGCCCCAACAAGAAATGTCTCCACCTTGTCAAAGCATGGACTAATGTTGCTAACTCAAGATCATGCGTAGGGTAATTTAGCTCATGATCCTTGAGCTTGCATGATTCATATGCAATCACCTGTCCATTCTGCATCAAAACCACTCCAATCCCTTCAAGAGAAGCATTTGTACACACCATAAAATCTCCCTTTGGATCGGGTACTACTAAGATCGGTGCACTGGTCAAAAGCTCCTTGAGCTTTCGAAAAGCTTCCTCGCATTTATTTGTCCATATAAACTTGTTTCCTTTCCTCTAAAGGGAAGTGATAGGATGCACTATTCTAGAGAAGTTTTGGATAAATTTGCGATAATAACCAGCTAGACCCATGAAATTATGAATCTCTGACACATTAGTCAATGTAGGCCAATCTACTAGCACATGAATCTTTATAGGGTCCACTAAAATACCATCACCATAAATGACATGCCCTAAATATTGAATCTCTGATTTGAAGAATTTTCACTTAGCTACATTGGCATAAAGCCGATTATCTCTTAAACACTATAAAACCAATCACAGGTGCTCCTCATGCTCCTTCTGAGACTTAGAATATATCAATATATCATCAAGAAACACAAGTACAAACCTGTCCAGATAAGATCAAAATACCCCATTCATCAAACTCATGAAAACTAATGGGAGCATTAGTCAACCCAAAAGGTACCACTATGAACTCATAATGCCCATAGCGAGTTTGAAAGGTGGTCTTGTGAATATCAATTTCCTTAATGTGAAGCTAGTGGTATCCTGACATAAGGTCAATCTTGGAGAATACTGTAGCTCCCTTGATCTAATCAAATAAGTCATCAATCCTAGGTAAAGGATACATGTTCTTAATGGTCACCTTATTCAACTGTCTGTAATCAATACAAAGGCACAAAGAACCATCTTTCTTTTTCACAAAGAGCACTGGATCTCCCCATGGTGATACACTAGGTTGAATGCTCCCTTTTGCCAAAAATTCCTCTAGCTAAAGACACAACTCTCCCAATTCCTATGTAGTCATACGATAAGGAGCCCTAGAGATAGGCTCTGCTCCAGGAATCAGATCAATGCTGAAATCGATGTCCCTCTTTGGAGGCATGCCTGGAATCTCACTTGGAAAAACATCTGCATACTCCTGTAAAATCGGGTGATCTAAAGTCTTCCTCACAGGATCTGCCTCATCAAGATCATTTACCATAACAAGAAATATCTGACATCCCTTACGGAAACTCCACTTCATTTGCATAGCAAAAATCATCCATAGAGATATAGGCCTTGGTATCCCAACTATCTTCACATCATTACCTTGGTCATCTTGGCACATTATAATCTTCTTCCTGTAGTCTATACTGGCCCTATGAGATCAAAGCCAGTCCATACCCAAAACCACATCGTAGGAACCAAGGAGTATAACTCGAAGGTCAACTCCAGTATCAAATCCTCCTATGCTAAGCTCACACTTATGAACTACAGAATCTATGGAGACTTTAATGCCTAAGGCTAGTTCCACTTGCCATCCATAATGCATGCTATTGCATAGCATAGAAGGCACATGTTTTGCAAATAGACTAAGTTCAATCCTATGATTAGGTTTAAGTAAAATTTTCTAGATTTTTGACCTAAGTGTTGAAGCATGAAAAATATGCTAGTAACAGTTCAAGTTTGTTTTAGCTCACATAGTTTCAAGTTTGAAAGAGATACACATAAAAGTTTAAAGTCCTAGCTTGTTCCAAAATACTCAGAGCTCCCAATATAGAAACTTGGGCTTTGATACCAAATGTAACACCATGCCAAGTGATCCAGAGAATAAACCTAAAGTTTCACAAAGTTTGGTAGCATTTTTTTTTTTTAAACATGAAAGTAAATCCATTTACAACTAATCCATTTATGACTTATACATAATAACGGAAGCAATAGCAATGTCCATCTAAAAGTAAACATAATAGGTTATATTCTTTAAGGATCCCTTAACATTGAATTACATCTAAATCAACTAACATTATTGAATCTATCTAATACAATAATCCACATGAAATAATAATGATAAGTCCAATGTTTATACATTAAATTTCTAAATGCTCAATCATCCACTGTACATGTCACAAGGTATGAAAGGCTTAAAAGAATATACATATGTGGAATAAGGTACATCTTCCTATTCTAATCCATGATGCCACCACGTAAAGGCAATCACATGTCATACATGATAGATCATCATAGAAGATATAGAAATCCATCATAAAAGATCAAACATAATAAACTAAGTGCATGGTTCCTCCCAACCGTAAATAGCATCATTAGACCATTGGGTGTCCTAGCCATCCCTCCATGTGTAACATTCCAAATCACTGAAGAGATCATCGCTATTAACATAGTAGGAATGTCACTCCTACAAACATACTACATCATATGCAGAAAGTAATCTAACATGCAAAGTAAGCATAAGATAACATCATCTAACATATGCAAATCATCAATATAAGGATACATGTCCACCATCATAATCAAGAATGCATCAGCCACAGTGTCTCAAACAGATTTCAAATGATAAGAGTGATAAAGCACTACCACCCGACCACGTGGAACCTAAGTGGTCCACTCCCACTGCGCTAAGGAGATAATCTCAAGTCCCAAATAGGCTATCAAAATCACATAGCATAAATACTCTCTAAGTCTAGGAATCCTAAAAGTATACTAACTCAAAGGTTCCAACACATAAATCGACATCTAATTCCAGAGGCACAGAATGACATGTAGAAAACCTACTCTAGAAGTGGGCAAGTGTCATCACATTAATCATGTAGAAGTTACCCTGGCAGTTAGCTTAGGACTCCAGGGTCCCTACTAATCCTTATGCACCCACTAGTATCCTCTCATACTGACAAGGCATACTATGGAATGCAAGGTCGCAACCAAGCATTCTCTCTACTCCCATCCTAGTTTGTACTAGCACTCTAGGCATGGGCAAGAACAAAAAAATTATCTTTTTAGGTTCATTTAATCCCCATTTAGTGTAAATATTTTCACTTATTAAAACAACTTACAATGAGTTACCCTGGTAGCCACTTAGGGCCCCGGCCCCCATTGCAAGCCACTTCCCGACACTAAAGAAAATAACCTACCCTAAGCTCATGGAATCATAAATCTCATAATCACCCCAGTCCTATACAAGAGACTAGAAATAAATACGAAAAGATAATCCAAAATAAGAACATCAAATATCCATAATAAAATCATCAAATCTCCATGAGCAACTAAAAAGCATCCATAGATAATCATGACCACAATAGTTCTCTATTGGCAACTGAAGGTATCACTGATAATCAAAAGTATCCATTGGTTCTCAATAACCAAAATATATCTCAAAAGCATACTGATCAAAGTCTCCAAAATGGTCGAGTCAAAACATGACATCATAAATCAACATTTCACTCAAATCATGGCGAGTGCAAAGTAATCCAAGGATAACTGATCAGTGACTCAAAATGGTTAAGTCAAGTGTTTTAGATACATATAACTCAGCTTGACACAAGAAGACTGGAAAGCAATAACAATCAGTAAATACAAACATCTCATAGAGCATACCATCACATTACCATGGTTGGGTTTTAAAAAGATCGAGACCAAATGATATCAACATGCCATCACATTCGCATAACTCCCAACCCTCTGGTAGATGTCCTAACTGGTCAACACCCTAGGACCACCCAACCCCAAACATGGATAGCATAAAGAACAAGATACAAACACATATTTTAGTTTTCTTTTGCAAACACATGGTTAAGCCAAATATGAGGTTTCAGTTTCTTGTTTCAAGTATACTTCAAGTGTTTAAGATTCTACATTTAATTTCCATGTCAACATAGAATTATCCCTCCATTATTTTAAAAAAATCATAAGATAATTATATACTTGTATAAATCCTTGTACTAGCACCCATTGACTTTTAGATAAAATCACTCACGCTATTCAAAACATTAGAATAATACTTATCAACTTTCAAATAATTAATTTACAATTTCTTTTAAACACTTCAAGGAAAATCATTTATTTAAAATGATCCTCACTAATTTTAAGTAAAATCAATCTCATTAATAATTCAATTATTTAATTCCACTAAAGACTTATTAATATCTCTTTTCTTTTAATTCACCCTCATTTAAAAATCCATTTACTTAAATTAAATAATAATTATTTACACTTCTACTATTAACTAATCTTAATTAAATTAAGTTTAATTAGATTAGTTAATAAATCATATAAAACTAATGCATAAAGATAAGATTCCATTTAGAGACAGGAAGTCTAGTGGCGATAGGAAAATAGTATATAGAATTATAAATCCATATTTGCATTGCGATAGGAAGTCTAGTGGCAACAGGAAAATAGCATACAAAATTATAAATCCAGATTTGCATTGTGACAGGAAGTCTAGTGGCGATAGGAAAATAGCATACAGAATTATAAATCTAGATTTGCATTGCGACAGGAAGTCTAGTGGCAACAGGAAAATAGCATACAGAATTATAAATCCAGATTTGCATTGCAACACGACAGGAAAATAGCATACAGAATTATAAATCCAGATTTGTATTGCGATAGGAAGTCTAGTGGCGACAAGAAAATAGCATATAGAATTATAAATCTAGATTTGCATTGCGACAGGAAGTCTAGTGGTGACAGGAAAATAGCATACAGAATTATAAATCAAGATTTGCATTGCGACAAGAAGTCTAGTGGTGACAGGAAAATAGCTTATAGAATTATAAATCCAGATTTCCATTGTGACAGGAAGTCTAGTGGCGATAGGAAAATAGCATACAGAATTATAAATCTAGATTTGCATTGCGATAGGAAAATAGCATACAGAATTATAAATCCAAATTTGCATTGCGACAAGAAGTCTAGTGGTGACAGGAAAATAGAGAGTGCAAATGAAATATGTGAAAATCATGAGTGCACTTGGATACTGATGCTAATTTTCTATGCCTCAGAAACTACAAAGCAAGCTCCTTCCTTCTCCAACGTTGTCGGGTCCTCCAAACACACCCTCAAAATGCTCTCCCTAAGCTTCTAGGAGTGCCTGAATATAAAGAATTCTCAGGAAGCACCTAGAATGTCTCTAGAACAACCAGAAGGTGTTGACAACTAAGCATGAGTCTTTTCCAACCTTCTAGATGAGTCACAAGGTTGTAGACACCATGTGCTTAATTTTTGTGCTAACTCCTGTGTTGTTGACATATGTGCAATCAAGAGGTGCATTTACTCCTAGGCAAGCTTATAACTTTTATTTCAATTTTTTTTATAACTTTTATTATTATTATTTATTTATTACTTTATTATTATTTTTATTATTTTTAATTTTAATTTCTTTTATTTAATTCTTTTCTCAATTAATTTCTATTTAATTAATTATAATCAAAATATCAAAGATCATTATAATCAAAATATCAAACATCAAATAATTAGTTTACAATTTCCTCTAAACACTTCAAGGACAATCATTTATTTAAAATGATCCTCACTGATTTTAAGTAAAATCAATCTCATTAATAATTCAATTATTTAATTCCACTAAACACTTATTAATATCTCTTTTCTTTTAATTCGCCTTCATTTAAAAATCCATTTACTTAAATTGACTAACAATTAATTACACTTCTACTATTAACTAATCTTAATTAAATTTAATTTAATTAGATTAGTTAATAAATCATATAAAACTAATGCATAAAGTTAAGATTCCATTTAGCGATAGGAAGTCTAGTGGCGACAGGAAAATAGCATACAGAATTATAATTCCAGATTTGCATTGCGACAGGAAGTCTAGTGGTGACAGAAAAATAACATACAGAATTATAAATCTAGATTTGTATTGCGACAAGAAGTCTAGTGGCGACAGGAAAATAGCATACAGAATTATAAATCCATATTTGCATTGTGACAGGAAGTCTAGTGGCGACTGAAAAATAGCATACAGAATTATAAATCCAGATTTGCATTGCGACAGGAAGTCTAGTGGCAACAGGAAAATAACATACAGAATTATAAATCCAGATTTGCATTGCAACAGGAAGTCTAGTGGTGACAGGAAAATAGCATACAAAATTATAAATCCATATTTGCATTGCGACAGGAAGTCTAGTGGTGAGAAAAAAATAGCATACAGAATTATAAATCTAGATTTGCATTGCGACAGGAAGTCTAGTGGCAATAGGAAAATAGCATACAGAATTATAAATCCAGATTTGCATTGAGATAGGAAGTCTAGTGGCGACAGGAAAATAGCATACAGAATTATAATCCAGATTTGCATTGCAACAGGAAGTCTAGTGGCGACAGGAAAATAGAGAGTGCAAATGAAATATGCAAAAACCATGAGTGCACCTAGATATTGATGCTAATTTGCTATGCCTCAGAAACTACAAAGCAAGCTCCTTCCTTCTCCAACATTGCTAGGTCCTCCAAACACGCCCTCCAAACACTCTCCCTAAGCTTCTAGGAGTGCCTAAATATAAAGAATTCTCAGGAAGCACCTAGAATGTCTCTAGAACAACTAGAAGGTGTTGACAACTAAGCATGAGTCTTTTCCAACCATCTAGATGAGTCACAAGGTTGTAGACACCATGTGCTTAATTTGTGCACTAACTCCTGCGTTGTTGACATATGTGCAATCAAGAGGTGTGTTTAATCCTAAGCAAGCTTATAACTTTTATTTAAATTTTTTTTACAACTTTAATTATTATTATTTATTTATTACTTTATTATTATTTTTATTATTTTTAATTTTAATTTCTTTTATTTAATTGTTTTCTCAATTAATTTCTATTTAATTAATTATAATCAAAATATCAAAGATCATGATATTATATTAATTTTTCCCAAATAATTAAATTATTAATTAAATATTTTAATTTTAGACTTAATTAATAGAAAATTCACCATAGACCTCCAAGATAAAATATGAAAACCCATCATAGAACAATTCATACATAATAAATCTAAAGGGTTAAAAATCATGAATTATGTCATCCGACACATTCGAAAGGTAAAATATCCAGATACTTGTCCTATCTCTATAGGACAATGTTTTTAAGGGTTTGGGATTTGGACTTGAGACTTCATCTCCCTTCTCTTATCATTGAGATAATGTAATAGGGTATGCTCATCCTGGCAATTCAGGAAAGTTGATACCTGGTACCTACAACCTGCCTAAAAATCACGCATGTACATACAATATATATATATAATGCTAAGCTAAACAACAATGTCAAGAAGTGGTGCATCGTGTAGATCCCAACTAGAAGATGACTATGACTCCCTTCCTTAACCACATCAAAAATGCCATACAATAGGAACAAACATGCACACCATACACATGCAAGTATGGGGTAAGTATCCATAATAAAACACATGAGATAATAAACCATCTAACTAATCATCATCAATAACTGAAAGCAATGTAATGATCATCATGCATACATGAAATGTAGAGTCTAAATAATCTCATCATACATCAACTGAATCCATAGCATAATATCTGATAGTTTTGAAAGAATACTACTAATCTGTTAACATAAAACTAGTCTAACATAGTCCGATAATAATAGCAACAATATGTCCAGAAAAATGTGAATGAGGGTAGGCACTACATAAATAGTAAATATGTATTTATGCCAACACCAACACCCCCTCTTAAGTGCAAATTAGGGGAATGCCCTTAAGCTTACAAAAACAAGGATGAATTGTAGAATGAGTCCCAGCTACTAGGCCATGTTAGGTACCCATGTACATAATGAAAATGCAATCTCTCATAAAGAAGAGAACGAGGGAAAACCTCATGGGAAAAACCCTCTCCCAAAAAGAGAGATAAATAGGGATACATGGATGGATGGAGTACTAAGGACCCCTCCATTATAACATACATAAGTAAAAAATGAGAAGAACAAGAACCTCATAAGAGGAAAAAGTCCCCCTCATAAGAAAGAAGAGGAAGAGAGACAAGGTAGTCCCCCGCCCCCCCCCCCCCCCCCCCCAAATGAAGAATGTCTGTTAGTGAAAGCTACTCTAATGAAGAAGCTAGTCCAACAGTGCAAAATGATGTTCTTACCCTTAGGAAGAAACAAAGGAAAAGGTACAATCCTAAAGATGTATGGTAGCCCTGAAACCTACACAAGTATCCCTATGCTGATGCTAATGTTTACCCCTTCCAACTATGTTGAAAAGAACAAATGTAGATCTAGAAAGGATGTCTGTTGAACCTGTTCCACTAAAACATCTATCTCCTCAACTAACAAAGAGACCTCCTCCAATTTTTGTACATAAGTATCTACAATCATGCCAACCTATGAAGATTGATCATGTAGAGAATGGACATGAGGGTCAGAGTGAGCCCTCGCAACAAATGTAGAAGGATCACCTTCATTAATGAGAAGATGTAAATCCTCAAGTCTATCTCTCAAGTCAACTGAAGTTGGAGTTGGAAGACAATGTGTACCATGTTGGGTTGGACCTTTCACTATAGCAATATAAGCATGTGGACTAGACTGATGATGTGACCTCTCACTACAACTATCGATAGAATCCCACATGTTTGAATCTTTTGAAGCACTATTGCTTGTGTCACTATTAGTTTTCACTATGTATGAAGTGTAGATAGGATTAGAGGATAAGCTGGGTGAACTTTCCTCAAAGTGAACATCCTTCACAAAAATCTTGTATGTCTCTAGATCAATAAGTCTATAAGCTTTAGCATGGTCTTCCTAGCTGATGAAAGTACAAGGCCTAGGTGTCAATGTCTTGTATCTTCTTGAAGATAGGTTTGCCCATGCTAGACAACCAAAGACTCTAAAGTGACTCACAACTAATTTTCTGCCACACCATGCCTCAAAAGGAGTCTTCCTATCTAAGGCATTATGAGGAGACCTGTTAAGTATGTGAGTAGCACTACTAATGGCTTCAACTTCAAGTGTAGAATCAAGAGACTTGGATTTTATCATGTAACTTCCCATGGTTTTGAGAGTCCTAATCCTCATAGCTACAACATTTTTCTTGTGTAGACTGGGTGCTAGTGAATTCTGAAGATCAATCCCCTCAAGTCTGCAAAAATTCCTAAGTGTTTTGTCAACATATATGATCTCATTGTCCACCTAAAGTAATTTGATGGCTTTCCTTGAATTTTTTTCAACATGAGTCTTAAAGGCTTGAATCTTATGAACCACTTCACACTTATGATGAAGGAAGAAGACCCAAGGGAATCTTGAAAAGTCATCAACAAAAGTAAGTATGTAGCAGCCTTGGCTAAATGAAGTCACTACAAAGGGTCCTTCTAAAACCATGTGAACTAACTGAAGAGCAACTGGAGCTCTAGAAGACTTACCTTTATCATACTTCTCCTCAAGATGCATATCCACTAAACATGATGAACACTCTCCCTTAGAAAAGTTGATGTTAGGTAGACCTTTGACCATGTGTTTTGAGAAAAGTTGCTAAAGATGGCAGAAGGCAAGGTGACCAAATCGCTCGTGCCATAAGTTGATATGTGAAGTAGAGTGAGTCAACAAGGCTTGAGAAGGAAACTTAGGCACAAAATAGGAAAAGGAATAAAGCCTTGTTTCATTATTGAATTTTCCCACTGCAACCAATGAATCATCTCTAAGACTGTACACCATCACTGAATCTAGAAGGAACTCAAGTTTATGACCATCTCTAAGGTGAGTGATTTGCTAAACTGATAGGAGATTGGAGCTAAGGTTTGGAACATAGAGAACATCTTTGAATTCCCCATTTTCCATTTCCACATGTCCTTTCAACTTCCATTTTAGTATCATCTCCCACAAAGATGTGTGGTACCTTTGACTACTTCAATAAAGAAAAGTTTCCCTTTGAAGAACCCATATGGTAAGAGGCACCTGAGTCAAGTATCCATTCTGAAGAAGAACTTGTGTTTGCCATAAGTGTTTGCCCTTTACCCTTTAAAGAGGTTGGAGTTGAATCCTTGGAAGTACCTAGCAATTGAATCTTGTTCTTCCTCAGTAGATTTTCTAACTCATCGATTCTTTTAGTTTTGCAATGATGTTCATCATGATTTGGCATTTTGCAGTATGAACAATTTTTTTTTTCCTTCTTATCATTAGTTTCGTTCTTGTTGGAAGAAGAACTGCCTTTCTGTGAAGAGGATTGTTGTGTCTCAAATTGTGATTTCTACTTCCATTGCTTCTTCTTATTGTTGCTTTCCCCCCTTGACTTGATTGGTGTTCATCACTAGCCACCAAGGCTTTGGTCTTTAATGACTTGAGAAGTCCTAAATCCACCAAGTGATATTTTTCAACAATCAACATCTCTATGAATGCATCAAATGAAGGCTTCTGGTAAACAGATCCCATGATCAACCTATGAGTATTAAAACTCAAAACAAAGGAAGCATACTCTAAAGGTAGCCTCTTTAGGATGTGATGAATCAACTTTTCATCCTTCATGGGATTTCCACAATCTTTTAGAGGTTCCCAATACTCATTGGCTTTGATGATGTAATCTTGAAATATGTCAAAGTTCTTTGGATCCAAGAGAAGTAGATCATCCTCAATCTGAAATCCCTTTACAATGATTCAAATTTATCCCATGTTGCTTTGGATTCTTTACAACTAGCAATGTGAAACAAGAGACCTCTATGAACACAATTCCTCATAACTCCTAAAGCCTATCAGTCTTGAGCTTTCCAATTAATGATTTCTTTAGCATCAGTAGGTTTGGTAATTGTACCATCAACATAAAAACTATATCATTTTTCCATTAATCTACTCCATGCAATATCTTTCCATATAGAGTAGTTGCGTGAAGTTAGAGGATGAAATTTAAAACCCATGATGTAGAAAATGAAAAGAGCATAAAAGAGAGACACAAGAACATAGTACACACCCCCCCTTTTCACTTAATCAAAAGACCCCCCAAAAAAGATGCTTTTGGCACTTTATAAGTAGTGCATGTACAATGGGCCACTTGTCAAAATGAACAAAGTGGAATTTCTAATTTTGTTTTTACAACTACCTTATAAGGCCTAAATATGTCACTAAGAACTATAGCTTAGATGTACAACAATTTTGAAAAGTAATCAAAGCTTTACAATGTAGAAAAAGGCCTAATTCTCAAAGTGAGAATTTTTTCCACACGACCCTAGACTTTAAATTTAGATCTAGAAAGTAGATGAAAAATAACAAACTTTCAAAAAAACAAGAACCTAAAAAAGTGAACAGATGTGCCTATACAGAGCATTTGAAGTTGCAAAATGCAAGATTATCCATGTATAGTCTCCAAAAAATGCAATTTCTAAAGAATCCTTACACCCAAACTAGAAAATAACACCACCACTAGAAAATTTAGGAAATTCTACCCAATTTTTAAAAATATTGTACCCAAGTCAAAGTCTGGATGACCAAGTTATGGGCTCACAAAGTTAGGTTGCCAAATCAAAAAGCAATTTGGAGAGGGGTCTGGCAGGAAAATCGTGTAATTAAATTTGATGGTCAAACAGCTATGGCAATAGTTTTAAATGGCCTAGGAATGATGATTAGACAACCATCAAATTTAACCTAGTGTTTTGTTGATGTGTCAACCATACGGTACGATATGGATGGATCTATATGGATGGTTGACGTGTCTGGGTATAGGTGGTAGCTAAGATGGAAAAAATAGGGATGCTAACTATGCATGAGTAACATTTCACTTTGGTGCTTGCGTGTCAGGTGGACATGTGGCAATAGTGCGCTAGTCTGCATGACAGGTTCTGCTATAGAAACATGTCTTTGACTACGTATGTGCACTGTCTGCATGGTAGATTGTCTACATCCACTAGGTTTGGCCATGTAGCACCACATGTCATTGTGTGAGAAAGAATTTAAATGTGCAGGTGGGAAAATTAAATTTCTAGAACAACGACCACTAGAATTTGCAATAGTTGCTGAAATATCCAATGCAAGGCCAGACTCTGTGTTTGCGTGCCAACAAAAAATTCCATTGTCAGAACAACTAAACAAGCACTAGAATATTCACAATAGATGCTAGAAGATAGCAGAACACATGCCAGTAATGTGAAGTGTGGTTGAAATATTAACTACTCACCAGAGATCAAACTATTCGATGGAATGATGGTTTGCAATGTCGAGAAAAGCATAGTGCATCAAAAAGAGACTTGCCAGGGCTAGAAGGCAATGAGTAAAGGCCAAAAAAATGATGGTTAATCCCACATGCATCGGGTAAATAGTTTTCACACTATTTAAAACACACAATGCTCACATTACAAGAAAAGAAGCCCGCTAGGTTGTGAAGGGCTAAGCTAGGCTATCGAGAACTTTGTGGAAGTGGTCGTCGATTGTCTTGGTTGGTGGGCTTGTGCTAGCCACTGGAAATTTGTAGAGGCCCAAAAATTTGATGGTATAGCCTACTACAATATTGTTAGCTGAAATAAAAAAATTCCTTTGCACATAAATAAAATATTCCTCCAAATGGCAGAGTCGGGTGTCATTGCCCAGTTCTGCTAAAAATATTTCTCTTCTGGGTGTCAGAAGGGTAAAAAGAATTTTGTGAATATTGAAAAAAATGTAGAGAAATAAAAAATTTAGATTCAAAAACTAATTAAATCTGCAAAAAATGACCATACTCGAACTGCAAATTAGGTCCTCCAAGTGCCAATTTGCAAAAAAAAATTGCCTCAAGGTCGACTTTGGGCCAAGGTAGCCAAGTTTATAGTTGATTTTCACTGATTCAGCATTCCAAATGTAATGGCAAGGTTAGATCTAGCTCTAGATGCTCCCAATTTTTGTAGTACTCTAGATTTGGGCTGAAGTGTTGAAGCAACAATGGTCTCGAACAGCTATGTGACCAAAAAATCTTTGAGCTCTTATACCATGTAAGAATTTTCCTAAGGGAAAAATTCACCCAAGAACTAAGAACTCAAAGACAAGCACAACTGTAGACCAAAAAGAGAGAGTATGATCAAAATGATGATATATTCATTCAATATGCATTGTTAAAAGTACACTAGGAATACCTATATATAAAGGCATCTGAGATACATCTAGAATGGCTTGAAATTAGTACCATGATATGTCATACAACTGAGCGCATGTCCACTAGATATGGTTTATCCTCAATTAAGCATGGAAGTAAGTATGATGATGAGAGGATAACCCTACAAAGATGTGCCACACAGATCAGTGTTGTAGACACCATGTGCTAAAATAGAGTTACATACTCCTATGTTGTCAACATGACAACTCAAAAAGGTGTGCAAACTCATAAGTGTCTCACAAAATAAAATAATAAAATAATTCATTAACCTAAGTAAATTTAAGTGTAAATAGTAAATACATATTTACACCAACACCAACACTAAGATATATGACAATGATGGGAAACTGATTGCAAAGGTTGATCAAACTTGGAGTAATCTATTTCATCTTAACATAGAGGATGCTAGTTGTCTAGTTATAGAACTTGATGATGTGTGGCTATAGCAAAAAAGGTCGTCATGTTAATTTTGATAATTTGGTTAGTATCAGTAACATGAGAAAATTCATAGGTTTTCCTAAGTTGAAGAAGCTTGATAATATAATGTGCAAACAATTTCAGCTAGGCAAAATAACAACATCAAGTTCTAAGAGTAAAACTCATATGTCTAAAGAAATACTAGAGACTGTTCATACTAACTTGTGTGGACCAATTGAAGTACAAAGCTACAAAGAAGATAAGTACATTACGTTGTTTGTTGATGACTATTCTAGAATGATGACAATTATGTTTCTAAAACAAAAAATTTAAGCTTTCCAAATGTTTAAGTGGTACTTATCAAGAGTTGAGAAGGAAACAAGTAAAAGTTTGAAATGTTTGAGATCTAATAGAGGAGGAGAATTTACATAAAATGAGTTTGAGATGCTCTATAATGATAGAGGAATCAAAAGATATACATCTAATCCTAGAACCCCTCCACAAAATGGAATTGTTGAAAGGAGGAATAGGTTTGTAATGGACTATGCTAGGACACTCGTGATGGAAAAAAATGTTTCTTTGAAATATTGAAGAGAATTTGTAAGTATAGCTATATATACCTTGAACCATGTACAAGTCAAGAAAGGTACTCACTCAACACCTTTTGAACTGTGGTATGGATACTCACCTAATGTAAAATATTTTAAGGTTTTTGGAAACAAATTTTATATTCTCAAAGACTTCAAGAATTTTAAACTAGATGCAAAAAGTGTAGAGGGTATATTCCTAGGATATTGCACAAGAAGTAAAGCTTACAAGTGTTTAAATACTAACACTAGCAAAGTTGTGGAAAGTGCAAATGTAAATTTTGATGAATATACAGAAGTTTGTGAGGCTAGACCTGTGACAGAACCATAACAATAAAAATTATTTGTATACTTTTATGAAGGTATGCTTTCTAAAGAAGATGTTGCAAATCAAGCTACAAACCAATAGCAAGTTTTAGTGACTATCAAGTCACATACTATGAATGTCAAGTTTCATTTAGGAACCAAGCTACAATTAGATGCCAAGTTAAATAATGAAGTTGAGGCATGTACTAAATTTTGAGATTAGTGTACTTGATAGAGATGTACATAGTGACTCTGAAGTTGAAAGGTCAAATGAAGAAACTAAAGCTGAACCAAGATTGTACAAATATGTCAAGAGACATCATCCTGCTACACAAATTATTGGAGATAAACATTCTAGACCAATGACAAGGAATAAATTGAGAAATGATACATGTTTTATGAGCATGAAAGAACCTAAAATAGTAAAAGATGCTTTAGAAGATGTGGACTAGAGCGAACCCATGGAAGAGGAGATTGAACAAATTGAGAAAAACAAAACATGGACTCTAGTTTCTAGACCAGAAGACAAAAATGAGATTGGCACCAAGTAGGTGTTCAAAAATAAGCTAGATGGAAATGCTGAAGTTGCAAGTAACAAGGCAATATTAATCTGCAAGGTTATACAGAAGAAGAAGGAATTGACTATGGAGAAACTTTTGCTCCTATTGCTAGATTGGAAGGAGTAAGAACTAGGGTTTCTTGTTCTGCATACAAAGGTTTCAAAGTTTATCAAATGGATGTTAAATTTGCATTTTTGGATGGAATATTAGAGGAAGAAGTTTACATAGAAGAACCAAAAGGATTTGTTGATGTTAACAATAAGAACATAGTATGTAGAGTACACAAAGCTCTATATGGTTTGATACAAGCACAAAGAACATGGTATGAGAGAGTTTATAAGTATCTTGTGAAGATTGGATTTGAGAGAACTAATGATAACAACAATCTATACATGAAGATAGAGAAAGGCAAAGGTATTTCGTTATCTAAATTTTTTGTTAATGATATCATATTTGGAGGTCAAGATTCTTTATGTAAGGCTTTTGCAAATGAAATGAAGCAAGAATTTGAGATGTCTATGTTTGGAGAGATCAAGTTCTTTGTGGGTTTACAAATATATCAGTTGAGGAATGGTATATACATCACTTAGTCAAAGTATGTCTAGGAAATATTGAAAACTTTTGGATTGAGGATTCCAAATTAGTAAGTACACCTATGGTGACTGGACATAAATTTTCAAAGAATGATGATTAAGATGAGGTGAATCAAATGTTATACAAATCTATGATTGATAAATTACAATATGTAGTACATAGTAGAATTGATATTGCATTATTTGTAGGGATAGTTGCAAGATTCTTTGCTAATCCTAGGGAGAATCATTTGATGGTTGTAAAGTGAATAACAAGATATCTAAAAGGAACAAAGGAGTATGGTCTATACTATAAGAAAAATGATAAATTTGAATTAAGAGCCTAAACCGATGCTAATTGGGCTGCAAACATTGATGATAGGAAAAGTACTAGCGGAGGAGCATTTTTGTTAAGGAAGAGGCTAGTTACATGGACTAGCAAGAAAAAAAATTGCACTTCAAAATCCACTATTGAAGCTGAATATGTTGTCAGCACTATAAATTGTGCAAACATTGTATGGATCAAACAACTACTCAAAGGTATAAAGTAAGATATCATCGAACTGTTGCCTATTTTTGCCCCCCGCCAAAATTTGAATTCAAATACTTGACCCGCCCAACTGCCACTTCCCATCTTTAGTATTATTTAAATGCCTAGGAAATACAAAATAAAATGATTAAATCTTATGATATTTCTTTTCGCTAGCCTGCAACTTTCCCCACTCTTGGATCTTGTTACGATCTACGGATGTCACATTCTCACTATGAAAAGTTGCGAGGTTGTTTCCCATGGTGAGATAGCGACCATCAAAATTTTGCTATGGTACTAAAAGATGAAGTTTGGTGCCAATTTTTGATGACCCACTGCAGGTTGCTAAATCGCTACTAGAAAGTTGTAATTTTTTCCAGTTGCAAGGTAGCAACTAGTCAGAAAGTTATGGTGTAAAGGCAAATGTTCTTGTGTGGGCCACAAGGTTGGAGATCTACTAATGAGTTGGTGGTTTGATTGGCACTCGCATTCCTGCATTTTGTCTTTTGTCAGACTTTCTGAAAATGCGAGAAAGTGCCTTGCTGTCACATGTCTTGTGGGGTCAGGTTGATTTCATAACCCGTAGGGTGATGCCAAGGTGGTGCCAATCAGATGCTAGGTTGTGTTGAGTGTTTCATGGACCTAGGCCCCTTCCATAAAACATATAAGAAATTATGATCGTCAGATCAATATTGAATCAACAGTCCTCGCTATCTTGCTATGGAATGTTGCAAGTTGTTTAGTCTATGCGACATAGAAAGTATGGGACCCACCACTCTACAGGGTACTTTGTGCAGTTTCTATACCCTTGATGTGATCTCAAATCGACAGCTGTCATTATCTCACCATGAAGAGTTTCTTGAAGGATATGCATGGAAAGGTAGCAACCCATTGACATGTATCCTCAATCGCTAGTGGGCCCAAATAGAAATGCCATCAAGGAAGGAGCTGTGTACATGGGCAATTTTCATTAGATTGATTGGCTAGCTTGTGAAGAGGAATGCCAGGTTGTTTTTCTCTATATCCCATGATCATAGGATTTTTATCAATCAACGATACTTGCTAACTTGCTATGGCAAAGTGCTCACTTTTTATGTTTAGAGAGATAGTGATTAGCGACATGTGTCCTTGTAGGCCCAGGGAGATAACACTATAGTTAGCATTAATAGTTAGAGGCTAATAGTTGGGAGACCACCACGATTAGGGTTTTGAGGAGGTGGCACAGTCAGTTATAGAGATGTGGTCAAACTCAGGAAGACCTTGTAGGTGGAAAAATGAAATAAAATAATTGGTCCACATGGCCCATTCTGGTTGCAATATTCTATTGACTACTATTTTTTGCTAATTGATGAGCTAGAAACAGAGGGGATCAAGTTTTCTTGCACAATTTGATCTTCATGATCGATTCTAACCACTCTCAAGTGAATGTTGTGCTTGGTAAATGAAGGAGAACACTCCACCACCTCAGTTTATCCATCTACTTGGTCAAAATGATTTAATGGCACCATTTCTATCAGGGCCCTGTTTCAACAAATATCAGGTTTAATTGTATCTAAATATGTACCCAGATCAGATTTTCTCTAGGTCTTTATTAGGACTTAATGGCAGTGGTTGTGGAGTAACTTCAACCAAAAAATATCTCAGTTATGCCTAAGCTATAAAGGCAATTTTTGTAATTTTTTTTTTGGTTGACTCTTCTCTGACTTCTCTGATATTGCTCTACAATTTCATGTGTAAATTCCCTTTGCCTTTGAATTATATGACATTATGTCTTATCTCCTTTAGCCATTGATGTAAAGTGCAAGAATTATTTTCCTCTCATTGGTGTATTGTAGAGATCTGTAATCTTGCATGACTGCATCTCTTTTGGCCTATGAATGGCACATAAGTGAATCCTCTCTTTCCTTGTGTCATTCATTTGGGTTTTCTAATCTGCATGTGATTGTTAGATTCAAGACTAGTTAGCACGCCTATGTCTACTATACATAAGTTATCGAAGAATGATGATTCTAATAATGTGAACCAGACATTATATAGATCAATGATTTGAAAAATATAATATGTTGTTCATAGTAGACCTAATATTGCATTAGCAATTCAGAGAGTTGCAAGATTTTTTGTAAGTCCTAAGGAGAATCACATGATGATAGTAAAAAGGATATTGAGATATATAAAAGGAATAGAAGACTATGGATTGTATTACAAGAATAATGATAAGTTTGAACTAAAGGTATTTACTAATTTTGATTGGGAAGGAAATATTGATGATAGAAAGAGCACAAGTGGAGGTGTATTCTTTGTAGGAAATAGACTAGTTTCATGGATAAGAAAGAAGAAAAACTACATTTCTCAATCAACCCCTTAAGTTGAATATGTGGCAGAAGCAGTAAATTATTAAAATATCATATGGATCAAGAAATTGTTGAAAGGAATAAAGGAAGAGATTACTAATCCTATCATTCTCTATTGTGATAACACTAGTGCTATCAAGTTATCAAATAATCTTGTAATTCACACAAAGACTAAGCATATTACTATCAACTATCATTACTTGAGAGAACTAGTTCAAGGAAAAGAAGTGAAATTGGAGTATGTGAACACTAAAGAGAGAATATCTAATATATTCACATAATCTTTACCAAAGATGCTCATGAATACTCAGAGGTAAAATATGGGTGGTTCTCCTAGACAAAGCTACTTAAGGAAATATGGTGCTCTACATCAAATGTGTTGATCAGACTCTCTTACAAATTGATGTAGATGGTCCTACATTAGGAGTTTCCTAAGGTAGTAATTAAGAAGAAGGACAAAAAGTTGAATTGGTCATACAAAGATGGTAGAAGACTAGTCCAGCACTGACATGAGGATATCTACATGAAAAAGATGCATGAGTTGAAATGCCTTTGGAATTTTTGTCAAAGAGGGAGATAATAAAAGTTAGTTACCCATGAAAAAGGGAGAGATTTTGTGAATCAGTTACCGTAAGAAAGTGGAAGAAAATATAAAAAATAGGGAGAAAATAAAAAAAAGATATTATGAGATACTACTAAGAGGGAGAAATGGAATGAAATGTGTTACCAACAATACAAAAGAATCTGATTGATTTCATGATGTTATATGATAGAGGGAGCTTATATGTTGCATGGATGAGAATCATAATGAAATCAAATAAAGTAGTTGGACATAGAGATGTAAATTAGAATGACCCTAAGGATATTAATGAAGAGAGGGAGTTACTCTAGACAATACATGTTTTGGATTGCATGGTAACTAGAGGTGTTGCCATCAATGCCAAAGAGGGAGATTGTTAGAAATTACAATTAGAAAAATTGTTATGTTGTTATTGTTGTCAAACCTTATTGGTGAGACAATTTTATATATGATCTAAGTATCATATCTATTTGATTTATGAAGAGGATTTGATAAGTTGGTCATAACAAAAGTAACTAGATGAAAGATTGAGTTATGAAGAAGAAACTACAAATGGACACTTGATTAGTTAGAATTTGACAAGATAAAGTGATTTTTTAAATCATGTTGTAAGTGAAGAAGATAGTTACACTAAAGCCTTGAAGAAAAGATCAAAGATAAACCAAATGCATAGGCTTGACTGACCAAAAGAGAAGAAGATTAAAGAACTTGAAGTATATGTCGAGTGATGCTAGTGTCGAGAAAAATTAGTGTTGACCAAGCATTAGTATTGATCGAGTAACAATATATGTATTGAGCAAGAAATTTGGTAGCGATCAAGTAACCCAGTGATGCCCAAGTGTTAGAACATAGTATTGGTCAAGGAATAACATTTCAAAAATTTGTGAGAAATTGTAATTTCTAGGTGATAATGTTGATTTCTTGGAATATGGAAAGCATTTTGATGATAAGGATGGATGAACTAGAACATTTAATGCAAGGAAAGGGTTAGGCAATCAATTAATGGATTAATTTGAAAGATAATTTTATAGAAAAGAAGAGGATGAAAAAGAAGGTGGACATATTCATTTTATGTATTGAATATGATCATAACCCTAATATCTATGGTGGTGTTTAAGGGAAAAAAGATCGAAATTACCTATTTAAGGAGGTACAAGGGCTAACTTTTAATTAAGATTAAAGGTTGGAGCAATTGCTGATACTATTAACTAGTGAACTTAAGTAGAAGGTTGAGAAGAGTTTAGAAGAAGATAAGTGTGATTTCTTGAAGGATTGCCAAGTGAGTTAGAGAATTAGATGACAATTAGGGCTAGAAAATGAAGTATCATGTGATCCGAGCTAAGATCTATATTTACAAAGTAATTGTACTTGATAGGTTAAAACGTGTTGTTACTTTCTAACCATTATATTAGTATTCCAAATCCTTTAATCAAGGTGGCATTCTAATGGAATATTCTAAATTCATCTAACAAGGCCACTCCTAACATGGTGATTAAATCATTTAACAAGGTCAATTTTAACAATATGTTTTGTAAACTTTAATAGGGTTGGCTCCTAATAGAACTCACTTGAAAAGAGTGAAAATTTGGTGACATGTTACTGGTTGCTTTTCCCAAATTGGGTCTCCACATTAAATCCTAGTGTTAAACTTATGTCAATAATATATGTGATGATTTATAGATATTGTTTACATTCTACAAGTTTGATATATTTAGGAAAGTGGACAACTAGTTGATGTTACTAAAAGTTGATTATAGACATCGAGCTATTTAATGTTAAAATATGAAGTTATTTAAGTATTTATTTGTTCAATTGGCACATCTGAACCTTGGATAACTAATTCCTCCCCCCTTATTCTAAACATTCTAAAAATCCCCACCTAGGTTTTCCCTCTGATCAAGGGTTTCCCTATTCAACATATCTGGTGTTATTATGTATATGTATCGTCTTATGGTTTTTGGTTATATTCTTCACATGATTAAGGATTAATAAGGTTGATAAATATTTTAATGATTGGATAACTGATTCACCCTCCCCCACCCCAACCCCCCCCCCCCCACACTTAGTTATCTAAGTGGACATTACTTTCCAACAATTTGAATCAGAGCATTAGGACCTTGAAGGAAAAAATAAACAACTTAAGGAGATCAGAGGTGGGTCATTCAGAAAAGAAAGTCCTGAATTTATAGGAGTTAACTATGACAAGTGGAAAATGAATATGAAAATTAATTTTCTATGTATGGGTCTAAGGTATTGGTTGATGAAAAAGAATGAAAAGAAGATTGTGGAAGAAAGAAAACTTGAGGATTGTAGTGAAGCCAAATTATATATGTTTATGTGCAACATTCTTTCCAAAGAAGCATTCTTTTCAGCTCTTCTTGACAATGAATATAGTCAGGTAAAATCCTTTGAGACATCTCATGGAATTTGGAAAGCCTTAGAATATACATTTTAAGGTGATGTGCATACTAAAAGAATTAGATTACAAAATTGGATATGTTTGTTTCAAGATGTTAAAATGATGGAAAATGAATCTATAAGAACCTATATTAGTAGAATATCAAATATTATTGCAAGAATTAAGTCTCACAATGGATCTAAAACTGAAAATGAAATTGTTTGGAAGATTTTTAAAAATTTGACTTCACCATTCAAGAATATGACATAGATGATTGAGTTAGTGCTACCCTACATTAAGAAGTTTATCACATAAACTCTACTTGAAAGATTAGAAGTAGCAGAAGTGAGCATGAAGCAATCTAGAGATTTTCCTAGAGTGTAAATATCTTTTAGTTCATTAAGCATCAACCCTTCTTTATCAAGAAATGCAAGTACTAATGGAGACTATGCTAGGAGCAGTAGATCTAGATCTGAAGAGGATAGAAGAATTGAAGAAGGAATTTTCCTACTTGTAAGGAGAGAACTAGATGATAAGAGAACCTTTAGATGTTTGACTTGCAATGAATTTTATCATTATGCTTTCAAGTGTCCTAAAAGAGAGAAAAAGTATAAGAATAATTTCAAGTCTAGAAGGCCTAGAGTTTGTTTGTATGAAAATAAAGATGATGAGTCTAAAGAAAGAGCTCAAAGTGAAAGTGATGATGAATTAGGATTTGCAGGTATAAAAGAAAAAAAAAATCCTAGAAAAGAAGTCATAAAAGAAAAAGCCCTAGTTTCAAAAGTTGAAAATAAATCTGATTAGATGATAGATAGTGGTTTTTTGCATCATGTGACTAGAGACATGAATATATTTTTTAAGTTCAGAAGTCATGATGAAGGGATTGTCAGATTTGGTAATAATGGATTTTTTCATATCAAGGGAATATTATCTATTACTCTTGATGGAAAGACTAACATTGATGATGTCTATTTTGTTGATGGATTAAGACATAACCTATTGAGTGTTGGATAGTTGGTTGATAAAGGTTATCAATTACGATTCATAGAGAAGACATGCATTATCAATGATAAAGTTGGTAAGTTGATTGGTACTGGTAATAGATCCAGAGGTTATGTTTTTTAATTAAACCCTACATAGATGACATAATTGGTTGCAAAGGTGGAAAATTATTGGTTATGGCATAGAATAATTTTCATATAAACTTCGATAATATTGTGAATGCTAGTAGTACATTTGTTCTTAGAGATTTACCTATAATTGTGAATCATATTGATGTTGTGTGCAAAGAATGTGTTATGGCTAAGTAAAAGAAATTTTATTTTCCTAGCAAGAAGTTCATCACAACCACACAAAAATTGGAGATTTTTTATACAAATTTAAGTGGTCCCACCAGAACAAGAGGATTCTATGGTGAAAGGTACATGATGATTTCACTAGGATGATGTGGGTAGAATTTCTTAAAGAAAAGTATGAGGCATTTGAAAAGTTTAAGTTGTTTCAAAATAGAGTTGAGAATGAATCTGGGGTAAAGATAAAAATTTTAAGATCGGATAGAGGTGGATAGTTTACCTCAAATGAGTTTAACACTTTTTATGAAGAAAATGGCATCAAGAGACAACTATCAAAATATAAGACTCCTGAGAAAAATGGGATTGTTGAAAGAAGAAACATGTATGTAATAGAAGTAGCAAGAGCCATGATGTTTGAGAGTGATGTATTGAAGACATTTTGGAGAGAAGTAGTAAACACAACAGCATATACAATGAATAGAATGCAGATTGAAAAGGAAAAAAGACTCCCTATGAATTATAGTTTGGAGATGCACCCTCAGTAAAGTATTTCATAATTTTTGGAAGTAAGTGTTACATAAAGAGAGATGATGATATTGGTAAGTTTGATTCAAGAAATGGTGAAGGTATGATCCTTGGTTATTCATTGAAAATAAAAGCTTATAGATGTTTTAATCAAAGAACTAACACTTTTGTTGAGTGTGCAAATGTAAAAGTGGATAAATAGTTTGAAGTTAAAGAAAGAATGTTGGATTATAATTTTGATGAAGAAGAAGATAAACCTAAACCTATTATAGAAAATGTTGAAGCTTTCTATGATACTAACAATGATTTCTAGAATGATGTTCAAGTTGTTGAACAGAGAGAAGAACCAATATCTGAACTTAGAGAAAAAGTAAGAGTTGAAACAGTAATGCCTACACTTGATAGAAACTGACAAAGAATCACCATGCTAATTAGACTATTGGAAGCAAAGTAAAATGATTTATGACAAGAAATATAGTACATGAAGAACTGTGTTTGATTTCTCAAGTTAAACCAAAAAGTGTACATGAAGCATGCAAGGATGATCATTGGATTTAAGTAATGAAAGAAGATATAGATCAGATTGTGAAGAATAAGATGTGGGAATTGGTTCCTAGACCTAAAGACAAGAATGTTATAGGAACTAAATGGGTTTTGAAAAACAAGATGAATGAACAAGGTGAGGTTGTGACAAAAAAAGAAAAATTGGTATGCAAAGGATATTTATAGCAAGAAGGTATAGATTATGAAGAGACATTTGACCATGTTGCCAGAATTGAACTAGTAAGGATGTTCTTGGCTTATGCAGCAAGTAAGAAGTTCAAAGTGTATCAGATGGATGTAAAGTCAGCATTTCTTAATGGATAACTTGAAGAAGTCTACATAGAGAAGCCTAAAGGATTTAATTTGATAGAAGAAAAGGACATGGTATGTAGATTGAAGAAAGCATTGTATGATCTAAAGAAAGAACCTACAGCCTGGTATGCAAGATTGGACAATTATTTGGCAAAGTTGGGATTTGCTAAAGGTATAATGAATAGCAATTTATATTTGAAAGAAATTGAGGATGAATTGTTGATTATTGTGATATTTTTGGATGACATAATCTTTGGAGGTAATGATGAAACAAGTGAAAAATTTGATGATGAGATGAAGAATGAATTTGACATGAGTATGATCGATGAGATGAAGAATGAATTTTAGATGAGTATGATTGATGCTATGAAATATTTCTTAGGTCTATAGATTATGAAAAATGGTGATGAATTCTAAGTTGTGACTCTTGGTCATCGCATTTTTATTTCTAATGTGATCACTTGAAAGGAACTTGAATAAGTTGTAATTTTTGCTCTTAAAGAGCACTCGATATGTAAACGATCTTAATATTAAAAATGGTGATGGTATTTTCCTAGCACAAACTAAGTATTTAAAAGACTTGCTAAAAAGACTTGGCTTGGAAAGTTGTAAGCATGTTAGTACACCTATGATAACTGGTTACAAGTTATCTAGCGCATATGAGACACTTATAGTCAAGAATAATTAAAAATCCATGATTAGGAGTTTGTAATATTTGAGTCACACCAAACTAGATATAGAAAATACAATTAGTATAGTAGCAAGATTTCAAGAAGACCCTAGAAAAGCACATTATGAAATAGTAAAGAGAATATTTAGATATTTGAAGTGTACACCTAATTTTAGATTGTGGTATGATAAATCAAGTTATTTTACTTTGTGTTCATATACTGATGTGGATTAGCTAGGTAGCATGGATGACAAAAGAGCATTAGTAGTGGAGCATTTTTTCTTCGAGGAAGATTTGTTTCTTAGCTAAGAAAGAAATAAGATTTTATTCACATAGTACAGTAGAAGAAAAGTATGTAGTATTAGCAAACAATTGTAATTAGATTATGTGGATGGATCAGATGCTGAAGGAAATTGGGATATAGTTTTAGAACCTTTTATCATATATTTTGATAACAAAAGTATAGTATGTCTAAGAATCTTGTGTTACATTCTAAGACTAAGCATATATCCATTAAGTATCATGTTTTGAGAGAGAAAGTTGCATAGAAAGAAATTAGATTGGAATATGTTAATACGAAAGAGAAAAATATAGATATCTTTACAAAGCCTTTGCCTAAGGGTACATTTGAGTACTTGCGATGTATGCTTGGGGTTATGCCCCATCCTACTTTTGAGTAGATGATGCATAGAGTGCATGAGTCCAATGGTATGGAGTGTTATTGTTTGTCTAGATTAAGTGTTTATTATACATATATGAGGGAGTATCTGTGATGAGAAGAGTCATCAAGGACTCTTGGTAGCTGGTATAGAACAATTTCTTTGGACACTTGAGTTGGTTTAAAACTTGAAGTAGATGATTGACATAATGAAACCTTTTTCATTGATGTCAATGGGGGAGTAGTGTACATTAAAAGTATCCTCTAATGGGGGATAAGTGTACAAGAAAGATATATTCTTATAGTATGAGTGAGATATGTAAACATTGGGGAGGTTTACTATTGAGAGTGATTAAAGGGGGAGAAGTGTGAATAATTTATTTCCACCCATGTAAAATAGATAAGAATGGAGAGTTGTTCCTATGAGTTAGAGTGTGAAAAACTGGTGTCAATCTAAGAATGAGGAATCACAAATAGGAAAGTCTTCCTATGAGTTTCAAATTTCATTAATAAAGATGATTTGAAAAGAAGATAATAATAACAACAACAACAAAGTTAGATTTGGTATTCTTAGCACTTAGATGTTCTTCATCTATGCTGTCATCAATGCTAAAGGGGGATATTGTTAGAATGAATGCTAAAGGTAATCCTTTTAGGGGAGTATCCTAAGCATTGTAGAGATGCTTAGCATAATTGACATGTTGCATTCATGACTATGTTTTTGATTAAGGAAAATAGGTTTTACAGGGACCTAAAACCTGAAAGTTTTACAACATAAAAGATAAGACAATAAAGTCCAGTAAAACACGAAATAGCAACCAATAGCCAAAAAGAAACAAAAGGCTAGAGGCTAGGAGGCAAAAGCCAGCCGCCAGACTGACAAGGAAAACCAAACCTAATGGTTCTCCTTATCTAGATCCTGCAAAGTTTTTGCAACTTCATTATCCTTCTGGTTGTCTACTCGTTCCTAGTTGATGTTCTAGGCTTCCTCCTAGTCCAAATGATCCACCTAGTCCCTTCCTGCATTCAGATCATCCTCTTCCTTACCAATTTTCTAACTAGTCAGCTTCCTCGTGTTACCCCCAAGTTGACAATGTTCTCGTTCAAAGTGTGCAGTGTCCACAATTTGATTAGTTATAATTTGGATGATGTTGTCTAACCTCTGGACTTCCTATTCAACTTGGGAAAATCTATCCTCCTGATCATTTATGGAGTCTTGGCTACTGCAGTGCTTCTGGCTATCATCCTGGTCATTCATCCTTTTAGTGTTCTCCTGGACTCTGCGGGGGCTCTAGCTGCTATCCTAGATAATCTTTTCCTTTGTCATTGATGTCAACATAGTATTCTCTTGTGAAGACTATTAGAGTAGAAAATAGAGAACAAGATCGTACAAACTTTGTATTGGTGATGAGGTCAAGTGTAGTTAAGGATATGTTCTACATTATGTCTTGATGAAGTGGAAAAGTGTGCATATAGAGAGTTGATGATGCAGGAGCATCCAGAGGTATAAGGGCAATCTTGTGTCACCCAAAAAAATGTACTTAGACTTAGTTTCTGTTTCATGTGTTTTCATTTTTGGATACTCATTTAGGTCAAATAAAGGTTCCAACTCTCACAGTTCAACTATCAATGTGCTAAAAAATCTTGAAAAATAGGAGCATGCAATTTGGCCATCATTTTGGTGACCTAGAAGGTGTGAATTGGCTAGATGAATGTAATTATGATTTAGAGCATTCCAAAAAAAGAATCAGGTCAAAAGGCCCCACGATTTGAAAGTTATTACAGTTTTTCAAGTTTTGGAGACCTCCTAAGAATGCTTCAAAGTCAGGTTAGGGGAATTAAATGACCTTGAAAAGGGCTGAAAAATGGGCAACTAGTGAAGCTGGTCCATAGGGCTATAGAGCACTTTGAGAGCTTTTCAAAAATTTAAACGGTTCGTCAATCGGAGCTATGGTTCAAAAGTTATGCCTCCCGAAAGTTCAGTTACCATTTTTGGATTCTTCTAGATTTGCGCCGACTTCTAATGCAGCTTCTGGAACCTTCTATTTGGTCAGTGGATGCCTACTAGCACTTTCTAGAATGTACTCCTAGTCCTTAACCCTCTAGGGTCTATTTAAGGAGATTTCTGGCATTGTAAAAGGTAGTTCAGAGTGGAGTTTGAGAGGAGGTACTGAAAGGAGAAATTATCTCCAGATTTATGCTATTGTAAGCCCTTAGGGCATGTCTTGAAGTTTATTTTCTCTGTACTATTTGTACTAGCTTATTTTCTCAGTTAATACAATTTCCCTTTTTTGTTGTATCCATTTTGTTCTTGGGTTGTGTCCCCATCAGTTGAAGACATCCAAAAGTTATTAAAGAATTACAGAGGATAGTTTGCAAATAGAGTACCATCAACCCAACTTCTCCCACCAATCCTTCTCACTCTAGGGAAGAAATAGAATGACAATCCAGCTCTTTTTCTTGTGTTTGTATTATATCTCTTAACATGGATATAATTGTGCTGATAAAATCTAGACAGTGACAGTAGATAGCCTGATGATGACATTATTCAATATGTAGGGTCATTAGTCACACATATGAGAAGTTGTAAAGACTGTGAGCCAACAATGTCTTGTATTTGTGAAAAGATGTAATGAATTGTAATATCTTAATGAGGTCCTATTATAATTAACAAAGAAAGCTTCAAGGCTAACTCAAGGAATTATTTTGAGGATGTGGTATAAAGGAAGGTTATTTTACTTATGGATGAAGTGTGTAGTGTGAATTTTAAAAGTGATATGTGAAATCAATAAATGTGTGTGAGCAATCCAAGGGATTATTTGATGCGAGTTGGAAGATATCATATTGAGATCTAAAAGAGGATTGTTCTAGTCAAGAGGATAGAGGTGTTGGAGATTATTCATTTCTATTATTTTGCAAGGAGTAATGTAGAGATCAGTTGGACAGTGAGTTTGGTGGTCTTGCCCCAAAAGTTGTTTGGAAAGTAGTGTTGAAAGGAGATTGTTGAAATAAAGAAGTTTGATTAAACCTATCACAAAACAATCATTATTTTGTCACTGATGTCAAACCTTCTACTTGTTGGTGAGATAATTTTTGACTTTGGTTTGAATTATATCATTTGATTGATTGATGAAGAGGATTTGGAAAGAAAGAATAATAAGAGAACCTAGAGAATTGTTGAGTTATGTGGTGTATAGAAGGAGCTCTAAGACCAAGAAAGACATTGATGATATAGTGTATTGTTTATCTACTTAAGGCTATAATGAAAGGATACTTGAGAAAAGACTAGAAGAAGGCTAAGTAAAAAAATGTGTCTACCAGACCTGACTTAGAAAATAGTGGAAGTCAAAAAAGTCAGTGTAGGACGAGAAAAAGTTTGTGGAAGTTGAGAAACAAGTTTAGTATGTGTTGAGTAAAGAGAAATCTAGCAAGTGTCAATTGAAGAAATCTTAGTATGTGTTGAGCATCAGAAGATGACAGTAGAAACCAAGAGAAACTTAGTGTATGTCAAGCAACCTAGTGTTTATATATATATATATATAATGGATGGAGCCATTGAGATTTAATATTATTAATAACTAGTTTGAAAAATCCATAGGGAAAGAACTAGAAAGAAAACCATGCTTCATCATTCCTTCAAAAGGAGAAAATGAAAAAAAAGAGCTACAAGCATAGCCAACAATTTAAATGGTACAAATAGGCTTCCTTGGAAATTACAAACCATAACTAAAAAATCCAAATACTCAATCACTTTATAGGTCTAGAGACAACCAAAATCTGAAATTTCTTAACTAATTCCCAACTCCTAAATTGTAGAAGAAAAATATTTTTTCAATAGCATACCCAACTGCTCTTGTGAATCAATATAATCTTTGGGGCATAATGAGTCTATGTGCAACCTGTCACATCCCCAATTTTCTAATAAGTCTACAACTTGATTACCTTCATGCATTATGTGGTATATGTGAACATCTTGAAAAGAGTCTATCAATTTCCATACTTGATTTAAAATATAAGCTAGTTTCTAATTATGCATATCTCTTTTGATGCATGCATTAACTATTAACATGGAGTCACCTTCAATGTGCACCCTATTAAAACCCCCTCATTTAGCTAATTGTAATCCATATAATAGTGCTTATGCTTCCACATTATTATAAGTTCCTTGAGGAATTGGGGAAGATTTAATTGCACATAAATTGCCTTGCTGATCATGAATGCAAATACCAATACCCAAGGGACTAGATTACCTCTTGAGACACCATCAAAATTTATTTTAACAAACTCTTGAGCTGGATGAAACCATTTTACCTTTTCTCTATCTATAGCAGCAGAAACATTCTATTGTGGTATTGATCTGAAAGGTATAATGATCCTCTTCCATTGTTTCACAATTTGTCTATCCCAAGAAGAGAAGAAAAAAATGCATTTGACTAATAACAAATTTGTATTAACCACTTCTAAAACTGACTTCTCAATTCCTATTACCACTTCATTGATGTTGCTTCTCTCTTTACAAAAGATGTGCTTATTTCTCTCCCACTAGATCACCCATACAACAATGGTCAGAACACATTTCCAAATTTAGCTAAAGAAAGATGCCACGTGAAGAACCAACCTTTATTGGAAGAGGTCCCACAATAACTATGGTAAGGGCATGCTATAGTTCAGCTTGTTGAGAACAAAAGACCAACATTCATTTGCAAAAGAGAAATTCAATAACAAGTGATCAATGTTTTCAACCACTTCATTACATAGCACATAGCTGAAAGGTAAAGCTATAGATAATTTATGGAGTCTATCACTTGTGAGGATTCTCTTCTTCAAGGCTAACCATACAAAGCACCTGGCCTTATGAAGGACATACTTATTCCAATAGAGGGAGAAAGCTCATTGTAGAGGTTTCACATTATGAATTTGCTACAATACTTTATAGCCCTCTTTGATTGAGTACATTCCATCTTTAGCAGGAACCTAAATTAATGAGTCTTCCCTTTCAAAAAAATATATTCCCCTATCCTTAAAAATTGTCTGAAGAATTCCTATTTGATTTTCATATAGTGGTAACTCAATAGAATCTTTCCATGTGGCTTTCCTTAAAAGTTTGTCAACTGAATCTACAAAATCAATAAGTTTGTTTCCCCACCAAATAAAGCATATATTAATTAATTCAACATCCTCCTGAGAGCTAGCAAGAGAAGGAAGGCCATGCCATGAGTCATTCCAAAAGTCTATATTCTCTCCTTTATGTACTTTCCATTAAATGTTTTGTTGTACTATATCTCTAGAATGCATGATGAAGTTCCAAATAGTCGAGGCTTTGGGAGGATCTAAAATAGTAAGTACTCTTTTTGGATCCTAATTGTCAAGATATTTTTGCTGCATAATCCTACACCATTTTTTATTTAGATTTGTATACATTTTCCAAATCAGTTTCCCTCCAAAAGCCTTACTCCTAAGATGCAAGTCATGGATATCTAACCCTCCAATACCTTTAGTTTGTGCCATATCTTGTAATGAGACTAACAAAAAAAATTTCTCACCTGTCAAATTTTCCTTTCCATAGGAAGCTCTTAATCATAATCTGAATTTGTTTGACAATTGTAGCTAGAGCCTTGAGAATTGCAATCTAATAATTTGGAATCGAAGATAAAACCACTTTAACTAATAGATTCGTGCCTGCAAGTGACAACCATCAAGCTTTCCAAGCTAAAAATCTGGTCTTTATTCTTTCAATAATAGAAGACCAATAACACACTTTGTTAGATCTCATAAAGAGAGGGAAGCCTAGATATGATGAAGGTAGTTGCTCAACAATAATGTTTAGAATATTGATAATCTTGCTAGCAACCCTATCTTCAACATTAATTAAGAAAATTTTAGATTTCTACAGATTAACTTTCTGCTCTAAAATAGATGTATATGAATCCACGGTGTCTTTAATTTTCCATGCTACCTAAACAGATGCTTCCCCAAAAAGTAATGTGTCACCTGCAAAGAGAGAGTGTGTGGTCAAGATGGATGTACCTTTGATTTGAACACCCTTCTAGAGACCATTATTATGTTTGGACTGAATATTTCTACTTAAAGCCTTAGCAATTATAATAAATAGAAATGGAGAAAGAGGGTCACCTTGCCTTACTCCCCACGAGGATTGAAAAAAGCTGACTGATACCCCATTAAGAATGACTGAGAACTAGGCTCCAAATATGCAAGCTCTTATCCATTTACACCATGCTTTTGAGAATCTAAATTTATGCAAGACTTTGAAAAGGAACTACCAGCAAACTTGATCGTAGCCTCTCATCATATCTAACTTGATAACAAAACTAGATAAGCAATTCTCATTAACGAAATGTAGGGTCTCATGGGCAACTAATGCACCTTCCATTGTTTCTCTACCTGGAAAAAATCCACCTTGATCTAAAGATACAGTGTGTGGGATGAATTTTTATAATCTCATATAGATGGTTTTAGTAAAAATTTTGCAAATTGTATTGCAAAGGGAAATAGGGCAAAAATCAGCAAATGTGACTAGAGATTGGGCTTTCAGGATGATAGCAATATTTTTTGTATTAAACTATCTTAACAAAGCCTTTCTTTTCCTTGACTCTTCAAAATTTGCAAGTAGATCTTCACATATAACATCCCAACATTTTTTATAAAATAATGTTGTAAAACCATATGGACCTAGACCTTTATCTGTAGGCAAGGAAAAGACAACTTCATGGAATTCAAAAATAGGAAAAGGGGCCATTAATATTTTGTTATCCTAATCTAAAATAAGACATGGGATAGATTCAAAAAATTCTTCCACCCTATCCTAATTCAATTCCATAGACAAAGGAGTAGTCAATAGTTCTTTAAAGAATCTGACCTCTTTCTCTTGCATGCCCTTTTTGTCTAGAATGGCCATACCATCTTTGCAATCTGCAATTGAGAAAATAGTATGTGTAGATTGTCTTTACTTTGTAGAAGCATGAAAGTAAGTGGTATTTTTATCTCCTTCTCTAAGCCATAATTCCCTAGACTCTTGCCTCCAAAACTCTTCCTCTCTACTACACAACTCAGCCAATTCCTCTTGGTACTATTTTTGTTCCTAGTACAAATCTATGGATAGCTCATGATGAATAATTTGTTTGTTTACATCTGATAATTATTTCTTAACTCTCTCCTTCTCATGAAACACATTTTTAAAGACTTTTGAATTCCATTCTCTAATTTGGGCCTTGATGTGTTTAATATTAGTAGCAAATTGAAACATTTTCATACCTTTCACTTTAGGAAAACTCTCCCAACATTGCATAAGGAGTGAGTAGATTTGTGGATGCCTGAACCACACTCACTCAAATTTAAAGGAAGGCCTATGGGTAAAATCATACACAACTGAAGATTTTCTAATATTTAGTATAATGGGAAAATATCTAATTTTGAAATAGTAAGAATATCTAATTTTGAAATAGTAAGAATATCTAATTCAAATGAAAAACTCTCTAAATTCCACATTTGAGAGACAAGAAACCAATCTAGTCTTTCTATGATTTGTGTGAACCTCACTTTCTTGTTAGTCCAAGTGAAAGAGCCATGTTTTGGTAAAACATCATGTAGGCTATTATCCAATACAAAGGAAGCAAAGTCTTGCATTATCTTAAGGGGTGGAGCTATACCCCCACATTTCTTTGATGAGTTGAGAATGGCATTGAAATCCCCTGCCAAAACGAAATACTAATCAACCTACTATTGAATAATTCTAGTAAGAGCATCCCACAAACTTTTCTTATCTTGTGTCAAGGTAGGGTCATATACACTGATAAGAATGAAAGTTGTATCAAACCATAAGCACTTAATCACTTGAAAATTAGAATCTTTCTACAAACACTAAGCCTAAATAACCTTAGGATTCCATAATACTACTAAACCAACAGATGTGCCCACAATTGGACTATGTTTAGCTTTTCAATATGGCTATTTATCCATAGTTTTGGAAAAGAAACTTGAGACAAATTTGTCTCCTTTAATAACACCATGTCTACTTGTGAAGAGTCAAGCAATTTCTTGACTCTCTGACTCTTGTTAGAGGCATTAGTGCCTCTAACATACCATGATAGAATCTGTAGACACCTAAAAACCTTTAGAAAATAAAGTATTTTTATTTTCTGAAAAAGTCCTGATGACATCATCATTTATTAATTAATTAATTATTTAATTAATTAATTAATCTTTATGCCATTAAATCCCTTTATCTTAATTAAAAATATTTAATTAAGGAATCCCTCCCAAAAATGTTTAAATCTTATTTAAACATTATTTCCTTATTTATTAATTATTTAATTAATAAATTGACCAAAAATCCTAAAATAAATAAAAAATTTATTTTTTTGCCCAAAAATTGGCCAATTTCCTTATGACCAATAACCTCTTCCAAAATCTTCTAATCCTTCTTTAATTTTGATTAAAGGCTAATCTCATCATTTCCTACCCCTAACCCCAACTCAAAATATTTAATTAAAATTAAATATTAATCCTCATGTTTATTAAAAAAGTTTTAATAAATATCTCCTCAACCCAAACCCTTGAAATAAATAAAACTTTATTTATTTCCTAAAAATCTAATTTATCCTCACCCTAAGAAGTTCTAGACTCTTCTAGAAAGTCTTCATCCTCATCCTAGGAAATTCTAGACTATTCTAGAAAGTCTTTATCCTCATCCAAAATCTAGACTCTTCTAGAAGATGTCTTTAAACCTAATCCTAATCCCCTCCTAACCTTGTCACATTCCCTAAACATGGGTTAAAACTTACTAACCCAAGCCAAAGTTAACAAATATCTCTTCCTTCACCCACCCTCATTAAATGCCATCCACTTGCCTATCCTTAAGCTAATCCTAAACCATCCTAATCCATCCTCTAATCATTTGCACAAGCCTAAACAAGCTTAAAACATTTCTAATCAAGTCCAAGTCGAATTTTCTCTCATCACCCTCAAAATATCTCAACCATAAAATTTTATGAAGTCCACTAGGCCATAAATGACTCTTACAAGCCCTTTTATTGCTCTTACAAGTCATTATGAGGGTCTTTATGAAGATTTTATCCCTTGAGCCTCCTTTGTTGACTCATCCTTCCCCTTTCCTCCATCCTCTCACCAATTGACATGTGTCACTCCTTGATTGGCTATAAGGAAGCACAATCCATGTGCTCTCCTCTCATGCAATCTGAGCCCTCCATAAGCTTTTTCCCATCCTTGCATCTTAGCCCTCAAACCCTCAAGCCTCTTGCCTATAAATTGGATCCTTCCCCTTTGCAAAATAACACAATCCATGAAGTAAAGTTATAATGCTATTTTGAGAGCCAAATCCATACTAAAGCCATCTATCCACACCAAAAATCCACAATCATCCATTGAAGCTTTTGGAAGCATATTGAGCATACATCCTATCCATTTAGACAAAGCTACTCAACAAGAGAGCTTCTCATTGAGAGAGCCCATTAATGGCTCATATTCTCAATTGAGAGCTCATCTTAGTCTATCTTGAAGTTTATGAATTTTGTTTAGTTTGTAGAAGCTTTATTTAAATTTGGTTTCTATTAGCATACTAACATTGCTTATATACATTTTGGCACGCCCGGTGGGACCCCGCATGGGTCATCTTCATTAGCTTTTTTAGTCAAGTTTTGTATGTCATTTGCTGATTTTGGCTAATTTTTCTTGTTTTTGTGATTGGTAGGATTGTATAAATTGGTTTTGTAGGTCTACATGAGCATGAAGAAGACAAAGGAACTCATAGTCAATCTCATAGTGTTTGCAGATTTTTCAAGCTTATAGGTGGAGAAAGCACTTGGGATTATTCTTCCTCTTCTTGTCTATATTCTTCTTATTCCATCTACTTCTTCTTCTTCTTCTTGTGGGAGATCTTGGCCATTTTTTTTTGTTAAGGAAGCAAAATCATACACACTTCTTTTTAGTGCTTAAAATGAACCCCCAAATCATACTTAAATCCATTGAAAAACTAACAATTTGCAAAAAAGAAAAAATATTTTAACAAGTGAAACTAAACCAATCTAATCATTTGCATCCTTGCAACATCAAGGTTTTAGATGCATTCATGCAAAATTAGGAACACTTCATTTTTGGAAATTTAAAAAGAACTTCAAGTTTCTATTTCAAAAGGTTCAAAATCAACACTAAGTGCACACTAAAGTTCTTTTAAAAAAATTTCATGAAAACTAAGAGTCCTAAATGGTTGCCAAAAATTGTCCTAAAAGCTTTGTTATTTGTTCCAAACAAATGTCTTATTGCAAAATCTTGAATGTTTCTTAGGATTTTCATGCATCAAAACAATCTAGGAATATCATTTTTGGACTTAAAACATGCAAACTAGAACACAAAATTTTGAATGAAAACCAAAGTCCAAAGAGTCATTTTCACTTTTGAGTCCAAAACAAAATCTTGAATGATCTAAGGTTAAAACAAAGCACTTCAAAGTTCTTAAAACAACACACAAAATCTCAATCTTGAATGCTCAAAAGAAAACACTTGAATGTTTAACCACTTGTCTTTGAATGCATGTTGCTAAAATCACTCTTGAATGCCATGGATTAAAATCAAATTTTCCTTGAATGCATGATTAAAACAACAAATCCAATCTTGAATTCTAAGGATCAATTAACCATTGCAATATCAAACACTTCATTTGGAGCTTCTAAAAATTGAACAAAACAAATCTCTTTTTGCAATCTAGGTAAAGTTTGATTTTTGGACATTTAAGAAACCTTGTTAAGTTAAAATACAAATTTGCAAAAATCAATTTGAGTAGTTCCTTGGACTCACCTCTTTTCTAATCACCCATCAAATATTAACCATTGGTTGCAATCTCAGTGCCATTTATGGGGATGGGTCTACTTGAAAAAGGTGTTAAATGTTCCACAATCTAACTCACTCACTTGGTCTTTGAATGTTTGCTTTAACTTTATCAAAATTCTTAAATGATCAAAACTCTAGATTAAATCGACCACACTTCAAATTTGGGCACTAAAATTGAACAACAACTGACGTGGAGAGCCTCCGGGCGCGCGCTTGAAATCGAATCTCACACACTTTTGTTTTGGGCTTAAAACAAACTCACACTCCATCTTGAATGCCTTAAAGAAAATTAATCGATACTTGACGTGGAGGGCCTCTGGGCGCGCGAGTTTTCTTTTGTTGACCCTAACTCTTCTTATTATTTTCATTCTTCGATCGATTTACTTTTGTTGGCGCTTCAAGTTGGAATAAACATTGTATCTTAAACATGAGTGCTTGCAAAGTCTAGATCAGAAAACTTAAGCGTCAGTTGGTAAAAGAACAAGTGTGTTTTTTAGCCCAAGGTCATCCAAGTCTTCTCTCCCCTTGTCATCTTTCGAGGCCATCTTGGGTGCATAAGATTAGGATCCAAAACCTTGTTTCTTTTTAGGAGGCCTGCTTGGGGATTTCATCACCCCTTGGACGACCTCAACTCCAGCGTTCTGGCGGAGTATAAGAATCGGAAGGTGAATCGAAAGACACCTCTCTTGGGATCAAGATTTTGTCACTCGGGCTAAGCCTCAAGGAACTTTATACCCTTGAGAAGTGAAAGAGGAGAAGTGGGTTACCGCTCCTCTCGGCTGTGTGACATCTTTTTGGTCTCATCTACAGATTTGGGCCTCACGTACCTTGGGTATATCGAGGACTCCTTAGCTAAGCCAACTGTCAACCCTGTAGACAACCATCTAGGATGTTAATGTGTTTGAGGTGACTGATCAAAACATTTGTAGAACATACACACTCCTTGGTGCAAGTATCACTTTCTGAGAATCAAAAACTTCTATCTGGTTGTTTCTATCTATTGCTTGATCTTTTATTTGTTGAATAAATATTTGCCAAACTTGGTCAATCCTAGCTTAGGGCATACTTAGCGTAGTCACTGCCTATTTCAGAAGTTGAATGAGTTGAGGCAAAACAACCAAGATCTCTCAAAGCCAAGCAGATTCAGAAATTGATGTCAGAGCAACCCAAACCCAAACAGAAGTTCCACAAAGTTAAACTCAAACCATCTCTAGCATACCAAGAACTTTCAGCCAAGAGAAAAGAAATAACACCAAGCCCACGAATTGCCAAACTCCACAAAGTAGAGGCAAAAGCTACCGATGAAGCACTTCAAGAGGCCTGGTTAGAGCGCACCATCAAATTTAGCCAACATCCAGGAGTTAATCCTGCTTATGCCTTACCAACTAGGCATGATTTCTATGATTAGACACCCTTGTTTCTCCACATCTTCTTGGATAAGCTTCACTTTAGAGTCATTTTTGTAGAAAAGCCAGCCATCTTAGGTTATCCCCTTAAGCATTATTAGCTCATCCATATCATTTAGAATCAAACCATCTAGCCAGCAATCAAAACCTCACATCCAAGCCTTAAAAATTGTTGTCACTTTTGCCAAAAGTTTGCCACTCCTAAAAATCTTCCAAATCCATCAATCTCACCAAGGTTATCCCTTTGACAGAGCTTTGTCTAGGGTAATCCAGCTTTGTCACCTGTTATCCCTCATCACCTTGAGCTAAAGGTTGGGATCCACAAGTGGTCAATCTCGTGTTCTTCCTAAAGGATCATCAGTCTATCCTTAAGTTGACACAATCACCACCGAGCTTGCACATAGGAAAGCAGACCTTTCGTGCTTTGGCAACATATCTTTGAAGTTTGAATCTCCAACCCAATCCTCCTTAGGTTTTGTCATATAGCTTTGCCTTAACCTAGGAAATCATTTGCATAGAGAAGCCTTCCCGCTTTTGCATCCATCAGCATTATTGCATCTCATCCCTAGGAGCATTTTTCATGCCACCCGTCACTCGCTTAGCTAAGAAGAAAGAAACAATGGAGCCCTATCATTTGGATCGAACAACCTCACCCCCCTTGAGCACTCAGCCATCCTTCAGCCCAGAGAAAGCTATGCCATCATGTACTGACATTGAAGCTTTCATGAACCAACCAGGAAATGCAGTATTGGTAAATGCCATTATAGACAAGAACAAAGAGACAATCATGGCTAATTTTCGAAGGGAAAATGTAGGAACCTTTGACTTTGGAAGACCCCCTCCATTATCAGATCCATCTCACCCATTGTTTGGGTAGCTACCACCACCCATAGGCTCTTATGATCCAAATTATCCTAAATATATGCCAAAAGAAGAGCCTCCAGCCAATCCATATGATCCAACAGACCCAAACATACCATCATCCACCCAAGTTGAAATCTCCATGCCGCAAGCCAACCCAGCCACCACCACTCCATCCTTGGTTCATACCTCTCCGCTCCAAACCCCCTTTACCCAAAATAGCTCACCGTTCACCCCCTTCACTATTGCTGCTGCTGCTCCCCAACCCAGCCTTCCAAATCCACCCATCTCCCAAATCAGTGCTAGCATCTTTGGCCAACCTCAGCAATATACAACAGGGATGCCACCCATGGGGCCAAGTAATCAACCTTTCATCACCCCTAGCTTGTTCACTGCAGCCCAAAGCACAATCCCATCATTTCCATTAGGTCTTGGGAGCTCAATACCATTAGCCACAAATCTACAAGCTACTACCCTCACTCCACAAAGCTATCAAATCCCACAAGCTACTACCAATTTTCTACCAAGCTCCCAAGTGACCCCAGCCCCTGCCACCACTCTACCAAGCTTCCAAATCCAACCACAAAGCTATCAAACCCCATCAGTTCCATTCCCAATTTTTCAATTCCCACCACCTCCACCACCAACTAATCCATTACCTCCAATTACCAACTACTTTTCAATGCCACTTCTAGGAGGTAATCCACCACCCCAGCCAACCACCAATTATTTGCAGATACCATCCCAAATGGGGGCACAACCCACATATATTGGTCAAACCCCACAAGCCCCCCGATCCTTTCCCCAAGCCTCTCAACCATCTTATACCTTACCTCCACAAAGCAATCCATTTATCCCACAGCCAGCTTATGTTCCTCAATCCCAACCTCAAATCCCATATCAACAGCAAGCCTCGCAGCACATGCAACAATATGCGCCACCTCCCCCTCAGCAACCTGTCATCCATCATGCAACTGCCCAAACAATGTACAATCCCTATCAGCAAATCCCTCATAGCCATCCATATTCAGTGGCCCCATCCAGCACATACCTACCTCAAGGCACTCCTACATTGGGGGCACCCCAGCTATCACCTATCAATTCAGAATGGGAGCAAATGAAGATAGCTCTGAAAGCCATCCAAGAAGGGAATGATCCGAAGACATTCAAGTTTGAGAATGTGTGTCCTTACCCATTTGACAGAGCCATTACCATGACACCATTTCCCAAACACTTTGAGGTACCCAAATTTGACAAATTCAGAGGAAAAGGAGACCCTGTCACACATATCAAAGAATTTTACATGCACTGCCAGGACGTAGCATACAATGATGTCTTCCTCTTGCGCCTTTTTCCCAAAAGCTTAGCTGGACCAGCTCTTGAATGGTTTTATAGAATCCCCTATGGCACAATTAAAAACTTTGCTGAATTATCTGAGGCATTTGTAGCCCAATATGCCCATCTTGTTGAAACAGAGCTATCAATAGTTGATCTTGTCCACACCAAGCAAAAAGGTGGAGAAAGCCTTGCCGAATACCTGCAAAGATGGAAAACCCTTACCACCCGCATATCCTGCACCTTGCCAGAATGCCATGTTGTGAAAATGTTTATTGATAATGCCCATCCTAGCTTGGCTCACCACATGACCATGAACTGTTTGCAAACCTACAAAGATATCAAAGAGAAAGGAATGATCCTTGAGCAAGGACTCATTAAAGATGGTGTGGTCAAGCTTTACAAGGAAGCCAACCAAAATCAATCACATTCCAATGACAAGTCTAGGTATTGGAACAAAAACAAGCACGTTGCAACAGATGGCATCACTGACACCAGACATGTGAATATTGTTGGTCCTTCTCACAACCAGTCCAACCCACCATATCAACCAAAAAATCAACAAGCTATCAACTACCAACAACAGAATAACCAAAGCTATCAAAACCACAATCCAAGACCCAACTTCCAAGGGTCTAGCAATCAAGCTAATGCCATCAATGTAGCTGTAGGACAAAAGCCTAGATTCCAACCTACACCTAGAAACTATACACCCCTTGGTGAACCATTGGATGTCATTTTTGAGAAACTAGTCAAAGAAAACCTCATCAAATTTCCTCCTACCCAGCAAATTGACCCAAGCCAATCCAAAGCTGCATGGTACAAAGATAATGAGTACTGCAAATTTCATAGGGTAAAAGGTCACACTACCCTCAGATGCATGAAACTAAAAGACTATGTGCAGGACCTCATTGATCGGAAGGAAATCACTGTTGGTGCCCAAACCTCTCCCAATGCAGGCTTACAAATCTATCAAAATGCTTTTCCTCCACACCACAACCAAAATCTTGGAAAAGCACCTATCCAAACCAACAACAACAACACCAACAACCGTCAGCCAAACCAACAGCATGGGAAGAACAATGACCACACTTCATCCTATATAGACTATGGTAGCCTTATAGGTTGTATATCCAAGAAAGGGCCTTCCGTCAATGTTATCAACATCCAAGGACCAAACAATGAGTGTGCAGTCACCACTCGAAGAGCGCGATTTAACATCGCAGGCCCACCTGTTACACCAACACCATCAGATCCATCAAAAAGTCAGTACAATATCTTGGAACACCTTGGGAACATGCCAGCCCAAATCTCCATTTTAGACCTTCTTCGCACTAGTCCTGTGTACAAGAACATCCTTGACAGTGCTCTCATAGAATCCCATGTCCCTTCTGATATCAATGCTACTGATTTTCGTAATCTTGTTGGACACCTCTCATCCTCATGTGCCCTATCGTTCAAACCCACCGACATACCCGTGGTCGAGCCAGATCACACCCTTCCGCTTCGCATAGCCATCATGGTATCCAACTTTGCTGTGAAAAGAGTAATGATAGATAATGGATCAGCCTTGAATATTTGCACCCTAAAATTCATAAAACAAGCTGGGTATACTGAGGCAGATATCATCAGTGAGGTTATCACCATCAAAGCTTATGACAACTTGGAAAGAACCACAGAAGGAACTATTTTGCTGCCAATCAAGGTTGGGCCAGTCATCCAAGAGACACTCTGCAATGTTATTGATCTAAACCTACCATTCAACATCCTCCTTGGTCGCCCATGGATTCATGCCATGAAAGCCGTTCCATCCACTTACCATCAGTGCGTCAAATTTCCGCATCAAGGCACTGAGGTAACCATCCATGCCGATCCAGAACCCTTTGCTTACTGCAATGCGGTTGAAGCCTCATATACAAACCATTGCCCTGGAATTGATATCGGCACATCCATCGCCAGCTCATCCCACACTTATAATGACCCAGAAACCATCCTCGCCTCTACCCTGTCTACCGTGAAGATCAATAACAAAGGTTGTGGAGAGTATAGTCTGTCAGATGCATTTGTTGTCGGGGCACTCCCACTTGATCCACATGCCCATGGACGACTGACATATCACAAAGCTAAGGAAATTCCACCTCCTCGATACAAACAGTTTGGCCCAACAATCTTTGTATCCTCGAAAATCCCTCTTCATGAGGAGCTCACTCCAGATATCAACAAATGGTTACATAAGGATGCACCTCAAAGAAATCAAGCACGCCTTGATCACTTTAGCCAAAAGTATCCCCAAGAACATAAGCTCATCACTAACAAATGGAACTATCAAGGTGGTGGTCTAGGACCAGAAGAAAGAGGCATGCAGTGCCCCATCGACGCACACAAGTGGGAATCGAAGTCAGGTCTTGGCTTTGGCATACCCACAACTGGGGGCACCAATGAGAACGGTCACGCTTTTTCAAACATTCACCGCGACCTTGTTGAAATTGAAGACATTCCTGAGGAAGTTGAAAAGAGAGCCTACGATGATATCCTAGACCAAATCTCCCTCGGAGACTCTGTTCTCCAAGAACTATCCATCCACCTCATTGACCTACCACTCGCCCATCCACAACTCATAGATTGGGACCAACCAAGTGTCATACACATCGATGAGTTCACATCAGAGGAGGCACTTCTAAGATTCATGGGAGCTGAAACTCCTCACAAGAAAACAAAGCCAGATTCTGCCTATATCTACAAGCTAGATCCCAAGGGGTATTTTGGAGAAAATCCCCAACCTAGTTCCGATACACCCAAAACTGGAACTAAGGTGAATCTGAGACTAGCTAAGGCAACGAAGAGAACCCCTCAGCAAGAAAATCCAGAGCCACAAGAAGAACATGAGGATTTAGCATTGCCTCCTCAAGATAATCGACCAGAGGTGTCTTCTATTCTAATTGAGGATACTCGAGAAGTCAACATTGGTTCTTCAGAGATCCCCAGACTTGTTCACATTGCTGCATCCCTATCACAAGACCAAGCTGACCTCCTCTTTGAGGTCTTAAGAGAGAATATTGGCCGATTTGCATGGTCATATCAGGACATGCCAGGACTTGATCCAAAGCTTGTAGTTCATCATCTTGCAGTTGATCCAAAGATCAAGCCCGTCAGACAAAAGCTTAGAAAAATGCACCCCAAGGTGGCATTATTGGTCAAAGCTGAATTAGAAAGAATGTTAGCTGCTAAGGTTATCCGACCTATTGACTACTCAGAGTGGATCTCCAACATGGTCCCTGTCACTAAACCTTCCGGTGACATCAGAATCTGCACTGATTTTAGAGATCTTAACAAAGCTTGTCCAAAAGATGATTTTCCCTTGCCCAACATAGATATGATTGTAGATCTTACAGCTGGACATGAAATTTTGTCCCTCATGGATGGATTTTCTGGGTATAATCAAATCAAGATTGCAGAAGAGGATCAGCATAAGACAGCATTCACTACCCCTTGGGGAACCTTTTGCTACAACATGATGCCTTTTGGCCTAAAGAATGCTGGGGCTACCTATCAAAGAGCTATGACAGCCATTTTTCATGATCTCATCCATAGCATTTTGGAGGATTATGTGGATGATATCTTGGTCAAGTCTCATACCTTCATGGATCATCTTGCTGACTTGGAGAAAGTCTTTGATAGGTTAGCCAAATATCATCTCATGCTGAATCCCAAGAAATGTGTCTTTGGGGTCACATCTGGCAAGCTTCTAGGCTTCATAGTTTCTAAACGAGGTATAGAGATCGACCCCAAGAAGGTCAAGGCTATCTTAGACATGCCTCCTCCCCAGACACTGCGACAACTTCGCTCTCTTCAAGGAAAGCTCCAATCTGTTCGGCGCTTCATCTCCCAGCTTGCAGATAAGTGTACACCATTTTCACATTTACTAAAGAAGGATGAGAACTTCAATTGGGATCCTTTATGTCAGCGCAGCTTCAACCATCTCAAGCAGTATCTCATCAATCCCCCTATCTTGGTTCCACCAATTCCTGGTCGTCCCCTAATTTTGTACATATCAGCAACACCTACTGCTCTAGGGGCACTTCTAGCACAGCTTGATGACTACAAAAGAGAAAGAGCCATCTACTACATCATTAGAACCCTAGTTGGTTATGAACTCAATTACACTCCTATGGAAAAAGCTTGTTTGGCAGTTGTCTTCTCAACTCAAAAGCTTCGCCATTACATGCTAAGTCATACCATCCAACTAGTCTCCAAGATTGACCCTCTCAAGTATATGCTCTCTAGAACAACACTTACAGGCCGTTTGGCCAAATGGGTTATGCTCCTTAGTGAATTTGACATCCAGTATGTGGATAGAAAGGCAATCAAAGGGCAAGCTATAGCAGATCACCTAGCTGATGCACCTCTAATAGATGCTTATCCGTTGATCACAGAATTTCCAGATGAGCATATCTGTCTAATTAAAGAACAACCCCCATGGAAACTTTATTTTGATGGCTCATACACATCTCATGGATCAGGGGCAGGAATATTGTTGGTCACACCTCAAGGAGATTACATTCCAAAAGCCTTCAAGCTACAATTCCCTAGCACCAACAATATAGCTGAATATGAGGCCCTCATAGCAGGATTAAAGATAGCTGTAGAATGGAACATTGTTGAGCTACAAATCTTTGGCGATTCTCAGCTCATCATCAAGCAAGCCCTAAATGAATATCAAACCAAAGATGAAAAGCTATTACCCTACAAAGAGCTAGTTGATCAGCTAACCCAACATTTTACAAAGCTTCAGTTTACACAAGTGCCTCGAATACAGAACAAAGCAGCAGATGCTATGGCTACTATAGGCTCGCTCTTGGAAATTCCCCAAGCAGCTACACAGTATGAGTTTTTAGTGGAGCAGCTCCTCACACCCGCCTATGCGAATGAGGATTCAAACCGTGTTTGTATCTTGGTTGGTTCCCAATCCCCTTGGTACCATGAGATTCACGCTTACCTTAACGATGGTATCATATCCCCTCACCTCACACGTACCCAACGCCAGAACCTCATCCAAAAATCATCCCGCTATGTTATCATAGCCAATACCCTATATCGTCGGGGTTATCACGATACTCTCTCTCGATGTTTAGACCAAAATGAGGCCGCAATGGTGTTAAAGGAAGTACACTCTGGACTTTGCGGTGCCCACACGAGTGGTATTGTCCTAGCGCGACAAATCCTTAGAGCAGGCTACTATTGGCCTACCATTGAAGAAGACTCCTGTGACTTTGTCAGAAAGTGTCTCCCATGTCAGCAGCATGCAAATCTTGTGCACGCTCCAGCACAGGATCTACAGCCTATTGCACCACCTTGGCCTTTCGCTTGTTGGGGCCTTGATCTAGTTGGAACTATCACACCCCTCTCATCTGATGGACATAAATGGATAATAACAGCTACAGACTATTTCACTAAATGGGTGGAAGCAGTCCCCCTAGTCTCAGCTACAGGAGTTCAGGTCTCCAAGTTCATCTTGTACCACATTGTTTGCCGCTTCGGCATCCCATCCACCATCTTCACTGACCACGGAGGTAACTTTGAAAATCTCAACATGGAAGAATTATGCACTTCCCTCCGCATCCATCACCGCTTTTCTAGCCCATATTTCCCACAAGGTAACGGCCAGGCAGAGGCAACTAACAAAACCCTCCTCAAAATTCTAAAGAAAGTTGTCAATGATTCCGGCCGTGATTGGCACCTACAAATAAATCCAGCCCTATGGGCCTATCGAACTTCCTTCCGTACATCCACAGGCACAACTCCATACTCCCTAGTCTATGGTGCCGAAGCAGTACTACCTATAGAGGTTGAACTTCCCTCCTTGCGCATATCTTTGCAAGGGCAAATATCAGATGAAGAATATAGAGTAGCTCGGCTCACCCAGCTAGATCTCTTAGATGAGAAGCGACAACAAGCCTATGATCATCTCACAGTCTATCAAACTCGTCTCAAAAGGAATTTCAACAAGAAGGTGCTTCCACGACACTTTCAGCCAGGTGACATGGTCCTTAAAGAAAACATGAAAGTCCAAGCAGATCGAGAAAAGAAAGGAAAGTTTGAACCTACATGGCTTGGTCCTTATGTTGTCACTGCTTCCTTTGGCTCTGGAGCTTATCAGCTATCTACACCAGAAGGAGAACTCTTGAATGATCCTACTAACATCATTCATCTCAAGAAGTTCTATGCTTGAAGATCCTTGGTATACCAGGCTTTTGAAAAATACAAAAGAAAAAAAAAAATAGTAAAGAGAAACAAGCGTCCAATGGTGAAAACTTGGCAATTCAAGCACCTTGGATAGGTACCTTGGTGAAAACCTGGTAATTCAGGCGCCTTGTGTACTAAAGACTAATCCATTATCTATCACTATCCTATCCCTCATCCATTTACCCACCATCCCATAAGACACACTTTCTTGTTCCCTTGGTGTTCCAACCAAATATCCAAAAATCTGATGAAGCTTGTAAATACCTCCTATACACCTTGTAAATCTTGTACCAAAGCTTGTATTACACCTTGTAAATCTTGTACCAAAGCTTGTATTATACCTTGTAAATCTTGTACCATACCTTGTCTATCCGAATCTTGTCCAAGGTTTGTACCATATTCCAGCCTATAAATAATCTTGTATCCTAGCTTGTATACTATCACGTGCACACACAAAACCCCATTTTCACTTAATCTTTTCGCAAACCATCTACCTATCCACCTATCACCTATTATAGACATCCCATCCTTCACAAACATTTCCATCTCACAAAAACCAAAACATGAAAAAACTTGTACATTTGTAACATATCTTGGTCCATCATCTTGTACATCCTCTTTAGCTTAGTACCATTGTATCTATCCAACGTTCGTGTCAGTTCGTCCTTGGTCAACATCTTGCACACATCACACACTTTGGTTAGATATTTCAATGCATCCTTTAGCTAGATTTCCTATCACCAAAGTGTTATCTTTCTTAGTTCAGCTTGCCAGATGCATCACTCATCCAAATCCACCAGCTTAGGTGCTCTCCGATAGGTCCTTGCAGGATTTAGCTTTCCTCATGTCTGATCTTGGTCCGTTAGTACCTCGTCCTACCCATCTCGTTGGCAAACGGTTCTCTTTTGGATTTTCACTTTCTTTTGATTTGGGATCTTCCCTTTTGGGTTTTGAAGTATCTTTTCCAAACAATCTCCTTGTTCCCTCCTCAAGGTTGCCACGATCTTCCATATCATGGTATGCTGCGAATGGGGCAATTAGAGCGTAAGGTCTTGATCAGGTCTTTCGTTTGTTTTTCTTTTCTGCTTGTGGGTTCTCCAGTGTCGTTTCCACGCTGCTTCCTCTAGGATTCATGTGTGATGCTGGGGCAATCCTTGTGTGTTTGTTTTGAGTTAGTTTGTCAGTCCTTTGGATGGTTGGTGAAAAGGCCTTGATGTTCTTGGTAACCTTGGCAATTAACCAATAGTCCTATAGCAAATCTAGTGCTCAACTACATGGTGGTACTTCTCTTTGAAGTATCCCCCCGCTCAAAAAGCTTCAATGGTTTTCCTTCATCTCCATTATCCCCCATCCATATCCAGCATCCGTCTCTCCTACCCCAGCTGATGCATCAGTATCTCTTTGAATCACTCATCACTCTTAGCTTTATTGATCCACAATCCTAGTCTTAGGGATCCACCAATCCTAGTCTTAGGGATCCACCAATCCAAATCAACCCACCAAGCCTCATCTTTCGAGATCCACAATCCTAGTCCTAGGGATCTCCGAAACCCATCTTCCGCCAATCTAACTCTTTGAAATCCTATTCCATCAGCTTTATAGTCCCCTCATCCATCTCCCTATCTTGGATTCCTTTTTATAGCACTCTGCTCCTTCATCCTCCACCTTCCCTAAGGTCTTAAGCTTGCTTCCTCTTGTGCATCTGATTCTCCTTTATCATTCTCCCATAGTGAGAGTTTGAGCTAACTCAACCTCTTCTCTTAATCCAATTTGAGTCTCCTTGCTCATCCCAGATTCTTGTATTTTTCAAGAAGCCACCAAGCCTCGCTTTCTCTCCCCGCTGCCTTCTTGAGGGGGCATCTCATAGTCCATTCTCTCCTCTTCTGCTCTAGCCTTGGGCATCTTATTTTCTTATCTTTGATGTCATGCCACTTGCGGCATCACATCAAAGAGGGGCAAAATGTAGACACCTAAAAACCTTTAGAAAATAAAGTATTTTTATTTTCTGAAAAAGTCCTGATGACATCATCATTTATTAATTAATTAATTATTTAATTAATTAATTAATCTTTATGCCATTAAATCCCTTTATCTTAATTAAAAATATTTAATTAAGGAATCCCTCCCAAAAATGTTTAAATCTTATTTAAACATTATTTCCTTATTTATTAATTATTTAATTAATAAATTGACCAAAAATCCTAAAATAAATAAAAAATTTATTTTTTTGCCCAAAAATTGGCCAATTTCCTTATGACCAATAACCTCTTCCAAAATCTTCTAATCCTTCTTTAATTTTGATTAAAGGCTAATCTCATCATTTCCTACCCCTAACCCCAACTCAAAATATTTAATTAAAATTAAATATTAATCCTCATGTTTATTAAAAAAGTTTTAATAAATATCTCCTCAACCCAAACCCTTGAAATAAATAAAACTTTATTTATTTCCTAAAAATCTAATTTATCCTCACCCTAAGAAGTTCTAGACTCTTCTAGAAAGTCTTCATCCTCATCCTAGGAAATTCTAGACTATTCTAGAAAGTCTTTATCCTCATCCAAAATCTAGACTCTTCTAGAAGATGTCTTTAAACCTAATCCTAATCCCCTCCTAACCTTGTCACATTCCCTAAACATGGGTTAAAACTTACTAACCCAAGCCAAAGTTAACAAATATCTCTTCCTTCACCCACCCTCATTAAATGCCATCCACTTGCCTATCCTTAAGCTAATCCTAAACCATCCTAATCCATCCTCTAATCATTTGCACAAGCCTAAACAAGCTTAAAACATTTCTAATCAAGTCCAAGTCGAATTTGCTCTCATCACCCTCAAAATATCTCAACCATAAAACTTTATGAAGTCCACTAGGCCATAAATGACTCTTACAAGCCCTTTTATTGCTCTTACAAGTCATTATGAGGGTCTTTATGAAGATTTTATCCCTTGAGCCTCCTTTGTTGACTCATCCTTCCCCTTTCCTCCATCCTCTCACCAATTGACATGTGTCACTCCTTGATTGGCTATAAGGAAGCACAATCCATGTGCTCTCCTCTCATGCAATCTGAGCCCTCCATAAGCTTTTTCCCATCCTTGCATCTTAGCCCTCAAACCCTCAAGCCTCTTGCCTATAAATTGGATCCTTCCCCTTTGCAAAATAACACAATCCATGAAGTAAAGTTATAATGCTATTTTGAGAGCCAAATCCATACTAAAGCCATCTATCCACACCAAAAATCCACAATCATCCATTGAAGCTTTTGGAAGCATATTGAGCATACATCCTATCCATTTAGACAAAGCTACTCAACAAGAGAGCTTCTCATTGAGAGAGCCCATTAATGGCTCATATTCTCAATTGAGAGCTCATCTTAGTCTATCTTGAAGTTTATGAATTTTGTTTAGTTTGTAGAAGCTTTATTTAAATTTGGTTTCTATTAGCATACTAACATTGCTTATATACAGAATCTTCATTTTTGGAAAGAAGAACACTTGGTTCTTCTTTCTAATCTTTTTAAAGGTGAGAATGTCTCATCAAGTGTACTTTGAAGGCCTATTGCCACCTCCTCTTTCGTTTTGACACTCTTTTATTTCCTCCCTCTAGTTTTTGGAGTTTTCACCCTATAATTTTTATTAGAAGGAGATTGCATACTTGAAAAAGTTTGGGTTGGATCAAAAACAAACTTTCTAGCTTTAGTATATATTTTAATCATCTAATCATTATCTTCTATCCTGTCTATAGTTGTTTTAGTTGTCTTTTGCAAGCATGCAGGTATATTATCTTCCAAGGGACATCTAGTTGCTAAAAAATAGTTGGCTTCAATTCTTTTCAACTGACCACATTATTACCTTCCCTCACTTGCTCATCCTACTTGATGTCCTTTCTAAACACATAAGGCTCTACCTGTTGTACCTCATCTCATATATCTACATGTCAGGAGCAACATTCTGAATAAACTGTGCATCTTGTGCTATGACTACATTTTCTATTATACCCATTCCCACTTTAGAAATCTAAATACCATTCAAAATGTTGCTAACCCCATAATCATCACACCTATAATGATCCAATGACACTTCTTAGTGATCTGGGGGCAACTCATTCATACATTGGAGCCTACCTCCATGTTTTTCCTTCTTAGTAACCTGAATAGAGTTACTCGGTGTGTTATCACCACCCATTGTTTGATAATCTTGATAGGGACATTCTTCAGATGCTATACATACTCCTTCCTTAATGGCCATTTCCTTGATCATGGCGGAAGCAAGAGACTCCAAGATATTTTTGACAAATTTCTCCATTTGTGCCTCCAGTAACCCTTATACCTTAAGATCTAAAAACTTGAAGGGAATTTCAATTAGCTTGTTCTAAAATATTAGTTCCTTTGTGATGTTAGTAATTTCATGTGGAAGAGCATTCTTTCCTATAGTATCACTTATAATGGGAGACTATCAAATCCTTGCAATTTTTATTCTTGGGCCTATTCATAGTCTTTCCATTCAAGATTTCTTTAGTATTCTTTGCTACTGGGATGTGGTGGAGACCAAGAGATAGTTAATTGTGGTGATTTTTCCAAAATTTATCCAACAATAAATAAAAATTTCTTCACCATACTTGCAACGACATATAAGTCCTATCCCTGTGATTTACCAATAAACTGTTGTTTTAGAAAGTAAACATTATCATCTTCTTGTGACTTTGACTATTGTTCTGACCTTTGAAAATTTGCACCTCCTATTAGTCTTGATGTTGAATGCACTACTCCTCAAACCTATTGTTTCATGGAGTGAGGAATCACATGAGAGTGATTGTTTTGATCTTAGGGAGAATCATCACACTTATCAAATAACTCTTGTTGAAGATGGTCTATCTTAGAATTTTTCTTCTTCCTTTAATATATATCATGTTGCATTGATTATGTACATAGCCCCAATATTTGCATCTAATTGGTGGAGAACAACATGTTTATCTAGGACTAAGATATGAACACATTTGTATGGAAATGTGGAATAATCATGACACAGTGCTATGGGGTCATGTTTATCCCTACCACATTGAAAATTAAAATGCTCTAAAAAATCTTCATGTTGGTCAAAATTTGGGCATCTTAAATGATTATTTTTTGTTCCCAAAAACCCCACTTAGATTTAATAATGAACATTTTAGGAAGTGATTGTTGCAAGTTCACCAATATAAAAACTCTTACTATTAGTTCTGACCTCTCAACCAAGATAAGATCATGTTTAACAAAGATGCCAAGTGAGTTAGCAAATCTTTCAATAATCTATAGCTCTTGATACTATAAGGGGACTAAAGGAAATGATATCTAATGAGGCATGAACACACAAAACTTTGGGTTTGGTTTAAAATTAGGAACCCATGTTAAAGTAAATATACCAAAACATTTACAAAACCAACCCTTATGTTTATGTACCAGATCTCTACTTGATTTAGAATCAAATAAGACCATTAGATAAGAGGAAGCAAACTCTAAACAAAAAATATTTTTAACACCCTACCAATGGCTATAAGCCCAATCATAAATTTTTGAAAGTTGTAAAGTGGGGTTATTAAACTTACAAATCAAAGCCCTCTCCCTCAAATAAGAAATTTGGGCTGATAGCAGGTCATCTGGAATGAAGGTGGAGATGATCTCTTTTGTAGATTGGATACCCTAGACTGGATGTTGAGCTTGAGTGCTGATTTTAGCTTTGGGTGGCTTCGTCTCACCAAGAAAATTTTGATCTGAGAGGATTTTGTCATACTAACTCTGGGACGATGAAGAAACCATGAGATCTTGCAGAAGACCATGCTATTCATTTTGGTTGATTAGAGCTGGAGGGTTTATAAGCTCTTTAATGGGGTTCTATTTTTTCCCTAAATGGGGGTATCATGGAGGAGTTCCATAACATATATTGAAAATAGTTGGTGGTCTCATGCATTTCTTCACTTGCCATTTACCAGTTTGCCAATGCCCAGCCTCTAGATGTGTTTGATGACCACAGATCAACTTACCATTACACAATTGTTACTTTGAGTGATTTTCCTACCATTTCCTAGAAAATGTGTTTCCCATTCTTATTAATGAACCACTTTACCTTTTCCCAACTTCTTCATACTGCTTGTCTGTAACTCACCCATTCTTTTTCAGCAAACCACACTGTGATCTCCCTTGATCTGTTGCCTTGGATGTTTCCCCACTTTCAAATATGTGAGTACTCTGTAGATGGATAGGAAAGAATTTTTTTGTCAGTTGTACGATAGATGTCCTCCTAAAAATACCTCTATTGTGCTCTTGCCCTACCCATGAAATCTTAGTGAACTCTTTCATTCTCTTTGCATTGTTGTGATGATAATGAATGTTTCTTCTCTATCTATTCCAACTTCTTCAAATTTCCTATTTGTAACTCAACCATTCTTCCTAAGCAAGCCACATCCTAATCTCCCTTGATTGACTACCCAAGATGATTCCCCACTTTCAACTGTGTGAGTACCCTTTGTATTGTAAAAAAGGAATTGTTTTGCAAGTTGAACAAAAGTTGTCTTCCTAAAAATCTCTTTGCAATGCTCTTGACCTACCCATCTGCAACACTCTTTCCCTACCCATGAAACCCTCATGAAGTCTCTTATTTTTTTACCCATCAAGCAACCTAGTGCTAACTAAGCATTAGAAGACAATATTTTTTGAGAAAACAACTTTTTATTATTGAGTGATAGTAAAATGAGTTTGATCGAAGATTTAATGAATCTGAGCTGACAAAGTTGATTTCTTGAATTGTACAAAGTGTATGGAAGATTACTATGATGATTTGGTGGCACATAGTTCAAGATAAACTATTTTGAGATGAATTCAAAGAGAATTGGAAAGATGATAAGATTCAATGAATCTAACCAAACCCTAAAATGGATGATTGTGGTTAGGTGGAAAAAGTCCTAAACTATCTATACAAAGAGATAATAGGCTAGAATAAATTTTCCAAGAGTGTGAGCCTAAGAAAGACAAGAAATCTAGGGTGTTGCTTCATATGGTGGCCAAATGAAAGAGTATGTAGTTGGCATACTAAGAAAGAAGGCTTAAGGAGATGGAGGTTTGAAAGGTGAACAAGCTATTGGAGATGAAAAGGATGAATTCCAAGTAGAATGGATGACTGAATGTGAGATCTGTAAGTTGTAAGTGAGTTGTTTTATTATCAGACACTACCACATTTGGACCCAAATTGCGATGGAAGGCCATCACAATTGCAACATCCTATCATCGCCGAAGTGACAAAACCAAAAATTGCTTCTTGTTGGATAGGCATCACACTTTTTGCATCACAAATTATGATAGAAAGCTCATTTTTCGTAAGTACAATGCCAAAATCTATCACAATTTGGTAAAATCCAAGGCCAAAAAGTCTCTATCACATTGTCATTTGTGATAGGAGATCGTTGCAACTGACATGTCAATGACAATGGTATGAGATAGCAGTTCTGTGGGTACAATAACTTTTTGTAATGTTTATCCATTGCACTTGTGATAGATATGCAAGGGAAATGCTCTTATTATAATGGTGTTCCATCACAATTATGATAGACTGTTGATATATGAAAAAAATGTTTGTTCTTCTTTGTTAGATATACATTTTACTATGTTGATCACAGGTGTACACTATTTAGCGTAGGTCATGCACTTTCTTCTTTGGTCCCTTTCATGGAAATTGTGTTTAACATTCTTCTACATTATTTTATTGATACTACTTCTGCTCAAACATTTCACAGATAGTGTTACATTTCCATTTCCTTTTTGTATTCCTGTAGATAAGAAGCTGAATGTCATGATTATTTCTCCATGCACATTGAAAAAACAATCACAACATTTGGATTCTTATCTACAGCAATATAAAAGGAAATAGAAATGCAACACTATTTGGTAAAAACTTGAGTAGAAATTGTTGGCATAAAGTTATTTGCCATTAGTGGAAATACTCATAGTTCAAATCGAGTAATACAGTGTAGACCAAATGATGGCAACATAGTTCAAACCGAGCACTGAAGACACAGTTCGAACCGAGCACTGAAGACACAGTTCAAACCAAGCACTGAAGACATAGTTCAAACCAAGCATCGAAGACACAGTATTAACCGAGTGAAGTTGCACTTAGTGTCAACCAAGTAAAGATGCACTCAGTATTAATCAAGTGAAGTTGCACTTAGTGTCAACCAAGTAAAGATGCACTCAGTATTAACCGAGTGAAGTTACACTTAGTGTCAACCGAGTGAAGATGCACTCAGTATTAATCGAGTGAGGAAGCACTTAGTGATAACTGAGCTTAGGAGGTTAACGAAGAAGTTAGTTTCTACCGAGTGACACTATATCTACCAAGTCACCAATGGTTACTGAGTTCCAGGGAATGTTGTATGACTAGTATGAACTGAGCCTCTGCCTTTACCGAGTGCATGACGATGCCGAGTAACGTAGTGGATGCCGCGTATCAGAAGGTCATCAAGTTTGTCTGAAGAACCCAAGTTTATTTTACTATTTGGCCGACTCAGTTATATTTTGATTACTTGTGTTTGGCCGACCTTGCATGAATAATTATTGGAATGGTATATATATGTAATGTATTATATCATTCAATATAGATATACAAGAGACAAATAGATACAAGAAAGATGTACAAGATATAGAATATTGTAAAAAGGAGGGACATAAGATATGATATGCAAATTCATCAACAAAAAAGAATACTCAGCAAGGTCTACCAAGAGCAAAAATGATTTCATCAATCACAGAAGGTGATCTACAATAAAGAACTCAGTCAAGTTGTAAGTTGATCTGTTGGTTCATCCTAATAGGTGAATCATTCTTGTAAATCCTTTAATAGGGTAGACTTAACCGTCTTTATTCAAAGCTCCTAACAGAGTGCATACTTGTAAAGTATGTTTGTAAATCCTCTAACAAGGTGGATCTAGTAATCCTCTGTGCTCCTAACAGGGCAGATCACCAAAAGTGATCATTGTAAGCCTTAACCGGCCAACTTCATATTGCAGTAACGAAGCTTTGTGGGTATCATCCCCACCCCAATTTTACTTTCTATATTGGAAGGTTTCTGGGTCACCAAATCTCTGTGCATATATGGTTTAAATGTTTAATATTTTTTTTTGCAGCAGGATAGATGAGTGAATGTTGTGCATGGTTATTCTGAATTGACTTAGAAAGTTTTATTATTATTGATTCACCCCTCCCCTCTCAGTAACCTATTATATCTTGAATATTTCCAACAATTGGTATCAGAGCCCTTTGGTTCTCAGGACAAAGTTTGACAGCTTGAGCAAAGATCTAAGTTATGGAGATATTCAGATTGGAGAAAGTTATTGAAAATGAAAAGTTAGATCTAGAAATGGCCATGGTTCAACTCAAATAAGAAAAGGAGCATCTTTCTCAATCCCTAAAAAGAAGAAAGGAACTTGCAAGACAAATGAATGACCATCATTATGTTGAAGAAAAGATTGAAGATTTGTTACCATCAAGTAGTTCAAAAGAAGTTGACAAGGCAATCAAAGAACTTCTAGAAAAGAATGGATCTCTGCAAGAAGAGGTAAGAAAGCTTAAAAGAGAGCACAAAATATAGTCAATTAGGCTATGTGAAGTTTTGGAACAAAGAAACAAAGAACAAGAAGAATTGGAAGATAAAAGCAATAATCAATCCCATTAGCATAAAGACCTTATAGACCAACTCTCTAATGCAAATGAAGAAATCAGGATTCTCAGAGTACAAAATGAAAGTCTACAGAATGATTTAAGAACTAAGAGACAAATCAATGAAATCTTGGAAAATGATTTAATCTCTGAAAGGAAATGAAAGAATGATGAAATCCCAAGCAGATATGAATCAATTAAATCAACAAAATGAGGAAAATCTTTACAGACATAAAGGTAAAGTTGGTCTTGGATACAAAGAAGAAGGTGAGTCCTCCAAACAAGGTGAAGAAAGGAATAATAAACCCACTTGTAATCACTGTGGTAAGTTAGGTCATACATCAAACAAATGTTGGAGCAATGGAAAAGCAAAATTCAATGGTAAATGCTTCAATTGCAATCAACATGGTCACAAAGCAAATGAGTGCAAGGAAAAACCAAAATTTGAAGGCAACTGTCACAAATGCAAAAAACATGGTCGCAAGGCATTCCAATGTAGATCTAAATCATTCAATCCAGCTGAACAACTTGTCAAAGCCATATTTGGATGGTACTACAACACTTGGTGCAGATGTCACTATTGTGGAGAATATGGACATATTGGCATAAATTGTGCAAGACATCACCTAAGGAAGAAGGACACTACTGTAAGGTGCTACACATGTACAGAACTTGGTCATATAGCTAGAAATTGCATGAATATAGAAAGAATTGAAGATGAGAAGAAAATCAAAGCAGACAACATTCAGAAGCAAATGAAGCAACTATGGATTCCAAAATCTACTGAACAAGATAAGTCAAGCAATGGCAATATCACTGAAGAAATGAGTGATTCCACCATTTCCAATTAATATTCATAAAAGAAAGTATGCAACTGCATCCTCCAAGTATTATCCTAAATAGTTCCACAAGAAGAAAGATGATCAGAACAGTATTCAGATACACTTTGATCCTAGTCTTAACCAAGTTCGGTCGGGTGCAATAAAGTTTCATTTACCGAGTTATATCAACCGAGCAAGGTAGGTTCGTAACCTTACCAAGTTAGGTCGGTACATCAATGTTTTCCTTTGATCACCGAGTTGATAATATCTACCGAGCAAGTGTATGACAACCTATCATTTCATCTACCATCATACCGAGCATTTATGATGAATGTTTCGTCAAAAAGGGCAAAAATTTGATTTCATTCTTCACTACGAACTTTGAGCTAAGTTATCTTCTACGATTCCAGAGCAAGCTTAAAGCAATTTCGAGCAAATTTTAAAGGGCAAAAGAATCTGTTCAAAATTTCTCTTCACTTACTGAGCAACAATGGCATCTGGAAGTAGCAGCTCCAAGGCAAAGAGAGGCTCATAAATGTTGGTTAAAGGTGTGGAATGGAAGGCATCAAACTTCAAATTGGTACCAAAAATTGCAAAATCGCTTGACCCTAACGGTGCTCAATCTCAAATTCCTCCAAACATTCTGGATTCCACCTAAACTGGTTGAGGAATATAAAGATGTATGCTTTATGGTAGATTGTGACAAAGTATACATACAGGCAGTCAGGCCCCGAGTTGCATGGGTGAACCCTCTTCCTTATGAGGTTAATATTGATGAAACCAGAGATATCATAGAAGCACTGGTGAATGAACCAGTAGACCCAAAGCAACCAGTCTTTGGAACTTATGATGAAGCTAAAGCCAAAATTGAGCTTTCAATCAAAATCCCTCAGGTCATTAGCAAAGGAAAGAGGAAGATTGCAAAGATAAAAATAGAACTTGGTCCTCTGATGATTACTGAAGGGAAAGGAGAAGATGATGAAGAAGAAGAGGAAACTGAGTCAGAAAAAGAAGAGGAGCCTCAACGGAAGAAAGGTAAGGTGATTATCACCAAACCTAAAAAGCAAGCTACTGCAGTCTTCTCCAGGAGAACAAGACAGGGGAAGAAGGAACCTATATTTGTCAAGCCTCCACTCACATTTGAGACAAGATTGAAGCAATTAGAAGAAGGTACTAGCTTCAAAAAATTCAAAGCATTGAAGTTTGAGACAAGAACAAAACATGAGAAAATGTAGATTGAGGAGTTGGTATTGAATAAAATGGGAAGATGGAAATACTCTCTAGACGAGATTGCCTCTCAGATCCCTAAAGAACTATTGGAGAGGTTGCAACCAAGAGGGAAAATTGCAACCAAAACTATCAAAGATATCTTTGAGCAAACCTTGAAAAATCTCCTACTGAGTCTCATTGATGCAGAAGTGAAGAAATCACTGAAAGATCATGAAGGTAATATGATGATTAGATTCCACACTTGTTTGATACTAATCAAAGACATTGAGCATGTTGTCAATGATGCAAAAAACATGTGGAAACATGTCTATCATCTACATAAATCTAGTGAGGATATTGTTGAAATCAAGGACAATGACAGCAGTGATGATGATATTGAAGATATTCTAGGGGAACTGCATTCAATGATCATAAATGTGGAGGAAGAAGACAAGGAAGATGAAATAGAGGAAGAAGAAGCTGAACAAGCCAAGGAGGAAGATGATCCTATAAAAAAATTGCAGCCAAAGTCATTGCATCTCTTCCTCACTCTCCACCTAAAATAGCTACATCAACTATGGAGATAGCCTCTACTAGTGAGATTGTGTGCACAACAGCTTCATCAATTGCTCAATCTTCACCTGTCTCCTCTCAGCTCCGGGCACCATCTATGCTAGTGTCTACCACTTCATTAACCGAGCTGCAACCATCTTCATTGACCGAGGCATCATCAGCTACTACAGTAAGTTCATCAGGCATATCAATTTCTACTACAGAGTGTATAGTAAGTGTACCCACTAGTACTTCAATTTTGACAACTTCATCTGCTCCAATTTTTGCATCTATTAGTTCTCCCATACCAACCTGTACATCAATCTTGGGAAGAACATCAATTTTTGATACTGTTAGCACTTCTCTCAGTTTTCCTCTAGCTAGTCCTATTCCAGTTTTGTCAACCAGTCCAACCTCATCAACTATTGTTTCAAATTCAACGGGAAAAGGTGAAGTAACTGCAGGAAAAGCAAAAAGATACATGATTTCCAGCAAGGCAGTGGATGAGGAAATAGACTTGGATAAGGACATTATCATTCCTAAGATAGATCTGGATAATGCATCAGTTGATGAAATGAGAATGATCAGTCAGCTATTAGATCAGAAGGCACGGCAAAAACAACTGAGGCATGAGAGAGACTAGGAATATAGTATTATTGAAAGTGCTAAGAATATTCTAACAGAAGCTATTGGTGTTGAAGTAGATTCTACTCAACACATTTTGAATTAGTTAGAAGAGGCTATATATAAATTCAATGAGGATACCTCCGGCCAAGAAAAATTGATTGAAAAGGCAGAGAAGAAATTTGACAATAAGGTGCTTGAGCACATTGCTCAGCATATTGCATTAAAATAGGTAGAACTGTCTACAATTTTGAGTAATTTTGAACATTCTTTTAATAATGTAACTTCACTTTTTGGAAAACTTTGTGATGTTACCGAGTATACTAAGGAAATCAAAGAAAAGTTGAATAAAATTGATGAGGATATGAAGCTCAGTGCACAAATGTTGCAGCTTGACCACAGTTCAAGTTCATCCCATCATCTTAGAATAAGATTTTTGTCAGAGAAATAGGTAGAATTTTTGAGAGAGGAAGCAAGGATCAGGTGTACTCTAATTGACATCCAAAATATGATCCTTCCTGTCATGGACACAATGCAGAAGCATATTGCCCATTCCAAAACATTGATTCATGACAAAAACTTCTCAATTGCAGATCATATGATTGAACTCTCTACAGAAGTACAAATAGCACTCTCCACCAGCAAACTTTTGCAAGAAAATTGGGATAAGACATTGGCTCTTATTCTCAAGGTACATTCTGAGTTTATCGCTCATTTTGGACTCTCTGTGTAAATACATATTGTTTAATTTGGCATTATTTTCAAAAAGGGGGAGATAGCACACTCCAAGAGATAATTGTGCAAATATGTGTAATGACTTGTAAATACTATGCATATTGTATGGGGGAGATACATGTGAGAAAAATATGTGTAAATAAGACTTGCAAAGAGCAATTTTAAAAATTCAGAACTGTATATTTTTTTTGCACATAAACTTTGAATCATAATTATTTTTGTCACTAATGCCAAAGGGGGAAATTGTTGGCATAAAGTTATTTTCCATTAGTGACAATACTCACAATTCAAACCGAGTAATACAGTGCAGACCGAATGATGGCAACACAGTTCAAACCAAGCACTGAAGACACAGTTCAAACCGAGCACTAAAGACACAATTCAAACCGAGCATCGAAGACACAATATTAACTGAGTGAAGTTGCACTTAGTGTCAACCGAGTAAAGATACACTCAGTATTAACCGAGTGAAGTTGCACTTAGTGTCAATCGAGTAAAGATGCACTCATTATTAACCGAGTGAAGTTGCACTTAGTGTCAACCGAGTAAAGATGCACTCAGTATTAACCAAGTGAGGAAGCACTTAGTGATAACCGAGCTCAGGAAGTTAGTTTCTACCGAGTCACCAATGGTTACCGAGTTCCAGGCAATGTTGTATGACTAGTATGAACTGAGCCCCTACCTTTACCAAGTGCATGATGATGCCGAGTAACGTAGTGGATGCTGCGTATTAGAAGGTCATCAAGTCTGTCTTAAGAACCCGAGTTTATTTTACTATTTGGCCGACTCAGTTATATTTTGATTACTTGTGTTTGGCCGACCTTGCATGAATAATTATTGGAATGGTATATATATGTAATATATTATATCATTCAATATAGATATACAAGAGACAAATAGATACAAGAAAGACATACAAGATATAGAATATTGCAAAAAGGAGGGACATAAGATATGATATGCAAATTCATCAACAGAAAAGAATACTCAGCAAGGTCTACCAGGAGCGAAAATGATTTCATCAATCACAAAAGGTGATCTACAATAAAGAACTCAGTCAAGTTGTAAGTTGATCTGTTGGTTCATCCTAATAGGTGAATCATTCTTGTAAATCCTTTAATAGGGTAGACTTAACCGTCTTTATTCAAATCTCCTAACAGAGTGCATACTTGTAAAGTATGTTTGTGAATCCTCTAACAAGGTGGATATAGCTATCCTCTGTGCTCCTAACAGGGTAGATCACCAGAAGTGATCATTGTAAGCCTTAACCGGCCAACTTCATACTATAGTAACGAAGCTTTGTGGGTATCATCCCCACCCCAGTTTTACTTTCTATATTGGAAGGTTTTTGGGTCACCAAATCTCTGTGCATATAAGCTTTAAATGTTTAATATTTTTTTTTCCAGCAAGATAGATGAGTGAATGTTGTGCATGGTTATTTTGAATTGACTTAGAAAGTTTTATTGTTACTGATTCACCCCTCCCCTCTCAGTAACCTATTATATCTTGAATATTTCCAACACAATTAGTATTAATCATACAACTTAGAAGAATGCCAAACACAATCTTCATGAGAGGGGCCAAAGAGTAAACTATAAGACTTGCGCTAAATAGTGTATGCATGTGATCAACATAGTAAAATGTATTTCTAACAAAGAAGAACAAACATTTTTTTGACATGTTCTAAATAATGTATACTAACATATTGTGAGTATGATATTAAAATTAATCATTTTTAATAACTCACAACATTATATAGAAGATTGTGTGATTGAAGAACCCATTATGATGATTCCAATTGCTTATGTCATGGTTCGAGGTCCTCTTGTTGTTGTTGATGGCATCACTAGAGCTCATTTCCTTGGTCCTTGCAATGTCATGTCCACTCTAGCTATCGATGTTTCAATGGGGGATGTGTGTCTTCCTTGCTCGTCTCTTTCTTGGAGGTTCCTCTTTCTCATATGGTTTTGTTTGCAACTTCTGTTCATGTGGCTATCCCTATGGTTGCTAAGATTTGTGTTGGTGTAAATAGTATTTTTTTATTACACTTTACTTAACTTTACTTAGGTCAATACATTATTTTATTATTTCTTTGGTGAGACATTTAGAATTTTGTGTACTCTTATGAGTTTTCATGTTGACAACACTGGAGTAAGAAACTCTAATTCAACACATGGTGTCTACAACACTTAGTTTGCATAATTAACTAAGTTGTCATGTAGACAATACAGTTATTCGCACTCCTATTTTAGCACATGGTGTCTACAACATAATTTTACATCTTACACCTTTATAGGCTTACCCTCTCATCATCACACTTACTCATATGCTTAATGGAGGATAATCCACTTCTGGTGGACATGTGCCTGGTTGTATGACTTATCATATTGCTAATTACTAGGCATTCTAGAAGCATTCCAGAGGCCTTTATGTATAGGAACTCCTAGTGTACTCTCACATAGAATTGAATATCATATTGTTATTTTGATCATACTCTTTTGGTCTACTATTATGCTTGTGCTTGAGTTCCTTGGTCTTGGGTGGATTTTTCCCTAAGGAAATTTCTTACACGGTATCAGAGTTGAGGGAGATTCTCTTCATATAGCAGTTTGAGACCATTCTTATTGCAACACCTCAACCTAGATCCAAAGTATCTACAGCCATTGGGAGCGTCTAGAGCCTAAATGGACCTCACCATTGTGTTTGGACATCAATTTGGTGAAAATAGGCTATAAATTTGCCTATATTGGGCCAAAGTCAATTTTGAGAAAAAAAAATTGCAAACTAGCACTCAAAGGGCCCGATTTGCAAATTTGGTATGGTCATTACTTAGATATGTAATTTATTTTATTTCAAATCTACATTTTTTTCTTTGCAATTTTTGTCTGTATTTTTTGAAAAAAAAATCGGTGAGTAGAGCTTGTAGAGTTTTTTTTGCAGCAACTAGGTAGTGAAACCCTAGGCCCTGCAAGTGGAATATTCCTTGCACATTGTAGACTATCCTTTATTTATTCAGCTTCAATTTTTGGTGGTCATATAACACAGTGGCCAAATTTCATATATTCTGGTGGCTAAGCTAAATCTAACATAGTTTCCACTAGATTATGGAAAATCACCATACCACGGGCAGTCTTTATATATCTCTGATGGACTTTCAACTTTGTTTTCATATCACAGGATTTTTTTTATACAATCAAAGGTTACTAATTTTGATCGCTGCTACAAGTTACTAGCTTAGCAATCTGTCCCACCGGTGTATCCCATTTCTCGTTACTGGCACCAGCTTCGTCACTGGACTGCTCTGTGAGCCTAGTGCTCACACGGACTACCATGAGAAACTACTACATGGAGTAATAGCTACAAGCCCGTGCAGCATCCATCTTCTACCTCCATGAGCATCCATGTGGTAGTTGCAAAAAATGTTAGCAAAATGCCCTACACATCAGACATAGTATTGACAACCAAGTCATGCAGATAGAGTGCCCATCCACATCAACAATAATACACCATCCTACCATGTAGGACCATATGGTGCCACAAAATCCATTTTTGTATGACAACTATATTGTCGATGTCATGGTCCATACAGGAAACATAATTAGCAATGATGTCATTAAGGGGCAGAGTTTTTGCTGATGTCATCATTTTTACTAGCCTAAATTTGACAGTCATCTTGAGGAAAAATAGAACAACTGCAATGACCATTGGACCGTCAAATTTAACCTCATCTTTTGTTGATCAGACCCCTCTCCAGATTCATTTTTGATTTGATAGTCTGACTTTGGGAGGCCATATCTCAGTCATCTAGACTCCAAATTAGGTGCAATTTTTTTTTTTTTTGGCTAGAATTTCCTAAAAATTTTAGTGGTGTAGATCTTTTCTAGTTTTGGTGCATGGATTTGTCAAAAATTGTGTCTTTTGGTGACTGTACTCTTCAATTTCTTTGTACAAGCTCATCTAGACTCAACAATAGGTTCTCTTTTTTTTTAAAGTGTGTAATTTTTCATCTATTTTTTAGATCTACAATTAGATTAGAGGGTTGTGTGGAAAAAAGTATCACATTCAAAAATAGGTCCTTTTCTGCATTGTAATGCTTTCATATTTCTTCAGAATTGTTGTATGTCTGAGATACATTGTATAGTTCCAATTTTGAACTCCAAAAGGAGGTTGTAAGAAGGCAAAATCAGAAGTCCACTAAGGCCAAAATTGGCAAGTGGCTATTTTAAACGCACTACATATAAAGTGCCAAAAGCATCTCTCTCTCTTTTTTGCCAAGGGGGGTAGGGGGGGGGGGGGGGGGGGGTCTTGATTGATTGAAAGAGGAGTGTTTCTTAGTGTTGTGTTCCTCTTTTCATTCTCTTATTTTTCATTTCTTGCATCATGGGAAATTTTAAGTTTCCAAAATTAACACCACATAACTATGCTACATGGTCCATTAAAATATGGTGTCAATTAATGCATAATCAAGTTTCAAAATATGTTGATGGTACCCTTCCTAAACCAATAGGTGATCAAGTATCAAAAAGTGACATTAATGATTGGGAATCTATAGATAAGAAAGCCCTAGGTGATATTATGTTGGGGGTTGAAGATAAAAGTGTTTATCAAATGGAGAATTACAATACATCCAAGGATGCTTGGGATGCCCTCAAAAACCTGTATGGTAAAGTGTCTGAGGAGGATGTTTACAAAATTGAAGATGAGCTTGTCTCCCTAGATCCTAAGACATTTGATTCTATACAGGATTTTATCATAAAGGTGAATGAATTAAGAACGAAGCTTGATGATAGTGGTAGTCCTATTAAAGATGACAGGTTAATCTATCTCATTCATAATAAGTTGTCATCTGATTACTCCACATTTTTTTTTCTTACAACAATACAAAGACTACATTAGGGGTTGCCTATCAGAAAGTTACTTTTGATCATTATGCTCAACTGTTGGATGATGAAGAAAAGAAGTTACAATCAATGGGCAATCTCAATTCAACCAAGTCTAAGGCATTGGTTGCCAATAATGAAGGTTCTAAAACTTCAAATAATTTCAAGGGCAAGAAGAAGAAGTGGAAAAATAACACACAAGAGGATACATAAAAGACAACAACGCCATCAAATCAACAAGGCAATTCTTCCTCAAATTCAAACAAGAAGGGGGAGACTAATAGGGAGAAGCAAAAGTGTGCCTATTGCAAGAAGTTGGGTCATGATGAACATGAGTGTTATCATAAAAATATTGATGAGTTAATGAACATCATAAAGAAACACAATGTTCCACTAGCTAATGCTTATAAAGAGAAAGGATCCTCATCTTCATATTCAAAGAGCAAAGGGCAAGCACTTATTGCAAACTCAAGTTCTTCAGTGGAATGGATTCTTGACTCAGGTACCACATATCATATGGGTTCTTCAAAAGGAGACTTTTCTTCATTGAAGCAATCTAAGGTACCACACATCTTTGTAGGAGATAATACGAAAAAGGAAGTTGAAGGGAAAGGACATGTGGAGATGGAAATGGGGAATTCAAAGATGTTCTCTATGTTCCTCACCTTAGCTCTAATATCCTCTCAATTTACCAAATCACTCACTATGGAGATGGTAATAAAATTGAGTTGCTTCCAGATTCAGTAATGGTGCACACTCTCAAAGATGATTCATTGGTTACAGTGGGGAAAGTTAATCATAAGACAAAGTTGTATTCTTTCTCCCACTTTATACCTAAGTCTCCTTCACAAGCCTTTTTGACTCAATCTCATCCACAAATCAAATTATGGCATGAGAAGTTTGCTCAACTTGCCTTCTACTATCTTCAACAACTTTTCTCAAATAGTATGATCAAAGGTCTACCTATAATCAACTTTTCTAAGGGTGAATGTTCAATATGTTTGGTGGATATCCATCTAAAGGAGAAGTTTAATAAAGGGAAGTCTTCAAGAGTACTAATTGTTCTTCAGTTGGTTTACATGGTACTAGCAGGTCCTTTTGTAGTGACATCAGTTAGCCAGGGTCGCTATATCCTCACTTTCATTGATGAATTTTCACGCTACACATGGGTCTACTTTATTCATCACAAGAATGAAGTGTTAGATAAGTTTCTAGCCTTCAAGAGTCATGTTGAACAACAATCAAGGAAAGCCATCAAAGTTCTTAGGATGGAAAATGAAATAAAATATGTGAACACAAGACTTGAAGACTTTTGTAAACTTAAGGGTATTGATTTTTAGAATCCACCAGCATTTAGTCCGCAGAAGATAGATGTTGTAGCACTAAGGATATGAACTCTTAAGTCAATGGCAAGTTGCATGATACAAGCCAAGTCTCTAGATCATATACTTGAAGTCAAAGCTATAAGCAGTGCCAATCACATACTTAATAGGTCTCCTCATAATGCCTTAGATGGAAAGACTCCTTTTGAGGCATGGTGTGGTAGAAAACTAGTTGTGAAACACTTTAGAGTCTTTGGTTGTCCAGCATGGGAAAACATATCTTCTAGGGGATACAAGGCACAACAACCTAGGCCTTGTACTTTCATTAGATATGAAGACGGTGTTAAGGCATATAGACTTATGGATCCTAAGACACATGAGATTTTCATAGAGAGGAATGTTCACTTTGAGGAAAGTTCACCCAACGTATCCTCTAATCCTCTCCACACTTTATACATTGTGGAAACTGACAGTGACACCAGCGATAGATATTCAATAGATTTTGAAATGTTTGATCCTATTGATAGATACAGGGAGAGGTCACATCGTCAACACATTCCACATGCATATATAGCCATAATGATAGGTCTAGCACAACAGGGTAGACCTAGTCTTCTAGTTCCAGCATCAATGGATGACTTCTTGACAAATATTTTAGGTTTGTTTGTGGAGTCCCACATAATAGATTTGGGAGACATCATTGATGATATACATATTCTCTTTGATGAAGAAGATCCTTCTTTAGTTGTTGTGAGGGCTCACTCTGACCCTCATGTCCATTCTCTACATGATCAATCTTTACAAGTTGATATGATTGTGGATCCTTATGTATAGTAGTTGCAAGATGTCTCTTTATCATTTGAGGATACAATAGGTTCTTTGGGACAAGTTCTACATCCATCCTTGCTAGATCCAACATTGTTCTTTTTAGCAGCATTGTAAGGGGCAACAATCAATATCAACATAGTGACAATTGAGCAGGTTTCAAAGGCATCATTGATCATTGGGAAACTTTCTACACATAGGGGAAGCATCTCATATGTACCTATGATATTATTTCTTCAAAAGGGGAGGAACATTATTCAACAGTCATGTATTAGCTTCTACATTGGAGCAGCTATCATTGATTGACACTCTACATTGGGGGGGAGGGGGCTACCTTGTTTCTTTTCTTCTTCTCTCTCTCGTGGTGGGGACCTTTTCCTCCTTTGGAATTGTGTTCTTCTCATACTTCTCTATCGTATATACTTGATGTATGTCGTAATAGGGGGGTCTTGATTACTCCATCCATCCATGCATCTTGATATTTCATCTCTCTTTTTGGAGGAGGGTTTTTCCTATGAGGTTTTCCATCTTTCTCCACTTTATAAGAAATTGCATTCCATTATGTACATGGGTACCTAACATGGCCTAGTAGTTGAGACCCATATTGCATTTCATTCTAGCTTCCGTAAGCTTAAGTGCATTCCCCTAAGTTGCACTTAAGGGGGGTTGTTGGTGTGAATAAGTATTTACTTATTACACTTTACTTAAGTTTAATTAGGTCAATGTATTATTTTATTATTTCTTTGGTGAGACACTTAGGAGTTTGCGTACTCTTATGAGTTGTCATGTTGACGACACTAGAGTAAGCAACTCTAATTCAGCACATGGTGTCTACAACATAATTTATGTGCTACACCTTTGTAGGCTTATCCTCTCATGATTGCACTTACTCATGTGCTTAATGGAGGATAATCCACTTCTAGTGGACATGTGCCCGGTCGTATGACTTATCATGTTGTTGATTACTAGGCATTCTAGAAGCAATCTAGAGGCCTTTCTATATAGGCACTCCTAGTGTACTCTCACATAGAATTGAATATCATATCATTATTTTGATCATACTCTTTTGGTCTACTATTGTGCTTGTGCTTGAGTTCCTTGTTCTTGGTTGAATTTTTCTCTAAGGAAAATTCTTACAATTTGAACTCTACAAGCATGCATATTCCATCTCTAAGTTAGTATGTTGTGACAAGGCTCATTAAACAAAATATAGATCAAACTATAATTCAACAAAGGTTTTTTGAAATTAGATCATAAAAATTAATTAGAATGTAGTACTCTTATTTTAGTACTTAACCAATGGAGAAAGTGGTATCAATCATTGCCATTGCATCTTTGTTCAAAATCCTCCCCTTCTCATCCGCCATGCATATGTGACATTATTATGTTGGATAAACCACAACAAAGAGAAGAATTTATTGGGATCCTTTGTAAAGGGTCATGTTTTCCTTCTCAAGTAGAGGTATATCATGTACAACCTCAATGTCATCCTCCTCCTCCTCCTCATCATCATCAGTAAAAACAACAACACCAGTACCAAATGTGTCGTGGATCAATGCATTTGTACCATTATCTTCAAATGTGTTTTCTGATGCATGATTGTCATCTTCCATGGGATCATGATCTTCTCCTTCAATACCTACACCTACATGTTCCTCCATATTCACACCTCCATATTCCTTTGAGATGTGTTGGTCCATATCACATACTACCCTGGAGATATCGACCTATATAAAAATGATGATAATCAAACCCTTATTTTGTGGTTCAAAAGTATATTAATTGCGCAAACAATATAACAAACAACTTACCAATTCATGATAATCAAACCCCCCTTCAGCATGACCATTCTCCCAACAATGTCTCTTAGTTGTTTTGAATTTGATTCTTCTTGTCTTTAAGTCGTTACAATGCTTACAAGGACAATAACATTTTCCATCACCTAATCTTTGAAAGATAGACAACAATCTAGCGATTATCTCCCTATTTTGATCAAACTTTCTTGTATTATCTGGCATGATCCTTCTTCACACGAATAACTTATTTGTGTACCCTTATTGAGTTGGTTGTAGTTAATGCTTATATTTGCACATATGGTTTTGAAAGAAATATTTGGTGTAATTAATGTGTATATCTGAAAAAATATTGGACATGTTATACTTAATGTTTATATTTGTACATATAGTTTTGAAAGAAACATTTGGTGTAATTAATGTGTATATCTACAAAAATATTGGACATGTTGTACTTAGTGTTTATATCTACACATATGGTTTTGAAAGAAAAAATTGATGTAATTAATGTGTATATCTGAAAAAATATTGGACATGTTGTACTCAATGTTTATATCTGCACATATGGGTTTGAAAAAAATATTAGTGTAATTAATGTGTATATCTGCAAAAATATTGGACAAGTTGTACTTAATGTTTATATCTTCGCATATGGTTTTGAAAGAAACATTTGGTATAATTAATGCGTATATTTGAAAAAATATTGGACATGTTGTACTTAATGTTTATATCTGCACATATGGTTTTGAAAGAAAATTTTGGTATAATTAATGTGTATATCTGCAAAAATATTGAACATGTTGTACTTAATGTTTATATATGCACACATGGTTTTGAAAGAAGAATTTGGTGTAATTACTGTGTATATCCACAAAATTATTGGACATGTTCTACTTAACATTTATATCTTCACATATGGTTTTCAAATAGTAGAAAGTTTTACATAATTGATGTTTTACAAGAAAATGTACTTGAGGAATTGTTAGCTCAGTAGCAAGAATATGGTTTTGAAACAATACAAAATGTGCTTGACATGAGAGGTCCCCAAGTGAGGGTGTTGACCAATCTTGAAAACTTGAATGTTGAAATGAAAACTATCGAGGATCAAACACTTATGCTAGAGTTACAACACAATGTGAAGTTGAAAGCTATCAAGGATCAAACACCTATGCCCCTTGTCCTCAATCCCTTTCCTCTTCATTCCTCTTGTTTGTAACTCCTTGTCACTCCCTCCATTCTTCTTCTTGTTTTCTTGAACATTCAAGGAGTTGTTCACATGATCACCTTGGAAATACCAGCATATCCTAATATCTTAAATGATAGTTTCTCAGATTTGTTCATTTGAAACATTTTGTTGGTTTTTGTGTACATTATTTAATCATTTGCTTTCTCCTTTAAAATTTTGTGTGCATGGGATCTTTAAAGAAAACACACTTCTCATAAGATTCTTACCCTCCAATTTATTACATTTAAGATTTTACGATATATGGATTTGTCATGATCACCTTGGAATTTGTCATGTATTGCACCTACAGTTTCTTTGACATTTCTTGTAAGAGTATTTCAAGATTGGCAACCACTTCAACATCCTTTGCATGGTTTAGAGGTAATGTCATTGTGGCAAATGCTTCTACAAGGGAATGAGCCTCATGATTATGACATTTACACAAAAGTAGAACTTTCTTCTTCAGCTCCTTTCACTCAACTCTTCACTAAAGTTATTATTCTAGTAGTGAGAATAGCTGCTACAAATTCTTGGAAACCAAGAGACCCTAGATCTATGCTACATTTTCTAGAGACATGGGAGAAGTTACTATTGGATTTAGTACTTCATAAAATTTTGGATCATATAGTGATGCCCAAATCAATAGTAGCAATAGGTACTAGGGATCCTTGCAGGGAGATTGTGCCAATACATGCATGGTAACATCCTTGGCTTCCATTGTTGGGCTAGTGTATGGAGCCTTGATATCCAACCATTCATTATAAGTTGAGGAATGCACTTCCTGCCTAGCATGCAAGTGATACATCTGCATACACAATTTTATCACCTTCAAAAATTGTATTTGATCCTACTAGCTGGGAACAACTAGTTGTTTAAATTATTTTCAATTGAAAATTATTTCTCCATCTTCAAGTAACCCAAATCCTTGCTTCTCCTAGCTATATTGTCTCTCTATTGTTATATATTCTATAATAGATTTTCTCTCTCTTTCTCCATGCTTTTATGATGCATAGAAAAGCCCATATCATCTTAGGATAACACTAAGGAAAGTGGTTGCAGATATATGAATAAAGAACTCAAAAAGGAGTTCAATTAAATAAATAATTTGTGTGTCCAATGCTATTTAGTGAAATATTAAACCAACTAATCATCATATACTTATAACGATCAAAGTATGCACAAAGTAAGATCTTGGTACATAAAATTTCAGCAAAAATAGATGCAACAAAATTCAAATAGGGAGTCATATAGTATCTAACTATAATTATGAATTAAATATAATATAAAATACAACCCTATTTACAATGTAATATCATTTTGTGTATTTTGTTAGTACACCAAAATCAATAACCTTGTTTTTACTATACAAACTTTTTGTTAGTCAATAACCTTTTTCATTTTTTAATTTGGGAAGTAATCTTCTTGAATTGGGCATACCATGTTTCCTATCCAAGTACTATTAGGACAAGCACAAACAACTCCTAGAATGGTTGTTCATAGACCCAATGGATATTCATGCACATCCAATTCAAAAGATGCTACCATTAGATCTCTATGTTTCAGATAATCATATAAGAATTTGGGTTATGGTGCTCAAACCATGAGCACTCTAAGCCTTATCTTATCCTAAATGTCACCCAAGTACATTCTATTTCTCTTTTGGTTAAATAATCAAAAAGACTTAATCCACACACACCTTTCGAGAATCAATTACATTCAACATTAAGATTATTGCAATTCTTATTATTAATGGTGGAATTTAATTTTTATGATTACAAAGGAAACTATTGGAGTGAATGTGTTTCTTGATCAACATCAATAAGCTAGAGAGTATAAACTCATCCATACCCCAAAATGACTGAGGAAATCAAAGGCTTAAGAAAACAAAAAATGGAGTATATCCTAGAATTAGAAGATCACCTAGCATTTTGTTGAGCTAAGAAAAGAGTCTAGGGTTGATAAAATTGAACTAATATTGCATAGCTCATGCTTTCAACTCTATTTCTTTTTCTATTCAACAAAATAGGAAGAGTTTGTATAGTAAAAAATCATTATGTGTATTCTATGTATTTTGTAATATCTACTATGATACGTTTTTGTAAAATTTCTTGTGAACTCTACCCATTTTTTGTGGTATGCATTATTTTTATGTGGGATCTTGAGGTAAGTCAGTTAGCACAGGTTGAGTGAGTTTTATTATTTTATTATTTGGATTTTGGAATATGTATACAACTGGATCATTTTTAGAAGGAAATATATATAAAGAGAGTATGTTTAGAAGGAAATATATACACAAACATGTTTAGAAGGAAAGGAAATATAAACACATATATACCTCTTCTTTCCCTAGAAGAAAATCGTAGAGCAAGGGCATGATACAATAATGAAATCACAGAGCAATGGCATGACAAAAAAATGCAAAGATCACGAGGGCCTAGCAACCAAATGCACTGAGCACTGATCACAAGGGTCACACAATATTCATAGCACTCTAGACCTTTCATGCATAGCTCACTCCACCTCTTTCACGTGCAGCTCTCCGCAATCAAAATCAAATGGAAAATGATTGTCGTATTTTCTTCTTTTTTAATTTTTTTTATGCCCGTGAAGTCGTTGCAATTATGATGCCAATGTCATTATTGCGATGACATTCAAGACAATTGCAAAAAAAAAAAATCACCACAAAATACACCACCATCGCAAATGGATGTTGCAATTTGACCCTAAATGTTGTAGTGAGATCAAGTCTTGTTGTTACTCTCTAACAATTGTATTAGTCTAGATAAATCATTTGGACTAAAGTTGACCTAACAGTCATGACTAAATAATCAAATGTTCTAAAGTCCTTTAACAAGGCTCACTCCTAACAAGGTGATTGAAATTCTTTAACCAGGTCACATTTAATACTGTGCATTGTAGCCTTTAACAAGATTGACTCCTCATAGGGCTCACTCCAGAAGAGTGAAAATTGGTAGCATGTTACTGGTGGTTTTTCCCAAATTGGGTTTCCACACAAAATCCTTGTGTCAAAATGTGTGCTTGATTTTGTGGTATTGCATGTTTATAGTTTTGCAAAATTATTTTGACCTAGGACAACAATATGCAAAAGTTTAAGATATTAAATGATCAATGCATGCATAAGTATAAGTTGAAGTACTGAAAAAAAATTATTTGACCTTGGATAACTAATTCACAAGATCATAAGGGCATGACGTGACAATGAAATTGCAGAGCAAGGACATGACACAACAATGAATCAAGGAGCAAGGGCATGACAATGAATCACAGAGCAAGGACATGATACAATAATGAAATCACAGAGCATGGGCATGACAAAAAATGCAAAGATCATGAGGGCTTAGCAACCAAATGCACTGAGCACTGATCACAAGGGTCACACAATGTTCATAGCACTCTAGATCTTTCATGCGTAGCTCACTCCACCTCTTTCACACGCAACTCTCCGCAATCAAAATCAAATGGAAAATGATTGTCGTATTTTCTTCTTCTTTTTTGTTTATGCTCGTGAAGTCATTGCAATTATGATGCCAATGTCATTATTGCGACGACGTCAGGGACGATTGCAAAAAAGAAAATCACCACAAAATACACCACCATCACAAATGGCCGTCGCAATTTGACCCCAAATGTTGTAGTGAGATCAAGTCTTGTTGTTACTCTCTAACAATTGTATCAATCTAGATGAATCTTTTGGACTAAAGTTGACCTAACAATCATGACTAAATAATCAAATGTTCTAAAGTGCTTTAACAAGGTTCACTCCTAATAGGGTGATTGAAATTCTTTAACCAGGTCACATTTAACAGTATGCATTGTAGCCTTTAACAGGGTTGGCTCCTCATAGGGTTGACTTCAAAAGAGTGAAAATTGGTAGCATCTTACTGGTGGGTTTTCCCAAATTGGGTTTCCACATAAAATCCTCGTTTCAAAATGTGTGCTTGATTTTGTGGTATTGCATGTTTATATTTTTGCAAAATTATTTTGACCTACGAAAACAATATGCAAAAGTTTAAGATATTGAATGATCAATGCATGCATAAGTATAAGTTGAAGTATTGAAAAAGTTTTATTTGACCTTGGATAACTAATTCACCCCACCCCCCCAGTTAATGCTAAACATTCCAACAAGTAGGTTCCTCTGTCTTCTACAACTCCTAACAAAGATTCAAAGTCTCATAACAAGGACTGATATGTACTAATTGTATTTCATTGGCTTCTAATACAGTCTATCCTCTTACAAAGAACATTTATATTAGTATACCATTTTGTGGGTACCATCCCAACTGGGGTTTTCGCTAGTTAACAAATATGGTATTATTGTGTATGTGTATCTTCTTATAGTTGATGGTTATATTGTTCACATGGTTAAGGATTAATATGGTTGATAAATATTTTAATGATTGGATAACTGATTCACCCCCCCCGCGCCCCCCCCCGGCACTCTCAGTTATTTTGGTGGACTTTACTTTCTAAAATAACATTGTTCTTTGGTGTTCTAGTACTCATAGAGTTCATATCTACAGTTTTTTGGTATCTACGGACTTGTGTTGTATGACCATGTTTATGATAGACATAACATGGTATATCATTCAATTGTGTGCTTATGTTTGCATATGTACTATACCAATGATCTCAAGGGTTAGGGCTTGATGTCTAGAAACTTCCCAAGTAGTGTAAAGTTGTTTATTTAAGGAATGCTCATACATTGTATAGGACATCTCTATGTTGCAAATTATTGTAAGGAAGGTGTTCATGTGGGTTTGCATATTGTATGTCAAAATTCAGGAATTCCTCATTTACAGTGATAATAAGAAGCCCATATTTTATTCTCGCCAATTGTTGTTGTTTCTTTGTTTCTGCTATATATTTGTGGTATTAAGGGGAACACCCTTCATCAAATAACATATGATTTAAATGTATACTTATATTACTATAATCAACTATATAAAAAACTATAAATGCTTACGTGTGTCTCTCTCTTTGTATATATATATATATATATATAAAATTAGAACTACACAAAATATTCTATATAAATACTCAAGGCTTAAGAACTATAGAAACTATAACAAGTGAATTCTAGAATAATCTATTGACTTCGATAGAATGTGGTTAATAGGTGTGAAAGAACATTTAATGTGGAAGAACAACAAATAAGATTATTTCTACAAACGTGTAGAAATGTGTTGTAATAGACTCACTATATTATTATTTAGTTCATATCTAAATATGGGTCAACAAATCCCCTAGAATTTTGTATAAAAGTGCCTATTTTGACTTTGAATGAAATCATAACATAAACAAGTTTTCCTTAGCAAAAGGTAAGCGAGCAACAATTGACAACATTTAGTTATGTGTAATTTTTAAATTTTGTTTTGGGATGCTGTTGGAGTAGCATTTGGGCAAAAAGATTTGATTTAGATTAAATACCTTAAATTTAGGCAGCTGTCATACTTTAGTTTATTAGCTGATTTGACCCATGATCATTTAATACTCCTTGAAAGTCTTCACCACAAAAGTTTCCCACCATAGTTATTTAATCCTTAGTATCATATTTTGAGGACAAATTATGATTGCGTGTTTTCTACATCTCGATCTAATACCAAATAAATGACCTAACCCTTCCATCCGCGAAGTGGATATAAGCATTATTCTGTCATAAATACACATTTTAAAAACCAATACAAAAATCTAGTAAACACTAAAAACGTTCATAAATAATAATTTATTATTAGTCGCTGAACTAATGTTCCAGTATTAGTTATTCTGTAGAAATAAATTGCTCGAAGCTAAGGTTTATGACGAAATAATTTTAAATTCATTTTTAGTATTCAAAAATCTTATTTGTGATTGGCCCATGACTAAGAGCTAGTATATTTCTATAATCCACCAAATATATAGTTTTTGAATTTGATTGTTTAAGTATTTTTGCATTAATGTTTTGGATCACATGTGTGATCCATTATTAGGATGAGAAAATTAGCAAAAATAGTAATTTTACAAATCAAAAAATAAGAAAAAAAAAAGTATTAGATGTCTAACAAGATATATCTTTAATGCTTATCCAAAACATCTCCCGACATGTCTATTTGAATACTAAGTCATACTTATTGTACTTGTCGTAGGCAATGTACTATTGCATTCAGTTCAACTCAATTAATCAATAGTTTTGCACTCATCGATCAATCATAGATAAACAAGTGTTTCTTAATTACATATTTCTAAAATTTCCATAAAAATTTATTAATTAGAAATATTATATAAATGACTTATTTGAATTATGATTGGCTCAATCAATTTGGTCTTATAAGATAATCATCTTTTCTAGCAAGATTTTAGGATTATAATCTTAAGATCAAATTTAAATATTTTACAAACTATTTATCTAATTTTTTCATCAATGTTTCAATTAATATGTGCTTTATTTTAATTAAGATATTTAATTCTTCTCAATGACACAAATTATATTATATTTTGAAATTTTATTTCTCTATTTCAACTTTGCCATTTAATGAATATAATCTATTTCTTAAATTCATTTATAAATATTTTCTTATTTTACCAAAAACATCACAACTCAATTCAAATTAAATTTATAATAAAATATTATTTAAAAATCTGTTGTTTTATAATCCATTTTATAATATTAAAATTATATATTATATAATAAAAAAAATATTATTATTTCTCTATTTTTTTTAATCTATGATTAATTATTATAATATTGAATAGTTATTTCTATTACAATTATTTTACGGCAAGTACTTGTCACTATGTGGCACTTGTTATTTTTATATTTAATATAATTGGAACTTCTATAATAATAATTAAAATAATATTAACTTGTGTTTTGTTGATGAATAGTGTCCTTTTCTATTAATAAAATATACTCATATTACCTCTATTTTTTACTTTACAACTTTTTTAAATTTAGAATAATATCAAGGACATTTTTATTAAGTTTTAAAAATAACTTATTTTATTTTCATCATTTCTTATATAAAATACCATAATGAATTAATTCATTAATATTAATAGTATTTAATTTTAAAAAATTATTTTTATATATATATATATATATATATATATATATATATATATATATATATATATATATATTTTTTTTTTTTGATTTCAATTATTTTAATAAAAATAATATATAATAATCAATGACATTATTTAACTTCTATATAATAAAAAATTAAACTATATAATAATAGAATTAATTTTATAAATAATTTGTCAATTTTTTTTTGAATAATCAAATTTAAACTTTATACTATTCTATTTTTCAATGTTCTATTACCTTAACTTGTTATGTGATATTTACAACACAAAACTTTTACAAGAATGCTTTCAATGAAATTATTTGTCTCTCTTTAAATTTTTATCTTTATTTTTAATATAAAGAGATATCAAACTTTAATTCTTTAATAAGTTTAATGATATAGAAGTACACAATTTTATAATATAGAAGTGCTTTGTATAGACCCTTGTGAAAACATGTTTTTGAAAAATAAAGCAACCAAAAAAAGGGGGCTAGCCCTTACAAGAGACAAACTAACCAAAAACCAATAGATTACCAACAAAACAGAAACTACCCCCCTACTATTACTTATCATAACAAAAACATCATTTGAAGTAGCATTATAATAAATTCTATTAGACATCCTACTAAGATTGCTTGGAACAATACTACATAAAACTAAAAAAAAATTAAACAAAGGCATAACATCCTTTAAATCAACTAAGTCATTAAACCAGCAAACCATTAAACACAAAAAGAGAGTAGCAGACCCTAATTGGGCTTTTTCTTATCCTTCCCTTTAAGGAGGATGTTGGCCCAATCTTCTGCCAGGAAATCAAACATCAATTTGGAGTCCTTGTGAGTCAAGTAATCCTCTTGATTATCCTTTAGCAGGTGCAGAGTAGTGGCCACCACGTGTGTCACCTTAATGGTGAACTTAGACTAAAGTCTGACCCTATCCTCTAGAGATTGCATCCTCTCTCTTAGATCTTTACCCTCCACCATGTCCTTGCCACTATCTTGCAAAACTAGGGGGTTAGCAATAATCTTTTCTTTAGGTATCACCCTAGCTAGAGAAGACACCATCATAGGGAAGCGAGCTCTTTCCACTATTTTTGGAAACTGGTCTTGTGTAAGGTCCACTCTACCCATGGTAATAGAAGTGGAGACATGGGTCATCTCTTTGTTTCCCTTAACCTCACTTGAGCCTGATATAGAAGAGTCTAAAATTTTCACCCTCTTGATTCCCCAAGCCATAGTTCAATGTCTTCTATTTCACTCTTTTTTTGGGCTAGGTCATCTCTTTAGAATCTGAACCCTCCTCTTGTGAAGTAGTGGACCTCATCTTCCTTTTGGCATTAGATTTTACAATTTTTCCAGACCTTTGCCTTCCACCTCTAATATCAACCTCTGAGTCCTCTAGCTCCTTCTCCTTCAATTTCTCCATTTTCTCTTTAATACCGAGGGGAATCTTCCTCTCTTGAGGGGACCCACTAGGTGAAGGTTGTGCGGGGTAGGGGCCCTAGGGATGGTAATTCTCAAGGGAATGTGGTGGGGGTGGGGGTTATGTAGAGCTGGGATGTCTATCTCCACAATTCTAGGGGATAACAAAGCCAGATGGAATTGGTAAAGAGGAAACATCAACCTCTAGCAGAGTATAGTATAATTTCATAGGGAATTCAACTAGAGTTTTGTCCTTATCTCCAAAATATCATAATTTACCTTTAAGTCGACTCAAAAATGGTTTACATGGTTGTTTGTGTCATTACAAACAAATATGTCAAAACTATGTCACTCGGAATCGAAAGTCTCTGATACTCGACATACACTAATCTTTTTGTTGTGACTCGGCACCTGCATTGCTCAACATCCACTATTTACTCAGCTTATGCATCACTCAATATGGTCTATTTTCTCGACACTTAAGTAACTCGGAACATGAGTGGCTCAACACTCACTATAACTTGGCATGGTCTAATATTTACATATTGTGCTCGACATGCATTACTAGTTCAACATGAACTAAGTAAATTACTTAAGTGTGTTGACACTCACTTGAAAAAACCAATCTGAGATCAACAATCTCCCCCTTTGGCATGAGTGTCAAAAACACATGAATATACATTAGTATCCTTGATCTATTTGAGCATAACATATCCATGACTTGACTTATATACAAAACTTCAAAATTTCAAAATTTTGCAATAACTTAGATACCTCAAAATTTGATAACCCCCCCTGAGTTGATATGTTTGTACTGTATCCAAAATTATGTGCTCCTTCTGAGTAAATGTGTCTCTACTGAGACACTTTGACTTCAATGTTGACTTCATGATCTCCCTTAGCTAATATCTCTCCCTTTTTTCTCTGTCTCCCTCAAAAATATATCTCCCCCAATGATGTATCTCCCCCTTTGTTCTTATTCTCCCTTGTTATCTTATTCTCCCCAAAAATATTTCTCCCCCTTTTTGACACTTATGTCAAATGGGTTATACACTTATTGTTTCTTTGTCCAAAAAGGATTTATGGACATCCAATATTATCTTGAGGGATGCATCCCAATTATCACATGCAACATCCAATGACTTGAGTTGGATGGCAAGCTCGACAACAAGGTGGAATAGACCATCTAAAGTAGAAAGATTGGGGTATTTCTTCAGTAGAGTTTCATCATAGAATAGCTCTTTATGCAATATTTCCATATGTGGGGTGAGGGTTTCTTGTATGCTAGTCAATTTGGCTCTTATGTTAGCCCCATCTACTATCAATATACCTAATTGACTCTGTGTTTGAAGCAATTTCCTAAAATGCTTCTCACTCTAACTTGGATTCGTTGGTAATCTTGCATCTAATGCAGATATTTGGCTCTCTAGACTCAAAATGTGGCTTCTATTCTCTTGGGTGAAGAGTGTTGGATTACATAATTTTGTGTACAATGAGAAGATGTTCTCGACTACCTTCTTGACATCCTCAACTTTAGTTCCCAATGCAACTTGTGTTAATGCTATCTTAATAAATATTTTCTCATTTACTTTATTTTGGAACTTATTTTTTGACCATTCTAATAGTTTGGAATTAGTATCAAGGTCTTCATTATTGACCTTCTCCACTATATCTGTTAGTTTTTCTATTAGTTTCTTGGTCTCTTTAGGAGTTGTTAGACTAAATGCATCTAGAAAGATGTCCTTAATGTCTTGAAGTGCCTACTTCTACCTATGTTCTCTCCTAAGCATTTCTTGATGCTTTTTCCTTTTCTAGGGCTTGTTTTAATATGCCTATTTGTTCTAATATCATAGTATCATAATCATATTTAGGTATAATAATTTCTTCATCAAGGCTTATATGGATGAACTTGGGCTTGGCACTTGAGATTGACAATGGAATAACTTTTGTGCTTGGCTTCTGAAGAGTTTGTGTGGAAGGAGTGCCAAATGCTAGTAAAGCTACTAGAGCTTGGGTGGCAACTTGTTCCTTCACCTTAGGTGTTAACTCACTCTCTTTAGGCCTACCTTGATCAACCACTATGACCTAACTTGTGCTTTGCCCTTGTGTTGTAGGTGTAGATAAGTCTATCTGACCTGTTTCCTATTGTCCTACAGTGGTGGCTTATTCTTCTATTATTTTTTTCTCAACAATATCAATATTCACAGTTGTATCAACCTTGCTAGATGTAGCTTCTGGCATTTGGACCAAAGGTTGTACATTAGTGACTGAAGGGATGATAAAAGGTGGTTCTTGTGGATTCACCTTTTCCCTTGCAACATTAGTCATAGACTTTTATAGTTTATCTAAACTAACCAAAATTGGATTGCCAAAAAGTTTGGCTTGTTAGTTTGTGATGACTAATTAGGGAAGTATTGTACATACTTCATAAATTCTTCAGGGTTTAGGGCAACACCCCAAAAAATATGTTTGTCCCATGGACAACATTGTGGCCAATGTATGGCCGACATATGGCCGACATGTTTTAACCCTAAAGTGGCATAAAATACTTGTATAAAAGGGCTTAAGATTAGGGATTGTTTCATTTTTGTGATGCAAAAATTGGTTCTTGTGATGGTATTGAGCTATAAGGGATTACCAATTGTAATCAAGTTGTAATCATTAGATTGTAATAATAGTGGACTTGCTATTTAGTGGATGTAGCCCAAGGATTGAGTGAACCATGTTAAATCTTGGTGTCTTGTGTTCTTTTCTGTGTGATTTATTATTTTCTATTATTGGTTATATTTGCATGTAATTGTTATTTCTATCCATAGTTTAATTCTAACAAGTGGTATTAGAGAGAGGTTGTTCTCTCAGTTATCCTCTGTAGGAAAGTCTCACAATTGAGTGGGAGTGATGGCAGATGAGGGTAAGTTGAGGGTTGACAGGTTTAATGGGCAAAACTTTTAGTTATGGAAGATGCAAATGGAAGACTGTGTTTATCAGAAGGATTTATGTAAGCTGCTGGAAGGTAAAACCAAGAATTAGGGATCTATACCAAATGACAACTAGGATCTTTCAGATAGAAAGACACTTGGAAGCATTCGATTATGCCTAGCACCATTAGTCGCATTTAATATTAAAAAAGCAAAGACAATGGAAGAGTTGATGCATACCCTAGCGAAACTATATGAAAAGTCCTCTGCTTCAAACAAGGTATTTCTCATGAAGCATTTATTCAATATGAAAATGGTAGAAGGTGGATCTATTGTGGATTATTTAAATGAGTTTAATACCATTACTAGTTAGTTATCTTTTGTGGGTATTAATTTTGATGAAGAAATTAAGGCTCTCTTGATTTTGTGTTCTTTTCCTGAAAGATGGAATGGCTTGGTAATGGTTGTGAGTAATTTTGTTCTTGGATCTAGTACCCTAAAATATGATGATGTGATCGGTGTTATTTTGAGTGAGGAAACTTGTTGGAAATCCTCAAGTGGATCTACATTAGGAAGTGCTTTGAATACACAAAGCAGAGGCAGAATGAATGCAAGAGGAAATAATTCTAAAAATTGTGAGAAATCAAGAGGAAAGTCAATAGGGAGGAGGTCTCAATCGAGATGACCAAACGACTGGTGGTACTGTGGGAAACTAGGGCATAAAAAGAAAGATTGTTGGTCTCGAAAGAAAAATGGAGATAAACTAGATGGAGACAAGGAGGCAAATTTGGTAAGTAACAAATCTGAAGAGGATGATTTTCTTATGTCTTTAGAAAGGGTCGATGATTCATGAGTTTTAGATTCTGGTGCTTCATTTCATGCTACACCTCATAGAGATTATTTCATTGATTATGTCCAAGGGGATTTTGGGCTTGTTTATTTAGGGGATAATGAACCCTGTCAGATTGTTGTAAAGGGAAAAGTTAAGATTAAGTTGTAGAATGGGAATCATTGGCTACTACATGAGGTAAGACATGTTCTAAGTTTGAGTAGGAATTTAATTTCAATAGGGCAACTTGGTGAAGAGGGCTGTGTAGTTAATTTTCATGATAAAAATTGGAAGGTTTCAAAAAGTTCCCTTATAGTAGAAAAAGGTGTTAAATTAAGCACCTTATCTATGTATAGGTCATATTGTTCCTTCTACTTTAATTGTTTCAAAGAAAAATAAATGTTCAGGAACAATTGTTGCAGTTGAGTAGGGAGAACAAATAGCTGTCATAAATTATGATACAGTGTTGTGACACAACAGACTTAGGCATATAAATGACAAATGTATGAAAGTACTTCATTCAAAGAAAGTTCTACCAAGTTTGAAATGTGTTAATATGGATTTCTATGAAAGTTGTGTGTATGGAAAACAAAAGAAGATAAGTTTTGTGAAGAGTGGAAAGAAAAATAAAAAAAGAGAAACTAGAGCTTGTGCATACTGATGTATAGGGACCAACTTAGGTATATTCCCTTGGTGTCTCTCATTATTATGTTACATTTATTGATGATGCAACTAGAAAAGTATGGGTTTATTTCCTTGGACATAAATCTGATGTATTTTAAACTTTTAAGAAATGGAAATGCTTGGTTGAAAATGAGATTGGTAAGAAATTAAAATGTCTCAAATTTGATAATGGTGTTGAGTATTTCAGTCATGAATTTAAAGATTATTACTCCACTAATGGTATGTGTAGATAGAAAACTATTCCAAGGACTCCATAGGAAAATGGAGTGGCTGAACATGTGAATAGGACTATAATATAGTGTGCAAGGAGCATGAGGTTGCATGCTAGGTTTCCCTTACACATATGGGTAGAGGCTATCAATACTATTGTATATTTGATTAATAGAGGTCCCTCTACTCCTTTGGTTTGTGGTATTCTAGAGGAAGCATGGACTGGTAAGAAGGTGAGTTATTCTTTTCTCAAAACCTTCGGTTGTGAAGCATTTTCTTATATAGATTTTGAAAATAGAATCAAGCTAGAGGCTAATTCAAAGAAATGTGTATTTGTTGGATATTGAATTAATGAATTTGGTTATAGGCTTTGGTATTTTGAAAATCATAAAAGTATAAGAAGCAGGGATGTCATATTCAATGAGAAAGTGTTGTACAAAGATCTATTGCAGCAACATGAGAAGAAATAAGATGATTATGTAGTGTTGGATGATACTCCAAAAGATAGTGTTTTAGTAATTCCTCATGATGTGCAACAACTACAACAACAAATACCACACACATCAGTGAATGTTAGATGGTCAACAAGGAAAATTAGACCTCCCAAAAGATTTTCTCCCTCTTTGTATTCTATTTTATGTATTGATGCTGGTGAACCTAAATGTTATGATGAAGTTGTGCAGGTGGATACTAAGATTCAGTGGGAGTCTGTAATGAAAGACAAAATGGACTCTTTGCTAAAAAATAAGACATGAGATTTATGCAAGTTGCCTATAGGTAAAAGGGCTTTATAGAATAAGTGGGTTTACAGGTTGAAAGAGGAGGAAGGATGAAAGAAAAGATTTAAAGTGAGGTTAGTTGTAAAAGTATTTGCATAGAAAAAAGGCATTGATTTTAATAATATATTTTATCTTGTTGTTAAAATGACTTCTATCCATACTATTTTAAGTATTGTGGCTATTGAAGATTTGCATTTAGAGTAGCTTGATGTTAAAACAACCTTCCCTCATTGTGATTTGGATGAAGAGATATATATGGCTTAGCCATAGGGATTTGAGGTCAAAGGTAAGGAGAACTTAGTGTGCAAATTGAAGAAAAGTTTATATGGTTTGAAGCAAGCACCTCAACAATGGTATCTAAAATTTGATAGTTTTATGTATGAGCATGGTTATAGTAGGTGTCATTAAAATCATTATATATACTTTAAGAGGTTGGATGATGATAACTACATAATTTTATGTATATATGTTGATGATACGTTTGTAGCTAGGTCTAACATGGATCACATTAAGAGATTGAAATGCTAGTTAGCACATGCATTTTTGATGAAGGATTTGGGGGTGGTAAAATAAATCCTTGGTATGAAGATTTGCAGAGATAGGAAGAACATGAAATTGACACTATCTCAGGCTGATTATATTGAGAAGGTGTTGCAATGTTTCTCTATGGAGAATGCTAAAGCTGTTAGCGCACCTTTACTTGGTCATTTGAAGTTGACTAAGGAGATCTGTCCCAAGAAACAAGAAGAGGAGGATAAGATGTCAAAAGTGCCCTATGCTTCAGTTGTAGGAAGCTTGATGTATGCTATGGTATCTACAAGGCTAGATATTGTACATTCAGTGGGAGTTGTTAGCAAGTATATGAGCCATCTAGGAATTGAGCATTGAAATGTAGTCAAATGGATTCTCAGCTATTTGAGAGGAACATCTAATAAGTGTTTACACTTTAGGGGCTCTACTACTAACTTATAGGGCTATTTTGACTCCAATTTGGTAGGGGATATTGATACTAGGTGGAGTATTATAGGTTATATATTTATTATTGGTGGGACAACCATGAACTGGGTTTCTAGGTTATAGAAAGGTAATGCTTTATCCACTATAGAAGCAAAGTATGTTGCTATTATAGAGGTAGACAAGGAGATTATATGGCTTCAATTTTTCTTGGAAGAATTGGGACACCCTTAGAAGGATAATTATTTGTTTATAGATAGCCAAAGTGCCATTCATCTTGCCGCGAATTCAGCTTTACATTAAAAAAAAAACACATTCAGTTGTGGTACCATTTCATCTGGTCAGTTTTGGATGATGGATAATTAATGCTGGATAAGATACATACTATTGACAATCCAACGGATAAGTTTACAAAGGTTGTAACAAGGGAGAAGTTGAATTCCTCTTTAGCTTTGGTTGGTCTTCTAGATTGAACATGAATACAAGAACAACAGAGTCTAGGGTGGTTTGATCCAGTGGGAGCCCCATGTGGTAGCAATATATCTCCAAGTAGGATATTGTTGTCTAGTGTGGAGTCTGATCAGTCCCCAAGTGGGAGATTGTTAGTTTTTGGTGACTAATTAGGGAAGTACTATACATACTTCATAATTTCTTTGGTCTATGGCCAATTTTGTGGCCAAGTATGGTCAACATATGGATGACATGTTGTAACCCTAAAGCAACAGAAAATACTTGTATAAAAGGACTTAGGGTTAGGGATGTTTCATTGTTGTGATGTGAAAATTGATTCTTGTGGTGGTATTGAGCTGTAAGGGATTACAAATTGTAATCAAGTTGTAATCACTAAATTGTAATAATATTGGACTTGCTATTTAGTGGATGTAGCCTAAGGATTGCACAAACCACATTAAATATTGGTGTCTTGTGTTCTTTTTTGTGTGATCTATTATTTTCAATTATTGGTTATATTTGCATGTAATTGTTATTTTTGTCTATGGCTTAATCCTAACATGGCTTACAATGTAGATTGATCTAGTATCTTCTTTAAATCTTCTTGAGTAAGAGAATTGATGTTCTAAGCTAATGGATCAGAAACATCCTTTATAGTTATTGCTTCAGTTGTCTTAGTTGTGTCATGTGGAGGATTAACACTCGACAATTTTGTGTCATGCACACTATGTTCTTCTTGCTCCTCAGGCTGAGCTATTGCCTTGTCATCTTCTTTGATTTTTGTTCTTCCTCCAATAATATTATCTTTTTTACCATCTTCTTTATCATCATCCTTGACCTTTGAAGGTTTAGGTTATCCTTTCTTTATTTTAGTTAACCAATAAATGAGTTTCCATATCTGTGTTGTCTTCTTGACAACATCCTCAATATTATGTAGAATGCTAAGGATTTTTGTAATTCCTTGGCTTCTTCTCCCTAGGTTAATGCTATAGGTTCTTGTGCTTGAGTTCCTTCTTCCTCTTCCTCCTTGGCACCCTCTCCAAATTTGGCTTTTAGCTTCTTTACTAGCTTGTCCTTTTTCTTCATGTTAGAGGTAATCTTTAATTCCATGGTAATCTTGGACTTTACCATCTCAAAGTTTCCCAAAACTTTTGTAGTTTTGTCTACCTCTTCTGCTAGTAGAGTTGTTATAGCTATTGAGGCTTCATCCACATTTATCTCATAGTTTAAGGGTCTCAAACATCTTACCCTTGGTGTGGCATCTTATACAAATGTATAATCAACATCCATAAGAAAACATACATCATTATAATTTTTTTCAACTAAAGATACTAGTATTCTTAGTCTCTCCTTCATTGACTTCTTGAAATATTCAAAGTAACTAGTCATTAAGGATTCAAAATTCTCTTCTAGCTACTCAATGTACTCAAAAATCTATACTGCAACTGATCAATTGGTCTTCCATCCCATAGAAGAAAATAAGGGGAATATGTTTTGTACATAAAATAATATGCAAATTAATATTAAACCAAATTTTCGTTGTGCACTCTTAGTTTTCCTGATTGCTCCAAGGTTCTCCATCAGTTGTTGCAATTATAGTTCTACTCGATCATATGTATGATCTTTATTAACAATCTTGTATCCAACATCCACAGCTATATAGGGCACACTATTCAATCTATTAGATTGATAGAACTTGTGTGATACTACCCTTACAAAAAATTTTATTAGAGGATCAATGATTGTGCCTATTTTCATACCTCTTTTGTTTTAGATAACTCTAGTATTATTTTCAATCACTTTCTTGGAATCACTTCTCAATGTCTTAGGCTGATCTAGGGTTGGGTAGCCAGTAACCCTATGGATTATTCTCTTAATAATTTTAATAGGTCCGCTCTCTAGCCATAAGGAAACATCATGAATTTGGCTAAGCACTATTTGTATCCACTCTATCTTAAACACATTTAGAAAATCTAGGGCTTGTGTTAATCCCATTTTTTCAACAATTTTGAACTCTTTTTTCAAAACACCATTATCAAAAAGTTTTTTTATATGCCTCCCTTATCTCCATGTTAGAAATGCTTCCTATCTTGCAGTTATAACATTTTCTTACATCTTGTACCATTATTACATTCAGCAGAATCATCAATAATGTGACAGAAGGGTCTTACTTATATGTGATTTCAGGAATAGCTTTAAATATTAGGTTGTTTAACTTCATTACTCACTAATTGTACATTTAAAACTTCCTTCCTTTCAACATTTTGTGAACTTAATGCCATTGTGCAAAACTAGGGTTTACAAAAATTAAAACTGCGTAGCTCAGCTCTTGATAAATACCTTAGGAAATCTGACAAACTAGTGTGAGATTGCTACTAGAATCTTTTGCAAATGCTTGGATGAAATTCTAGATTTCCTTCTTCTCTACTCACTCTTTCTCAAATTTAGAATGATGAAGAATGATCTAAAATTGATCAAATATCCTTTAAAACCCTTGTGTCTAATGCTGAGTGCTTACATAGTTGTAAGCTTGACATCAACCAATTTCAGGTTCATTCAACATCCATTGATATTTCCATCACTTGGCATCTACTATGAGCTCAACATCAACTACCTAGTCTAATAGCTTGACATCTTCTAACATTCCACTTGGCATACATAGGAAATATTTCATGCTCGAAAACAACATGAAAAACTTAAAGATGTCTTTAATTTCTAACAACATTTTACATCTTTATTCATACTAATGTAATCTTTTCAGCACTATCTCCTTTTTGGAACTGATGTATGATATAGCTTTTAAATATTAGTCCTACATACCTTTTGATTACATAGTTTGATGAAGTGTGATCACCCGACCCATTGGGTCAAGTGATCCCTTCTCCATTTGATGTGTTGCAATCATCCTTTCTCTTCCATGTCTTGTTCATCTCATCTCTAATGTGTTCAACATCTACCTTGCCTTTACCTTTACCAAATTCACAACTTGGTGCCTTTGACTTTGTTGGGCAATACCTACTAATGTGACTAGTCTTCAAATAGCTAAAACATGTGGTTTGGCTCAACCACCTTTGGTAATTACCTCTGAAGTGTGTCCTAATACAATCCTCAAGAACATGTACATATTCTTGGCAATAATGATAGCTATATCTTGTATTATAATCCTAGTTATAATAATTTCCATTGTTCCTCACCTTTGCTTTCCTATTTGATGACCGCCTGGGTTTGGATCTACATTCAAAACCTCTATGTTTGTACTTCTGATAGTTGTAGCAATATCCTTCAAATCTTTCTGTATGCATGGTCTTGGTTCTACATTCATGTGCCTAATGACCTTGCTTGTTGCACTTATGACAATGAATCATGCTCTTGGGCTTGACATTCTAATTTGTAGTCTTGCTCCTACATAGATTAGTAGCATGTCCTTTCTTACCACAATTATGACAAGTAGGTTTGGAGTTCTTACCTTTGTTGTTCCTTTCTGTTGTATTTTTGGATGATTCTCCTTCTTCGATGCTTGTATATCCCAGTCCAGATATATCATTATTGGATCTAGCGGATCTCAATAATTTCTCAAAGTATTTGATGAATTTATTTTCTTTGTTGAAACTTTCAAAAAATTCCTTTTCTCTCTTAGGTCACTCTGCAATTGTTCATTCTGCAATTTGAATGTAGTTATCTCAATGTCTTTGACATTCAGTTCATAGTTGGCATTCATCATTTGACTTAGAGTATCTAATTGCATGTTGGAAATCTTGGTTAGCTCTATTGACTTCTCTTCAAGTTTGTTGGCCAGAATTCTTTTATCTTCTTCAATCATGACTTTTTCTTCCATAGCTTTCTTTGTTTATTTAGTTACCTCACATAGCAATATATTTTGTGATTCTTTCTCTAACTTAAGATTTCTGATTACCTTAGCTTAGACTCTATTGTTTTCCATTAGATCTACAACTGCTACATCAAATTTATTGGAGTCTCCATCTGCAAATAGCTTAGTAGTGTCTATCTCTTTGTATTGTGTGTCATTCTCTGCAATAGCAATTTCTTTCCTTCTCTTCAAGGAATTCTTTAGGTCTTCTCTTGCTTGATTCAGTTGATGTAGTATGAGATGTATTTCAATCTGTTGGTTCTCAAAAGTATTTCCCAACTTGTAGACTTCTATTTCAAGATCTTTCCTCAAAGCTGCAAAGCTTCTCTTTTCAGAGAACAAGGCTCTGATACCAATTGTTGGAATTACAATAGGAAATGTAAACTTCTAAGGGGGTGGGGGGTTTGAATTAGTAGTTTCAACTTGGACCCATAAAACTTTCACCACACATCCATCTCATGCATTTAATAAGTAAACTAAAATAACATTTAAAACATATACATCTAAATCATATGAACATGTAAGAATTCACCACACATAACACTATATATGATTACCTAAAAACCCTCCAAGTGAGAAGGTAACACTGGAGTGGGAATGACACCCACAAATCTTCACTATTGTAGAAATAAAGTGTATCTAATTAAGGTTACAATATTTTGATCATGAAACATGATCTACCCTATGAAAGGAATACAAAGACTATTAGGTCTCACCTTGTTAGAGGATTTCAAGACCATGTTAGAAGCATGCCTTGTTAGAGGACATTAATTTACAACTAAGTAAGCACCCTATTAAATGATTTCATACATCTTGTTAGGACTACTCTGTTAAGAGATTTGATTGAAATCACCTGCAAGAATGTCTCAGCATAGATCCTACGGTTGGCACTTGCTTGCCTGATAATAGATCACCTCTATACAATGTCTTCTTGATCCTTCTCAATCAGATGTCTCAATGTTGTATCCTTTTCTCTATCCTTTGTTCTACTCTAACTGATTCTACAATTCACTCTCTTCATAACTTCTAAGTCACCATGAATGTTCTATTTGCTTATGAAAACTTCTCTTCTCCACTGCTTCAATTCCTTACACACTTGATCATTCATAGAGAGTTTAGGGTTTTGTCTTCCATAAGAAGTCTTTGGTGGCTTAGGGTTAGGTATGAATCTATGGCTAAGATTCATCCATTTTTCTGCTTAATCCTTCCTATTTTCTAATTGACTACATGTAATTGCATAGGGAATACAACTAGAGATTTGTCCTTATCTCCAAAATATCATAATTTACCTTTAAGTCAGCTCAAAAATGGTTTACATAGTTGTTTGTGCCATTACAACAAATATGTCAAAACTATGTCACTTGACATCTGAAGTCTCTAATGCTCAACATGCACTAATCTTTTTGTTGTGACTCAACTCTTGAATCACTTGGCATGGTCTATCTACTCGACACTTGAGTGACTTGGCACATGAGCGGTTTGACACTCATTATAACTTGGCATGGTCTAATATTTACATATTGTTCTTAGCATGCATTACTAGTTTGGCATGAACTAAGTAAATTACTTAAGTGTGTTGATGATCTGATAGATTTTTTAGTGAAAATTGAAGTATCTCATTTCTCTCCAGAATCTACACCATTAGAAAGATCTCGACATCCTGATTCCAATACAACTTGAATAGACAAAAATAAAGTCAGGATGTAGAAGTTATGCTCAGTCAAACTTTTATTCAACATGTAGACTAGAGGGCTAGATAAGAGGTGAAATCAAACCATCTCAAAATTGGTCAACAATGGATTTCAAATCAAATATCTCATCGACATCTTTCCAATGACATTCATTTCATCAAAAATGGAGCTCGTATGAAGAAGTTATGGCCATTTGAATTTTGGAGGTAAAATGTAATAGTGATGACATCATCATGATATCAGTAGCTTAGGTGATGACACATGTCAAAGATGTGTGCAAATAAAATAATTCCACATGGCACCTCAAGCTCCTTCATGCGGATTTGGTGGTTTAAAAATTGGTGGAAGAGGTTTGAACCTTGAACCTCACATTTTCCACTTTTCCTCTTTATTATTGGGCCACACATATTTCTTAATCACATGTTAACAAATTTACTATTTAAAGTTTGTGGCCACCAATTTTTTTTGCCAACAGGGTTGGAACCCCCAAATAGCCTCTTGCTAAAAAGGGATGCCACCATTGTGGTGGTTAGTAAGTTTAAAAAATGTGGCAAATGTCATAGTTAACTTTAACTACAAGGCCACCACCCTATTAAAATAGGGTTATTTGTTATTTTGTTTATATTTTTACCCCCTAAAATTGTATAATGCCAAAATGAGTAATGGGCAAAGGGGTTAACACGTGGGGTTGTTTTGTTAATAGGCCTATTATTAAAATAATTTGTTTTGGCCTATTTTTAAGATATTATTTTGTATAAAAGGAGGGGGATAGGTTCATTTTGAACATAAGAGAAATTCAGTTGATCCAGCTGATTGAGCTAATATAATTGATAGAAAATTCAATAGAGGAATTGTAAAAAACATTATTTAGAGCATTCAGCTAATGTAATTGAGGATTTTTTTAGCAATTAAATCCTAGAGGTGAAGAGAAAATCTGGAGGACATGTTTTTAGTCTCGAACATCAATACAATGTTATGCTGATGTTCTACAAGGGATTGGTCCTATAACACATTGTACTTGATTTGGAGTTAATCAGATCAGTCCACCAATTGGAGTTGGACCCAGAGACATAGTCCTGATAGGGAAAACTCTGAGATCAAATCGTGTTGTGCCTCTCTTCTCATCTCTCTTTTTGTCAGTTATGTGATGTCCTTTTATAACATTTTTTTAAGTTATGTTAATTTTCTCAGTAAAAGAATTAATTAATTCCCAGTAATTGGTTATAATTCCTCTGTATCAGTTCATTAATTTTCTTCTTTGTAATTTCAATGATTTACAATACATAGCCACAAATTTATTGCTTGGATCAGGAATTTAAATCTGATTAATAGGATTAAGTCATTAAACTAATAGATCCTGAATTAGATCAAGTTTGGTATTAGAGCATATTTTGAAGAGAAATTGCAAGTGGTGAATGTTAACCAGGTTGAGGTTAAAACAAGGAGAAGGTGAACTTGAAAAGTTCAATCCAAAAATTGGGACAAGAAGGATTTTTCCTCGATTAGAGATGGCATCTGAACAACATGTTCCCGAGTTTGATGTAGAAACATTCCAGAGATATTTTGTGGAGTTAAAGGCTTTGGTTGACATTCTTCTCCAAGAGAGACATGAACAACAGATGAGGAAAGTGAATGAAGCTAAGGAGAAGGAGGAAGCAAAACCCTCATCAGAATTTGCGAACAGTAAAGGAGTAGGAGGTGGTAGTGACCCTCTTGAACCTCCATCCCCATCTTCTTCAGCTTCTTCTTCATCTTCTTCATCTTCTTTGTTTACTTATTCTTCAAAGAAACCTGAGCATGTTAATGTGTCTTTGTTAAAACTATATGTTAAGTTAGATTTGCCTATGTATAGTGGTGAATTGGATGCAGAGAAATTAGATAATTGGCTTAAGTAGATTGAAGTGTACTGCAGGGTTCAAAATTTTTTTGATGATTTTTTCAAAATCTAGCTAGCTACTCTTAGAATGGGAGGTATCGCATTAGTTTGGTGGGAGAGTAAGATCCAAGAAGACCTCGCTACACATGGTAAAGTAGTTTCATCTTGGTATGAATTTACTTCTGCTTTGTAGAAACAATTTTATCCGTTGGGTTATATGCAACAAGCCATTATGGATTGGAAAAATCTAAGGCAAGGTAAAGGGAAATCAGTACAAGAGTTTACATAGGTATTTAGGAAGAAGGCATTAACTCTTGGAATTCCTCTTTATACGCAAGATACTTTGTTAAAGTATATAGGTGGACTGCATTTGTATTTGAAGCATATGATATTGATGTCTAGTCCTTCTAACTTTGATGAAGTATGTGTTCAAGCGACTCATATTCAAGCAGGTGGAGGAAACATGAGTTTCAATTCCAAGAAGGAATTTTCTCCCCTTGATAGCATCAAGAAATGAAAGAAGGCAGCTACAGTAAAAAAGGATGAGAAACTTTCTTGCACTCATTGTGACAAGAAGGGTAATGATGAAGAACATTGTTAACAATTACATCCTAGACTGAAGCCTAAGTGGGCTTAGAGATGGAATTAGAAACATAAAGTAAAGGAGAAAGCCACAAATGTTGTTATGGATCTTGGTTCAGATTCAAATGATGAGACCAAGATAATAGCTATGGGTTTGAAAGGTAAAGCTCCTATTTCCAGTGTTTCTATTGCTAGTTGTGCTTCTACTTCTATAGTTAATAATTTCTCTGAAGATAAGAAAAGGAATGAGTTGTTTCATTTAAGGGTTGTTGCTAAGAACACTAAAATTGATGCCCTCATAGATAGTGGTTCTCAAGTGAATTTAATTTCTGAAATTATTGTAAGAAACTTGGAATTGAAAACTACATTACATAAGAAACCTTATCCACTAGGCTAGATTTGTGAAAATGATAAGTTGCAAGTAACAAGACAATGCACCTTAAGATTCACCATCACCGATAAATTTATGGATGAAGTACAATTCAATGTGGTTCCACTAGATATCTATGGGATAGTGCTTGGTAGCCCTTATCTTTATGATAGAAAATCAATTTTCTACAGGGAGAAGAATCATTATCACTTGTTTAAAGATGACATTCAGTATATTTTACATTCTTATAGGATTAAGACTAATCATGCTTTTGCAAATACAAGGCAGTTAAAAAGGGTAATTAATGAAAGTAAAGAGTTAACTGTTATGTCTGTCAGTATAGGTGGTTCTACACTTGAACTTGGAGTAGCTAACCAGGGTCAGATGTTGCGGGATGCACCTGCAGTACAACATGAGGGAATGATGATTGAAAGCATTGATGGTTCCTTGGGTAAAAATGTTCCTGTTGTGAAGGATCAATATGTTTTTGATTTATTCTCTTTCATTTCTGCATTATTGTTCAGCTTGATGCTAGTAAATGTTTGTTGGTTAGTGGCTACAACAGTTGATGTAGATACTTATGGAAGTGATAGAATAATGATTATGTTCAACAATATTTTTGTAGTCTTCATTGTGCTTGTGAGCCAAGTTTTCAAATGTACACATGATACAAGACAAGTGGGGAGACTAAGTCCTCACTTTATGTCAGAGTAAATGTCACTTTTGGACGTCCAAAAGGTCTTTAGTGGGGATGCCTTATTTGATAGATATTTTTAATGAAAATTGAAGTGTCTCATTTCTCTCCAGAATCTGCACCATCAAAAAGATCTTGACATCCTGATTCCAACACAACTTTAACAGACAAAAACGGAGTTCGAATGTAGAAGTTATGCTCGGTTAAACTTCTAGTCAATGGGTAGAACAAAGAGCTAGATAAGAGGCAAAATCAAACCATCTCAAAAGTGGTCAACAATGGATTTCAAATCAAAGATCTCATTGAGAGCTTTCCAACAACATTCATTTCATAAAAAATGGAGCTCATATGAAGAAGTTATGGCCGTTTGAATTTTGGAGGCAAAATGTAATAGTGATGATGTCATCATGATATCAATAGCTCAGGTGATGACACTTGTCAAAGATGTGTGCAAATAAAATAGTAACACATGGGACCTCAAGATCCTTCATGCAAATTTGGTTGTTTAAAAATTGGTGGAAAAGGTTTGAACCTTGAACCTCACATTTTCCACTTTTCCTCTTTACCATTGAGCCACACATAGTTCTTAATCACATGGTAACAAATTTACTATTTAAAGTTTGTGGCTGCCAAATTTTGTCTTCAGCAGGGTTGGAACCCCCAACTGGCCTCTTGCTAAAAAGGGATGCCATCGTTGCGGTGGTTAATAAGTCTTAAATATGTGTGGCAAATGTCATATTTAACTTTAACTACAAGGCCACCACCCTATTAAAATAGGGGTATTTTTTATTTTGTTAATATTTTTACCCCCTCAAATTGTATAATGCCAAAATATGTAATGGGCAAAGGGATTAACCCATGTGGTTATTTTGTTAATAGGCCTATTATTAAAATAATTTGTTTTGGCCTATTTTTAAGCCATTATTTTGTATAAAAAGGAGGGGGATAGTTTCATTTTGAACATAAGAGAGATTCAGTTGATCCAGCTAATGGAGCTAAGAGAATTGATAGAAAATTCGATAGAGGAATTGTAAAAAAATTATTGAGAGCATTCAGCTGATGTAATTGAGGATTTTTTTGGCAATCAAATCCTGGAGGTGAAGAGAAAATCTGGAGGATGTGTTTTCAATCCCAAACATTGGAGCAATGTTATGTTGATGTTCTATAAAGGATTGGTCCTATAACACATTGTACTTGATTTGGAGTTAATTGAATCAGTCCATTAGTTGGAGTTGGACCCAAAGACATAGTCCTAACAGGGAAAACTCTAAGATCAAATCGTGTTGTGCCTCTCTTCTCATCTCTCTTTCTGTCAATTATGTGATGTTCTTTTATAGAATTTTTTTCAGTTACATTAATTTGCTTAGTAAAAGCATTAATTAATTGCACTTAATTGGTTATAATTTCTCTGTATCAGTTCTTTAATTTTCTTCTCTGTAATTTCAACAGTTTACAATACATAGCCACACATTTACTACCTAGATTGGGAATTTAAATTTGATTAATAAGATTAAGTTGTTAAACTAATAGATCCTGAATCAGATCAGTTGACACTCATTTGTCAAAACCAATCTGAGATCAACAAAGAAGAGCTCATCTACCCAAACAAGAAATTTACTATTACGTTCCTCTTTCCTTGTTCTATCAATCAAAGCAATAACTGTTAGACCTTGTAGGCTAGGTCATGAACCTCAGATCCAAATATCAAACCTCAAAACACATAATAAAACCTTGACAATGAAGTTTCCTTCACTTCGGCTCTACTTTGCTCAACTTCACATTCCACTCTCTCTATTGCTTACAATCACTTCTCATTGATAGAATTCCATGTTGTATGATAAAGGAAAATGTCCTTCCTTTATATCAAGTCTATAAAACAATTCCCTAAGTTGGCTATTAGACCTTCTCAATTAATAATTATAGGACCACATTAAGAACATGTTACACTTATTTAATAACTTGAATATCTTTTTGTACACATAATATTATGATAAGTGAACTTAGGAACAACACCACAAACTTTTCTTCATCACATCCTCAACCTCGATTCTCAGAATAACAATTATACTAAGAGATATAACAAGTTTACTAGAACATGCCTCTATAAACTCTATCTCAAAACAAACATCACCAAAACTTACATAACCTTTTCCAGGCTTAACATTTCTTCATCCAACATTAATTTCATATACTAGATACTCAAAAGCATCTCCCATAACCTCGAATAGTGAGAACACTCAAGTACCCATCCGTACCAACTTGATTTTTTTGCTATTCTTCTGTTAGATACCATAGAAAATGACTATGTTGACATAAATGACAAACTCAGTCATGAATGTAACATATCATCATAATAACATATCTACAATACTCCCCCATGGGAATATCATTAGAATTCATTCTTCCTATAATCTCCCCCTTTGGTATTGATGGAAACATATATGAAAAAAATCTAGTTCTGAGAATACCAACAAAAGACTATTAATCTTTCTTTTCAAATCCTCTTCATCAATTATTCTCCCCTATTGATATACCTCAATGTGCTTTCCATTAAATTTTCATTCCATGTTGTACTTCTCCCAAACATGTTGTACTTTTTCTTTCTTGTCTTTGCTCCTCCCCATGATCTTTTTCCTCATATGTTTATGCTTCTTCCCTATGATGTTTTTCATGTTATACTTCTCCCCCATTGATATCAATGTTAAAGAGTTCAGTAACCATCAAAATTTGCACCAACTGATTCTTACTAGCTCAATATTCCAAAGATAATATTCAAAAAAACATCCAATAAAATTCCTAGATGACTCTATCCATCATAGATACTCCCCCATACAGGAAGCATTAGCATTCAATCTAGACAAACAATGGTGCTCTGTTACATTAGATTGATGCACTCTTGCATCTTCTACTCTGATGTAGGAATGGGAATAACCCCTAGCATACCTCACAAATACTCAAAAGTCTCTTTGGGAAAAGTTTTAGTGAATATATTTTCAATCTACTCTTTAGTGCTCACATACTCCAATCTAAATATCCTTTTTTGCAAGCTTTCTCTCTCAACACGTGATACTTGATAGAAGTGTGCTTGGTCTTTGAATGCAACACTAGATTCTTAGACATATTTATTATGCTTGTGTTTTCACAATGTATGCCAATAGGTTCACTAATTTCTATCCTTATATCCTTTAGAATCTTCTTCATCCAAACAACTTGATTTTAATTGTTTGGTACTACAATATATTATGCTTCTATTGTACTTTAAAAGGTACAATCCTACTTCTTTCTTTGCCAAGAAACCAATCTTCCTCTAAGAAAGAAAGAAGGCTCCACCATTGGTGCATTTTCTATCATCCATACTACCTTCCCAATCACCATTAGTATAAGCACTTATAGTAAAATCATTAGATATGTTATACCATAATCCAAACTCTGGTGTTCCTTTCAAATATTTAAATATCCTTTTGATTGTTTCATAATGTGATTCTCTTGGATTAGCTTGGAATCTTGCAATAATTCCAATTGCATTTGCTATATCTGGCCTTATGTGAGTCATATATTGTTTGCTCAATAGTAGGTGTCTCATCCTTTGTAGATAACATGTATCCAGTTACCATAGGGGTTCCAACATGTTTACAGGTTTCCAAACCAAAACTTTTCAATAGATCCTTCAAGTACTTAGTCTAAGAAATAAATATTCCTTCTTTAATCTATACAATCTATAATCCTAGAAAATATTTCATTTCTCCTATCATAGTCATTTCAAATTCATTCTTCATCTCTTCTGCAAACTTGTCACTTTCATCATCATTTCCTCCAAATATGACATCATCAACAAATATTACCAAAATCATCAAACCATCATCAATTTCTTTCCAATATAGATCACTATTTTCCATACCTTTGCTATATCCAAGCTTTGTCAAATGCTTGTCCAAACTTGCATACCAGGTTCTGGGTGCTTGCTTCAAGCCATACAATGTTTTCTTTAGTCTACATGCTATGTCCTTATCATCTGTCAAAGGAAAACCTTTAGGTTGTTGTATGTAGACCTCTTCTTCTAGTTCTCCATTCAGAAATGTTGACTTGACATCCATCTAATATACCTTGAAATTCTTATATGCTCCATATGCTAAGAATAACCTTACTACTTCTATTCTAGCTACAGGAGGATAGGTCTCATCATAGTCTATTCCTTCTTGCTATGAGTAACCTTTACATACCAATCTTGTCTTGTTCCTTACAACTTCACCTTGTTCATTCATTTTTGTTCATGAATACCCTTTTAGTTCCTATCACATTCTTGTCTATTGGTCTAGGGACCAATTCTCATGTTTCATTCTTTACTATCTAATCTAATTTCTCTTTCATAGCTTGCTCCCAATAGTCATATTTACATGCTTCATCTGCATTCTTGGGTTGAACTTGAGATATCAAATATAGTTCTTCATTGAATTTTATTCTTGTTATTACACCTTTATCTTTTATTTTGATGATCTACTCAGATGGATAATTCTTTATCACATTCTTTCCCAAAGTAGGAGTTGTTATCTCAACTCTTAACTCTGTTGAAGGTTCTACGATTTGTTCCTGCCTTGGCTCTCCTTCATTCTATAAATCACTATTATTTTTAAGGAATACATCATCATTCCTTGGTTTAATAACAACAACATCATCTGAGTTGTAATCAATCATTCTCTCTTGTATCCTAAATTTCTCATCAATTCTCACATTTGCACTTTCCATAATAGTCTTAGTTCTTAGATTATAACATCTATAAGCCTTTCTTTTCAATGAATAACCAAGAAAAATAATCACTTCCAGCATCAAACTTACCAATATCAACATCTCTTTTGATATAGAACTTACTACCAAAAATTCTGAAATACTTAACTATAGGTGAGTGACCAAACCACAGTTCATAAGGGGTCTTGTTTGTGTCTTTCCTGACCTATACTCTATTCATAGTGTAGACTATTGTATTCAAATATTCTCTCTAAAACATCTTGGATACATCATTCTTATCTAAAATAGCTCTTGCAACATCTATTACTAATCTATTTCTTCTATCTGCTATACTATTCTATTTAGGAGTCTTCAACTCAACTCTTTCTTCTTCTCTAGGATTGAATCTTTTCTCTTCAATTTTATTTCTATTCTAAAAATCACTGCTAATGATAACTTCCATATTTTCATGGTTAGCCTTTGTATCAACAATAGTTACCAAAGCTATCTCTACTACTACTTCCTTTTCCTTAACCAATTCAAGTTCATTATCATAGTCATTTGAGAATCTTTCCATACTAGCTTTAAATTCTTTGTCTTCATCAAAAAGTGATCTTTTTCTAGATTTCCTTATTCTCTTAGGACATCTAGATAAAAAATTACTAGACTCTTTACATGTCCAACAAAAAAAAAATTTCATACCTTCTGGTTCTCTCTTCGTAAGTAGATCAATACCTTCTTTTATCTTTATGTCTTCTTCAGATCTATATCTATCTTTGCTTGTGCTTCTATCCAGAAATGAAATGCTCCAATTAGCACACAATTCTAATCTCTTGCCAAGAAGCTCTATCTTCTATGCATCAAAATTTCCTCCATTAGACTTAGGACTTTCTTTTTAAAAATAACTCACCACTAATCTCCCAAAGTTGTGAACTCTTATCTTCAAGGACCTGATCCTATGATACCAATTGTTAGAAACAATAGTCCACCAGGATAACTGGGGGGCGGGGGGTGAATATTTTATCCAACAATTAAAACATTTTTCTTCCTTCAATAAACTTAACCATTCAACCAAAGTAAAAAACAACCATAAAAAGATGCACATAGACAATTACACTAGATATGTTAAATAGGGAAACCCTTGATCAAAGCGAAAACCCTAGTGGGAATGATACCCATAAGATGATGTACTAATATAAATATTCCTTGTTAGAGGATGGACCTGTATTCAAACATTTATTACATAGAGTCCCTATTAGGAGACTTTGATTCCCTATTAGGAGATTCCAACCCTGTTAGGAGTTGTAGTACAATGTATGCAAGAAAATCCCACTACCCAAACATGCAATTTCAACTACAAGAACTACCCAAATAAGTAATTTACTATTATGTTCCTCTTTCCTTGTTCTCTCAATCAAACTAATCACTATCAGACCTTGTATACTAGGTCACAAACCTTGGATCCAAATATAAAACCTTAGCAATGAAGTTTCCTTCACTTTCACTCTGCTTTACTCAACTTTACATTTTGCTCCCTCTACTACTTGCAATCACTTCTCATCAATACAATTTGATGTTGTATGATAAAGTAAAATGTCCTTCATTTATACTGAGTAAGTTGGCTGTTAGACCTTCTTAATTAATCATTATAGGACCACATTAAGAACATGTTACACTTAGTGATAACATTAATTTTCCACCTTGCAACTTGAATATCTTTCTGTACACATAATATTATGATGAGAAAAATTAGCAATGTCATCACAAACATGTATTATTCACATCCTCAACCTTGATACTTAGAATAACATTTCTGCTAAGAGTTATAACAAGTTTACTGGTACATGCCTCTATAAACTCTATATTAGAATAGACATCACCAAAACTTACATAACTTCTTCTAGACTTAACATTTCTTCATTTGACATTAATTGTATATACTAGATACTCAAAAGTATCACCCATAACGTTGGATAATGAGAACACTCAACTAGCCATCCATACCAACTTGATCTTTCTGTGTTCTTCTATCAAATACCACAAAAAATAGCTATGTTGACATTTCAATGACAAACTCTATCATGAATGTAACCTATCATCATAGTAACATATCTACAATACTCCTCCATAGAAATATCATTAGCATTCATGCTTCCAACACTTTACACAATTCAAGAAAAGAAAATAGTTGGCTTAAATTCATCAAATATATGATTTAACATGAGTACTAGTGCTCGACATCAATATGTTGTTACTTAGCTTCCATATTGTTCTTCCACTCATCATCCACTATACAACTCTGTTGGAGTTTTAAAACTATTGAGCAATAGAGAACCTCAATACCAAAAGGATAATACTTATGCAACCTAAGGATTAGCTATTTCCTATTTTCAATTACACATGCAAACCATTTGGATCCAACATTAACAAAACCAAGAATGATTTTCTTCTCTTTAGGCTCTGCAAAACCAAGGTGGCTATACCTAAGGGATTACTCAATTTGACTATTGTTTTATGAAAACTATCTTAGTTTCATACTAATTCTCATCCTCAATCCATAAACACACAGCTAATTGTCACATTTAAATAGAATACATCCCATATAACAGATTTGGTCATAAAGTCTTCTGTAGATCTACAAGTATTCTTTGCAATAGTGGCTAACTAAGGCTAGAATATTTCATGCAAACAAGTATTGACCAACTTTGAAGATCTTCAAGAAATAAAAGAAAAATTGATTGTAAATTTTGCATTTGATACCCATTTATGATCTATTTCTCTTCTAATTGAATCAATTTCACCAGTGCCTAATCTAATAGGGTTCAGAGTCTACCAGAAATATATAGATCTAATTTTTTGAATTACAACAAATATTATCAGCAGTTCTTACTGGAATCCATCATTCAAAACATCCTTCTCATTACTACAACAACCTTATCAAATTCATCAAAGCATTTACTCAATTCATTGAACTAATAGTAGTGATGAAAAGATATACAACCTAAATGATTGCATTCAATTACACAAGTTTTTTACTCATACAACATCAAGATAACTAAGTAACTAAAAGGAGAAAAAATTAAGAAAGAACTGATATGGGGACAACTCATAATTTGTATTCATTTTCTTTGAAAATTGTATACATTTTGAAATAAACTCAGAATGACCATAGGAAGAAACACAGAGATCATTTTGTATTAATGTATTCCCATAAACTAATAGAGAAAATACATCATAAAGCTTGCTCAAATTACTTGTACCAAAAACAAACTAGGTACATGACTAAAAGCATTAGAAATTAGACCCCTGACTGAAAGCATTAGAAATTGGACCCTTATTCCAGCCCTGGGATCTCGCTTAAATATGTGAGATGCAAAAAGCTTTAGGCGTGGAAAACTTGACAAGTGCCCAAAAAAAAAAAAACTCAAAATAACAAAAAGTTAATTCAAAAAAATGTACTTTAGGTAGGCCCATTTCTATTACATCAAAATGAGTACTGGCCTTTTGATTCGTGTTCATTATTCTAACTCCTCTAAATATGCTACCATCAAGCTAGCCAATGATGAGCCTTGCAGTGTTTCTATATAAAATTTTACCTTTGGATTTTCACTATTTTCATCTTGGACAAACAATATTACTTTTATCCTTGATTGTTTCTGTGTCACATCCACATCCTGGGCTTCTGTAATTGTAACTAGAGCTAATTGGTCACTCTTATCCTTTTATTCTTGTTGGCCTTGTGTAATGGTTTCAATGATTTGAAATTCATCATCCTACATCTCATCACTATCTATTTCAACTTCCTCAAACAATTCATCAGGAGTTATATCAGCCATACACTTCTTGAACAATGTGTCATCTGGCCAATTAAACTATAGAATGTCTTGTTTCCTTTTGATAATGTATTCTTCCTCCCTATTAATATCAACAAATTCCTATTTTAAAGAATCAAAAAATATTTGGGCTTTCACTATTTCTTCAGTTGCGGTAGCCCACCATGCATGCCCTTTTTCATTTATAATTCTCTTCATCCTTAAACAAAAAATATCATCAAGTTCTTTTGCCCACTCATCTTTGTTTTTCAAATTATTTCTCTTATCTAGGGCACGAGCAAACAAACTAAACTTTTGGCTGTTGTACTTGTCCAAGTAGCCTACTATTATTCTTTGTAAATGAATTGTCCTATTGTCAAAATTAAAAAGATTAGAAACAATATCAAAGGTCTTCTCAATTTGATCATAAGAAGTTTTTATGATAGAGTAAAATAAAAATGTCACTTCTTTCTCCCTTCTCACCCATTTATTCACAATGGACTTTGAAGCCTCATCACTAGCTTTTATTTCCTCCTAGATACTGATCACCCTAGCCAACTGATCATAAACTAGTGGCCATTCAATTTTTTCCCCCAAATATGTGAGAGCTTTTCATAATTTATCTTCATATTTTTCCTCGAACTCCACATCTAGGGCCCACAGTTTACTCTTTTCTTCTTCAAAATCATCAGCAGTGTAGTACTATGGCCTTTGGGGTGTATCAAGTATTTCTATGAGGGGGATGGATTTGAAAGGTTCAACTGGGGGGTGAGGGTATGTTATTCTTGGATTTGTTGACCTCCCCATTAGCTTTTTTTCAAGTTCAATCCTCTTTTTAACCTCTTTATTGTAGGCCTCTATAATTGTTTCATGTTTTTTTTGTAATTCAAACATGGCTTGTTCTTCCTTCTTAGTAGTGGCCAAAACAAATTGGGATGAATCCACATTCCAATGTGTTGCCTATACATGAGAAGTCTCAGCCACCCTCTTTATAATTATGTTTCCTGTTAGCCCAGATTCATCTGGCTATGACGAAACAACCCTAGACCCTCTCCTTAATGACCACATGACCAGAGAAACTTGATCTTCACTAAATGAAGTTCCTACAAACTCCTTTTTATTTGGGTCTTGTAACTCCAATTTATTAGAAATATAATTAAAAATCAAAGCATCTGCAATATCCCAATTAGGAAACTATAATATATTAGAAGCCTTTACCATTTGCCTCCCCTTTTCAAGGGTTATGTTCTAGAACTCTTGCATCATTTGTTCCTTTGTTTTTTTCTGTACAGAGGCTTCATCCATTTCTGGATGCTCTGTTGTCAATTTTTTGCATCTTTCCTCAAAATTGCTCATATTTTCCCTCCATGCAAATTGATGGAAGGCCCTAGATTTGACAAAACTGTCATCAGACAAAAATTGTTGACTAGCTTGTTCCAAAATAGGGTCCAATTCCCTTCCTCTATAATCTACAATTGTTAATTCACAACTTGGCATGGGAGGCTCTTGAAGTTATCCTTCATTTATTTCTTCTTGTGTAACCAAGACTTCCCCTTATGATCCCAACTATTCAATCTGCTCTTCAGTGAGCTGCTCCACTTCAATTCTCAAGGGGGTCTGTGAGGGTGAGTATTCCTCAACATGAGGATCCTCTTCCCTTATTATCTTTCTCCTCTTTAGAGAGGGTTCAAAAGGCCTCTCCTCCACAATAGTACTAGTGCAGGCCATTATTTGTTTTCCTTTGTCTACAGTGACCGCTTTATTCTGAATAAGAGTGTACCCTGGCCTTTTCTAGATAGTTGACTGACTTGCCCCTATATTGGGAGTAAAACCCAATCTTCTCATTGCTTCCCTTGCCTTATCCGGGTAAACTTAAATAAAGAATTATTTCTTCTCATTCATTGCCTCTATTATTTCAGGAAAAGTATTCATAAGTTTCCTTATCTTATCTACATTTGTGACTGCATCATCCAAAGGACTATAATCTAGATCAAAATAGTGAATGAAATAAATTTTTTTAGAGAATACTCTCCACTTTTCTTTCCTTGTCTCCTACTCTTATAAGGAGTACTCATTCCTTATTATATCTTTTGGAGAGTAAAATTCATATTCAATTTGTCCAAGCTTAATTCTATGCCTCAAGGCCATGTTGAAAAATCCCTCTAAATCACAAAAATGTGGGTGAGAAAAAACCATCTTGTAGGGATCCAAAATTTTGTGGAAAGAGTTCCAACCCCCTTTTGTGACTACAAAATGATGGGCTATTGTGCAAGTGCAAAAAATTGACCCTGTTGATCTTTTTAGCAAAAATGTTTCCTCTACTCCTTCCAATTGCCACAAAAACTCGGCTACTGCTACCTTCAAAGGCACCTAGTAGGGTAATACATGAGGGCTCTCCCTAAAACCATAAATTCTAAAAATAGTAGAAATAGAGTAAGGAATAATATCTCCCCAATTATGTGAAACTTTCAAATTATGGGGGCTATCCATAGGCCTTATGAGACCCATCAGTGCTTTGGGGATTCTGGGATTGTCACTTAATAAGAGGCATCTCAACTTGGAAGTGAAATACCTATAAAACCTAACATGACTAGCATTATCTACATCCCACGTCATATCTGCACTCCACAATGGGATTGGTGGTGCTTCCCCATTCTCCTCTCTATTTAATTTCATTTCTTTAGCAAAATACAAAGCTTCCTTGAACAAAAACATATGCATCAACAATGAGTAATGACCAAAGGTTTTTTCTATCTTGCTCATGGAAATAACAATTAACCCATTGTGAATTTCCTTAGCCAAATAAGAAGCAAAATAAAAAATTATTACCACACCAAAAGATTAGATTTGAACAACCATATACATAAAAACCACAAGCATGAAATCTTCTTCGTCTCTCCCAAAAACTCTTCAGAATGTCCTATATATCTCTATAGCCCTAGAATTAAAATATACCCTTTTGAAGGGTTCCTTGGAGGCTGCTGTTATCATTGGCAGAGTTCCAATTTTACCTATATGTTCCTTCAATGCACCTTGTCTAATGATATCCCTTTTGGACTTGTACTCCTTTTTTAATCCTTCCAAATCAATGGGCACATGGTAATCAGTTATAGGCCCTAGGCAAAAAACTTCCCTAATCTCATCTGGGTTGACTGTAATTAAGACCTGGCCATTAGTTCTTCTTACAACCCTAATGGATTGGTCATAGTTTTTGGCCATAGCTTCAAGGAGATCATAGTCCATGAACACATTAGGAGCCACCAATTTCGCTAGATCAAAGTTCTAGATATTGGCATGTGAGGCAAAAAGGTTCCTCTCTAAAAACCATTTTCTAAATAATTCTAGACCAGCTTGAGTGGTACTGTCATCCTTAACCCAATTACCTTTGTCGTATAATCCATCTACTATCCTTAGCCTAGGGTTTAATGCTGTAATCTTTTTGGCTTGCATAGTTTCAATGGTAGAATTGGGAAGCAACTCAAGTAAATCATCGTGGACATTCCTCTCCAAGTAATTTAGCTAACCAGAGAATCCCTTCTTTGGAGGCATTCTAAATTGTAATTTGTAGAATTAAGATAACATAGAGGTTATAGTGTAAGTACTTACCCGACTCTTTGCTTATTTCTCTCTGTAACTCTGCAATGTCTTCGTGAACATTGGGAATTTGCTTCATGTTCTTGTTCAACTCACAACTTTCTCAGTAATGGCTTCTACTCAAAAAATTTTACAATCTTTATTCGCATAAGAGGAATCTAAGAAAACTTCTATATTATAGTCTACTTTCCTTCGCATGCGAAGCCTTCAAGATTCATAAATGCACAGAGTGGCAAAAAATAGTGTGGCATCATCTTTCCTTTTGAATTTGAACCTTTGATCTATAAAAAAACCTACGATTCAGAGATAAAAATGAAGCTAACTCATCTTTCCTCTTAACATGTTAGAATTCAAACCAATGAAGCATGTCCACTAGTACCTTTCCTTTGCTGCTGGCATTTCAGTCTGGACCCACTGAAGAATGGGGACATGTGTCATCAAGTCACTACCTCGCTATGCATAACTTTTGAGCACCTTGCTATAGCAAGATAGTGACTACCATTGATCTTGTATTGATCATGTGGAAGATATTTGAATACAACACTTAAGAGAAAATAGTTGGGGCCCCCATTCACTACTTCATTATAGATAAACTTCGTGCAATTATTCCTGGCGAGGTAGTGATGGCTGTAGATTTGAACTTGATTGAATGGCATAGAAATTGGATGTAATTATTATTATGTGGTGGGTCCCATATTTCCTATGTCACATAAAGTAAAAGTCATGTGCCTTTCCATAGCTAGATAGTGACAATTGTAGATCCCATCTTGATCTGATGATTAGAATACCTCATGTGTTTTATAAATGGGGCATGGGTCCAGGATATTGATGATATGAGAAATCCTGCACCGCTGGGATAATAAAACCATACTTTATTCCTAATCACCCTTCTATGTTTCTTGAGGTCCCACCATGTGTCATTTCTCGATGTCTTGACAAAACTTAGTGCCAGACAAATAATGGCAAGTCAAGTCACCAACACCCTTATTAAATACTTCTGGAAATAATAGTTATTACTCATCATGCCACTTGGAAAAGTTTACGATCACCTAGAAATTTGACTTCTTCTACTTGCCTCCTACTGGGATCCTACTTGTTTTGACAATACTGACAAAGGGTACGTGCCTAAGAACTTCAAATGCAACATACTTCTCGACCACCGTGTCTCTATTTTATGGCATTGTTCTTTAGTTTCACAACATTCACTACCTCGCTATACATAAGTACTCGACAATTCTCCATGGAAAAGTAATGAATGTCGTAGATCTCATCAAGATCGGACAGGGAGACATAACAGCTTGGAGGTACGGGAATATATTTTTTTTTTTTAAAATGAAGATAGAATATTTGTGAAAGTTCAAAAAGATTTCACACCCAAGATTTTGAAAGGTTTGCAAATTTTTCAAAAAGCAAATAAAAATCTGGAAGACTAAACTAGAAACTCCACTCACTAATGATGGACTCAATCTGATTTTTGCACCTAGGCAAGGGAAAATTCATCATGTGAAAAATCAGACCAATAGTGGCTCTTCTTGGGGATGATAGACTACCCGAGTCTATGCAAGAATTTAGAATCTTTGGGAGAGCAGACCACAAACTTGATACATCAATGACAAATTCTTTAGAAAGAAGAAGACAGAATACAAAAAAAAGGAAAAAACACTATAAAATGATATTCACATGGATTTACAATATATACACAATGTACAAGAACACAAGGAAATCTAAAACTAAAATTCATGGAAAAATAGATACCTTAAGAAAAGTATCTCTTCAAGAACTATCCATGAACTGGTAGTTCCAAAATATTGTTTGATAAATCCTTGATGATATAAGAATCTTCTCCCCATGAACTTTTAATTAAATAGGGACCTAGCCAGATAGGATCAAACTTACCATGCTCTCCTTTATCCTCTATTCTGGCATTCCACATAAGGACTAAATCTCCATTTTAAAACCTTTTACTCACTATCCTTTTATCATATAATGTCTTAACTTGTAGTTGCAACTTTTGATTCCTAAGAGATGCTTCTTTTCTGGTTTCTGCTAGCCCTACAAGCTCATCCAACCTTTCTTGCATATAGTCTATAATATCTTCATTGTACAACTAGATTAGAAATTCCTTGTTCTATTCTGATCAACTAGATGTGTAAATGTTGTCCTTTCCAATAAATCTTTGACACCAAATGTTTTGCAATGACCTTAATAATAAGCTCTGCCTTTCCTTGTTCTTTCTTCTCTCTTACTCTCACATTGTTCAATGGTGTCAAGACTCTCTTATAAAGATTACTGGTTCGTTATGCATCCTTGATTCAAGTGTTCCCACTTAAACCCTAAAAATTCACCTATTGGTTGCATGCAATCTCCATTTTTTTGATTGGTTGCATGCAGTCTCCAATTTTTTGATTGGCTGCATGAGGATCACATAGGTGGTCGAGAGGATTGGATCTTATCCTTTTATCCTCTCATGAGTCATGCATAACCATTTTACATCTTTTTTTGCTATTGCACAAACTTTCATGTTGATCTTGCGTTGCTTGGCACATGAAGTAATACTGATGCTCAACATCATCTATTATGGATTGCTTGGCATCCACTATGTTTCTTGCATTACTTAGCTCCTATAGAATTATTGTGTCACTTGGCACCTATTATTTTTCTAGATTTCTTAGCTTCTACTGATTCCTGAATCACTCGGCTCCTATTAACTTCACAATGCTCGGCTCTTGTTGGATCTTGAGTTACTCGACACATATTGGTCCCATCTGCTCAACACGTACTGTGACTTGCTCGACACATACTATCTTCTAGTCTACTCAGCACTATCTATAACTTGACAAGTATTAGAGTTCTGGCTCAGCTTCCATTGTATACTCGACATGTATAGTGAAAATGGTTAAGTGTGTTGACACTCATTTTTCAATCTTACTTATTTGATCAACAATCTCCCCCTTTGACATGAGTGTCAAAAATACTTAACTGATCATTCATAATCTAAACCTTATGTGTCCATTCTTCACTTACAAAATTTCAAAAAAAAATATTGTGAAGAACAATATACCTTATGACTCCCCCTGAGTTGATAGAGTCATGAATTCTAATGTCTTGTGCCATTGTGCCTGGTGTAATTTGTTCTTTGACCTATTTATGACCTGTTCTTGCCTTCTGATCCTATTATCTCCTTATTTTACTATATGCATTTCTCCTCCTTTAATATATCTCCTCCTTAAAATATTATCTCCTACATTATCTCCCCCTTTCAATATTTTCTCCCCCTTTTTGACACTTATATCAAAGGATTCTAAATGGTAATGCCATGCTTGGCCAAAAATGTCTTATTTGCCTCAAGGAGAATTTGGAGAGCTGCATACCAGTTATTCAATGCAATATCCAATGACTTGTGTTGGATTGCAAGCTCTACTGCTAGATCAACAAGTCCTTCATGTGAAGAAATATTTGGATCCTTCTTTAGGACTGTATCTACATACATTTTCTCCTTGTGTAAGACTTCCAAATGGGGAGTGATAGAGGCTTGTATTTGCATCAAATTTTCTTTAATAGTGGCCTCTTCTACTGATAATGTAGCTAATTCCCTCTGAGTGTGAAGCATTTGAGAAAAATGCTTCTCACTTTGTGTAGGATTTGAGGGTAGTTGCATGCTAGAGAGCTTTAGTTTTCTCTCAAGGTCCAAAATTTTAAGACTTATTTCTTGTGTGAACCTGGAAAAATCACACAATTTTCTATAAAAGGAAAAGATGTTCCCTAACACAATCTTTACATTATCCAATTTCTTAGCTAGGTCAACCTATCCCAAAATAATTCCATTAGCTATCTTTTGGTTGACTTTTCCTAGAAACTTCTTTTCTAACCATTCCATTAGTTTTACATTTGTATCATGGTGTTCATTATTCACTTGGTCAACTATATTAGATGGTTGCTCAAGGATTGGCCTACTTGAATCTGGAGGTTGTAGGCTAAAGGCATCCGTGAATATATCTTTGATCTCATTCATTGCCTACTTGTATTTGAAGTCTTTCCTCATTGCCTCTTGCCTCCTTCTTTTATCCAATGCACTATATATTTCATTCATATTTTCCTCAATTAGAGTGTTTGAATCATAATAGGATATTTGGATTTCTTCATCAAGCTCAGGAATACCATAATGAATGGTCCTGGCTACCCTAGTAGAACTTGAGCTTGGTGTATTGACTTGTAAGGTCAACTTGTCAGTACTCGGTTGCTAAACAGGTTTGGTAGGAGTTCCTATTTTTAGCAATCCAACCAAAGTTTGTATTGCTGACTCCTCCTTATCCTATGTTTCTTCCTTATTCATTTCTTCTTTCTTATCTTCTTCTTCTTCTGTCATTGTGGCCAGGGGTGTACTCATTGTTTGTACTCTTATACTTGTATTTGTCCCTATTGTTGCACTCAACTCTTGATGAGCTTGCATGGCTATTCTTGGTGGTGATGGAGGTGGTAGAAATGGAATTCTAGTAGTTTGAGTGATTTGAGGTGGTTCTTGTGGTGACACCTTGGCTTCTTTGAGTTTATCTACTGACTTTTGAAGCTTATCTACACTAACCAATATAGGACTTGTACACAATTGTACTTGAAGAGTTGTTTGGTCAAGGATCTTAGTGAGATCCTCTGCAGTTAATAGATTGATGTTTTGACTTGAGGTGTCAACAACATCCTTAATATTTATGTTCTCTGCAGGTGTGGTGGTAGAGTGAGGAGGACTAGGAGGTGGAAGTTGTGTGTCTTTCACACTCTAGTCTTGCTGCCCATTAGTACCCCTATCTTCATCATTTCCTTCCTCCTCTTCAACCTTTTTCTCTACTTTTGTCTTCTGTTCTCTCCTCTTTCTTCTCTCTTCTGGTTTAGCTATGGCTTCCTCTTTGTATTCCTCTTCAAGGACATCTTCACTTTTCTTATACAAATTGTTCCATGATTTTGTTGTCCTTTGTACAACTTCTTCAATTTTATTTTGCAAAATGGAGAATGCCCTATACTTTGGTGTAAACCTTTTATTGTGCCTTTTGACTGCTTTAATTATTTTTTCCTTTGTCAAATCAGGTAGTATACTTGCTAGGGTTGATTCCCTCATTTCTTTCTCCATTTTCAAATAGAAATACCATCTATCTTCTACAATTTTAGACAATTCCTTTGGCAATTGTCCATCTTGTTCAAGAGGTATATACTTGAACTGTGCCATCATTACATAGATTGATTCTTCTATTCTATTTTGTTCCTCTTTAGTGAACTTACTGAAATCAATCTTTTTCATTTCACTTAAGTCTCCATTCCTAATCTTTTCACATAATGTATCAACTAAAGACTTAGGAGGATGACTTAACTTTTCAGACTAATCTTCTTCATTAGTATCAGGTTGAGCCACATATCTTTTCCTTTTCCTTGGCTCTTCCTATGCCTTCTTGGTTGTTTGCTTCTTCCTTTTAGTTTCCTCTTTGGCTTTTTGTGTGGTGGCCCTTGTTGTAGCTCTGGTTGTTGGCTTCGTTGGTGTAAGCTAAGATGTATGAGGTGTCATTGCCTTCCTTTTGATAGCCTTGCCTTTGATGGGTGCTTCCTTGGCTTCTTCTTCCTTGACATCCTCATCTTTGTCTTCACCTTGGCCTTGTGACAATTCAAGTGGCCCTTTTTCTGGCTCATCTTCATCTTTATCTTCATCACCTTCTTCTTCATCTTCACTAATTTTTTCTGCTTCTCCTACTACTCTTGTTGTTTCAACACCAAATTTCTTCTTTATTTTATTCACCAACTTTTCTTTCTTCTTCACTACTGTGGCAGTCTTGAGTTTTGTAACAACTCTTGATTTTACAATGTCATAAGTTCCAAATGCCTTGGTAGATTTGTCCATTTCCTTTGCAAGTAATGTTGTAATAGCTACGAAAGCTTGATCAACATCAAGCTCATATTCCAATGGTCTAAGCCATCTTACTCTTGGAAGGACTGCTTGGATGTAAGTATAATCAATGTCAATAAGTAAGCATATGTCATTCTCATGTTTTTCTACTAGCGAAATTGGTATCCTCATTCTCCTTTTCATTGCATTCTTGAAATCATCAAAATATACAGTCATTTGATCATCAAAGCTATCTCCCATTTGTGCAATAAAATCATTTATTTGATCAACAATTTTTTTATTCTGATTCCAGTTGACTTTGCCAAATGAAGGGAATTCCTTCATCACATAGAAGAACATACAAACTAACAGTGACCCAAATTTTCATTGTGCTCCCTTAGACTTTCTAATTGCTCCAAGTTTTTCATTAATTTGCTGCAACATTATCTCTGTAAGGTCGTATGTATGATCCTTCTTTATCAGTTTGTATGCAACATCAACAACTATACAAGGCACGCTATTCAATCTGCAGGGCTGATAAAATTTGTGAGATATGATCCTCACAGAAAAATCTAATAGGGGGTCTTTTACTATGTCAATTTTTATTCCCCTATTATTCCCCTTTGCACCTGTGTTCTTCTCTATTGTTTCCTTCTTTTCACTTCTCAGTGTCTTGGGCCGATCTAGCGTTGGAAATCCTATAACCCTATGAACCATCTCCTTGGTAATTTTAACTGGTCCTTGCTCTAACTAGAATGATACATCATGGATTTTGCTAAGTAATATGCATATCCACTTAGTTTTGAATATGATTGGAAAAACTAGGGCTTTGGTTAAACCCTTCTTTTCTACAATTGAAAATTCATCCTTCAATATACTATTGTCACAAAGTTTGTCAAAGGCATTAAAGATTTCCAAGTCTCCTATGGCTCCTATTTTGTAGTTATAACACCTTCACACATCCTAAACCATAACAAATTTATCAGGGATGGTGGATAGGGCACCAGTGGGATCATTTTTATATGCAACTTTTGGGATTGGCCTAAATTCAAGTTGCTTAACCTCATTGCTGACAAGTTGAATTTCATGGATCTCTTTCCCTTTGGTGGATTTTGAACCAGACACCATTTTTAACTGAACTAGGGTTTGACATTTAAAATAAACCTCACAAACTGTAAAACTTAGCACCTGAAGGAAATACCTGGTTAAATGCTTAAATCCCTTGGGTAGATGTTGAATTGTTGCAAATTGCTGGTTGAATGCTTGAAAATTGGTCAATCGTGCTCCTGGTAATCGCTCTTCATTTTAATGGCTCAAAATGAATCAATTTTCACCTTTAAGCAATTCAAAAACCTTGCATTTAATGCATTCTTGTACCTTCACCTGTCACTCAGCTTCCAAAGGTTTTCAACTCAGCATCCACTCGATAGCTATTCTCACTCGGCATCTATTGACTTTATCGATAACTCGACAACCAAAGACAGCTTAGCATCATCATTCAAATTTTGTCTTGACATCTTAACTCATGCAAATTTATACTTTGTAGTGCTTCTTCTCTATTTAGGGCTAATTTATGATACTTCCTTATATGTATTAGCCCCATAGACTCATTTATGATTAGTTGGATGAGATATGATCACTTGACCTCTTAGGTGAAGTGACCTTTCCATTGGATGTACTTGGTCCATCCTTTTTCTTCCATGTCTTCTTTACATCTATTCTAATATGTTCCTCATCAACCTTTTCTTTGCCCTTATTTTCTTTAGTCTTGGGTACCTTGGTCTTTGTTGGACAATTTCTACTGACATGTCCAATTTTCAAGAAACTGAAGCAAGTAGTTTGGTTCAACCATCTTTTCTAATTTCCCTTGAAGTGTGTTCTTATGCAGTTCTGGGGTATATGACCATACTCTTGACAATAATGACAACTTTGTCTTGTATTGTAGTCCCAATTGTAATGATGTACATAGTTGTCCCTCCTTACATGCTGATTTGGTGTCTACATAGGCTTTGATCTACACTCAAAGGATTTATGTCCATACTTGTTGCAATTTTGGCAATGTCCGTCAAATCTTTGTGTCCTTGTGACTTTAGACCTGTAGTCTTGTGTCATATTTCCTTGCATGTTGCACTTGTGATAGTAACCCTTGCTTTTGGATGTTTTTGACTGATTGATCCTTCTACTCCTACAAACATTAGCAGCATGCCCCTTTTTATTATAGTAATGAATAGTGGGTTTAGTATCCTTACCTTTTTCACTTCTTTTCTCAGCACTCTTTGATGAGTCACCAACTTTAGTGCTGGTGTATCCAAGTCCTGATGTATCATGGGCTGATCTTGGGGATTTTATCAACTATTCAAAATACTTGATAGCTTCACTTGACTTGTTGAGATTCTTTGTTGTTTCTTTTTCTCTATTCAATTCATTTTGCAATTCTTATTTTGAAACCTCAAAGTAGAGATCTCAATATCTTTCATATTGAGTTCATGATGAAGATTCATCAGTTGGGCAAGTGTATCCATCTGCATGTTTGATATCCTTGTTAATTCAGTATATTTTTCTTCAAGTCTCTTTGCAAGATTTCTTTTGTCATCTTCCATCATGACTCTATCCTCAACTGCTCTTTTCTTTTGCTTAGTGATTTCACATAGCATCATGGCTTGTGGTTCATGCTCCATCTTAAGAGTTCTTATCTCTTCTACTCGAACTCTATTTTTCTCCATTAGTTCTGCTATTACTGCATCAAATTCTTTGGAATCTCCTTTGGCAAATACTTGTGTGCTATCAATCTCCTTGTAGTGAATATCATTTTTGGCTATAGCTATTTCATTTCTTCTTTTTAAGGATTTTCTTAGTTCCTCTCTAGCTTCCTCTACCTTGTGTAGAGCAAGATGCACATCTATCACCTGGTTCTCAATGATCTTCCCAAGTTTTAAGACTTCCATCTTTAGATATTTTCCTCCAAGCTATTAGGCTTCTTCTTGAGAGAACTTGGCTTTGATACCAATTATTGGAATTTCTTAATGGGAAGAGTGCTTCTGAGAGGGGGGGTGAATCAGAAGTACTAGCCTTTTTACTTGTTTAAAATCCTTAATAACATATAACTAAAATTAACATGCATGCATAAAAATATTAAACAATCATGAGAAACAAACATGCATCACCACATAACACTTGAGATTTTGATGACCTAGAAACCCTCCAAGAATAAGAAGGTAAAATTGGGGTGGGGATGATACCCACAAAATTACTACAACAATTGATTTCAACCACTTTTGATGGTTTGCCCTGTTAAAGGTTTGCCCTATTAAAGGCTACAACACACTGTTAAATGTGACCTTGTTAAAGGATTTCTACACCCTATTTGGAGTGTGCCTTGTTAGAGGAATTAAGAACATTCAACTTAGAATACCACCCTATTAAAGGATTTACATAAGGCTGTTAAACCCACCTAACTCAATAGGATTTCCAAATTCCTAAGACAATTGTGAGAGAGTATTAGAATAATACACCTGATCTAATGTAATCTCTTATGCTGATCTTAGGCTCTTGATCTACTCTTCTATCTCTAATCTCTGCTAGATCTTATCTGCTGATTGTGTTCCTTGTTCTATTCTGATCAACTAGATGTGTAAATGTTGTCCTTTCCACTAAATCTTTGACACCAAATGTTCTACAATGACCTTAATAATAAGCTTTACCTTTCCTTGTTCTTTCCTCTCTCTTACTCTTGCATTTTTCAATGGAGTCAAGACTCCCTTATAAAGATTAGTTGTTCATTATGCATCCTTGATTCAAGTGTTCCCGCTCAAACCCTAAAAATTCACCTATTGGTTGCATGCAATCTCCATTTTTCTGATTGGCTACATGCAATCTCCAATTTTTTGATTGGCTACATGACGATCACATAGGTGGTTGGGAGGATTTGATTTTATCCTTTTATCCTATCATGAATGCATAACTATTTTACATCTTTGTTTGTGATTGCACAAACTTTCATGCTGATCATGCATTGCTCGGCACATGAAGTAATACTGATGCTCAACATCATATATTCTGGATTGATCAACATCCACTGTGTTTCCTGTGTTACTCGACTCCTATTGAATTACTATGTCACTTGGCACCTATTATTTTTTGGCATTTCTTGCTTTCATTGATTCCTAAATCACTCAGCTCCTATTAACTTCACAATGCTTGGTTCCTGATGGATCCCGAGTTACTCAACACATATTGGTCTCATCTGCTCGACACCTACTATGACTTGCTCGGCACATACTATCTTCTGGTCTACTCGGCACTATTTGTAACTTAGCAAGTATTAGAGTTCTGGCTTGAATTCCATTGTATACTCAGCATGTATAGTGAAAATGGTTAGGTGTGTTGACACTCATTTGTCAAACTTACTTATTTGATAAATAGAAAAAAATAAAATATCTGCATGGGCTTAGGGTAGTCAGGAGTTCTCAATAGTGGACCATTTTTTATTGTAGTTTTAATATCCTAGAATTCTTGTGAAGGCTCACCATTCCAATCTATAATAGCTCCCTTCTTGAGCATCTTTGAAATAGGTCTATTGATTTTAGCAAAGTTAGTAATAAACTTTCTCAAAAAATTAACTTGCCCAAAGAAAGATTGAATTCCTTTTACATTCTTTGGCTTGGGAACTTTATCAATAGCTACTACTCTCTTAGGATCTATCTTCACCCCATCCTTTGATACTATATGTCCCAATAACTTACCTTCAGTCACCCAAAATGCACATTTCTTAGGGTTTAATGACACTTCATACTCCCATGCTTTGATAAAAATCTTTTCCAGATGCCTACAGTGGTCTTCAGCCTTCTAGGAATAAGCTGTGAGGTCATCTTGATATACCACCATAAACTTATTGATATATTCATGAAAAGCCATATCCATGGCTCTTTGGAATGTAGCACCAGCATTAATCAATCCAAAAGGCATTCTTACATATACATAAGTCCCCCAAGGAGTTGTAAATGCTATCTTGAATTGTTCTACTTCTTTTACCAAGACCTAGTTATATCTTGATAATCCATCCATCATTGACATAAGTTCAGACCCTATTACTTGCTGCAGCATGGATTCCATATTTGGCAATCCATAATTATCTTTTAAGGAAGCAATTTTTAGATTTCTAAAATCTACATAGAGTCTAATATCTCCATTCTTTTTTCTAACAGGAACTAAGTTTGAAACCTAGGTGGAATTTCTAATAGGCTTGATTATTCCCCCATCCCTTAACTTCATTAGTTCCTCTTGCATTTTAGGGGCAAGAGTAGGATTAATTGGTCTCTATATTTGCCTAAAGGGTTTGATATTATCCTTCAGAGGTATGACATGCTGAAAAAGGTCTTCTTTATAAGCCTTTAAATCATCATATGACCAAGCAAAGACATGTTTATAATTTCTCAATAGGTCAATTAGAGGCTTTCTAATTTTAGTTGATAGGTTCTGACCAATATAAAATTTCTTAGGGGCCTCATTTGTTCCCAAATTTATGTCCTCTAGCTCCTGAGGCTTACAGTCTTTAGCTCCATGTTTTACCCTATCTTGGTTATCAAACATATTCTCCAAGACAACCAGACCTTTAGGCTCTTTATTAGTCTTTAACTATATAACTTCCTAGCCAAAAATTGTTTCTGTCCCATCTATGGTCTAAACCAAATCACTATAATCCATCTCCTGACCATGATAGTTATCTTTATTTAATAAGAAATTGACAATATCTTTATCATCTTCAAATACTTGCCAATGTTCAATGTTATCAGGTACTAAGGGTCTATTTTGTACTTCAATTTGTGATATCCCTGCAAATGATATCTCTTGGGGCTTAATTGCTACATTTGCTAACAATTCAGCCATCTTATTTTGAGTTCTATCCCTCCATCATATACCAAATGCTTCAAAGAATTCAATCTAATCCCACACAACATTTCTATACTAATTCAACCTTCTATTCTTAGAAGCATATGTTCCCCTTACTTGTGAGATAATCAATTTAGAATCACCTATAACATGTAACTTCTTGATCCCATGATGGGTAGCCACTTTCAATCCTAACAGCAAGGCTTCATACTCAGCTATATTGTTGGTGCATGAGAAAATTAAGGTAAAAGAGTATGTAAAAGTGTTTTTCTCAGGAGAGACAAAAACTACCCCTGTCATTTCCCCTACACCTTCCTTAAAATTGGCCTTGTCAAAGAACATTGTCCATAACTTTGGTGAATTCATACAATGCTCAACTTCATGTTCAATTACAGTAGGAAAATTCTCAACTTCTTGGATAACCAATTCAGCTCTGAATGCATTCACACTAGTATCTAAAAAGTAAGTAGCATATTTGTCAATTTCTTTACCCAAGATGTGACTAACCCTTGGCTCTTTGTCTACTTTTACAGCCTTATCACCTATGTGAAAAGTTGCATAAGTTAAGTCACATTGTAGGCCACCTCCCATAGCAACACTCCATTTTATAGAAAGCAACATTCCATAGTGTGGAGGTGTATCAACTACAAGGACTGACATGGTCAACTCTACCTCAGGATATGTAGATAGTTTAAATGGAAAAGCATTTATAGTGCCTATGACTAGGACTTCCCTAGCATCCATACCTCTGCATCTGCTTTGTTTAGTGTCTGCTTTCAACCCTAAGGCTTCCATTACTTTGAAAGGCATTATGGTGTTAGAGGCTCCTGAGTTTATCATGTAATTTTTAAGGGTCTTCCCTTTTATAATTACATTGAGAAAGAATGGGTCAATATCTTCTATGTATGCTACTGATGAGTCATCCAAGAACATTTGGGGAATTTGGGACATGATACCACTATCCTCTATTACTAAGGGAGTCTAATGAATAAAATTTTTTTCTTCATTGTTATTGCTATTTCCTATCGCTCCCAACCATGACAAGGCTTTACTCTTATGCTGTTATATTCTAAAGAGTTTAGACAAAGGTACCTTAACAGTGATTTGGGATAGCATAGATATCATATCAATTGGCTCAGACATTGTAGGTTTAACAATCAAACCTAGAGTAGGAGCCTTCTGAGCAGCATGGATTACTATTTTCTTGGAATTATTAGACCTTGATCCCTTCTCTTGCACAATTTCTTTTGATATCTCATTGTCTTGGAATTGCACTTTCTTCTTAGGTACCCACTTCTTAGTTTTAGCATCTTTAGCCTTGACAGTCTCTATATTAGTCTTCTTGTCTTCATCTTTCATCTTGTGGGTGATATCTTTTATGAATATACTATAAGGCTTCCCAATTTCATTGTTAATTGTTTTGTTTCTCAAATTATAATTTCTATGCACTTGGGAAATCATTTTTGTAGTGATCCTATCAATTTCTTCTTTGGAAGGCATTCTTAAACTTACATGACCCACTTCAAAAGATATAACACACTAGTACATTTGATCCCATTTTTAGACCAAAATTTTTGACCATCTAATAGAATGAGGTCAAATTGGTCATTTTATGCAAGGCAACGTATATAATGTTTTTAACTAGAAGCCCATGTTGGTCGAAATTTTGACCAACATGAACTTACACTATGTCAAAATCCAAAAAAAGCTCTTTGCCGTGCACTAATTTCAATCTTGCCACACGACCGAAAGAAAGGTTGTGGATGTGCGGTTAATATTTATCATTTACTACATTTTGTGGTGCCAACAGAGGAAGGGTTTGAAGATTATGTGCCAATAGCATTTGACAACTTCAGTGCAACCTCCGTCGGAATAGTAAGGAAGCTTTCAGTAATCAAAACTATATTTGCATTGCTTAATGTGTATGTTTCATATTGCTTCCGCATTGTGTACCATAGCATTGTATAAACTTTTAAGGAAAAAAATAGTTATAACTTAATAGATTAATTTATATCGGCTACCTGAGAGAGGTGTCACAATAGCTGGATCATAGTGTTGCTTAGTTTCAATACATTATGTGCAAATATGAATAGTGACGTGCTTATCAAGAAGACATAGTGCAAATTCTTCCTCATAAATTTTGAGTCAATGTGAATCAATAATCATAAGAAAAGTGTTGACTGAAGTGATAACCGAGTGTAGATCATACTATGCTAAGCTACTTTAGAAAATGATATCTTTTTTAATATGTAGCTAGAGAAGCTTCATAAATGAAGCGAAGAGAATAGTAGAACGTACATTTATTTGGGTATTCTCATTATCTTCAAGGCGATATTCATGCATAATCCATTTTGCTTGTGGCCATGAGGGGCTCTCCCAGTGTAGAAGACTAAGGTCTTTCTCATTCCAATCCTCTTGAAGTTCATATAAATGGCCTTATCATGGCCAGTTGCCTTCCAAAACCCTATAGTTGTTGATCTATTTGTGCAGGTGCCTGTTGGGTACTTCTTGTCTTTATGACTTAAAAAGTACCACTCATTTTGTGGAGAAGAACCTATCTCGCATCTCTTTGGTTCATTTAAAAATAACAATTAGGGGAAAAAGTCACAAAGATAACAAGTCTTAAAGAAAATTCTATTAAGAAGAAATCAATCCATACCATGGAGGTCCCAAGGTTCAAGCTCGTTAAGATCAACATCAAGGTCAATGATCTCATAGGACACATTTTTCTTCAAATAATAGTGTAAAAGTTCTTCATTCATTGGATGAAACCTGAACCCTAGTGGTACGCATGAGGATTGCCCATTGTTGATAAATCCATCCTTGTAGTACAAGAAAACATACATATTTGCATCAATCATACACTTTATTTCGCCTCCAAGAGTCATAACAATTAGCAATACCAAGAAGGAAAAGAGAAGAATCAATAAGTCCATTCAAACGGAAGAAGAACATATATATCATCTTCTCAAACTACTTAGTGTTCTTTTTTCAAAAGTCCTACAATGAATTTTTTTTTTTTCTCAGAACTATTTTGAAATGAACAATATAAATTCATCTTGCTTATCTTGGTCTGATGGAGTATGATACAAAATATCTTGAAATATAATTCAAGATATCAAAATTATCACGATTTGGATTATATTCTAAATATCATGAAATATGATCCAAAATCCTCAATATTCTAAGGAATTATCTAAATATATATACCAATTGAAGTTATCATGGATAGTAAAAATGTCATATTAGGGTCTACTATGTTTGGTGGTGCCTACACCCAGCTCTACTACAAGAGTTAGGTAGCTCACATACTAGTAGACCACCAGACACACCAGGATGTTGTAACATAATACATATATATAGCAATAGCAAACTCTACACTCTGCTATATGTTTTCTTCTTGGAAGAGGAAAGAAACTACTACAATCTTTTTAGAAAGACAAAAGAATGATACATCAAGCAAACAGAGCTTGATTGCATGATAAGCTTATAGTTCTAAAGCAGTCCCCAGAAGGACAAGCCTCTTCCAAGCCAACATGAAGACCTTGGAACATGTGTTATACAAAAATTGGCTACTCACATACACTAGATGCTTGAAAGAAACACAACCATGTGGCTTGAAGATGAAAAACTAAAATCAATTCCCAAACACAAAATTATACAAGTTTGAATCTTTCTTCTACATAATTCCATGCCCATGTTTCTGATCCTACAAATTAACACTAGTACATTTGACCCCATTTTTAGACCAAAATTTTTGACCATCTAAAAAAATGGGGTCAAATTGGTCATTTTATGCAGGCAATGTATATAATTTTTAAAACTAGAATCCCATGTTGGTCAACATTTTGACCAACACAAACTTACACTTTCCCGAAATTAAAAACAAGGTCTTTGTCGCGCCAATGTATATAAATTTTTTAACTAGAAGCCCGTGTTGGTCAAAATTTCGACCAACACGAACTTACACTTTCCCAAAATTAAAAACAAGTCTTTTTCATGCCCTAATTTTAGTCTTGCGTAACCGGAAGAAAGGTTGTGCGGTTAATGTTGGTCGGATACTACATTTTGTGGCACCATTACATGCAGAGGAAGGGTTTGAAGATTATGTGCCATGTTCGGCAGCTTCAATGCAACCTCTGCTGGAATAGTAAGGTTCTATCTCTATTATATCTCCTCTTTTTCGTTGTTCAGCACATCATCTTCAATGTGATTGGAATTCGTAACATATAATTTTCCTCAGCGGCTCCCACCTTACATGCCTTGCGTGGATGTTCTATTTATTGGTTTGGGAGTTTTCTTTTCACTGCTAGACACCTCTATTTTAAGCTGTGATCTTGTAGCCATTGGCTAGCTTCATGGTGGATTCCCCAACTGTGGGTTTGATGCTTTGGATTGGCATGAAAGGTTTTCCAAAGCTTTAAGAGATGCAAGCTTTGATTCAAGTTGCCTCGATTTCAGGATGTCAACTAAAGCCTCTATTACATGTGCATCAATTAATAACTCTCTACAGCTGTCATCAAGATCAAATTTTGCAAGAGCTTTTGCCATTTCCAATTTTGATTCAGCTGACCCCCTGCAAAGGCGATCAACCACTGGCTTGCACCAGTTTTCCATCACCATAGCTTTAATGTTTTCCGGAGAGTCTGCCAGTTCATCTAACATTTGTTCAATTTCTATTCCCCTGTTTAAGCATCCATCACCTACATCATAATGCAAAAAGCTATTGAGATAGCTGATAATGGATTCTTTGCTTCTCACAATTACATAATAATTTCTATTCAACACTTATCCATAAAATGAGAATCTGCCAGTTCGAACAAGCCTTCAAGCAATTGTGATACTGGTGGCCCCACTATATTGGCTTCTCTTTTGACTATAGCTCCTCAATTATTCAGTGCCTCTTTTCCCTATGTTTCGCTTTTAATTGTTTTCATAAAAATTAAGCTTGTAGAGTCTTCAAGAAACCATTTAGCCAATGGGTGAAAGAATGGAAAAATTATAGAAAAGAGACAGTTCAAAATAATTCACACAATTAAAACTATGCTAGAGTTTGTGTAAACTGATACAACAATTATGTACCCCATTTTCTTCAATACAGATTCTATTCACAAATAAAACTTATCTACATCAATTGTACCCTTGTTTATCCAATGTGCTCACAAGTTTGAACCTCTTCACATTGATGCTGGTGGCATTCACGCCATATCACTTAATGCTAATAAAGTTACAGACCCTTGCCAGTGTAGTCATGGGTTTTGTCTCTTTTAATATGTATAGAGAATCCTCTTTCATTAGATAACAACACTCTTATGATCTCAAATCAACCTAGACTGCTGCTGTTCCCAAATTGGGACTATTTAAATTCGATGTAGAGCTAAAACCAAATCTTGAAAAAGAAACTGGTATCATAAAGCATACCCCAATTTCATATTCAAACATTTAACTTCTTGAAACCAATAACCGATACCAAGAATTGACTTGGAGCAAAACAAAATTGAGATCTTTGAAATTGTATTGTAATTGGTGATGACTTCAATCACGACTCTCTTTTAAACTATTGTTAAACCATTTCATACTCATCATGACCAGCCACCAAGGTAAGAACAGAGAAATTATAGATAGCTTTAGTATCTTCAAACCAAATAGCAATTAGTGCAGGTTTTGAATACAATATAGTTCCATAAAATTTGTTTACTCCATCTATGATGATTCAAAAATTTAAGAACATAGAAATGTGCATAAGAACAATGAAGAAACAAAAGATCTAAACAGAATTAAATTCTACCATTATTCCATTCCTGATTACATTGTTTCTCCACTTTCCTTGATTCTCAAATCTTCTCATACTACTACTATTCAGAAAAATTATATATATTCCTCTCGGGTTTCTTTAATTACATATATCTAAAGATATTCAAAAGAAGGTAACCCAATAACTAATTCTTAAAACTGACTTTTAACTTCCCACACCCGACTCATTATAATTCTAAATATATTAAAGATACTAGTAAAGTATCTTGGAGTTTATTCAAAACTCTTAACTTATAACCCCCAATTACATCATTAAATTAACTATATAAAACTAAGACTCATCCCAACATTATTAAAATAATCATTTAAAGTGCATTAGAATCCCAGATCTTGAAAATAATTGGAATCTCTGGATGCCCCTGTATCATTATGCCTTTGCCTTCTTCCTTGTAGCTCTTGTAGGTCCCTATTTAGCTAGTTTTTCTAGCTTAGCAGTAGGAGGAGTCCGATCTCCTTGTAACCTTGTGAGGTTGAGGAGTAACCTCAACTTTTATTGCCAAAATATCAGTTGTGTCTACAACCTCTACACTCTTATTGAAAAACATGTGTAGATGACAATATAAGATTAGGTCTCATTTTGAAGGACATGTGTAGATGAGAGATGGATTGGTGTGAAATCAAATAAGAAATCATCAAGCATGACCATTCATTTTGTATGATCGGCACTTCTTAAGAAAAGTGAATAAAGTTTTTATGGATATAAGTCCTTAACAACATATATATAGTGCTAGTTACAAGATTTCAACTACTATTTATGTTTCTCTGTGTATATTTTTGAAGTTGGTATTTGAATTGAGGTTGGTGTCTCATGTGGTTGAAGATGGTGTTCCAAAGAGGGTTCCTTCTCTCTAGGAGTTGGTACTCTTGGTGAGTTGGTGCTAAATTCTGTACTGTTCATATAGCACATTATATACCATCCACTGTACACCAATCTGCATACCCAGAGATGAATCATTTATAGTTTGAATCAGCTTACCAATGCAAATTCAATTCCTTGAGTTCTTTTTCACATAAAATAACTTAATTGTTTGTTAAGTCTAAAAATGGATAAGAAAACCTCAAATCAAATTAGATAATGCAGAGCTTGATGATCTTCTTTTAATACCAAATATTCTTGCATTTAAAGTTTAATGAAACTTACATCATCACATACCATTTATTCTCTACTTAACAACATTAAATCTGCACATTTCATGGCTTCCAAACAGCCCAATAATATTATGATGGATGGGATTTAAAATCAACTCAATTAAACCATCTTAGAGCTGCCCAAAGTAACTTTTTATAATTCATAGAGGATCAGCTTATAGAGCCCAAAACAAAGCACACTTTTATATTTATTTAAATCTGAAAGTGACCACCAAAACAAGGACTATAATGACCAAGAAAAGTCTAAGAGAAATACATACCATGAAGCCGTCACCAAGATATAGTTTCAGATTTTTCTAAAACAGGTTTTGTGCATTCAAATTGTGCCTTGGGTGAACAAGAAAATTCCAAGTCAGTTCATGAACCTGCAACAGTTCAGTGCAGCAAGAAACTTAATTAAAATCAGATTTTAATAGAAAAATGTTATGGATCACTTAGAGAAAGAACTGATGCTATTCTTCTCATGTTGTTACATGAATTAGTGATTCTTAGAACTGTTAAGAAGCATTCCAATGTATCAGTCCTTTAGCTCAAAATAGGAAGTCGATAATCCAACTCAAATCAAAATTTTAAAACAATCAAATACCCAATGGATTCTCAACGCTATGAAATCTGCATTTCCAATGAAATTAGTCTATGTAAAAGAACCCGATATATTAATAGGAAGGCTTTGTTAGCGTATTGAGTTTTTCACTGTGAAACTATTCACCAAGAAATTAAACAAGTTCAATAGCTCTGCCACAAATTGGAAAGGATTGAAAATATAAAGAATTCAATACTGAAACTTCACAGGATAATGGAACTTGTCATTTTAAAACTTGAGAAACCACATGCAGAAGACCTTTTTTATTAACTAAATCTTACTTCCATTACATATTGATTTTTTCCCACAGAGAGAGAACTCTGTTCTCTGCTACAGCCAAGATTGGCTTCACATATCACCACCCATAAATCTATCACAAAAAAATACTTTAACTAAGAACATCAAATCAGTTCTTGATAGTCACCCAACTACTATAGCTGAATACTAACCACCATATGGGAAATGCATTTTTCATTTGTTTCATTTTTATATTTTTTCAATTGCATATTTTGAAATTCATCATAATGCCCAACATGGTAAAAAAATTTGTAAGTTGACAAAGCTTGTCACATTTTGATCTTTAGATGTAAATCCTTTTATTTCTTAATATTTTGATATTTTTAGAAGTGCTCTTATACCATTGCTATTTTGGTAATGAAAGCTATTATGTCATGATCTTTTATTTGAAAGGGGGTTTCTTGAGAAATTTAGTGGCTGCAGCTTGATGGTTGTAATCTTTATGTTTAATGTGGTTTAAGAATTTGAGAAACAAAAGATAAAACTCTAGTTGAAGACCTAGCGAGGAGAGAAACATGCTACAACTTGTTCAACTATATCATATGTCAGATCAATTTTTGGGAAGAAGTTACAAAAATGAGCAATGTCTAATAGTTGTGAATCTACAATCTATAACGATTCATGCCTTTCATCATCCTCCATCTCCACTAAATTGAAAATAGTTTCAATGATCTTAAATAATAGGGCTTTAGATAGTTATTAAAAAACATATCTTCTTTTCAAGCTCTCTATTATTCTGATGATGGATTCTCAATTTATGCCAGTGCAATACAAGCATCTAATTTGAAATGTCAATGCAAAAAAATTCTTCTCCCTTAACTCTCTGTTATACTGACGATAGAATGTGATTTAAAATGTCAATCTAGAAATGTTTATCTCTGACTCTATATTATACTAATGACAAAATGGGATTTGAAATGTTGATGTAAAAAAATTCTTCTATTTTAACTCTATATCTTGATGATAGAATCTAAGACAACGAATTACACATTACTTCATTTTATGTTGCATGAAAGTTGGCCCTACATAAGTGCATTTAGAACTTTTCTGTGATACTGTACAAAATCTGCAATACAGTTACTCCTCTATTTGAGAAGTATTTTCAGAAATCAAAGGTGTTGTTGATGTGGTGACTATGATGAGGGTGCAATAATAATGTGTGGAGCTTGACCAAAGACCAATTTTGCATATAATAATATGAACCATCATCTTCTATTATCTAAGCAGTGCTGAAGGCCAAGCTTAGAGGGATTTATGTTGCTTCACTAATGTTAGAGTAGAATGAGAGTTCCAAAGAAGTATTAGCCATAGATCAAGTTGATAGTGCTAACAGATTTACAACAGTTATTCCAGAAAACAAAATTTTGGAAGCTACAGTTAGTTCATATTTAAATCTCCAGATCTCCCCAAGCTCATCAAGCTCATTAAAAATAAGAGTATTTGGATATCATGACTCACCACTACAAACCATTATAATTCTGCCATTGTACATTAAAATTCCCAAGATCTGATGTAGTTTACCTTGCGTCCTTGGTAGAACTAGTTTACCTTGCGTCCTTGGTAGAACCCAGAGATACTTGATATTGCCATCTCTATTCAAATCACAGACAAAGACATATGTCCCATCTTTAGAAACCCAATAGATTTTCTGGTTCTGCATGAAAATACTTGTAAAAAGCCAATTGGCATATAGTCATAAGACCTTCTTTTCTCGAAGGGAGCATCTCTTATTTCCCTTCTCTTATTCACAGATTTATAAACCAGAACAACAAATTTCTTACTTCTAACAAGGTAAAGATTTCCAATTATAAGGGTTACTTGATAGGTTTTTGTCTTTGGATCACAGTTGAGATGAACAGCCACATCATCATTATAATCTTTTATGTAATATGAAAGTTTGGTTTCTCTATTCAGTCTTACATCTTCAATATAATGGGACTGCATAGTCAGTGGATTGACCACTTGAAGGTTCCCATTTCTCTTACAGCTATACGCCAAGAGGCCTCCATCTCCAGCTCTTAGACACCATTGCAAGTCACTACATCTCCAGTCTTCATTAAATATCTTCTTGTACCTTCATCTTCTATTGACATCATAGAAAACAAGACCTTTGGAAGATCCAATGGTTTCATCATAAAGTTCCATCACCAGCCACCTTTGTGCATTGCCCTGCTCCCATAGATTGTGAAAGTAAGCAGATCCAAAAATAGTACATTGCTATGAAGTAGAAACTATTTGCATTTGGAACAGTGTGGAAAGGAAGTTTGCAAAATATCAAGGTCAAGATTTCCTCTAGAATATGACATGGAAAAAAAATTTATTCCCTTCCTTCTACTCTTTTGTTTGATCCATCATCACTGCTTGATGAAGCCTCCCCTCTATTTTCTATAGCATTGGCCTCATCTATGAAATCTTTATGCTTACTAGTTCCATCTTCAATGTATGAGCCTTCTTCAAGGGTAAGCCAATTGGCATATGGTTCAGTTGATCCAAAATCACCTTCATTTGGTGCAGCCATTGCCTTACCTTTGCTGTGTGGAGACTTGCTTAAGCCTTCGCCACTCCCCTCATTCTCTTAACTCAAAATGTTATCCAAGCAGATTTTCGTCTTCTTAATATTTTGGATGAACCTTGAATCATCAAGTTCTTCCTTTGAAGCCATCTTTGCACTCGATACCCTAACAAAGTGGTAAATGGACTTTATGAGGCATTTATGTTATAGTGATATCATTTCACTTAAATGACAAAATTTTCATTCTTTTATTTATTTTTGTACAAATATTTGTTTTAGAGGACATTTGTCAAACTTCATTTGAGGTTCAATGTGAGATTTTTGGGGAAGAAGCTATGTTAAAATGTTTTCTCAATGCTTCCACATCGTTCCATCATTTTTTTCATAATAACAATCGTGGATCTTAGGTTCATACAAAATTTCTAGATTCAAAAGAGGATGCATGGAAACATATTTGTTTGTGTCTTGGTAGACCTGGAAGCACCTACTAGGATGTCAAGGTAAATGATGAACACTAGAGGCCTACTCTAAAAGTGGATCTCTCCTCTTTAAGAGTGGTCTTAGTCAATAATTCCATATGAATATATTTTATTTGATTGAATTAATTTATCACTAGTATCGACATGATACCTTCATATCATTTGACTTCTTAATGTGATTCCTTATCTTCTAATTCCTCATATTGGTACACATCAAACTACAATATTTGCCAATATCTTTCTTAATATAGTAATAGATGACTAAGATCCCAGATAGCAATGGATGACCAAGTTGTTACAGCGAGTATCCACCAATTAGTGCCAAGACTTTTGAGTGCTCTTAAAGGATTTTTATGTGCCTTGTTCTTGCTGACTTGCTATGCCCAATTCAGGCAATATGATTGACATAAGAAAGTAATGCCTAGCTTAAGATGGCTAGAAGTATGAACTACATAGCTATTTATACCATCAACTGAACATGTGGAAATTATACATACCAAACATCTATGCCTTCTAGAAATTATAGGATCATTTTAGTTACATTTGAAAACATTAATCAAGAAAAACCATATGTGTAGATATATTTTCCTATGAAGAAAGACCATGCTTGACAATATGAACGCTGAACAAAATGAGACAATGGCTGCATTGTGGGCTCAGTTTTGAAGAAAACCTAATAAATGTTATTGTCCTTGCAAGAAGTGTAAAGGCTTAAAGACTTGAAGAATTCAAATCACAACAGCCCAGAGTCATTATAGGCAACATGGTCATGTTGAAGGGGGCCACGATTTTCGTCCATTGCTGGATGTGGATTTCCTACTGGAGGAACATGGAGGTGTGAATATCCAAGCTGAGGATAACACTCTCATGGAAGAAGATGATAATGTGCCAGAGGACATGATTGAAGAAGATGGTATTGGGGCAGGTGATGAAGAGGCTCACAATGATGGTACTAGCAAATCTGATAATATTGATGAAGATGGTCTTGATATACCTTTACTTGAGAAGGCACACAAGCCCTTATACAAAGGCTCCCAAACAACTCTACTCTCGGCTATAGTGTTGTTGGTGAACTTAAAGGTTATGAATGGTATATCCAATGTAGCAATGTCACGTATGCTAAGGTATGTCATTTTTGTCATCTTCAATGTTAGCATACAATTGCTATTCATTATATTAACAATGCATATTTGTTGTTGTAGGTTGATTAGTGAGTTTTTGTTACCACCATCAAACATTTTGCCTCGTTCGTACCGAGAATTATCTAACATTATGGATCAGATTGGAATGAAGTATCAAACAATACATGCATGTCCCAATGATCACATTCTATATCATAAACAATATGAATTTGCAGAAGAATGCCCTGATTGTCATAGTAGTAGATATCGGTCAGACCAAATAACAAAAAAAGTGCCTCACAAGGTTCTTCGGTACATTCCCATTATTCCATGTCTTCAACGGTTATTCAGGTGCGCTACCTTGACACAATTTATGGATTACCATGCATGCAATAGAAGTCAAGATGACATTATGCGAATGCCTGCCGATGGTTTTGCATTTAAAGAGATAGAAGAAACATGGTCACACTTTAAAGAAGAACCTCGTAATTTGAAGCTTTCATTGGCAACGGACGGTGTCAATCCATATGGAGATATGAGATCTATTTACTCAATGTGGCCTATTTTTGTTATTATTAATAACATTCCTCCTTGGATGTCCATAAAGAGGGAGCACATAATGTTGTCAATGATTGTGCCAGGTATTTTTATCATTTTATAGTTATCTAAATTAATTTATAAATAGTGCATGAAAATGGTCATATTAATAATGTAATGTTTATGTTCATTCAATTGCTAGGTAAATACAAAGTGAAATATATGAATGTGTATATTGAGCCCCTAATTGACGAGTTGTTGAAGTTATGGAATGGCATCACTATGTATGACATCTCTAGACTGATAGGACATCGACAATTTCAATTCCATGCAATTCTTGTATGGACAATACATGATGCCCCTGGGTTAACTCATTTTTTTGGTATGTTATATTGTTAATATCACATATTTTTGGTCTGTTCTAGTTCTTACACATTACTATCAAATGTTTAAGTTGCGCATGATAATTGTACATGATCGACACTTCTACATGATCTTGTAGGTCTTCAGACAAAGGGAAAATTCATATGTCTAGTTTGTGGTCCGAAGATGAAATCTCATCATTCAAGAACTTTAAGAAAGTAGGTGTTTGATGAGTTTAGACACTTTCTCCACAATAATCATAGGTATCGAATTGCCAAAAAACATCTTTTCAATGGGAAAGAAGAGACATCATCAAGGCCATGAAAAATGACACCTCATTTATGGAAGTTGGAATATGATCGACTAAATTGTCTAGGTAATATCCAATTTGTCATCTGAAGTTTAAAATTTGTATTTTGATATTGTCTTATATTTACTATCATTGTAATTGATGCTTGTGAAGGTCGTCAAGGCATCAATGACCAACTTCCTCGAGGAATGAAAAGTTATCCTACTCAATTTAGTAGGTTACCGTACTACAACAATCTCCCAATTGCACATTTGTTTGATGCTATGCATATTGGAAAGAATGTAACAGAGACACTATGGAAAATGTTGGATGGAAGGCGTGATAAAGAACAAATTGCCAAAATTTGTACCAACATTCATGAATCCAATCATGCACTAAAAGCTTCCATTGAATCAAATAGCAATGGAGACTGCATAAATACAAGCGCCCTTCCTTGGTTATTAACGGAGCAACAGAGTGATGCATTAAAAGAAGTCATAAAAAAAACAAAATTTCCAATAGGATTTGCTGCAAATATAAGCACTCTTCTATCAAAGAAAGGTGATTTTGGGCCTGGGTTGAAAACACATGATTGGCATACCTTCGTCAAGGTAAGTCATGTTCTCTATTTACAATATATTTGTAAGATTGAATGTACTACCTATTGCATTATTTAATAATATATTGAAATGATCATTTTTAATGATTGCAGTTCGTCCTACCTCTATCCCTTCCACAACCGTACAACCCACTGTAACAACAAAATTACCAGTAAATCAAAGGTTTTTTATTCATTTTGTCCAAGCATCGACTACAACCTGATCTCCCTCACCTTCTGAGATCACACATGATATATATATATATAGGCCTATAGGACCGTTGGAACAACCAAGTAGCCATTCCCCAACTTAAAACAAACAATAACAACTTTTAAACAATACCGAGCAACATTTTAAAAAGTTGTCAGCAACTTTTATATGCAACTTTATGCATTTTTGCAAATCTAACTACCTAATGAAAAAATATTTTTGCTAGTCAATTTCTTCAATTTGATTATATCCATAAGTATGCTTTATTTCATTTGGTGTCTACTTTAATTGTCATGATGTTTCAGTTGACAGACTAGCAGAGAGCAGTACTGCTGAAGTTGATCCATTTCCTAGAGCAGTTCGTGTGATTAGTACTGGTTCATATGAAGGGACATTATTGCTGAATAAGAAAACTATGTTTCTGTTAAAAGAACGAAAGCTTCCAGGTGCTTTAAAATTGTTTATATTTAAAGTGTAAATTTAATTTATTTTTATATTACTCGTTTTGGACTGATAAATCCTTTATGTTTTAGTAGGTAATAATGTTTTCTTTGATCATCTTTTTCATATGACATTGAGACTATTCGGACCCACCATACATAAAAGGTACGTAGTTTCATATCATTTCTACATAATTTTTCTTTTCTTTCATTTACTGTAATATATTAAAGCTATTGATCTAACAATCTATTTGTTTTTAAAAAGGTGGAATTTACAAACTGTGGAATTAAAAAATTAGCTCATTGCATCTTTTGATGAGAAATTTGGAAAAGACATGTTTGACAATGGCCTACTTCTCAAAAGAGCAGCAAAGCATTTAAAGACTGTGAGGGATCAATATAGAAGGGCTCTTAAGGATAACCCAAAGTACGATCGTCCAGCTATGATTCCACCAATGGAGTGGAATGAAATAGTAGAAGATGCAAAGGAGAAAAGGCTATGTGAAGATATAGGTAATGAAGCAGCACAGGGCAAAAAGAGGTATGTCATGATAGTATTAAGTACATTGTAATCATGCACTAATTATTCATATTTGTAAATATATAATCTAAGATGTTTGAAATTGTTCATAGATTGCAGGACACATCTGTGGCTACAAAAGCAAGACTAGACAAGTTTGGCCAACACAAACTTGGCTCTGGTGGCTATATGAATCTCCAGTCTCGAGTTGTAAGTAGGAGCAATGATATGAAATAATTTTTTTTAATATAATGTTGCAAAAAATTTTGTTTAGTGAAACCATACATACAAAACTGATGATATTAAGCAAAAAATACAGGGCACAGAATTCAATGTGGAGGTCACAGATGAAGATAGAAAACTTGCCTTGAAAGAAGGCTATAAAGTCATGGCTGCACACCTACGCAAAGAATCTATAAGCCTTGCCCAAGAATCTAGTTCACCAAATGATATCTCATAAGTAAATTGGTTAGATGAAAAGTAAATAAAATTGAATAGTTGATCCTTTTCTTTTTTGGTATTAGTTTTGAACGTAAATCGACTACATAACAATGTGCATAACATTTTATTGTAGCCTTCATATCCTACCACAAAACCTGCTCATGACGAAGGCCATAATGTGCATTATAGTGGTGGAGGTATTAATTTTCTATTGGAAATTAATTATGCAATCAGAAATATGAAATGTTCTCCTTCCATTTATTCTAACAAATCTCATAGAATAAATATTGTGATATTTCTATCATGATTTGACTGTGTAGTATTTGAGTCAAATTTATTGACTCATATTTCATGTGCAGTGCTCAAAATGAATCCATCACTCATGATAATATTTTTTTGAATATTTTAGAGCATGTTGAACATCATGTCGAAGGAGTGGAACATGTTCCAAGTGTTCAACATGTTGACGTGGCGGCGGATCAAAATGTTAATGTACATGATGTGGCATTGTCAGGTAAGAAAAATGCATGTTATGTTGTACTAGTACTTAATTATAGACTGGTAACAGTTAAAAAAAGAAAAAGAGTATGCCAATTTATCCCATTCACTTGTTCTTGCAACAGAGCCCCCTTTAGTGCAGCAACCTCCTGCTCCTACAAAGAGAAGGAGCCATCGTAATTTGACATTACACGTGCTAGAAGAGGAGGAGAATGATGTAGATATGGATGCTCCTATGAGTGCTTTTCTTAAAAGAGCTCATAAAAAAAGAAGAAGAAATGATGTTTTAAAAATCTTCTTTGATAAACCTTGTTGGATAATGAAAGAACTTTGTTTTAAGTAATTATGTATGAATGATGCATATTAATACTGATTTTTATCTTATGTTAATGAATATTGTTATGTCTTAATGAAGTCTTGATTAGTATTGTGTATTAATGAATTTTATATCATATTAATGAATGTTATGTGATTGTATTGATTGAATGTTATGGTTCATAAATGGATGAATGAATCAATGAAGTATGTAATTAGATGATAATGGGTACTTTAGATTGATGTTAGGGGGAGGGGGGTGAGGCTAGATGAGCTTCCACCTTCACGTGGTTGGCCTTGTTAAGTAGAGAATATTATAGCATTCTTGAAACCAAGTGAAGCTCAAACTAACATAAAATGGAAACTTCACATGTGGTAGGTCTAAAATGATTCACGACTACTGCTACCCATAACATGAATACAACTAATCTCTTACCCAACATTCATATCTAGCCTTAAAGCTAGTAGCCCTCACTAGTCAATAATTTGGATTTCTCTCCAATAGTTCCCAAACAACAACAAAAACTAAAACTTGATTAAGATACCCTTTTGGGATCTATACATCCTCCCTAAGTTTCAATATCAACTCTTTTGGACCATACCCAAGATCTGATACCCCTAGCCTATCCACACTAGGCCTAATTCTCCAATTTTACAGACTTATTGTCTTATTTTCTGACTATCTATCAATTGCAGAGTGCTAAGTTGTCATCACAAGTTGTCTCAATAAACCTCCAATAGATACTAGTTGATCTAATAGGCAGCTTGTTCTCAAAATAATAGGCAGAAATATGCTAGAGTTCAGATGTCATTACTTAGAGCTCATATATGTGACAATATGGATTCCAATGCTCTTTTTTTCTTTGATTTTATGCTTTGGTCTAGATAAATGACATGTTTTTTCTATTTTCTACTAGTAACATTTAGCCGGATTGATCTAGAAGGAAAGCTTGTCATGGGTTATCGAAAGGCTTCTGATACTATATTAAACCAGGTTGGCTTTCCTGCTTATTGGACTTGCAAAGTAATGAAATGTGAAGTTATGTCATATTTCTTGTCTTAAGTCTGACTGGGTTATATGTTCATTATACAATTTAATCTTTCATATTATTATTTTGTGTGCTTTATTGATTATTACAATAGCATTTGGGTGCTTTTCCAATATTTCTGTTAGAAGAGTAGAGCACATAACAATTTGCTTGATGCATTGATGTCCTCTTTTCTTATTTTAGGAAGTTCAACCATCAACATCAGGAATTGGGCCATTTTTCAGTAGCATCCTTAACTCTGCAAGTACAGAATTTTTTTTAGGCTATACACTTCCTTAAGTCAATGTAAAAGAAGAATCATTTGCAGAGCCTCTGACAGGTCAAATCAATATTCCAAGCACAAGCTTTAGTTGGTATAAAAGTGACAAAGCTGGAGGCAAATCCAAAGATAGTTCAAGTCAATCCTTGTTGACACCAGAAAAGAAAAAAAGTCACAATCTTTGTTCCAAGAATAAGAGACTTTGCATGGAGAATGGTGATGCATTTGAATTGAAGTTGGCATGGGAAGAAGCTCAGGATTTGCTTCATCCTACTCCAAAAGCTGTACCTAGCATTGTCATGATTGAAGGGCACGAGTTTGAAGAATATGAGGTATGGAGGCTCAGCTATGATGGGTTTTAAAATTCATTAAATATAGGACGAGAAATTGTATGGACACTCTTGTCAGATCCTTTTATAAACTACTTCAAAATTATTCAATAGAAATAAGTAGAGCTGACTTACTTAGATTCCTTAACATTTCAAACATGTAAATATTTGATTTCAAATGCCCTTGCAATTGCTAAATCTTAAAATCCAAATATAAGCCAATGAAAAAGCTACGAATTCATCTAATGGGGCATCCCTTCTGTGTGAAATCATAATTTTAATCTGCCTCTATATTTCTTGTTTTCTGCCTAATATAGGTGCAACTTTTAAATATAGAGTAATGAGCTGTAACTGCAAGTATTGATCAATGCTTTTATAATAATTTTGAGACTGGAATAAGATGTTTTTATTTAAATTATCAATTCTATTCCATAGTTTTGATTTAGAATAACTAAGACTCAGGATAACAGCAATGATTTGGGCATAGGAGAACTTGGTGCTTGTTTTGGGAAATCCTTTATAGCAACACATTCTCCTGATTTGTCAATGTTTTCTTTATGTCTAAGGTCATCTACCACATTTCAAGTTTCAAGCACCAAGATCGTTCTGACCCCCTATATCAAATGTATTTTTAGGAAGTTGGCTTGGCATGAGACGTAGTGCAGAGAGAATTTTCTAATTTTGTCCTCTCAATCTATGCATTCTTTTATTTGTTGTAAAGCCAATGTAATTTTGTCCTTGAATCTCCAATGTGCCCCTAATGAGCATGGGATGCTCCTGCATCACAAAGAACTTACGAGCTCTTCAATCTTGAAAGGTTTCTTTTCAAGATGAAATTTTCCATCTTCAATTTTACCCATGTCAAGCACATCATTCAATATCTAAATCATGCAAGATGATGAAGCATCCATCATCTAGCCAATACCCAGCACTCTTATTAAAAGGTACTCTTATTTCATGAAAACTGAAATTTAAAAATTGCTTAACACGATCTATCTTCTGTGGGTGTTTGGCCTTGTTTTGTTGAAAAGTTTGAATTGTTACACTCTCTTTCAATCTACATTTTGAAAGAGACTCTTCCTGATGCAAAGATACTTCACACAACCTCCAAAAAACTATTTCCATGACAAGGAGCAACTTATAACTTAAGTGAATCTACAAATTGGAGACTTCCCACATGCTAGCTTCTATGCACAGTTCTGAAAACTCAAGCCTATTAATGAACAAACACATTCCAAATTTTCCTTGTATTATCATTAGATGGTTATATCATAACCACAATCCTATCTTTACCCTACTATCAAATCTGGACAGCGACTCTATGCATAAATCTTTGTTGCAAAACTTTACTTTGCACATTCTGACATATTAAAATTCAATAGAAACTTTATAAACTTACCTTGGAGATTCCTATACTTCCTCAATTTCATTCTCTATTCATTCTTGGAGGACCTTCACAACAACTTCTATATTGAGGAGAAACTCAACACGTAGAAAATTTAAGGCAATTAAAAATAACTCATTCATCTTGTACTTTGGCAAATAGTTTGTCACCGAGCTCCTGCATCCCATTAAAAGATACATCAATCGACATGCTCAAAAACAAATCTTTTTCATCAAACCCTCAAAAAATGTCTTTCAGTTCCATGTAGAAAAATCTAACCATTATCCATTTGGTCAATCTGCACAAACTCAAAACTAATGATATCTAGCCCCGAAACTTGGATTATCTTTTCCAATATGGAAATCTAAGGCAATTAGTTATCTCGACCCTTGATTGAACTTTGGAGTACAAACTCCTTCAACATGCATTTTTGTTTGTAATGACACCATGATTCGACTGCATTTAACTATGTATTTTTTGATCTTGAAATGAGATGAACATGATTGTGTAGATGACTTGATTATTTATAAATTTGCTATATTTGATACACACTCTTTGTTGGATTGCAGGAGGCAAAATGGTTTCAAGCAATCTAAGATTGGTCTAATGGAAAGTCAATTAAAGGAAGAAAAATAAACTGGAATTCCTTGTGTCGTGGTGGGATCTACAGCTCAGACTCTCAGTTAATCAGTTTTTATTGATTTTCCTGTCAAAAAATTCAGATTTCAAGTAGAGAATCTGTAATCTCAAACATAAATTTGAGTGTTATAAAAAATAGTTGTGGAAAGAGTAACTTCAACAATTAGAACCATTTATAGCTTTTTTTCATTCATTCTAGGTAATATAGTTGATGAGGATATAACCTCTTTTTGTGGTTAATGAGGGGATGCATATGCATGTTATTTATTGTGATAGGCACAGAGCATTTTCTTTGCTCTTTTTTGCAGTGGAGAATGAACCATTTACTAAACTTCTAGTGGTAGATTTTCATTCCTGGCCTTAGCATGTTCATGAGAAGAAGATTCAAATTGGTCTTGCTCCAGCTACTATAGTTAGGATACACAAACAAACAAATGATACCTTGAAGCCTCAAAATGGTCTATCTATATATCCTCTTTGGCCCATGGATAACTAGCCCACTAGAATAGATCCAATTGGATTTCTAGTTACATTAACTGCAACCAAGGATAGAGAAGCAATGATTAAACCAGTAATTGTAACACCATCCCGAGAAACACAATAAACATATTCAAAGGTTAATTCATTTAATATTCTCACAAAGATTCAGGCTATTATAATAATGATTGGTTGATGTATCAAAAATAATCTCTTAGTCAGAAACTCTTAGAACAAAGCAAAGAACCATTATTTTATTTCTAATCTCATTGTGGCATTCTTTTCTAACTGATCTAATACATCCATCATTACTGCCACATTGAAATTGGTTCTTTTCCAACTAATCTAACGTCCCTGTGGCTTTGAATATGTTAGGAATTCTCATCTACTCTCAACAAGTATTTGAAGGATGTATGAATTTCATGTAATCATCTAAATATCTATCCTTTATATTGATTCTTATACCCTTGTGTGTATGCCAACTATATTGATCAACATGAAGGGATCTTGCAGATCAATTTGGTAATATGTCAGAGATTCAACACTCTTTATGCAATATTTAATAATGTTCCTGATTTTTGTCACTGCTATGAATAGTATTATTCTAGCTATGGTTGATAGAATACCTCCTTTAGTTGGTGGTTGTTTGATCTCCGATAGTGAATATTCTTCTGAATATAATTGCTAGATATATTCAAATGTCTATAATCTAATCCTATACAAGTGTTGTGCCTTATCTTTTTCTTTGTCTTTGTCAATAGTTGACTTTGATTGCTATTGATTTATTTTCTTTTAATTTTGTCATGATTTCTCCTCTTGTCTGAACATATCTTGGAATCTATGACCTTTTTCTGTACTTCTTCCTTGTGTAAATATTCAACAGTTAAAGTCAAATGGCTAATTGTTCAAATACACAGATCTAATGAATAAAGGGGGACCGAGGTCTAATCTCATATCCTCTCCAAAATGAGATTGAGAAGCTTTATATCTAGTCAATATGGAATGATGAGTCATGTTCCGCATTGATAAGTAGGAGATATTTTCCATAGCAAGTCAAATTGTGATATTGCTATCATGATTTAACTCATGAAGCACAGGTCAATGAGTTTGACTAAAAAAAAATTACACAGTTAAATTCTGATCGTGATATCACAATGTCCCATATTACTAATATCATGGCTACTTAGATTCTTAACAAATATTTCCTAAGGGTAATCATATTAATTCATACTATTTGGTTATTGTGTGTATCAATGTCTCGGTGTGCATTTGTAGTGGTAATCTTACTAGTTAGCAATTTGTATGATGCCTGTTGGTGGAATTATCATGTGGTAATGATTATTCAAAGGGATATCTGTTATATTATTAATTATGTGTCTCACTAGGAAATTTATAAGGAGACATCCAATGTAGATGACTGTTTCAACATTGGTATATTGCATCCAGCTAGAAGCCACGTCTGAAATACAATGTTGAACCCTTATTTCAATGTTCATGTCCCATTATCTCAGAATCATTTTTTTCAGTCTTTTCTCTTTATGTGATGTTGCCTAGCCAATTCCTATTATGCTTGTTTTATGGCAATATTATCCTTCTTGGAATATTCATGTGTAGGTCTGTGAAGGCTTCCCCAAATTATATTTGAGAGCAAAAGAAAAGTTTGCCAAGTTTAAAAAAAGTGGTCAACCAGAGCCACTTTTTATTCGTCCTTCTACACAATGGTATGCATGTGAAGAGAATCTTGAAGGCATAGGTTCTAATTTGATTCATGTACCATTTATTTCTACAAGATACTAAAAGGAGTAGAAAGAGACTAGTTTGGTGTTTGGCATGTTTGTTTTTCTATGCACTCATCTAAAGAGGAACTTGTCGAAACATTAATGGTTCTGAATCCCAAAGAAGTCATTTCAACCACTTCCAACTGCAAAGCGACTGAACTGCAGTATGTTAGTAAGAAAATTGAAAATACTCGAAAATGGTCTCAAAATAATTCAGGTTTGCAGTCCAGAACTAAAAATACATTCTGTCAAGCTGGTTCAATATCAGGAATCAAACAAGATAGGGTTAATGATGTAACTGCATTTCATATTTCAAATCAACTAAAATTTATTTCAGAATGAGAGAGAAACTCATATTTGAGAGTAGCTTTAGAAGAGAAGCATTCTCACACACACGTGCACTTTTCTTCACCACTTAAACCCATTCCTCTTTTTGGGATAACAAGATACAGTCTTCCGCCATCTCCACCTATGTCTTTTAGTGATGAGGAGGATATTTTTAGCTCTTCAAAGTGCAAGACTTCAATAAATGATGCAAGACCTCTGTCACCTTCTCATTTGCCACAAGATATTAAGCATTTTATGTGTGGTGGAAATAAAACATCTCAATTTATAGATTCAGTAAGGGCTAGAAAGCTTGATGATGAATCTAGAAGCTCCACAGATCATGCAGAGGACTGCACATAGTCATCTGGAAGGATAGCTTTGCATATCAATGAGGAAGTGAAGAAGCCACATGTATTAAGTGGCCATTCAGAAGAGAGTGAGCATCCACTTGACTATACTGACCATCCAAGTCCTGAAAAATATGGTGCAAGTGACAGTGAACAAGTAGGCTGCATGTAAATTTACATGATGGAAGAGAGCTTCTTGAGTTTTGATAGCCATTGCAAGCATCCCAGATCACTTCATGAAAATGTTAGAAAAATGTACAGATCATTACACGTACCAATTCCTCAGCCCCTTTTGTCATTATTGGACCTTGCAAATATCACCAAGCGACCTAAAATACGAAACTCTCAAAGTTAATCAGATGAAAAGAAATCATTGTGGCTTCTCATTCAAACTCCTTTCTTGTTCATTTGCTAGATAAAAATTGGAGTCTAGATTAAGATAGTAGCATTTCATTCTATTATTCATTATTATAATGATTTTGTAAATTACCTCATTCCATGTACTATGATAATAATTATATTTTCTTATCAAGCAGGTATTCGTGACACTCAATTGCTTCAGCTCAATGGGGCTAGTTGTATACTAGTTGAAACATTATGTGACACACAACTGCAACAAGAAGTCTACTGTTGCCAGCTGGACAAAACTATTGTTGTAATTGTCAATGACCACAGCTACAAAGGATTAGTTACGTATTTATGTTTGGTCTCCTTTTGTGTTCTCTAAAATGTTGTCTATTATGAGCAAAGTAATTCTCTTCGATGCTATCTAAATACTTAGCTATTTTTTGGCATGGAAATAAGAAGCTTACTTTGTTTGGCTGAAAAAATTCCTTATCAATCACCTTTATGATGGAAAAACTTTATAAAAGTTTTAGTACTGAAGCAAAAGAGGAGCCATTCGAAGTTGGGCTTCTTAATTCATGTTGCTTTTGTAGTGCACAATTCATATCATCTGTGCTTTATGCATTTGATTATTTAACAACAACTGATCCTAATCATGTGTCATGCACATCATTACTTAAAAGGAACCAATCTGAATACTTTTAATTGAAAACTTCCCCAATTAAATGCATTTTAACACAACTGCAATGCAATAATTTGGGGACAGATTGTGTCTGAATTCTAGCTAATTGGAAATGCATAGATTGCTAATGATTTGTATGATACTTTGTCTAATACAAGTTGGTTGATGTTCAATCCTGTACATTCTTATGTTTTTTGATTTCCCAAAATAAAGCATGTTCCCCATCTTAATCAGGACTATTGAAATGGTTAGTCCTGCTACACAATTGAGGTCAAAACTTCAAATATTTATACAAATATTTTTTAAATTGAATTTGACATTACTAGATCCAAAGTAGCTTTTGTTCCATGAGCAAAGTTTTACTTCCCTCATGTTTATGATCTAAAATTTGAATATTCTCATTCAAATGATGAATTGGCAATACAATCTAGGGTGATACTTCATCATGTATATTCTCATTAATCATGTATCATTATATTCTATCTATTTATTTTTAGCTTCAATTTAATACCTTTTTTTCTTGCCTGTAAAAAGATGGTCTTGTAATTTTTAAACGTAAAGAATTAGTTTCTGGCTAGATTGTTATTCATGATCTTTGCCTTTCCACTAGTCTATTGGTAGTTGCTTTGCTAATGTGCTGCTTCAGTACTTGATATACACAAAACCTCTTGCAGCCTATCTACTCCATGGATCGCATTCTCAAAAATGTATGTTATCATTTCTCAGTAGATTTATCCTTAGACACAAGCATTGCAATATTAGTTGTGGCTTGCAAAAACTATAACCTATACTATTTGTTGGGTCTGCTTAGGTCAGAACAAAGACTGGTGCTTCATGTGTGAGCTTGAGTTTCTTGTCTCGAGGGTGAGAGGAGGAGATGGTGCCTTATAACCAATTAGAATACTTTCTAGAATTAAAAACATTGGCAATCACCTTGGATATGGAAAACAAGAATATGCTCATGAGTTTTTAAGGTAACATGAATTGCAAAGTGCTTAGAGTCTTTCAATTTTTAAATCATACCGACATATATCAAGATAGAAATGCTCATAGAAAGGAGTATTTAAGGATATGCTACAAATTATGTGCACATAAAAATTAATCTCCATTGATGTGCTTAAACATACTTACATGGCACATGCATGCATGCTCGCGTGTGTGCGCGCACACACACAGATTGATATCTTATTTTTCTTTTCCCTTTTAGATTTGTAGTTGATACTATGCAGTCGATATGCCTTGGTGAGCCGACTAAAAGAGTCAACTCATTGAGGTGACTGGGTGGGAGTGACTTGGCGAGCTGACCTGGAGAGTTGACCTAGGGGATGGGCTTGGTGAGAAAAATTAAAGAGTTGACTTGGTGAGAGCACTTGAATTGTCAGCTTGGCGAGCAGACTTGGGGACTTGGTGGGACATGTGGGTGAGCCAACTTGGTGGGCTGGCTTGGCGAGCCGACCTTAAAGAGTCAACTTTGTGAGTGTACTCAAACAATCAACTTGGTGACATGACTTGGTGGGCTTGGCGAGCCGACCTAGCGTGCGTACTTGAACAGTAGACTTGGTGAGCTGACTTAAAGAGTCAACTCGTTGAGGTGACTTGGTGGGCTGAGCTAGAGAGTTGACCTAGGGGGAAAACTTGGTGAGTGAACTTAAAGAGTTGACTTGGTGAGCGTACTTGAATTGTCAGCTTGGTGAGCTGACTATGGGAGTCAGCTTGGCAAGCTAATATGGTGAGTCAACTTAAAGTGGCAACTTGGTGGTGCAAGTTGGTGAGCTAACTTATCGAGGCCACTTGGTGAGGTGACTTAGCGAAGCGACTTGGTGAGCTGACCTACTAAGTGTACTTAAAGACTGACCTTGATGAGGCACTTTGGTTGGGTGACTTGATGAGAAAACTTAAAGTGTCAACTTGGCGTGCCGACCAAGTGAGTTTACATGGTGAGCGAGCTTAGAGAAGAAACTCTATGCGGCAAGGTGGTAAAACCACTAGGTGAGTCGACTTCGTGAGCTGACTTAATGAGTCAGCTTGTTGAGGTGACTGGGTGAGGGTGACTTGGTGAGCTGACTTGGAGAGTTGGCCTAGGGGACAGACTTGGTGAGTGAACTTAAAGAGTCAACTTGGTGAGCATACTTCAATTGTTAGCTTGGCGAGCTGACTTGGGGAGTCGGCCTGGCGATCTAACATGGTCAGTGGGCTTAAAGTGGCAACTTGGTGGGGCAAGTTGGCGAGCCGACTTAGCGAGGCCACTTAGAGACATCACATGGCGAGCTGACATGGTGAGAAAGCTCGATGAGTGAACCTAAAGATTGACCTTGATGAAGCACTTTCGTGGGGTGACTTGATGACCAAACTCAAAGAGTCAACTTGGCGAGCATACTTGCACTAGTGCATTTGGGTTCATTTTTCGACCTTCATTGATCAAATTTTTGACCAAATTTGACCAACCCATTGGTCAAAATTTTTTTGGTCAAAATTTTGACCAACTCACTGGTACATGATTTGTCTCAATCATATAACTAATTATATATTTTTCATATTAGTTACTGTCAGTGTTTTTCAGGCATTCTATAAAATAGTTCACATGCCTTGCGTATGATATGACATTTTGCATGCATCCTGCACTCTCTCTCATCTGGCTAATGATGGATTATGTAGAGTGATCTGAAACCATGATGCTAAAAAACACACAATCAAATCCAAAATGAACTTGCACTACAAATGGATTGTGGAAATCTGATATTGGTAAAATTGCATGCATGTCTACCAAGATAATCACAACTTAAACATATATTTGTCCTGGTAGACATGCATGCAAAATTAACAATATCAGATTTCCACAATCCATTTGTAATGCAAGTTCATTTTGGATTTGACTGTGTGTGTTTTTTAGCATCATGGTTTCAGATCACTCTTCGTAATCCATCATCAGCCGGATGAGAGAGTGCAGGATGCATACAAAATGTCATATCATACGCAAGGCATGTGACTATTTTATAGAATGCCTGAAAAAAATTTTACACCTACCTGTTGGTAGAAATTTCTACCTTTATTGGTCAAAATTTTTTACCTTCATTGGTCAAAATTTCTACCTTTATTGGTCAAAAGTTTTGACCTTTATTGGTTGAAAGTTTTGACCTTCATTGGTCAAAATTTCTACCTTTATTGGACGAAACTTTTTTCCATCATTGGTCAAAATTTCTACCTTTATTGGTCGAAATTTCTCAAAATTTTTTACCTTCATTGGTCAAAATTTCTACCTTTATTGGTCGAAAGTTTTGACCTTTATTGGTTGAAAGTTTTGACCTTCATTGGTCGAAATTTCTTCCTTTATTGCTCGAAGTTTTTTCCCATCATTGGTCGAAATTTCTACCTTTTTTGGTCAAAATTTTCTACCTTGATTGGTCAAAATTTTGACCAATTCCTGGTAGAACTTGCACCATGGCTATGGAGGTTTTTCAACCAATATGTTGGTCAAAATTTTGATCGAAAAAATTTCGACCAATGGGTAGGTCAAATTTGGTCGAAGTTTGGTCGAAAATTGGGTCAAAATTTCGACCAATAATGGTCAAAAAATGGTCTCAAATGTACTAGTGACACATACCTGATCTTCATCACAACCTTCATTTTCTGAAAAAACTTGTTGATGATGTAATTGATAAGCAATTTTCTTATTTTCCAAATCACTTTTTGTTCCTTCTAAATCAGAATCAACATAGTCACTACAGATGCTTAGCATATTACAACTTACATCATCATGACTCTTTTATTCTTCATCCTCATCAATTTGTAAACTATGATAAAAAACAAATGACTAAGCAACTACACAATACTCCATTGAGTGGGGTGATTGACAAATAATGCACCATGGAACATTATCATTCATATTTACTGAACTCCTTTGTAAAGGATCTGGTGTACCCTTATCTTTTACATTTTGGATTTGGTTAGGGATTGGCTTACCATCCTTCCATTGGGTAGTATAAGGGTAATTCTGCATTCGAGGCTATCTATTGAAGTTGCTATTATTCACAGAGGTTTTCTCAACAACATTTTCCTTATTGAAACTAGTGGGATTCATCTTTTTAAGAAATTCCAACACCTAGCATATTGTAGGTTCTTCTAGCTTCTTTCCTACAGGAGTTTTATCACCCTTCCTCTTGATATTATTCTTGGCATTGAAAAGCTTTGGCTCATCTCTCCTACCCATTTTGCTAGATGCCTTCCTATTTTTCTCTATATTTACTACAACTTTATAGGCATCCCTTAAAGTTTTAGGATCCTTATCCCTTAACTGATAAGCCATTTTTCTATCAAAAGCATTAAAATATGTTGTGAGACAAACATCCTCATTCAACCTCATAACCTGAAACAATTTGTACATACCTTTCTGGAATTGTACATTGAAATCAAATGCAAACTCATTAGGATTCTTCTTGATATTGTTGAATTCATTTAACATGAATCCAACATTAGTGTTGTCTCCATATTGTTCTTTGAATAACTTTTCTAAATCACTGCATGAACTAATATTGTCATCAGGTAGTCTTTTGAACCAATCCCTTGCATCCTTAGTTAGTGAAAGCACAAACAACTTCATGAGCATATCTTCATGTTCAACTTCATAATCATTTAACATGTCCATGAAAATTCTCAAATGTTCTTCACCAGTGAAAACATTATTTCTAGAAAATTCAACCATTTTGTCTCTTAAATCAAACGATATGGGATGTGGAGCAACAAGAATACCAACAAATGATATTTGTCTATACTTTTCCATGTATATGGGTTTCTTTTGGAAGCCAAGAACATTTGAGGTACTTGTTATGTTAGCTTGGTTTAGAGGAACACTTTGGGATTTTTGGGTTTGGACAGTAAGGGCCTGAGTATAAGTGGTGGATGGTGAGGCAAGAGCAAACTGAGATATTCCTTGAACTGAAACTATTGGTACACAAGGAGGTACAAAAACTGAAGTTGGGATGGATAAATTTGGCCATGAGGCTAATGTAGAATTAGACTTAATAAATTGAATTTTTCTCCTAGTTTCTATAGCTTGAGCTTCATTCTCTACCTTCTCAAGCTCTTTCGTAAGATCTTCCTTCTCTTTTCTAGCCTTCTCTAGATCTAGATCTAACTTTAACATGGAAGGTTTTATGGGTTTGCTTCATTGAGCTTGAAGTTCATTTATTTGGACACCTATAGCTTTACTCTTTCCTTTGTTTGCAACTTTCACAATGGTTTATGTAGGATTTACTTGTATAGTTTTATAGTCTTGGACTTGAGCAATAACTGGTTCTTACTTTTGATTCTGGCATTTTTCTTGTTCTTGAACTTTAGCTCTCAGATTGTCTACATCTCCAAAAACATCAATATGGAGAGTTGTAGTTTTCTCTTCTAACTTTTTATTCTGTTCTTTCAAGGCAGCCATCCTTCTCAATAGAGCATCTCTTTCTATTATGGTGTCCAAGGTGGCTTTCTCCTTTTCTTTTTCAAGGAAAATGCACTTAGCTTCTTCCTCAGCAACCCATTTCTTCAAAAATCCTATCTCTAATTGTTCTTCTATAGGATCTATAGAAGTAGCTTCAAAATCAACAGGGTCATCTAGATCTATAAGATTTGGTTATGTGTACGGGACTGCTTTTGGATTAGAGGGATCTCCAAAAGAACTTCTAAATCCTAACCTTCGATGTATTTTAGCTATGAGATCTTGTCTAGGGAATATATTCCCTACTGGGGACATATCCTTATCTTGATATGCTCTTTCATCTAGTACTAGGGTAGTAAATATCTTTGATTTAGAGCTAAGTGAAGAAGACTCTCTCCCTATCACTGGTTGATACTAGGAATTGATGGATACACTACCTCTAGGTTTCCAGGTGGGATTTGGATCTATCCTTTTCTTATTTAAGTTCTTCCTACCTCCTTTAGGTAAATCTATATACATAAGTTCATCAGGATGAGCTCTTGTGTTTTTTCTTTTGTCAGCCATTTCACTAAATAAGCACTAGCTTCAAAACCTTGACTGAGTTACCAACATTTTCTTGGGAAAATACACAAATACAATTATTTTTGACTTTAAGAAAGAAAAACCACAAATGGAAATGGAAATATCTGACACAGATGGACCAATTATTGAGATTATAAGACTACAACTCTTTCTTGTTAGATAAGACACTTGGATAGGCTAGATACATTAGTGTATCTTCGTGGTATTTTGGTTTTTCTTTCTTTCTTTTTAAGTTCTCAAGGTTTTTCACTAAAACATCCCCTTATAACCATGAGCAAAACTAATAAAAACTGACACTCACATACATAATAGGACCAAATAAATTGCAGCACTTTCATATAGATGTTTATGTTGCATAACTCCCTAGTAGAGTCGCCATTTTATTGGAGTTTTAAAACTACTGAGCAATAGAGAACCTCAATACCAAAAGGATAATACTTATGTAACCTAAGGATTAGCTATTTCCTATTTTCAATCACACATGCAAACCATTTGGATCCAATATTAACAAAACCAAGAATGGTTTTCTTCTCTTTAGGCTCTACAAAACCAAGGTGGGTATACCTAAGGGATGACTCAATTTGACTGTTGTTGTATGAAATGTCAGAATATTCAAATATGGAAAGAGTACTTATGAGGGGGGGGGGGGGGTTGGGGGGGGAATCATAAGTACCACACATTAGCCAATAAAACTTTTAATTAAAAGTAAATTGTATGCATGTAAATACATCAAGTAAACATGAAATTTAGCACATGCATCAACAAATCATAACACTGGAATTTGGTAACCCAGAAACCCTCCAGGAATAAGAAGGTAAAACTGGGGTGGGGACGGTACCCACAAAAATTACTGCAACAATATTGTTCAACCACTTCTGATGGTCTGCCATGTTAAAGGCCTGCCCTGTTAAAGGCTTTAAACTGTGTCAATAGTGACCTGGTTAGAGGCTTTACAAACACTTAACATGAAGTGTCACCCTGTTAAAGGATTTTAATCACCTAATCAAAGGATCTTCAAAATAGTTGTTAAGCTAACCTATCATCATAGGATTTTCATTCTAATACAATTGCTAGAAAGTATTAGGTATAATGAACCTGATAGATTACAATCCTTGATTGCTGAATGCAGGCACCTTTTTCGCTTTCTTTGATCTTGATCCTTTTGTGATCTGATAACCCTCACTTCTAAAAATAGTTTTTCTTTTCTTTTTACACCCCTGTATGTCTACTCACACATATATTTTCAATGAAATTTTTTCTTCCTTATAAAGACTTCAAAGACTTAGTGTTAGATATGGATCTACGATCCATATTGAATCTCAATTTCTCGCTCGATACTTGTCTTTTACTGATTGGTTGCATGCCTTTATCATTTTTCTTATTGGCTGCATGTAGATTGCATAGGAAAAATAAAAGATTCGATCTCATCATTGAATCCTTTGAGATTTTCCTTATGTCGGCTTGCAAAAACTGTTTGCATCATAGTTTGTGCAATTTCAAACTTTTATGCTGATATTCTGTGTTACTCGGCTCCTGAAGCATTGCTGATGCTTGGCACATGTTGTTTCCTGGATAGCTCAGCACCTAAACAAAACTGTATCACTTGGCACCTGTTAACACTCAACACTTGTTACTCTCGGCACTTGTTACACTTCAACATTTGTTGACACTCGACACTTGTTGACACTCGGCACCTACTGTTACTCGGCACTTGATATAGCTCGGTACTTCATCTTACTCGACACTTACTCTTGATCTTGGTTAAGTGTATTGACACTCAGTTGTCAAATTTATTCTTTAAGCTAACATTCTCCCCCTTTGACATGAGTGGCAAAAACACTTAACTAAGATCCTTGTGACTCCTTATTAATTGATCCTGTATGTACACTTAGTGAATTTTGTCCTATTCAAAATTTTCTATCTCAAAATTTGCTATCTCAAAATTTGCTATCTCAAAATTTTCTATCTCAAAATTTGCTTCCAAGATTTGCTATCTCAAAATTTGCTTCCAAGATTTTCTATCTCCCCCTTACTTAATCTCTTCTTATCACTCCCCCATACTTATTCTCCCCCTTTTTGGCACTAATGTCAAGGGTTTTACACGGTGATACCATACTTGGCCAAAAATGTACTATTTACTTCAAGGAGTACCTTCAGAGCTGCATCCCAATTTGCTAATAAAACATCCAATGTCTTATGCTGGATGGCAATCTTTGCTGCTAGGTGTACAAGTCCATTAGATGAAGAAAGATTGGGGTCTTTCTTGAGGACTGTCTCTGCATTTATCTGCTCCTTGTGAAGTAGTTCCAAATGAGGAGTTATTGATGATTGAATTTGCATCAATTTAGCTTTTGTGGTTGCCTCCTCTGCTGCTAAGACAACTAACTCTCTTTGTGTGTGAAGCGATTGGGCAAAATGCTTCTCACTCTAAGCTGGATTTGTGGGGAGTTGCATGCTGAAAATCTTCAGATTGTTTTCCAAGCTCAGTATTTTCTGGCTAGTGTCCTGTGTAAATGTGGAAAAATCACACAACTTGTTGTACGGGGAAAAGATGTTTCCTAGTATAGTTTTAATTGTTTTAATTTTCTTTGCCAGTTCTTCTTGTGACAGTGCTATATCACAGGATATTTTACTATTTACCTTGCCTCAGAACTTCCTTTCTGACCATTCAAGCAATATGGCATTTGTTTCCTGGTCTTCACTAGTCACCTGGTCAACTATATGAGATAGTTGCTCTATAATTGGTCTTGATTCATCTGGAGATTGTAAGCAAAAAGCTTTTGTGAATATGTCTTTGATTTCATTCAAGGTAAGCTTATGCTTGTGTTCTTTTCTTAGTGCTTCTTGTCTCCTTCTTCTATCCAATGCACTCTGAATTTCATTGATCTTTTCTTCAGTAAGAGTGCTAGATTCATAATATGGGATCTTTGTTTCTTCATCAAGCTCAGGAACTCCATAGTGAAGTTTCCTGACTACCTTTGATGAGCTTGAGCCTGGTGTCCTGATTTGTAGCTGTAATCCATCTGTGCTCGGCTATTGAAGAGTCTGTGTTGGAGTACCAAATTTTGGTAATGCAACCAGTGTTTGTATTGCAGTCTCCTCCTTCTTTTTTGTCTCATCCTTTTCTTCAGCTTGAGTATCCCTTTTATGATCGCTAGGTGGGGTTGAACTTGTTGGTTGTTCAGATGTTTCTTTTATTTCCCCTACTGTTGTACTCGGCATTTGAAGTGTATAAGTGACTACACTTGGTGGAGGTGGTGGTGGAAGAAATAAAATATCAGTAGTTTGTATGGTCGAAGGTGGCACTTGTGCTTTTACCTTGACTATCTCTATTTTAACTTCTAGATTCTATAATTCATCAACACTGACCAATACAAGATTTGCACTTAATTTTGCTACAAGTGATGATTGGTCAAGGATTTATAAATCCTCTGCAGTTAATGGATTGATGTTTGGATTTGAAGTGTCTGTAACATCTTTTATTTTTATAATATCTACAGGTGTGATGGTGGCATGAGGAGGACTAGGAGGAGATACCTGTGTGTCTTGCATACTTTGATCTTGTGGCTCAGTTGTATCTTTCTCTTCCTCTTTCTCCTCTGTATGTGCTTTTTCTTCCTTTTCTTCTTTACTTTTCTTCTCCACTTGTTCCTTCTCTTTTTCTTTGGTTTCTGACATCTTCTTTTCCCTTGTCTTGGCACTTGCCTCTGCCTTATATTCTTCATTATATACATCTTCTATTTTCTTGTAAACTATTTTCCACAATCTTGTGGATTTAGTAACTACCTCTTCAATTTTATTCTGCAATATGTTGAATGCTTTATGCTTGGGAGTGAATCTATTATTATGCCTTTTTACTGCATTTGTTACTTGATCTTTAGTCAAATCAGGAAACAATCTGGCTAATGTTGACTCCCTTATCTCATTTTGCATTTGTAAACAAAAATGCCATTTATCCTCCACAATTTTATACAATTCTTTTGGCATAGATTCATCTAATTCTAGAGGTGTGTGCTTATATTCAGCCATCATAGCATACACAGATTCCTCTAATTTATTTTGCTCTTCTTTGGTGAGCTTAGAAAAATTCATGTTCTTTAAATCTTTCAAATCATTATTCCTAATTTTTGAACATAATTTATCAACAACAGTCTGAGGTTTGTGTCTTACCACTTGAAATTGACTGTTGTCCTCTGACTCTGTCTTCTCCTCATTTGTTGCAGGCTAGGGAATGAATTTTCTTTTCTTTGACTTGGCAACAGTCTTCTTTGAGTCTTTCTTCTTTCATTTTGCCTCTTCTTGGGCTTTTTGTGCTGCAGCCCTTGTGGTAGGTCTCTTTGGTGCAGGAGTAGCTATTTTCTTCCCCTTGGATTGAGGAGGAAGAGGAGTTGTGGCTTTTCTTTTAACTGGTGCTTCCTCGGCTTCCTCTTCCTTAGCACTTTCCTCTTTATCTTCTCCTAGCCCTTGAGTTAGACCTTTGAAGTTTATCTCCTTCTTCTTCAATGTCGTCTCCTTCCTCTTCTGCTGTTCCTTTTTCTTCGACACCAAATTTTCTCTTGATTTGTCTCACCATTTTTTCTTTCTTCTTTACTGCAGAAGCAGTCTTTAAATTTGTTATCACCCTTGATTTGACAACATCACAGGTTCCAAAAGTTTTTGCATTTTTATCAGCTTCTTCTGCAAGTAGGGCTATTATTGCTGTAGAAGCTTGATCAATATCAAGTTCATAACCTAGTGGCCTAAGCCATCTTACTCTAGGTATAACTGCTTGTATATATGTATAATCTATATCTACAAGAAAAAAAATGTCCTTTTCATATTTCTTAGTCAATGAGACTGGAATCCTCATTCTTTGTTTCATGGACTTTTTAAAGTCCTCAAAGTAACTAGTCATTTGGGCATCAAAATTTTCACCCATCTGTTCAATGTATCTATTGATTTGTTCAACAATTGTTTTGTCTGGACTCCATTTTACCTTACCCATAGAAGGGAATTCTTTCATCAAATAGAAAAACATGCATATCAAAACTGATCCAAGTATGCATTGAGCTCCCTTGCTCTTCCTTATAGCTCCCAGATTTTCATTAATCTATTGAAACATGAGCTCTGCTAGATCATAAGTGTGATCCTTTTTTATTATCTTGTATGCAACGTCAACTGCTATACAAGGTACACTGTTTAACCTGCTTGATTGATAGAATTTGTGTAAAATGATTCTCACAGCAAAATCTAGTAGGGAATCTGTGACTGTGTCAATAGTCATTCCTCTATTGTTCCATTTAGCACCTGCATTTTTCTCTATTACTTCCTTTTTGTCACTTCGCAGGGTCTTTGGCCGATGTAGGGTTGGAATACTAGTAAACCTATGACTAGTTTTCTTGGTGAATTTTACTGGCCCTGACTCTAACCAAAAAGCTCCATCATGTATTCTGCTCAAAACTATCTGTACCCATTCAGTTTTGAAGACAATTGAAAATGCTAGGGTTTTGGTTAATCTTTTTCTTTCTATTATTGAGAACTCATCTTTCAGTCTTTTGTTCTCACATAGTTTTTCATATGCATTATAGATTTCTAAATCTCCTATGGCTCCAATTTTGCAGTTATAACATCTGCAGACATCTTGGACCATAACAACTTTATCCGGAATATCTAATAATGCACCTGCAGGATCATTCTTATATGCTACTTCTGGAATGGGCTTAAATTCAGGTTGTTTAACTTCATTACTGACCAACTATATCTCATGACTCTCTCTACCCTTAATGGTTCCTGACCCAGATGCCATTGTTTCCCAAACTAGGGTTTATGATTTAAACAAGTTTATAAGTTCTATGTAGCTCGACACTTAAGTAAAATACCTCAAATCGATGAAACTTGTCCTGAATCGTTGTTGAAATCTTCACAAATGGCTTCTAAGCTGATCTTGATCTTCTCTACTCTTCTCGGCTTTTCTTCTTGTTTGAATGGTGGGAAAATGATCAAAAATCAGATTTATGTACCCTTCAAAATAGAGTAATTAATGCTTAGTACACTACCAACTGTTTACTCAGCACCTGAAGGGTTTCAACATGACTCGGCACCCATTGTGTTTCACTTTGCTCGGCTCCTATTGATACTTCATAGCTCAGCATCAACTATCAAATTGGTTGCTATTAGAAACTCGGAACCTAAAGATAACTTTGCAAAGTTCTCAGTTTTGACTTGGCATCTTTGCTTATGCTGATTTCTTCTTTGCAGTTCTTCTATGTCTTGGGACTGATTTATGATGTAACTTGGTTTATCAATCCCACACACTTATTCTTGCTTAATTTGATGAAGTATGATCACTTGACCTATTAGGTGAAGTGATCTTTGCACTTGATGTGTTATACTCATCTTTCTTCTTCCATGCCTTATTCATTTCAGTTTTGATATGTCCAACATCTATCTTTGCCTTTCCATTGCTGAACTCAGAACTTGATGCCTTTGACCTTTTTGGGCAATTCCTGCTGACATGACTAGTTTTTAAGCAACTAAAACATGTAGTTTGACTCAACCATCTTTTGTAGTTCCCTCTAAAGTGTGTTCTTATGCAGTTCTGTGGTATATGTCCATATTCTTGACAATAGTGACAACTGTACCTGGTGTTGTAATCCCAAAATTCATGGTTTGATGTCTTTTCTAGTTGATTTAATGTCCACATAGGCTTTGATCTACATTCAAAAGCTCTATGCCCATACTTTTTTCAATTATAACAATGTCCTTCAAATATTGATGTCTTAGTAGTTTTAGTTCTGCATTCATATTCTTGATGACCTTTCTTCTTACATCTATGACAATGGTTTGTACTTTTAGGTTTGTCATGCTGATGAGCATTCTTGCTTCTACATACATTAGATGTATGTCCTTTCTTTCCATAGAAATGACATGTAGGTTTAACATCTTTACCTTTATCACTTCTTTGTTCTGCACTCTTTGATGATTCTCCAACTTCAGTGTTGTTGTAAAAAATTCCTGATGTATCATGGGTTGATCTTGGGGATTTTAGTAATTGCTCAAAATATTTGATGGCTTCACTTGACTTGTTGAGATTCTCTGCCACCTCTCTTTCTCTATTTAATTCATTCTACATTTTTTCATTTTGCATGTTCAAAGTAGAGATCTCAATATCTTTCACATTGAGTTCATGATGAAGGTTCATCATTTGAGCAAGTGTATCCATCTACATGTTTGAGATCCTTGTCACTTCAGTACATTTTTCTTCAAGTCTGTTTGCAATATTTCTTTTGTCATTTTCCATCATGACCTTATCATCAACTGCTCTTTTCTTTTGTTCAATAATTTCACATATCATTATGGCCTATGATTCATGTTCCATCTTGAGAGATCTTATCTCCTCTATTTGAGCTTTGTTTTTCTCCATCAGTTCTGCTATTGGTGCATCAAACTCTTTAGTGTCTCCATTGGAAAATATGTTGGTGGTATCAATCTCTTTCTAGTTTGTCTCATTTTTGGCTATGGCTAGGTCCTTCCTTTTTTTTAATGATTTTCTCAACTTGTTTCTAAATTCCTCCGAGCTATGCAGAGCAAGTTGCACATCTATCACCTAATTTTTAATGATCTTTCCAAGTTTGAAAGCTTCCATCTTTAGATCTTTTCCTCCAAGCTGTTAGGCTTTTTCTTGTGAGAACCTGGATTAGCTTTGATACCAATTGTTGGAATATTCAAATATGGAAAGAGTACTTATGAGGGGGGGGTGAATCATAAGTACCACACATTAGCCAATAAATTTTTTAACTAAAAGTAAATTGTATGCATGTAAATACATCAACTAAACATGAAATTTAACACATGCATTAACAAATCATAACACTGGAATTTGGTAACCCAAAAACCCTCCAGGAATAAGAAGGTAAAACTGGGGTGGGGATGGTACCCACAAAAATTACTGCAGCAATATTGTTCAACTACTTCTGATGGTCTACCCTGTTAAAGGCTTTACACTGTGTCAATAGTGACCTGGTTAGAGGCTTTACAAACACTTAACATGAAGTGTCACCCTGTTAAAGGATTTTAATCACCTAATCAAAGGATATTCAAAATAGCTGTTAAGCTAACCTATCATCATAGGATTTTCATTCTAATACAATTGCTAGAAAGTATTAGGTATAATGAACCTAATAGATTACAATCCTTGATTGCTGAATGCAGGCACCTTTTTCGCTTTCTCTGATCTTGATCCTTTTGTGATCTGATAACCCTCGCTTCTGAAAATAGTTTTCATTTTCTTTTTACACCCCTTTATGTCTACTCACACATATATTTTTAATGAAATTTCATCTTCCTTATAAAGACTTCAAAGACTTAGGGTTAGATATGGATCTACGATCCATATTGAATCTCAATTTCTCGCTCGATACTTGTCTTTTACTAATTGGTTGCATGTCTTTATCATTTTTCTTATTGGTTGCATGTAGATTGCATAGGAAAAATAAAAGATTCGATCTCATCAATGAATCCTTCGAGATTTTCCTTATGTCGGCTTGCAAAAACTGTTTGCATCATAGTTTGTGCAATTTCAAACTTTTATGCTGATATTCTATGTTACTCGACTCCTCAAGCATTGTTGATGCTTGGCACATGCTGTTTCCTGGATAGCTCGACATCTAAACAAAATTGTATCACTCGGCACCTGTTAACACTCGACACTTGTTACTCTTGGCACTTTTTACACTTCGGCATTTGTTGACACTCGGCACTTGTTGACACTCGGCACCTACTGTTACTCAACACTTGATATAGCTTGACTCTTCATCTTACTCGGCACTTACTCTTGATCTTGGTTAAGTGTATTGACAGTCAGTTGTCAAATTTATTCTTTAAGCTAACATGAAAACTATCTTAGTTTCATTTTGATTCTCATCCTTAATCCATAAACACATAGCTATTTGTTACATTTAAACAGAATACATCCCATATCATAGATTTGGTCATAAATTCTTCTGTAGATCTGCAAGTATTCTTTGTAACAGTGGCTAACTAAGGCTGGAATATTTCATGCAAACAAGTATTAACCAACTTTGAAGATCATCAGGAAATAAAAGTAAAATTAATTGTAAATTTTGCATTTGATACCCATTTATGATCTATTTCTCTTCTAGTTGAATCAATTTCACCAGTGCATAATCTAATAGGGTTCAGAGTCTACTACAAATCTATAGATCTAATTTGTTGTATTACAACAAATATTATCAGCAGTTCTTACTGGAATCCATCATTCAAAACATCCTTCTCATTACTACAGTAACCTTATCAAATTCATCAAAGCATTTACTCAATTCATTGAACTAATAGCAGTGATGAAAAGATATACAACCTAAAGGATTGCATTCAATTGCACAAGTTTTTTACTCATACAACATCAAGATAACTAAGTAATTAAAAGGAGACAAGATTTAGAAAGAACTGATATGGGGATAGCTCATAATTTGTACTCATTTTCTTTGAAAATTGTATATATTTTGTAGTAAACTTAGAATGACCATAGGAAGAAACACAGAGATCATTTTGTATTAATGTATTCCCATAAAATAAAAGAGAAAATACATCATAAAGCTTGCTCAAATTACTTGGACTGAAAACAAACTAGGTACATGACTGAAAGCATTAGAAATTAGACCTTTGTTCCAGCGTTGGGATCTCACTTAAATATGTGAGATGCAACAAGCTTGAGGCATGGAAAACTTGACAAGTGTCCAAAAAAAACAAAACTCAATATAATAGAAAGTTAATTCAACAAAATGTACTTTAGGTAGGCCCATTTCTATTACATTAAAACTAGTTACTAGCCTTTTGATTCATGACCATTATTCTGACTCCTCTGAATATGTTGCCATCAGGCTAGCCAATGATGAGTCCTGTGGTGTTTCTATATCAACTTTTACCTTTGGATTTTCATTGTTTTCACCTTGGATGGACAATATTACTTTTATCCTTGATTGTTTCTATGTCACATCCACATCTTGGGCTTCTATAACTATAATTGGAGCTAACTGGTCATTCTCTTCCTTTTCTTCTTGGTGTCCTTGTGTAATGGTGTCAATGATTTGAAATTCATCATCCTACACCTCATCACTGTCTGTTTCAACTTCCTCAAATGGTTCATCAGGAGCTATGTCAGCCATCCTCTTGTCAAACAATGTGTCATCTAGCCAACCAAATTGTAGAATGTCTTGTTTCCTTTTGATAATGTATTCTACCTCCCTATTAAAATCAAAAAATTCTTGTTTTAAAGAATCAAAGAATATTTGGGCTTTCACTATTTCTTCAGTTGTGGTAGCCCACCATGCATGCCCTATTTCATTTATAATTCTGTTCATCCTTAAACAAAATATATCATCAAGTTCTTTTTCCCACTCATCTTTGTTTTTCAAATTATTTCTCTCATCTAGGGCACAAGGAAACAAACTAAACTTTTGGCTCTTGTACTTGTCCAAATAGCCTACTATTATTCTTTGTAAATGAATCCTCTTATTGTCAAAATTAGAAAGATCAGAAACAATATCAAAGGTCTTCTCAATTTGATCATAAGAAGTTTTTATGATAGAGTAATATAAAAATGTCACTTCTTTCTCCCTTCTCACCCATTTATTCACAATAGGCTTTAAAGCCTCATCACTGGCTTTTACTTGCTCCCAGATATTGATCACCCTAGCCAAATGATCATAAACTAGTGGCAATTCAATTTTTTCCCCTGAATATGTGAGAGCTTTTCTTAATTTATCTTCATATTTTTTCTCCAATTCCACATGTAGGGCCCACAATTTACTCTTTTCTTCTTCAAATTCTTCAGTAGTGTAGTACTGTGGCCTTTGGGGTGTATCTAGTATTTCTATGAGGGGGGTGGATTTGAAAGGTTCAACTGGGGGGCGAGGGTATGCTATTCTTGGTGCTATTGACCTCCCCATTAGCTTGTTTTCAAGATCAATCCTCTTTTTAACCTCTTTATTGTAGGCCTCTAAAATTGTTTCATATTTTTTCTGTAATTCAAACATGGCCTATTCTTCCTTCTTAGCATGGCCAAAACAAATTGGGATGAATCCAAATTCCAATGTTTTTCCTATACATGAGAAGTCTCAACCACCCTCCTTACAATGATGTTTCCTGTTAGCCCAAATTCATTTGGCTGTAATGAAATAGCCCTAGACCCTCTCCTTAATGACCACATGACTAGAGCAGCTTGATCTTCACTAAATGAAGTCCTTGCAAACTCCTTTTTATTTGGGTCTTGTAACTCTAATTTATTAGAAATAGAATTAAAAATCGAAGCCTCTGCAATATCCTAATTAGGCAACAATAATATATTAGAAGCCTTTATGATTTTCCTCCCCTCTTTAGGGGTTATGTTCTATAACTTTTGCATCATTTGTTCCTTTATTTGGTTTTGTACAGAGGCTTCATCCATTTATGGATCATCTGTTGTCAATTTTTTTCATCTTTCCTCAAAATTGCTCATATTTGCTCTCCATGCAATTTGATTGAAGTCCCTAGATTTGACAAAACTGTCATCAAACAAAAATTGTTGACTAGCTTGTTCCAAAATAGGGTCCAATAGCCTTCCTCTGTAATCTACAATTGTTAATTCAAAACTTGGCATGGGAGGCTCCTGAGGTTCTCCTTCATTTATTTCTTCTTGTGTAACCAAGACTTCCCCTTATGATCCCAACTGCTCAATTTGCTCTTAAGTGAGCTTCTCCTCTTCAATTCTCAAGGGGGTCTATGAGGGTGAGTATTCCTCAACATGAGGATCCTCTTCCCTTATTATCTTTCTCCTCTTTAGAGAGGGTTCAAAAGGCCTCTCCTCCACAACAACACTAGTGGAGGCCATTATTTTTTTTCCTTTGTCTACAGTGACCCCTTTATTCTGAATAAGAGTGTACCCTGGCCTTTTCTAGATAGTTGACTGACCTACCCCTATACTGGGAGTAAAATCCAATTTTCTCATTGCATCCCTGGCTTTATCTGGGTAAAATTTAATAAAGAATTATCTCTTCTCATTCATTGCCTCTATTATTTTAGGAAAATTATTCATAAGTTTCCTTATCTTATCTACATTTGTGACTGCATCATCCAAAGGACTATAATTTGAATTAAAATAATGAATGAAATCCAAAATTTTAGAGAAGACTCTCCACTTTTCTTTCCTTGTCTCTTGCTCTTGGAAGGAGTACTCATTCCTTATTATATCTTCTAGAAAGTAAAATTCATGTTCAATTTGTCCAAGCTTAATTCTACGCCTCAAGGCCATGTTGAAAAATCCCTCTGAATCACAAAAATGTGGGTGAGAAATAGCCATCTTGTAGGGATCCAAAATTTTGTGCAAAGAGTTCAAACCCCCTTTTGTGATTACAAAATGATGGGCTATTGTTCAAGTGGGGAAAATTGACCCTGTTGATCTTTTTAGCAAAAATGTTTCCTCTACTCCTTCCAATTGCCACAAAAACTCAGCTACTCCTACCTTCAAAGGCACCTAGTAGGGTAATACATGAGGGCTCCCCCTAAAACCATAAATTTTGAAAATAGTAGAAATAGAGTAAGGAATAATATCTCCCCAATTATGTTAAACTTTCAAATTATGTGGGCTATCCATAGGCCTTATGAGACCCATCAGTGCTTTGGGGATTTTGGGATTGTCACTTAATAAGAGGCATCTCAACTTGGAAGCAAAATACCTATCAAACCTAACAAAACTAGCATTCTCTACATTCCACATCATATCTGCACTTCACAACTGGACTAGTAGTGCTTCCCCATTCTCCTCTCTATTTAATTTCATTTCTTTACCAAAATACGAAGCTCCCTTGAACAAAAACATATGCATCAACAATGAGTAATGACCAAAGGTTTTTCCTATCTTGCTCTTGAAAATCCCAATTAACCCATTGTGAATTTCCTTAGCCAAATAAGAAGCAAAATAAAAAATGATTTCCACACCAAAAGATGAGATTTGAACAACCATATACATAAAATCCATAGGCATGAAATCTTCTTCATCTCTCCCAAAAACTCTGCACAAGGTCCTATATATCTCTATAGCCATGGAATTGAAGTATGCCCTTTTGAAGGGTTCCCTGGAGGCTATTGTTATCACTGACAGAGTTCCAATTTTAACTGTAAGTGCCTTCAATGCACCTTGTCTAATGATATCCCTTTTGGACTTGTACTCCTTTTCTAATCCTTCCAAATCAATGGGCACATGGTAATCAGTTATAGGCCCTAGGCCAAAAACTTCCCTAATCTCATAAGGGCTAACTATAATTAAGACCTGGCCATCAGTTCCTCTTACAACCCTAATGGCTTGGTCATAGTTTTTGACCACAGCTTCAAGAAAATCATAGTTCGTGAACACACTAGGAACCACCAATTTCCCTATATCAAATTTCTAGATATTAACATGTGGGGAAAAAAGGTTCCTCTCTGAAAACCATTTTCTAAACAATTCTAGACTAGTTTGAGTGGTACTGGCATCCTTGACCCAATTACCCTTGTCATATAATCCATCTGCTATCCTCAACCTAGGGTTTAATGTTGTAAGCTTTTTGACTTGCATAGTTTTAGTGGTGGAATTGGGAAGTAGCTCAAGTAAATCATCATGGACATTCTTGTCCAAGTAATTCACTTGACCAAAGAATCCCTTAATTGGAGGCATTCTGAATTGTAACTTGTAGAATTAAGATACTATAGAGTTTATAGTGTAAGTACTTACCTGAATCTTTGGTTATTTCTCATTGTAACTCTGCAATGTCTTCGCGAACACTGGGAATTTGCTTCACGTTCTTGTTCAACTCGCAAATTTCTCAGTAATGGCTTTTGCTCAGAAAAACTTCGCAATCTTTGTTTGTGTAGGACGAACCTGAGAAAATCTTCTATATTATACTCTACTTTTCTTTGCATGCAAAGCCTTCAAGATTCATAAATGCACAAAATGGCAAAAAATAGTGTGGCATCATCTTTCCTTTTAAATTTGTATCGTTGATCTATAAAAAATCCTACGATTTAGGGATAAAAACAAAGCTGACTCATCTTTCCTCTTAACACACTAGAATTCAAACCAATGAAGCATGTCCACCTGTACATTTCCTTTTCTACTAGCATTTTAGTCTAGACCCACTAAAGACTGGGGACATGTGTCATCAAGTCGCTACCTCACTATGCATAACTTTTGAGCACCTTTCTATAGCGAGATAGCAATGGCCATTGATCTTGTATTGATCATGTGGAAGACATTTTAATACAACACTTAAGAGAAAATAGGTAGGGTCCCCATTCACACCTTTGTTATACATAAACTTCGTGCAATTCTTCATGGTGAGGTAGCGACGATCGTAGATTTGAACTTGATCAAATGGCGTGGAAATTGCATGTACTTCTTAGTATGTGGTGGGTCCCATATTAGCTATGTCGCCTAGAGTAAAAATTGCATGCCTTTTGATAGATAGATAGCGATAGCCATAGATCCCATCTTGATCTGACAATCATAAAACCTCATGTGTTTTATAAATGGGACATGGGTCTAGGATATTGATGATGTGATAAATCCTTCACCGCTAGCATAATGAAACCATACTTTAATCCTAATCACCCTTCCACATTGCTTGAGGTCCCACCATGTGTCATTTCTTAGAAACTCACTATGTCACTAACGACGAGATGCCTAAATTTCCCAATAGCGAAGTAGCGAGCTCCAGAATCTCAACAAAACTTAGCACCAAACAAATAAAGGAAAGTCAAGGCACCAGTACCCTTATTAAATACTTCTGTAAATAATAGTTATTACTCATCATGTCACTTGGAAAAGTTTACGATCACCTGGAAATTTGATTTCTTCTGCCTACCTTCTATTGGGGTCCTACTTGTTCTGACAATGCTAACAAAGGGGATGTGTCTGAGAATTTTGGATGCAACATACTTCCCGACCACCATCTCTCCATTTTACGGCACTATTCTTTAGTTTCACGGCATTTGCTACCTCGCTATACATAAGTAGTGCACAATTCTCCATGGCAAAGTAATGAATACTATAGATCTCATCAAGATCAGATGGGGAGAGATAATAGCTTGGATGTGTGGGATTTTTTTTTTTTTTAAATGAAGACAAAATATTCGCGAAAGTTCAAAAAGATTTCACACCCAAGCTTTTGAAAGGTTTGCAATTTTTTCAAAAAGAAAAGAAAAATATTGAAGACTAAACCAGAAACTCCACTCACCAATGATGGACTCAATTCAATTTTTGTACCTAGGCAAGGGAAAATTCATCATGCAAAAAATTAGACCAACAAACTTGACAAACACTAAATTTTACTAGTGCTCTAAATTAACTAAAATTTTCTTATCTTACACTTAGTTCACTCTGCATACACAAAAACTTTACTTTACTTGGATCCAATTGATTTTCTTCTTGGCTTGCACTATCTTTTCTCGATACCTACTATCCACGCGATCAAGCTTGGTAGACTCAATTCTTCTTACTTTTTCTTCTAAACTCAACTAGTATATCCATCCTTTGCAACCTTAAGTAAATAGTCAATAAACTACATCATCACTACCTTAACTGGTCTTTGTACACCTTTTACACACCATAACTCAACATTTCCTCTAGGTCTTCTGGTTATCATATTTCCTAAAAAACTCCTCATCAATCAAACAAATCATAGTACTCAAATCAACTAGGTAGTTGTCTTACTAGCAAGTAGTAGGTTTGACATGAGTAATAAAAAAATGATTGAATATTACAATCTCATACTTATATTAGTATGTTTTCAACAATCTCTCTCTTTGACATTGATGAAAAACCATACCAATAAAAATACCAAAAAGAAAATAATTCCTTGTATTGAAATCTCTCCCTCTATCATCGGCTTTCATCTTCTATATAGGATACAAAATTCTATTATGATAAACAAACAATCAACTCATCCTTATGACTCCCTCTAACCACTCTCTCTTTTATATTCTTATATCTCCCTTAGCACTATGTCCCTTTTACAAGGTACATGTATTTCTTTTCCAAGTCATTCTTCTCTCTATAGTAAACATCAGGTACACTAACTCCCTCTGAGTAGGTATTTATTTCTCTGTTTGGTATTCTTTATTTCTCCCTCTTTGAAAAAAATGCCAAAGACTTGTCATCTCAACATGCAAATATGAACAATTTCAATTTCTCCCTCTGTCACCTTACTTGTGACTGATCTACTATTCCAACTCTTTGATTACTTTAGGCATCTCCTAAAGTAAGATCCACATAATTAATGTGTAAGATACAACATTTAACTCCAGTTGATGCAAGACACTACTTATCTTTTTAATCAGCTTTGGATAGAGGTATCACCCCTAGTTTACCTCTTAGATACTCATGAACATCCATAGGTAATGCTATTGTGAAGATATCAGCTATCTGCTCTTTTATATTCACATATTCTATCTTAACCTCTTTGTCTTGAACTATTAGATTGTGGTGACTGATTAGGAAAGTACTGTACATACTTCATAATTCACCACTAAAGTTATGGCTAATTTATGGCCGACATGTTATAACCCTAAAGCGATTTAATACTTGTATAAAAGGGCTTAGGGTTAGGGATTATTTTATAGTGTGATGCAAAATTGGTTCTTGCAGCAGTATTGAGTTGTAAGGGATTACAGATTGTAATTAGGTTGTAATCACTGGATTGTAATAAGATTGGACTTGCTATTTGGTGGACATAGCCCAGGGATTGGGTGAACCACATTAAATTTTGGTGTCTTGTGTTCATTTCTGTGTGATTTATTATTTTCTGTTATTGGTTATATTTGCATGTAGTTTTTATTTCTGTTTGTGGTTTATCCTAACATGAACTAACTCTCTTAAGTAATGATAATTCATTTCAATGTGCTTAGTCTTTGTGTGCATCATAGGGTTCTTTGTTATATATATAGCACTTGTATTATCATGATAAATTATTATAGGTTTAGTGATTTCTTCCTTCATACTTTTGAGTATTTGTTTGATCCATGCAATGTTTGTACAATTTACTATAGTAGCAACATAATCAGCCTTAGCAATAGACTAAGATATGTAATTTTGTTTCTTGCTGGTCCAAGTAACCAACCTCTTTTCTAAGAAAAATGCTCCTCTACTAGTGCTCTTTTTGTCAACAGTGTTTGCAACCCATTCATCATCAATGTAGGCTTTCAACTCAAACTTTTCATTTTTCTTGTAGTATAGACCATAGTCTTATGTTCCTTTTAGATATACCATCATTCTCTGAACAAGAATCAAATGATTCTCCTTAGGATTAGCATAAAATCTTGCAACTATCCCAACAGATAATGGAATGTCAAGTCTTCTATGTGCTACATATTGCAATTTTCCAATCATAGACCTTTATAAAGTTTGATTCACATCAATTCAATCATCATTCTTTGACAACTTGTGTCCTATCACCATAAGTATATTGACTAATTTTGAATCTTCTAGTCCAAAATTTTCCAATATCTCCTTCACATACTTAGACTAAGTGATGTATATACCACATTTCATCTGATATACTAGCAAACTAACAAAGAACTTGATCTCTCCAAACATAGACATCTCAAATTCTTTCTTCATTTTATTTGCAAATGCTTTACATAATCCATCTTGACATCCAAATATTGTATCATCAACACAAATTTCAGCTAGTAAAATACCTTTATCTCCTTTTGTCTTCAAATATAGATTGTTGTTATCATCAATCCTCTCAAATCTAATTTTCACAAGATAATTGTGAAGCCTTTCATACCATGCTCTTGGTGCTTTCTTTAAACCATATAAATCTATTTGTAGTCTACATACCATGTTCTTGTTATTAGCATCAACAAATCCTTCTGGTTGTTCAATATAGACATCTTCTTCTAATATGTCATTCAGGAATGTAGATTTCACATCCACTTGATTAAATTTGAAACCTTTTTATGTAGAGTAAGAAAGTAGAGTTCTTACTCCTTCCAATCTTGCAATAGGGGAAAATATATCTGCATACTCTATCCCTCCTTTTTGTGCATACCCTATTAGAAATTCTTTAGAATAAATGAGAAGGGCGGGTCAATCAATTATTCAAGGTCCAAATGTCCAATTCAAACTTTTCAGCAAGTAAAGTGTACCCATCAAACTATTTATTCATCCAAGCTTAGACATTCCTATTCAGCAGGTTACTATAAATCAACATGCAAGCATAACACATGAATAGATCAACACATAACATAGTGATTTACATGGAAACCCAATTTGGGAAAAACCACTAGTAACATGCTACTCAATTCTCACTCTTCTAAAGTGATGCCCTATGAAAGGCCTACCTTGTTAAATGCTACACCACACTATTAAATGTAACTTGGTTAAAGGATTTAACCACCCTGTTAGAAGTGGGCCTAGTTAGAGGACTTTAGAACATTCACTTGGAATGTCACCCTGTTAAAGAATTTACAAATGGCTATTAAACCAACCTAAGCCCATTGGATTTTCTTCTACCCTAACTAATACAATTGCTAAAGAGTAACAATAAGGGGTCTTGAACTTATTACAGTTTACAACTCAACTTGTAGATCTCAGCTCATCACTTTGCCTGGCTTTCAGTCTTTGTAACTCTTCACAGCTTGCCTTCCTTTCAAGCTTAGTCTCCTTGAGTCTCCATGCTTAATGTACAAGTGCAATCCTCTCTCTTGCTGACCACTTGTTAAAGTAGAGTCTATGTTCTCTATTCTTCTTTCTCCTAGATGTCTTCTCCTTGATACCCTTCTAACCACTTCGCAATTTGGCACTCCAGCAACTCTTGCTTCTTGGTCTATGACTTCTTAAATATAAGCCTAGAACTTCTTTTTCCACTTGATTCCTCTCTCCTTTAATTTCAATTCTTATGGATTAGGTAGGATTCATTGAATCTAACCCATATTTTGTTTCTTCTAGAAACATCATGAAAAATCCTCTTGAATTTGCTCAAAAATAGTTTACATAGAATTCTGTGCCACTAGCTCATCATCCTTATCCTCCAACTGGTTCACAAAATTCAAGGTAACAACTTTATCAATTCAAATTTGATGAATCTTTGTCATTTCCAAAAAATGTAGCAGCTCAACACTATTAAAATTTGGTGCTCAACATCAACTATGTTTTTATTGATGCTTGACACCTAAAGTTCACTTAGCACCTACTAAGATTTTTTGATGCTCAACAGCTATTACTTTGCTCAACACTTGAACTTCACTTGGCACCTGAAGTTCACTCGGCACACACTAGATTTTCTATCTATTCAACTCCTACTAAAAATTTTTTCAGCTTCAACTAGCTTGCTCGGAACCCACTAATGAACTTAGTTTAAGCTTTGTAGTCAACCTTGTTAATACTTATAATTCTAGATTTTCTAAGTGTGACCAACATCTGTATCTTTAAGTATGTTATCAATACATCATTTAACCATTGTCTTAGTTAAAATCCTTGCACTTCATTACAAAACCATAACTCAACCTTTCCCTTAGGTGCTTTTGTTACATCTTGTTGATCAAATCCTCTTCATCAATCAACTAAGTGATAGTTCTTGGATCTTATAAGAAATTGTCATTCCTACAAATAGTAGGTTTGACATCAATGAAAAAACAATGATTGAAAACAGTTTTTATCAACCAATTTTTATCAACCAACTTCCTTCTTTGCAAAAATCTCCCTCTTTGATCTTCAACAATGATCTTTTCAATTAGATTTCCAACAATCTACCTCTTTGGCATTGATGGCAAACCAAACTAATCAACCATCAGACTAAACTATTTAACCAAATGCTAACTAGGTTAAAATAGTAAGTCAAATGCCAAAAAGTAATTGTGTTACCATCAATTGTCACATCTCCCTCTTTTGATCTACTATCCTAATTGCTTCATTTCTACTTCTCCCTCTTAGCTATTGTATCCATTTTCACCTTTCCCTTCTGCCCTTCTTACATTCTCTCCCTCTATATACATTTCTCATCTTCTTCTATTCTCTATTTTGATCAAGCTTCTTCATCTTCTCCCTCAACTATTGATCATTTTTGTTTACTTCTCCTTCATACTATTGATCAAATGTTGCTGATTTGTTTCTTACTACTTCTCCCTCTTTGACAACAATGCCAAAGACATATTATCTTAGCATCTTGTCATGAAAATTCATTCAATTTCTCCCTATGTCACCTAACTTGTGACTAATTTAGAACTTCATCACCTCAATTACTTTAGGCATGAATCCTAAAGTAAATATCCTTTGCATCAATGTGTAATATTTCAACAATCAACTCATTTGATGTAGGGGAGTCTTGCTTTTTCTTAAGTAGCCTTGGCTAGGGGTATCACCCCTAACTTACCTCTAAAATACTCAAAAGAATCTTTAGATAGTTCTTTTGTGAAGATGTTAGCAATCTATTCCTTTGAGCTTACATATTCCATCTTCACTTGTTTTTCTTCCACCAATTCTCTTACTTAGTGATACTTGATTGTAATATGCTTGGTTTTAGCATGCATTACAAGATTATTTAATATGTTGATAGCACTTGTATTATCACAATAGAGTATCATAGGTTCATTTACCTCTTCCTTCATACCTTGAAAAAAATGTTTGATCCATACAATATTGGTGCAATTTATAGTAGCTACAACATATTCATCTTTTGTTGTGGACTGTGAGGTACAACTTTTCTTTTAGCTGGTCCATGTAATCAATCTTCTTCCCAAAAAAAGTGCTCCTCCACTAGTGTTTTTTCTATCATCAATATTACCTCCCCAATCTACATAGATGTAGGCTATTAGCTCAAACTTTTCATTTCTCTTATAGTACAAACCAAATTCATCAGTTCCTTTTAGGTACCTTAGTATTCTCATCACTGCCATCAAATGATTTTCTCTTAGATCTACAAAAAACCTTGCCACTATTCCAATGACTAATGCAATGTATGGTCTACAATGTACAACATACTGCAACTTTCTAATCATTGATCTATACATTGTCTAATTCACTTTAGCTGACTAATAATTCTTAGATAACTTATGTCCTGTCACCATTGGTGTGCTAACTAGGTTTGACTCTTCTAATATAAATGTTTTGAGTACCTCCTTGATGTACTCTGATTGGGTCACAAATATGTCATGCTTCAATTGATGTACTTGTAATCCAACAAAGAATTTGATTTCTCCAAACAGTGACATTTCAAATTCATGTTTCATTTGATGATCAAAATCTTTGCATAGAACATCTTTTCCTCCAAATATTATATCATCAACAAAGATGTCTTGTATCAAAAATTCTTTCCCTTTTTCTACCTTGATATATAGGTTGTTTTTGTCATCTATTCTCTCAAATCCTATCTTCACAAGATATTTGTGTAGTCTCTCATACCATGCTCTAGGTGCTTGCTTCAAACCATAAAGTGCCTTATGTAGTTTGCAAACCATATCCTTCTTATTGTCATCAACAAATCCCTCTAGTTGTTCTATGTAGATTTCCTCTTCTAGTATACAATTCAAAAAAGTAGACTTCACATCATTTGGTAGACTTTGAAAGCTTTGTAACTAGCATATGCAAGTAATGTTCTTACTCCTTCCATTCTTGCAATAGGGGAAAATGTTTCCACATAATCCAATCCTTCTTTTTGTGCATAGCCTTCACAAACTAATCTGACCTTGTTTCTTGTTATCTCACCATTCTCATCAAGTTTATTCCTACACACCCATTTGGTACCAATTACATTCTTACCAATTTGTCTAAGAACTAGGGTCCAGGTTTTGTTATTCTCAATCTAATCTATCTCCTTTCCGTAGCTTTATACCAATCATCATCTTGTAGAGCATCTTTCACTATTTTGGGCTCAACCTTGCTCAACAGACATGATTAATTTCTTAGTCTATTCCTTGTCATTGGTCTTGCTTCCTTGTCACCAATAATTTGATCTATAGGGCGATGTCTTCTTACATACTTGGTTAATCTTGGTTTTGTCCTTCTTTTCATGTTTGATCCTTCGACTTCATAGTCATTTTGTTCTTCTTCACCTGGTACTTCATCATTTCTTTCATGTATACTATTTTTAGAATTAGAATGTGCATTTTCTTCATTCTACAACTCAGCTTCTAAATACAGCTCGACATTTACTGGTTGTCACTCAGATGATACTGAGATTTGTTGCTAATTTCCAACTTGATTGTTAGCATTGTGTTCAATAGTCATTCCTTCATAGAGGTATATAAAGGATCTATAATCCTCTGATTGCTTAGACTCATCAATTTGGACTTCTACAGACTCATCAAAATTTACATTTGCACTTTCCACAATTTTGTTAGTGTTAGTATTGAAACAATTATATGCTTTGCTTCTAGTGGAGTATCCAAGGAATATGCCTTCATCATTTTTTGCATCAAACTTTCCATTTCTAGTATCTTTAAGAACATATCATTTTCAACCAAATATTTTGAATTTTTTTACATTAGGTGAGTGACCATACCACAATTCAAAAGGTGTTGCATTTGTACCTTTCTTGACTTGGACTCTATTTAGGGTGTAAATAACAATACTTATAGCTTCTCTTCAGTACTTTAGAGAAACATTTTTCTCCATCATCAAAGTTCTTGCACAGTCTATCACTAATCTATTCCTTCTTTTAGTAATACCATTATGTGGTGGAGTTCTTGGTGTTGATGTTTGCCTTTTGATATCTTTGTCATTGTAGAATATCTCAAATTCTTTTGATGTAAACTCTCCTGCTCTATATGATCTTAGGCACTTCATACTCTTTCCTGTTTCTTTGTCAACTCTGGCCAAATACCACTTGAACATTTGAAATGCATCAGACTTTTGCTTCAAAAACATGGCAGTCATCATCTTGAAATAGTCATCTATAAATAACATTATGCATATGTCTTCTAGGTAACTTTGCACTTCTATTGGACCACATAAGTCTGTATGGACTCACTCTAGTACTTCTTTGGAAGTATATGTTATTCTTTTGAAACAAGACTTGGTCATCTTCCCTAGTTGACATTGTTTGCACATTGTGTTTTCAAGCTTTTTTAGTTTAGGCAAACCTCTGACTTTCTTCTTTTTGCTGATGCTAGTCAGATTGTCAAAGTTAACATAAGACAATTTTTTATGCCACAACCACACATCACCAACTCTAACAAAAAGACAAGTTACATCTTCCATATCTAGGTAAAACAAGTTACTCCTAGTTTGTTCACCTTTACCTATTAGATTTCCATCAGTGTCATAAATCTTGGTAGTTTTGTTTTCAAATTCTACTTTTCAACCTACATTGCCTAACTATGATACACTCAACAAATTGTAGTTCAATCCTTCAACATAGTATGCATTATCACATGAAATTTTCTTTGTAAGTTTAATTGAGTCTTTTCTTTTGATTTGACATGGAGCATCATTTACAAATCTAACACTATTTCCATCATATTGAGTAAATGTAATAAACTTACTTTTATCTCCTATCATGTGATGTGAGCACCCATAGTCTATGATCCACTTGTCATTCTTGTTCACATAGGTCACTAATTCTATTGCTTCATCTTTATCTGATTCATCCTTCATGGCCACATAGACTACTTCATCATCACTCTCATCAGAATCTTCGTCAACAATCTAGCATCTCTTGCCTTTGTTCTTGTAATCTCTACTATCATCTTCTCTCTTGTTCTTGTACTTGTTTCCTTCTTTGTAGTTCTTCTTTTGTGTACACCTTGCAGTAATATGTCCTACTTCAATGCAATTAAAAAAAATGACAGGCAACTTACTCTACAATTTACCTTTGCCTCTATAGAATCTCCTAGCTAGTAGTGCTTCCAACTATTCCACATCTTCCTCATCTATGCTGCTATCACTGGATGCATGATTTCCTTTTCTATTCTTCTTCTTTGATGTCATCTCCTTAGTGTATTTCATTATCAACTTGGCCTTAAAAGTAGATTCAAGTTCTTAGGTCTGTAGTTGTCAAAATTGGATAGTTCAAATGTAGTAAGTCTTCCCACTATTCCTTCAAAGGTTAGTGTGTTTCCTTGTACACACCTTAGCTCTTGGATGACTAAAACTCTAATAGCATAGATTGGGAGAAAGTTCCTTAAGTATTTTCTTTTGACAGCCTCTTCTTCCAATTGACCACCCAAACTTCTTATTGCACTTACCACTTCTTTCATTCTAGATCCATATTGAGCGGCATTCTCACCTTCCTCCATTTTCATGTCATCAAACTTTCCTCTGAGACTTTCTCTCTTAGCTTTTTGAACATTCTGATCTCCTCCATAGATATTTGACAAGGCTTTCCACATCTTGAATGCAATATCACATTCTTTGATGTCATCAAATTCAGTATAGTTGAGTGCATAGGCAATCTCCAGCATTGCTTGATTGTGTTCCTTCCTTTTGCTCAAATCATTTGTAGTATGGGGTCCAGTTGGGTCTACTTGTTCTATTCCAATTGAGGTTTTCACATAATCACCTATTGATCCAAGGTGAAATTTCATTAGACTCTACCATGCAATGAATTTTTCTTTATTGAGCTTGGGAACTTCTCTCTTGAACATCTTGATCTTCTTTCTTCTAGTAACTTGAAACTAAATAAGCAGATGGCTTTGATACCAATTTTTTGAAATTCCTTAGAATAACTAAGAGGGGGGTGAATTAGTTATTCAAGGTCCAAATGTCCAATTCAAAATTTTCAACAAATAAAGTGTGACCATCAAACTATTTATTCATCCAAGCTTAGGCATTCCTATTCAATAGGTTACTGTAAATCAACATGCAAGCATAACACATGAAAAGATCAACACATAACATAGTGATTGACATGGAGACCCAATTTAGAAAAAAAAACCACTAGTAACATGCTACTCAATTCTCACTCTTATGAAGTGATGGCCTGTGAAAGGCCTACCTTGTTAAAGGCTATAACACACTGTTAAATGTGACCTGGTTAAAGGATTTAACCACCCTATACAAGTGGGACTAGTTAAAGGACTTTAGAACATTCACTTGGAATGCCACCCTATTAAAGGATTTACAAATGGCCATTAAACTAACCTAAGTCCATAGGATTTTCTTCTACTCTAACTGATACAATTGCTAGAGAGTAACAATAAGGGATCTTGACCTGATTATAGTTTACAACTCAACTTGGAGATCTCAGATCACTTCTTAGCTCATAAGTTTGTTTGGCTTTCAGTCTCTACAACTCTTCATAACTTTCTCTCCTTTCAAGCTTAGTGTCCTTGAGTCTCCATGCTCAATGTATCAATGTAATCCTCTCTCTCTTACCATTTGTTGAAGCAGAGTCTCTGTGCTCTATTCTTGTTTCTCCTAGATGTCTTCTCCTTGACACCCTTCTAACCACTTCGCAATTTGGCACTCTAGAAGCTCTTGCTTCTTAGTCTGTGACTTCTTAAATAGGAGTCTAAAACTTCTTTTTTTTCTCAATTCTTCCCTCCTTTAATTTTAATTCATATGGATTAGGCAGGATTCATTGAATCTAACCCATATTTTGTTTCTTCTAGAAACATCATGAAGAATGCTATTGAATTTTCTCAAAAGTGGTTTAAATAGAATTATGTGCCACTAGTTCATCATCATTATCCTCCAACTAGTTCACAAAATTCAAGGTAATAACTTTGTTAGCTCAGATTCGACAAATCTGTGTCATTTCCAATATTGCAGTAGCTTGACACTATTGAAATCTGGTGCTTGACACATATTGTATTACTCAACATCAACTATGTTTTTACTGATGCTCAGCACCTGAAGTTCATTCAACACCTGTTACTTTTCTTGGCACTTGAACTTCACTCTGCACCTAAAATTGACTCGGCACACACTAGATTTTATATTTTCTCAGCTCCTACTAAAAATATGCTCAGCTTCAACTAGCTTGCTTGGCACCCACTGATGAACTTAGTTTAAGCTTTGCAGTCAACCTTGTTACAACTTATACTTTTGGTGTTTCTAAGTGTGACCAACCTTTGTATCTTTAATTATTTTATGAATACATCATTTAACCATTGTCTTACCTAATCCTTGCACTTCATTACACAACCATAACTTAACCTTTCTCTTAGCTGCTTTTGTTACATCTTGTTGATCAAATCCTCTTCATCAATCAACTAAGTGATAGTTCTTGAATCTTATAAGTAATCATCATTCCTACAAATAGAAGGTTTGACATCAATGACAAAATCATGATTGAAAACATTCTTTATCAACCAAATTTTAACAAACAACTTCCTTCTTTGCAACAATCTTCCTCTTTGATCTTCAACAATGATCTTTTCAATCAGATTTCCAACATACCCTTTGCAAACTAATCTTTCCTTATTCCTTATGACTTCAGCATTCTCATCTAACTTTTTTCTATACACCCACTTGGTTCCAAACACATTTCTGTCTTCTAGTCTAGGAACTACAGTCCATGTTTTGTTCTTCTCAATCTATTTAATCTCTTCTTTCATGGCTTTACTATAGTCCACATTTTCTAAGGATTCTTTCAATAACTTAGGTTCGTGCATGCTTAGAGAATATGTATCACTTCTTAGCTTGTTCCTTTTCATTGGTCTAGTATTTATGTCTCTAATAATTTATTTAGTGGGATGATGTCTCTTTACATACTTTGACAATCTTGGTTTTGCTCTATTTTCATCATCAAGTCTGTCAACTTCTAAATCACTATGTACATATTTATTAGGTAATTCAACATCTCATTCATGTTAGAATTAGAATGTATCTCAACTTCAGTCTGCAGCTCAACACTTGACTACAACTCAGTTCCTGAACACAGCTCGTTCATTATATGTAACTCAATAGTCAATGAAACTTGTTGTTGATTTGCAACTTGATCCATCACATCTTCACCAATAGTCATTCCTTCATAAAAGTATACAAAATATTTGTATTCGTCTAGTTCCTTCATAGGTTCAACCTTATGTACCTTTGTATATTCACCAAACTTCACATTTGTACTTTCCACAACTTTGTTAGTGTTAGTATTTAAACACTTATAAGCTTTACTTCTTTTGGAATATCCAAGGAACATACATTCTTCACTTTTAGCATCTAATTTACCATTCCTAAAATCTTTAAGAATATGGAACTTTCTTTCAAATGCCTTAAAATATTTTACAATAGGTGAATATCCATACCATGATTCAAAAAGCGTTGAATGAGTACCTTTCTTGACCTCCACATGGTTCAAGGTAAAGATTGGTGTACTTACAACCTCTCTCTAGTATTTCAAAGCAACATTATTCTCCATCATGAGTGTCCTAGCATAATTCATTACAGATGTTTTCCTCCTTTCATCAATTCCATTTTGTGGGAGGGTCCTAGGTTTAGATATCTATCTTGTAATTCCTCTATCATTATAAAACATCTCAAACTCATTGGATGTCAATTCTCCTCCTTTGTCAGATCTAAAACATTCTAGGCTCTTAATTGTTGCCTTCTCAAATCTTGCTAAATACTACTTAAACATTTGAAAAGCATCAATTTTTTGTCTCAAAAAAATAATTGTCATCATCATCATAGAATAATCATCAACAAATAACATAATGTACTTATCACCTTTGTAGCTTTGCACATAAATTAGTCGACACAAGTTAGTATGAAAAATCTCCAAAATTCCTTTAGAGGTGTGATTCTTACTCTTAAAATTAGGTTTTTTCATCTTGCTTAACTAACATTGTTTGCAAATTATATTGTCAGGTTTCTTCACCTTAGGAAAACCTTTGACTCTTCTCATGCTACTGATACTAACCAAGTTATCAAAATTAACATGACATATCCTCTTGTGTCATAACCACACATCATCAAATTCTACAATAAGACAAGTAACATTATTCATATCAAGATAAAATAGATTACCTTGCAACCTGAACTATTTAGTTGTAACATACTCAAAAAATTATAGTTAGGTCCTTCAACATAATAAGTATTGTCACATAAAATACTTTTGTGAATTTGATAGAACCTTTTACTTTTATCAAACATGGTGCATCATTACCAAACCTTACACTATTTCCACCATAATAATTTAGGGTAATGAATTTACTTTTATCTCCAATCATGTATTGTGAACACCCACTATCAATGATCCATCTGTCATTTTTGTTCACACAAGACACCAATGCAATTTCCTCATCCTCATCAGATTCATCCTTCATTGCCACATACACCACTTCATCATCATGATCATCAAATCCATCTTTGATTTCCTCTTTAGCAATGTAGCAAGACTTATTTCCTTTGTCTTTATAATCTTTTCTATCTTCATCTCGTCTACCTCTATATTTGTCTCCACTTCAATTTTTCTTCTTTTTTGGACATCTAGTAACAATATGACCAACCTCATTTCAATTAAAACACATAGTAGATAACTTACCTTTAAATTTTTCTTTGCCTCTATCAAATCTCTTTGCTAGCAGTGCTTCAAGTTGTTCTACATCTTCCTCATTTGTACCGCTATTACTAGAAACATACTTGACCTTTTGCTTCTTATATTTAGGTTCATTTAATGGCATCTTAGCTTTGAAAGTATATTCAACATTGTCAGGTTTGAAATTATCAAAAATAGAGAGATCAAAGGTAGTGAGCCTACCTACCAAATCTTCAAAATTCAAATTAAAATATGATATGCATCTTAGTTCTTGAGTGGAAGAAACACTAATAGCATAGATGGAAAATAGTGTTCTTAGTACTTTACTCAATACAATATCATCATCTATCTTACTAGTAGCTCATCTTATAACATTAACAACATCTTTTACTCTAGAACAATATTGAGCAACATTATCCCCTTTTTTTATTCTCATATCATCAAACTTACCTCTAAGACTTTCAAATTTGGCTCTTAGAACATTTGTGTATCCTCCATAAATGGTGAGAAGAGCATCCCACATCTTCTTTGCACTATCATAACACTTGATATCATCAAACTTAGAATAAGCTAGGGAAGAGTTAATCTCCAACATTTCTTGGTTGTGTTCTTTCTTCTTTTTTACAACTTCAGTAGTTAGGGCTCTAGTAGGATCAACATTCTTAGTTATGATGGTAGATTTTGCATTATCTCCAAGACCTCCTAGGTGTAGCTTCATTAGACTTTTCCATGTAGGAAAGTTATCCTTGCTAAGCTTGGGTACCTCTCTTTTTGACATCTTGATCTTTTGCTTCTAGTACCTTCAAACTAGTCCTCTTAAGTAGATGGCTCTGATACCAATTATTGGAATTCTTTAGAATAACTGAAAGGGGGGGAGAATCAATTATCCAAGGTCCAGATGTAAAAATAAATTTTTTCACATCTTAGTGAACCTATATGCATAAAAACTTAATATGCATGCATCCATTAGATCATATAATGCTTAAACTTGGTAGGTTACTATCCTAGTTCAAAACATCTTTATAGAAATGTAAACATGAAACATAATAGACTCAATAAAAAATTTGACACATGGATTTTATGTGGAAACCCAATTTGGGAAAAATCACTAGCAACATGCTACTAATTCTCACTCTTTTGAAGTGATTCCCTTTGAAAGGCCAACCCTTTTAAAGATTACAATACACTCTATTAAATGTGACCTGGTTAGAAGATTTCAATCACCCTATTAGGAGTGAGCTTTGTTAGAGGACTTTAGATCATTTACTTGCAATTCCACCCAATTAAAGGATTTACAAATGGGTCAACCTTAATCCAAAGGATTTACCCTACACTGATAAAATGTTTAGAAAGTAATAGTGAGGCTTGATATTATAACAAATTACAACTCACTTACAAATTAAAAATCTTTGTTTCAATCCTCCATTCTACTTGGCTTTCACACACTTTAGCTTTGATAGCTTGTTCACCCTTCAAAAATTCATACTCTTAAGCCTTATTTCTTTGATTTCCAATAGTAGTCTCTTACATTTAGCCACTGAATAAAGCAATACCCTAGACTCATTGTCTTCCTTAGGTTCTCACACATGAAAATTTTTTCTTCTAACCAACTCTCTCTATAAATAGAGATTTAAGATCTTTTGTTGTCAAACCTCAATCATCCATTTTAGGGTTAGGTAGGATTCAATGGATCTATCCAATTTTCCATTTGGTTTCTCTAGAAACTTCTCCCTCAATCCTCTGTGAATTTATGTCAAAATGGTTTACCTTGAATTATTTTCCACCAACTCATCATAATTATCTTCCATACACTTCACATATTTCAAGATAACAAAATAGTCAGCTTAGATTCATCAAATCTATGATTTAACATGATTGTTTGCACTCGACATCAATTTATTTTACTTAGCTTCCATATTGTTCTTTCACTCGCCATCCACTAGATAACTTGACAAACACTAAAGTTTACTAGTGCTCGACATCAACTAAACTTTAGTCAGCTTACACAAAGTTCACTCGACATACACTAAAACTTCACTTCTCTTGCCTCCAACTAATTTTCTACTCAACTTGAACTAACTTTTCTCAACACTTATGTCCACTCAACCAAGCTTGGAAAACTCAATTCTTATTACTTGTTCTTCTAGACTTCATCAATGTATCCATCCTCTGCAACCTTAAGTAGATAATCAATACACTATTCCAACACTGTCTTAACTAATTTTTGTACTCCTTTTACATATCAAAACTTGACCTTTCCTCTAGGTGTTCTTTTTATCATATTTAATCAAAACCTCCTCATCAATCAAACAAATGATAGTACTCAAATCAACTAGGGAGTTGTCTTACCAGCAAGTAGTAGGTTTGATATCAGTGATAGAACAATGACTGAAAGAATACAATCTCATAATTATATCAATCTATTGTTTTAAACTATAATATAAATTTTTTAAGTTAGCTTCATTTAAATACTAGATAGAAATTTTATATATTTTAAAATTAAAGAAATATCAAATATATACATATATAATAAAAACTTTATATATATATATATATATATATATATATATATATATATATATATATATATATATATATATATATATATATATATATATATATAGTTTTTATTGTATTATATGTTGATATAGTTTTTCTTATAGATAGTGTGACAATTCTAATTGATATAAAATAATGTAATCTATTTTTATTTTTTTTAAATATCATAATAGTCGAATTTTATAAATTTTTCATTTTTTTTTATTGACATCTGTTCTCTACTTTGATGTAACTCTTATACACAAGATTTTTTCCCCTTAAATTTAATATATAGCTAAAAGTGTGATAATATAGATATCTTAAATATATCTATCTAAAAGTGTCAAGAAATATCAATCCTCAATTATTTCATTTACTTAAGAAATTTTTTATTTGATTGAGAAGAGTTCAAAGTTTATTATTCAAAAATATGACTTCCCAAAATCTCTCATTGTATGTGCAGAGAGGGTTTCTACTTAGTACTGATCTACTGCTTGTGATCTCCATCCTTCAAGCTCCTCTTCGATTGGCAACCCCACGAATTCATCTTGTAGTTTTAGCATTTCAAATGGTGTTTCTATTAGGATTGAAGAATATTGGGGAGAAGGGCGGCAAGGGGGGAGGGGCAAGGGTGAATCAATATTCTAGCTCTTTTAATAACTTTTAACGGATTTCACAAATACCATATAAAGCATGTCAAAAGAAAACTAAAACTTAACTAAAGAAATCAAAGAACTTGACACTATATTTTGTTTTCAACGAAAACCCAATTAAGGAAAAAACCTTGTAGGGATGGTACTCATAATGATGTAACTACTACTATAATAGGTGTCATGTTAAAGGCATAAGTAAAAATTAAAATTTTAGGAATGCACTTGCATTCAACCACTCACTTAGAGCTCATTGCTCAAATACAAAATAGATCTAACCCTAGATTAGATAGGTGTTAGATAATTGAGGGAGGTGAATTAGTTATATCCAGTTATTGTACAAGAATTCAATTATTAGTACCAATTCAAACTTCTAAAAAATTTCACATCAATAATTCAATGTCCAAATTCAAATTATTTACTTCAAACTGTTATCTTGTTGTTCTACTTATATTGAAAATCATCGAGAAATAACTTAGCTTATATTGAGTTGCAATATTAAACAAATAACATGAAAATAAACTTTAAAACACATAAGAATTCATAGATTTGACACATATATTTAATGTGACAACCTTGTAAAGGATAAAAAAACCTAGGAATTGGAAATTTAACTCTTAAAAAGTGAGCTCTGCTAGCAGCCAATGTTGTTAAATGTTACATGCACATTTGTAGTGTGTCCTAGTTAGAGGATTTCAACCAAAGATTTAATAGCATGAATGTTGATGGTATTCCTTTGGGGGAGTATCCTAAGCATTGGAGATCATATAGTAGTATTGCCAATTTGCATTCATGATTGTGTTTGTCATTGATGTCAACTTAGTATTAATTTTATGAAGACTCGCAAAGTAAGAGATAGAGATCATGATCATAGAGATAGAGTTTTGATTGTTTGGTGACACATGGTTAAGGAAATGTTCTAGAATGTGTCCTAATTATAAGGCTAAGTGCATGTAACTTAATTTGAAGACATGTGAAAGTTGTAAGTGATTTAGAGAGAGCAATGTTGAAATAGAGTACCTAAGAAGTAGTTTCTGATGATCCTATTATATTGTCTGATAATGATATAATTTGGAAATACATAGGAAGACAATAATAGAGGATAATCTGATGATATTCATAAGTGCACAAGCCCTAAAGTTGCACATGTGAAGATTTTTATAGAATGTGAGCAAACAATGCTATATGGTTGCAAAATAATTAATTATCTTATTGTGGTTCTATTGCAATTAATTGAGAAATCCTCAAGGTTGACTTGAGGAATTGTTTTGAGGACTTGATATAAAAGAAATTATTTTCCTTGTTTGTAAATGTATGGAGCATGTGAAGTGATCAAGGAAGTGTGAATAAGAGAAAAGTATTTTGGTAATGTGAGTAAGCGATCCAAGGGATTATTGGATGCAAAGTCTGTGATTTGGTGTCAAGATCAAAAAAAGAAAAAGTATAGTTGACATGATAGAGAAAGAGGAAGGAGTAGTACAATTAGATTCTATTATTTTGTAAGGAATAATACAAAAATAATTTGGAGAGTGGGTTCATTGGTCTTTCCCTTTAAGCCATTTAGAAAATGGGTCCATCTTCCTTCCACAACTCCTAATAGGGTTGGCACAACTCCTAAAAGGGTTGGAATCTCCTAATAGGGACTGATATGTACTTAATGTATTTCATAGACTCCTAATTGGGTCTATACTCTAACAAGGAATATTTATACTAGTACATCATCTTGTGAGTATCGTCCCCACTGGGGTTTTCTCTTTAATCAAGGGTTTCCCTAGTTAACATATCTAGTGTTATTAGGCATGTGTATCTTGTTGTGGTTCTTGATTATATTCTGATATGGTTAAGATTCAATAAGGTTTATAATTGTGGTAATAGTTGGATAAATGGTTCATCCCCCCCCCCCCCGCTTGGCCCCCCCTCTCAATTATATTAGTGGACTATATATTCTAACAATTGGTATTAGAGTGTCAAGTCCTTGAAGAGAAAGATTAATAGCTTTGGGAGATTAGTGGTGAGTCATTTCAGAAAGGATAGTCCTAAGTTTGATGGAGGAAATTTTGACACCTAGAAGATGGAGCTTCTTGATGAGACATCAAAAATGTGTAAAGAACTAAGCATCAAGTTTCTAGATCCAAAATCCTTTTGTTACATACAAAAGAACAAAAGCACAAGTAAAGACAAATCCAAATTTGAACAAGACAAAAAGATCAAAGAAGATATTTATCAACTTATGAAAAGGGAACTAGAGGTATGAAATTTTTTGTTTGTTGGACATGTAAATAATTTGGTCATTTTTCATCAAGATGTTGTAAAAGAATAAGAAAATCTAGAAATAATTTTCTATCCAAAGATGAAGAATTTAAATCAAGTATGGAAAGATTATTGAATGATAATGACGATGAGCGTAAGTTGGTTAAGAAAGAGGAAATAATTTAAGAGATAGCTTTAGTAACTATTTTTGATGATGAGGAAAAATATATTGAAATTATTAGAGAAAATGTATAAGTTTTTTTTGAGACTAATAATGATCTATAGAATGATGTGCAAAATCTTGAGCCAAGATCAGAGCCAATAGAAGGAATAAGATTTAAATTAGCAACTGCTACCTCTAACATGAATTTGACAAAGAATCATCCACCAGAGAAAATAATTGGAAGCAAAGGCAAAGGAGTGATGACAAGAAACATAGTTAATGAAGAAATATGACTAATTTCTCAAGTTGAAACTAAGAGTACAGATGAAGCATGTAAGGATGATCATTGGATTCAAGAAATGAAGGAAGAATTAGATTAGATTGTGAAGGATGACACATGGGAATTAGTTCCAAGACCTAAAGACAAGAATGTTATTGGAACCAAATCGGTATTCAAAAATAAGATGAATGAACAAGAAAGCAATAAGAATGTTCCTAGCCTATGAAGCAAACAAGGAATTCAAAGTATATTAGATGGATGTCAAGTCAACCTTCCTAAATGGAGAACTTGAAGAATAGGTCTTTATTGAGTAGCCTAAAGGTTTCCCTCTGACAAAAGAAAAATATATCGAATTCAAATTGAAGAAATCTTTGCATGGTCTAGAGCAAGCACCTAGAACATGGTATGCAAGGTTGGACAAGTATTTTGCAAAACTTGAATTTACTAAACGCATGACATATCATAACTTTTATTTAAAAGAAATTGAGAATGGTTTGCTAATAATAGTAATATTTGTTGATGACATAATTTTTGGAGGTAATGATGAAGCAAGTGATAAGTTTTCTAAAGAAATGAAGAAAGAGTTTGAAATGAGTATGATAGCAGAGATGAAGTTCTTTCTAGGTTTGTAGATTATGCAAAATAGTCATGGTATTTTCATTTCACAAGTGAAGTATTTGAAAGACTTTTAGAAGATATTTGGCTTGGAAATTTGTAATCATGTTGGTACACCAATGATAATTGGTCAAGAGTTATCTATTAAAGATGAGACACCTACAATTTGGCATAAGAAGCATGATTGGAGGTTTGCAATATCTGACTCACACTAGACCATGTATAGAAAATGTAGTTGGGATTGTAGGTAGGTTTTACATTGATCCTAAGGAGTGTCATTATGTAGCAGTAAAGAGAATATTAAGATATTTGAAGGGAACATCTAATTTTTGGAAATGGTATGCAAGGTCAAGTGATTTCACTATATGTGCTTATACTGATGTGGATTGGGTAGGAGGTATGGATGATAGAAAAAGCACCAATGGTGGAGTATTCTTTTTTGGAGAAAGATTGGTTTCTTGGCTAAGTAATAAACAAGATTGTATCTCATAGAGTACAGCTAAGGTAAAGTATGTTGTAGCAACAAATAACTATAATCAGGGTTATTTGGGTGAAATAAATGTTGAAGGATATCGAGATTGATTTTTTAGAACCTTTTGTTAAATATTGTGATAACAAAAGTAAAAAAAATATGTCTAAGAATCATGTATTACATTCTAAGACTAAGAATATTTATATTAAGTGTCACATTTTGAGAGAGAAGTTTGTAGAAAGAGAAATCAGATTGGATTATGTTAGGTTTAAAGAATAGATTCTAGATATCTTTGCAAAAACCTTACTTAAAGATGCATTTGAGTACTTGATAGGTATTGTTGGGGTTATGCCCATGCCTAATTCAAAGTAGATGATGTAGAGATTGCATCTATCTAGTGGTAAAAAACACTATTGTTGATGTTTCCCATATGGGGGAGTATCTAAGATGAAAGGAGTCATTAAGGACTCTTGGTAATTGGTCTTGAACAATGTCCTTGGACACTTGAGTTGGTTGAAAACTTAGATTAGAGAATTTATATAATGAGGGCTTTGTTGTTGATGTTAATGGGGCAGATATGTACATGAAAAGAATCCTCTAGTTGAATTGGGGAGAGATTGTTGAACATATTTGTATTAGGGAGATTTAGAAAGATTCACGTAAGTGAGAAGAAAGAATATATCTATGGGGAGATATAAAGCATGAAGCACTATGATGTATGAGGAAGAAGTTGAGAGTTATTTACTATGTGAACAATTGATGCCAATCCTTAAGAAAATGTAGAATAGAGTAGTGTTCCAGAGGATTTGAAAAGATGAGAACAACAACAACAACAAAGTATTGTTTGGTATTCTTGGAACTTAGATGTTTTTCATCTATGTTGCCACCAATGCTAAAGGGGGAGATTCTAGTATGAATGATGATGGTATTATTTTGGGGGAGTATCCTAAGCATTGGAGAGTATGTAGTAGTATTGACATGTTGCATTCATGACTGTACTTGTCATTGATGTCAACATAGTAGTAATTCTATAAAGATTAGCAAAGTAACAGATAGAGATCATGATCACATAGATAGAGTTTCAATTTTTTAGATACACTTGGTCAAGGAAATATTCCACACTATGTCCCGATGATAAGGCTAAGTGTGCATAACTTAAGTTGAAGACATGTAGAAGTTGTAAGTGATTTACAGAGAGTAGTACACAAACATAGTACCTAAGAAGCAATTTCTAATGATCGTATTATATCGTCTAACAATGATAATCTAGAAATGTGCAATAAGACAATAATAAAGGATAATGTAATGATGATGTCAGTGAGTGTGTAAGCCTTGAAGTCACATGTATGAATATTTGTATAGAATGTGGGGCAACATTGTTATATGGTTGCGAAATAATTAATTATATTAATATGGTCCTATTATAATTAATTAAGAAAGCTTGAAGGCCAACTCAAGGAATTTTTTTGAGGAATTGGTATAAAAGAAATTATTTTCCTTGTTTGTAAATATATGGAGCATGTGAAGTGATCAAGGAAGTGCAAATAAGAGTAGAGTATTTTTGTAATGCGAGTAAGAAATCCAAGGGAGTATTGGATGACAATTCCATGATCTGGTATGAAGATTAGAAGGAGCAAAATTTTGGTTCACAAGATAGATAAAGAGGAAGGAACAATACAATTCTATTATATTATTCTGTAAGGAATAATTGAGAGATCATTTGGAAAGTAGGTTCATTGGTCTAGCTCTTGAAGTTGTTTGGACATTGGGTCCATCTATCTTCTATAACTCCTAACAAGTTTAGCACAACTCCTAATAGTGTTGGAATCTCCTAATAGGGATTGAAAATCTCCTAACATGGACTGGTATGTACTGAATGTATTTCACAGACACCTAATAGGTTCTTTCCTCTAACAAGGAATATTTATATCAGTACATCATCTTGTGGGTATCAACCTCACCAAGGTTTTCCCTTTGATTAAGGGTTTCCCTAGTTAACATATCTAGGGTTATTGTGCATGTGTATCTTGTTGTGGTTTCTGATTATATTTCTCATATGTTTAAGATTTAAGAAAGTTGATAATTGCAATAATAGATGTAATGCCCCACCTAGAGATCCTTTGAACAAGGATGGATAAAAGGAAAACAATATTTTTTTTTAACAAAAAGCATGGAATGAGACAACATCAACATGCAAAGGATCACAAAGATTACAATGGAATTCATAACCAACCAACCCAAAACATCCAACGATCTCCAAATGTCACTACCAACTGATGCTCTTAACTAAATATGAGAAAAGAAACAACAACAAAACCTAGAATATCCTATATATCGAAGCCTAGAAAGATGAGAAATCCAAAAGGGTACTCAAAACTCCTAAGTGCATTTTTCAAAAACTAGTGGAGATACACCCTATTTTTCATGTGAGAAAATGAAACCTCTAGGCTCACACAAGGAAGTGTGTTGTGTCTGATGAGGAACTACCTTCTCATGTGAGGAAATGCAAGGTTCAGCTAGAAAACCTCTCAGCCCTGCTACCAAGGCTTGCATAAGAGAATGACAAGATTTGCATGAGTGAATGCCATGTCTCATGTTAGAGGATAATTGCTTCACCCCCTCCCCTCCACCTCTCAGTTATATTGGTGGACTATATATTATAAAAAGATCATCTAGACTTTATCACGCCTTGACAATTCTAAAGAGAAATCTACTCTAAATGAGTTATAAACATCACTAATCGATGCAACCATATAGGATTTCAAAAACTTATTAGGTCCACTCAATTAAGAGATTTTATATGCTAAAATGGTAAGAAAGTAATAATCAAATGATCTTCTAGGTTTTGCACTACCTTCCTTGCTCAAACTTTTGCTTCACTTAGTTTCTTCCTTTTAATTTCTTACTAGCTGATTCACACACTCACACCATTAATTAACACTTCCTCTTTCTTGATATTTGTACCTCTTTTCTACTCACTTCACCTTATATCTTCTTCTTACTTCACTTCACATTTAATCAACACATCAACAACTTAATCAATGAATAATCAACATCATCAACATCAAAAAGAAAATCTTGTTCATCTCCTTATAGGTAACTTCACCATTCTAGATTCTTCCATAGTTTTCCACTTTATCATGATCATAGATTCTATCTCAAATTCATTAAATTTAGTCACTTGGAAAGTAGTTATACCTTGAACTTTGTGCTCTTGTTCATTGTGTTAAATCTCATTCATTAGGTCTTCATTACATTTCTCCAACTATAGATTTCATAACTAACTTTTACTTTATCCTTTGAACTTCTCAAACATTCTTAATTTTCATGAAAATTTAGCCTTGGATTAATCTTTTCGTAACTTGTTCTTCCTATTCAAGATTGGTGAACACTACAAATTTACTTGGGAAATACATCACTCTGTAAACTTTAACTCTTTTTTTCCATGTGATCACTGGCAACTATAGTAGCTTGGTTAATACTACATTTCTTCTTTGACTATGTAAGTTGTCTTGCATATACACAATCTTCACAAATTTCAACCTCATTCAAGTACTCATTGAATACCATACTTATAACCTCTTTCATCATCATACTTTCTTCAAATCCTCTTCATCAATCAAATGATGAGGTACTCTATTGAATTAACATAATTTCTAACCAAGGCTTGACATCATTGACAATATAACGACTAACATGACTCTTTCACATACAATAACAACATTATCAGCTAGGGCTAATAATACCCCCCTTTGACATTGATGGAAACACATAAACATTTTACATTATAAAACATTACACATAAGATAATAAACTGTATGCACTAACACCAATACAACTTTTCAACTCTTTGACTTTATTCAAGTTTTGTGCAATAGATTTCAGCATGTGTTCACTCAGTTTGTATCTTTAGTAGCTTTATCTTCACAAATTCTCCCCCTTTGGATATACTTTTATTTTCAGCAACACCATTTCTTCTTCTTTGATAATAATCTTCTTTCTTCTCATTTTCAGCCACTTTCTTCCCCCTTAGTACAATTCTCTTGATCATTGCACTCATTCTCTTCCCCTTTGACAATAATGCCAAAGGTATATATAAGTTTCAATTTGAAAGATATAAAATATTATAGTAATACCTTGTACCTTCTATGTACTATTTACATTTATTTTATTAGAATCGCTTATAGATCTTTAGGAAACAGTCCCTAAAGAACAAAATCTTGCATCAAATGCACAATGATATATCTCATCATCCATGAATTGATGCAACATCCATATTTTCTTAGTTGATCTTGGATAGTGAGAGGACTCCTAACTTATCTCTTATATACTCAAAAGTATCCTTGGGCAATGTCATAGTAAAGATGTCTAAAATATGCTCTCTAGATTGCATGTATTCAAGCCCCACTTGCTTCTCTTGTACTTTGTTTTTCAAGTAGTGAGAATTGATAGATATATGCTTGATTTTTGCAAGCATCACCTAATTCTTGGATATGTTTAATGCACTAGTGTTATCATAATAGATAGTGACAAGATCAATAACCTCTTTTATTCCTTCCAACAACTACTTAATCTAGACAATCTTTGAATAGTTAATTGCAACAAAAACATACTCAACTTCAGTTGTAGATTGTGATACACAACTCTATTTATTTATTAATCATGTAATCAATCTTTCTCCTAAGTGTATATGAGAAAAGTTAGTATGCTAATAGAAACCAAATTTAAATAAAGCTTCTACAAACTAAACAAAATTCATAAACTTTAAGATAGACTAAGATGAGCTCTCAATTGAGAATATGAGCCATTAATGGGCTCTCTCAATGAGAAGCTCTCTTGTTAAGTAGCTTTGTCTAAATAGATAGGATGTATGCTCAAGCTTTATGCTTCAAAAAGGGCTTCAAATGGAGTTGGAATTTGGGTGTGAGTGTATGGTTTTGATGTAAAATGGCTTCTTAAAATGGCATTATGACTTTACTTCATGGATTTTGTTGTTTTAAGAACTTTGAAGTGCTTTTTTTTAACCTTAGATCATTCAAGATTTTTTTGGAGATGGAGGGGATAGTGACTGCACTATGGATGGAAGACATGGTATGATGATATCTTCGTTTATGGTTTGGGGGATGTCAACATGCTTTTGGGTAGGATCTTGATAGGATTGGTTTGGAGTGTATGGTGTGATAGGAGGTGAAGGGATGGACTCTTCAAAGGCAGCGGATGGATAGATGGGAGATTCAGTAGTGGAGATGGGTGAGTAGAAGATGGATGCATAAGGGTCACTATGGGAGATTTGAGAAATGCTTGGAGGTGATGTGGATAGGATTTGGAGGGTTTTGACAGATGGTGAGATTTTGATGCTTGTGGGAAGTGGAAGGATTTTAAGCAATTTGATGGATGGTATGGGGATGATAGCTATATGAGATGGACGTGATATTATAGATGGGGAAGCTTCATTACTGACTACTTCACATGGTTATATTAGATGACATGGCTTATCGACTGTTGGAGGAAACTTTTTTTGTATTTCTTCTAGGATATTCCTTGGAGACTCGTGTGTCAGAGGTGGAGGTGGATTGACAGGAATAGCTAGTGTGACAGGGGTGGAAGATTGGAAGCTTGGTTGATTGGGTGATGGAGGAGAAGCTAGGATATCAGATGGCATGACTAGATAGTTTGGAAGAATGCATGGATTTTGTGGGATGCTTGGGGGAATGTTTCTAAGGCTTTCAATATACCCATCATAGTCAACAAGATTTTCATCATCATTGGAATAGGAGGTGGTGGGAGCAAGGACAATACAACTGAACACATCATGATAGGTTTGGGATTTCATGTTTTGATGATGAGTTGGATGGGGATGGGGTCTTTCATATGGATGAACATGGAAGCTCATGGTTGGATTTGGATTAAGCACAGATTTTTGATTGGCTGACGAAGGATTTTCTAGGGAGAGTCAAAGCTGTATGACACACCTAAGGAGGATTGGCTGGAGATTTTTGGCTTTCCTGTGGATGGAAGACTTAAAGGGCATGTTGTCAAAAAGTGAGAGTTTTGCTTTCCTATGCGCTGGATTGGTGGAGATTGTGTCAACTTAAGGATAGACTAATGATCCTATGGGCATGACACAAGATTGACCACTTGTGGATCCCAACCTTTAGCTCAAGGTGATGAGGGATAACAAGTGACAAAACTAGATTACCCTAGACAAATCTCTGTCAAAGGGATAACCTTGGTGAGGCTGGTGGATTGGTCGGATTGATTGGATAGCATATTCTAGCAAAATGACAACAACTCTCTAAAGGCTTGGGTGTGATTTTGGATTGGGTTGCTAGCTGGCTGGGGGGGATGATTTGGAGAGACTTTGGATTTGGGATTGTTCTAAAGCAAGGAACTAGATAGATTCGGTTGCAACAGGGGAGCTTGGATGATTTTCTGATGAGGCAGTGACTACGCTAAGTATGCCTTGAGCTGGGAGATTTTTTCTTTTTTGGGATTTTGACTAAAGTTGGCAAACATTCATTCAAAAGCTATGAACAAAAAAGAAGACAAAATTTTGGAGCAAGCACGTCAAACACACCAACATCCTAAGAAGATTTCTACAAGGATGAAATTTTTTATAGCTAGGGAGTCCTTGATATATGCAAGGTACGTGAGGCCCAAATCCATAGATGAAACCAAAAAGATGTCACATAGCCAAGAGGAGCAGTAACCCACTTCTCCTCTTTCACTTCTCAAGGGTATAAAGTTCCTTGAGGCTTAGCCTGAGTGACAAAATCTTGATTCCAAGAGAGGTGTCTTTCGATTCACCTCCCAATTTTTATACTCCACCGAAACGTTGGAGTTGAGGTCATCCCAAGGGGTGATGAAATCCCCAAGAAGGCCTCCTAAAAAGTGTAAAACAAGACCACATACATGATCTTGGGCTTTAAAAGACACGCGTTTATTCCAATTGATGATTTAGATTTTGTAAGCTATGATTGAAGACACTTGTGATTATGGCATACAATGTTCATTCCAATTTGACAGCATCGTCAACATAATGAAAGTCAAGAGATCGTCAACATAAGAAATGTGAGCATCATAGAAAATGCGTCCAAACCATGCAATGTTCATTGGTTGTTAGGCATTCAAGATTGAGTGTGAGTTTTTTTTAAGCCCAAAACAAAGATGTGTGAAACTCGATTGCCAAGCACGCACCCGGAGGCCCTCGACATCAAGATTTTTCCAATTTTTATGCCCAAATGAAGTGTGAGTGAGATTAATGCACATTCAAGGAATTTTCTAACTTAGAAAAACCACTGAAGACCCAAGTGAGTGGAGTTTGATCTTTGTGGAGCACTTAAAACCCTCTTAGGTAGACCCATCCCCATAGATGGCACTAAGATTGCAACCAATGGTTAAATTGATGGGTGATTAAAGAGGGTGAGTCCAACTACAAACTTACTCAAAGCATTTTTATTAGTTTTTATAACTTAGAAGATTTCAAAAATGTGGATTCTTTTTATGCCCCAAAAGATGATTATTTGATCTACAGCATTCAAGATTGGATTTGTTGTTTTAATCGTGCATTCATAAAAAAAAAAACCTTGATTTTAATCCATGGCACTCAAGAGTGATTTTAGCAACATGTATTCAAAGACAAGTGATTAAACATTCAAGTTTTTTCCTTTGAGCATTCAAGATTGAAATTTTGTGTGTTTTTTTAAGAACTTTGAAGTGTTTTGTTTTAACCTTAGATTATTCAAGATTGTTTTGGACTCAAAAGTGAAAATGACTCTTTGGACTTTGGTTTTCATTCAAGATTTTGTGTTCTAGTTTGCATATTTTAAGCACAAAAATGATATTCCTAGATTGTTTTGATGCATGAAAAACCTAAGAAACATTCAAGATTTTGCAACAAGACATTTGTTTGGAACAAATAACAAAGCTTTTAGGACAATTTTTGGCAACCATTTAGGACTCTTAGTTTTCATGAGATTTTTAAAAGAACTTTAAAATATTTGCAAATGAGGTTCATTCTATCTTTGATTGATGCTTTGAGTTTGATTTGAATTTTAGTGTGCACTTAGTGTTGATTTTGAACCTTTTGAAATGGAAACTTGAAGTTCTTTTTAAATTCCCAAAATTGAAGTGTTCCTAACTTTGCATGAATGCATCTAAAACCTTGATGTTGCAAGGATGCAAATGATTGGATTGGTTTAGTTTCACTTGTTAAAATATTTTTTCTTTTTTGCAAATTTTTAATTTTTTAATGGATTTAAGAATGATTTGGGGGTTCATTTTAAGCACTAAAAAGAAGTGCGTATGATTTTGCTTCTTTAAAAAAAAATGGCCAAGATCTCCCACAAGAAGAAGAAGAAGAAGAAGATGGAATAAGAAGAATATAGAAAAGAAGAGGAAGAAGAATTCCAAGTGCTTTGTCCACCTATAAGCTTGAAAAATCTGCAAATACTATGAGATAGACTATGAGTTCCTTTGTCTTCTTCATGCTCATGTGGACCTACAAAACCAATTTATACAATCCTACCAATCACAAAAATAAGAAAAATTAGCCAAAATTAGCAAATGACATACAAAAATTGATTAAAAAAGCTAATGAAGATGACCCATGCGGGGTCCCACCGAGCGTGCCAAAATGTATATGAGCAATGTTAGTATGCTAATAGAAACCAAATTTAAATAAAGCTTCTACAAACTAAACAAAATTCATAAACTTCAAGATAGACTAATATGAGCTCTCAATTGAGAATATGAGCCATTAATGAGCTCTCTCAATGAGAAGCTCTCCTGTTGAGTAGCTTTGTCTAAATAGATAGGATGTATGCTCAAGCTTTATGCTTCAAAAAGAGCTTCAAATGGAGTTGGAATTTGGGTGTGAGTGTATGGTTTTGATGTAAAATGGCTTCTTAAAATGGAATTATGACTTTACTTCATAGATTGTGTTGTTTTGCAAAGGGGAAGGATCCAATTTATAGGCAAGAGGCTTGAGGGATTGAGGGCTAAGATGCAAGGATGGGGAAAAGCTCATGGAGGGCTCAAATTGCATGAGAGGAGAGTACATGGATTGTGCTTCCTTACAGTCAATCAGGGAGTAACACATGTCACAGGGTGAGAGGATGGAGGAAAGGGGAAGGATGAGTCAACAAAGGAGGCTCAAGGGATAAAATCTTCATAAAGACCCTCATAATGGCTTGTAAGAGCAATGAAATGGCATTGGAAGAGTCATTATGGCCTACTGGGCTTCATAAAGTTTTATGGTTGGGATATTTTGAGGGAGATGACAGGAATTTTGACTTCGGCTTGATTAGGAAGGTTTTAAGCTTGCTTAGGCTTGTGCAAATGATTAGAGGATGGATTAGGATGGTTTAGGATTAGCTTAGGGATAGGCAAGTGGATGGAATTTAATGAGGGTAGGTGAAGAAGGAGATATTTGTTAACTTTGGCTTGGGTTAGTAAGTTTTAACCCATGTTTAGGGAATGTGACAAGGTTAGGAGAGGATTAGGATTAGGTTTAAAGACATCTTCTAGAAGAGTCTAGACTTTGGATGAGGATAAAGACTTTCTAGAATAGTCTAGAACTTCCTAGGATGAGGATGAAGACTTTCTAGAAGAGTCTAGAACTTCTTAGAATGAGGATAAATTAGATTTTTAGGAAATAAATAAAGTTTTATTTATTTCAAGGGTTTGGGTTGAGGAGATATTTATTAAAACTTTTTTAGTAAACATGAGGATTAATATTTAATCTTAATTAAATATTTTGAGTTGGGATTAGGGGTAGGATATGATGGGATTAGCCTTTAATCAAAATTAAAGAAGGAATAGAAGATTTTGGAAGAGGTTAGTGGTCTTAAGGAAATTAGTCAAGTTTTGGGCAAAAAATAATTTTTTAATTTATTTTGGGTTTTTTGGTCAATTTATTAATTAAATAATTAATAAATAAGGAAATAATGTTTAAATAAGATTTAAACATTTTTGGGAGGGATTCCTTAATTAAATATTTTTAATTAAGATAAAGGGATTTAATGGCAAAAAAATAAATAAATTAATTAATAAATGATGATGTCATTAGGGATTTTTTTCAGAAAATAAAAATATTTTATTTTTTAAAGGATTTTAGGTGTCTACACTAAGAAGATACCTCCACCACTTGTACTCTTTTTTTCATTAAAATTTCCAACCCAATCAACATTAGTGTAGACTCTAAGTTCAAAATCACCATCTTTTTTGCACCACAATCTAAATTCTTCAATTCCTTTTAGATATATGAATATCCTTTTACAAATTTATGTGTGTTTCCTTAGGATTACAAGAAAACCTTGCAACAATTCAAACTACATGTGTAATATTAGGTCTACTAGACACAATATACCATACTTTTCCAATCATAGATCTATATTGTGGCTCATTTACCTTAGGAATAGAAACCTTCTTAGATAACTTAAAGCTAGCTACCATATGTGTACCAACTGGCCTTGATTCATCCATCCTAAATGTTTTCAAAATATTCTTAACATACTTAGACTAAGTCACATAAATACCATATTTTGTTTGATGAAATTGTAATCCTATGAAAATTTTGATCTCACTAGACATAGACATATCAAATTCCTTATTTATTTAATGAGAAAATGAGTTGCACAACAAATCATTACCACAAAATATGAATAGAACCTTTCATACCATGCTCTCAGTGTTTTCTTTAGTATATACAAAGTTTTCTTCAATTTGCAAACTGGGTGCCTTTGATCTAGTTCAACAAATCCTCCAAGTTGTTTTATGTGGACTTCCTCTTCAAGTATTCCATTTAGAAAGTCTGACTTGAAATCTATTGATATAACATTAATTTCTTGTAAGTAACATATGCCAACAAAGTTCTAACTCCTTCTAATATAGAAACAAGGGAAAAAGTCTCATCATAGTCAATTCCTTCTTCTTGGATATAACCTATTGGAGTTAGATGAAATTTGCATGGAGAATGTTAGGTAAAGACTTTTCATTGATCCCAAAATATCTAAGGTAAATTTATTATCATGATAAGCATAGTTATTATCAACATCACTATGGAAATTTTACTAACGAAATATAAGGGTTACTATTGGAATGTATAAGGTATTATTAGAGAAGATTATTAAAGGAGTATATGATTAATATGTGTTAGATTGTGGTGACTGATTAGGAAGGTACTGTATATACTTCATAAATTCTTTGTAGCCAACATATGGCCGACATATGGCCGACATGTTGTAACCCTAAAATGGCATAAAATACTTGTATAAAAGGGTTTAAGGTTAGGTGTTTTCATTATGTTGTGATGCAAAATTGCTTCTTGCGATGATATTGAGCTATAAGGGATTACATATTGTAATCAGGTTGTAATCACTGGATTGTAATAATATTGGACTTGCAGTTTGGTGGGCGTAGCCCAGGGATTGGGTGAACCACATTAAATCTTGGTTCCTTGTGTTCATTTCTATGTGATCTATTATTTTTCTGTTATTGGTTATATTTGCATTTAGTTTTTTTATTTATGTCTATGGTTTATCCTAACAAGTGGTATCAGAGCCAGGTTGTTTTTGAGTTATCCTCTGCAAGAAAGTTTCATAGTTGAGTGGGAGCAATAGCAGATGAGGGTAAGCTAAGGGTTGTTAGGTTTAATGGGTAGAACTTCTAGTTATGGAAGATGCAAATGGAAGACTATCTATATCAGAAGGATTTATGGAAGCCATTGGAAGAAAAAGCCAAGAATCAGACAACTATGTCAAATGATGAATGGGATCTTTTGGATAGAAAGGCACTTAGAAGCATTCGATTATGCCTAGCACCATCGGTGGCATTTAATATTACAAAAGCAAAGATGATAGAAGAATTAATGAAAACCCTAGCAACACTATATGAAAAGCCCTCCACTTCAAACAAGGTATTTCTCATGAAGCATTTATTTAATATGAAAATGGCAGAAGGTGGATCTATTGTAAATCATTTAAATGAGTTTAATACTATCACTAGTCAATTATCTTCTATGGGTATAAATTTTGATGAAGAAATTAGGGCTCTCATGATTTTGTGTTCTTTTCCTAAAAAATGGAATGGCTTGGTAACGGCAATGAGTAATTATGCTCCTGGATCTAGTACCCTCAAATATGATGATGTGATCGGTGTTGTTTTGAGTGAGGAAACTCATAGGAAATTTTCAGGTGGATGTACATCAGGAAGTGCCTTCAATGCACAAAGTAGGGAAAGAATGACTGAGAGAGGAAGTAACTCTGGAAATCATAGAAAATCAAGAGGAAAGTCAAAGGGGAAGAGGTCTCAATCAAGAGGACAAAATGACTGCTAGTACTATGGGAAACCAGGGCACAAAAAGAAAGATTGTTGGAATCAAAAGAAAAATGAAGGATATAAATCAAATGGAGACAAGGAGGAAAATGTGGTAAGTAACAAATCCAAAGAGGATGCTTTTCTTCTGTCTTTAGAAAGTGTTGATGATTCATAGGTTTTAGATTGTGGTGCTTCATTTCATGCTACACCTCATAGAGGATATTTCATTGATTATGTCCAAGGGGATTTTGGGCTTGTTTATTTGGGGGATAATGAACCCTATCAAATTTTTGGAAAGGGGAAAATTAAGTTTAAGTTGTAGAATGGGAATCATTGGCTACTACATAAGGTAAGACATGTTCCAAGGCTAAGTAGGAATTTAATTTCAGCAGGGCAACTCAGTAGTGAGGGTTGTGTAGTTACTTTTAATGATAAAAATTGGAAGGTTTCAAAAGGTTCCCTTGTAGTAGCAAAAGGTGTGAAAGTAGGCACCTTATATCTTTGTACAGGTCATATTGTTCCTTCTACTTTGATTGTTTCAGAGACAAATGAATGTTCAGGAACAATTGCTGCAGTTGAGCAGGGAGAACAAATAGTTATTGTAGATTCTGATACAGCGTTGTGGCACAACAGACTTGGGCACATGAGTGAGAAAGGTATGAAAGTTCTTCATTCAAAGAAAGTTTTACCAAGTCTAAAATGTGTTAATATGGATTTCTATGAAAGTTGTGTGTATGGAAAACAAAAGAGAGTGAGTTTTGTAAAGACTCGGAAGGAAAACAAAAAGGAGAAATTAGAGCTTGTGCATACAGATGTATGGGGACCAACTTAGGTATTTTTCATTGGTGGCTCTCATTATTATGTTACATTTATTGATGATGCAACTAGAAAAGTATGGGTTTATTTCCCTAGACATAAATCTGATGTATTTCAAAGTTTTAAGAAATGGAAATGCTTGGTTGAAAATGAGACTGGTAAGAAATTAAAATTTATTAGATCTAATAATGGTGGTGAGTATTGTAGTCATGAATTTGAAGATTATTGCTCCACTAATGGTATTCATAGATAGAAAACTATTCCAAGGACTCCACAGGAAAATGGAGTGGCTGAACACATGAACAGGACTATAATGGAGCGTACAAGGAGCATGAGGTTGCACGCTAGGTTGCCCTTACACATGTGGGCAGAGGCTATCAATACTGCAATATATTTGATTAATAGAGGTCCCTCTACTCCTTTGGGCTATGGTATTCTAGAGGAGGCATAGGCTGGTAAGAAGGTGAGTTATTCTTTTCTCAAGACCTTCAGTTGTGATGCTTTTGCTCATATAGACTCTGAAAATAGAACCAAGCTAGAAGCTAAATCAAAGAAATGTGTCTTTGTTGGATATGGCATTAATGAATTTGGTTATAGGATTTGAGATTTTGAAAATCATAAAATTGTTAGAAGTCGGGATGTTATATTCAATGAGAAAGTGTTGTACAAAGATCTATTGTAGCAACATGAGAAGAAAGACGATGATTATGTAGTGTTGGATGATACTCCAAAAGCTAATGTTCTAGCCATTCCTCATGATGTGCAACAACAAATACCACACACACCAGTGAATGGTAGATGGTCAACGAGGCAAATTAGACCTCCACAAAGATTTTCTCCCTCTTTGTATTCTATTTTACTCACTGATGCTGGTGAACCTAAAAGTTATGATGAAGCTGTGCAGGTGGATACTAAGATTTAGTGGGAGTCTGCAATGAAAGATGAAATGGACTCTTTGCTAAAGAATAAGACATGGGATCTATGCAAGTTGCCTATAGGTAAAAAAGGCTTTACAGAATAAGTAGGTTTATAAGTTGAAAGAAGAGGATGGAGGTCAGAAAAGATTTAATGCTAGGTTAGTTGTAAAAGGATTTGCACAGAAAAAGGGAATTGATTTTGATGAGATATTTTCTCTTGTTGTTAAAATGACTTCTATTCATATTGTTTTAAGTCTTGTGGCTACTGAAGATTTGCATTTAGAGTAGTTGGATGTTAAAATAGCCTTTATTCATGGTGATTTTTATGAAGAGATATATATAGCTTAGCCATGGGGATTTGAGGTCAAAGGTAGGGAGAACTTAGTGTGCAAATTGAAGAAAAGTTTATATGGCTTGAAGCAAGCACCTCGACAATGGTATCTAAAATTTGATAGTTTTATGCATGAGCATGGATATAATAGGTGTCATTTAGATTACTATGTTTATTTTAAGAGGTTGGATGATGATAGCTACATTATTTTATGTTTATATGTTGATGATATGCTTGTAGTTGGGTCTAACATGGATCATATTAAGGGGCTAAAATGCTAGTTAGCAAATGAATTTGCTATGAAATATTTGGGGGCAGCAAAACAAATCCTTGGTATGAAGATTTGTAGAGATAGGAAGAAAAGAACATTAATGCTATCTCAGGCTGATTATGTTGAGAAGGTGTTGCAACATCTCTCTATGGAGAATGCTAAAGCTATCAGCACACCATTACCTGGTCATTTGAAGTTGAATAAGGAGATGTGTCCTAAGACATAGAAGGAGGAGGATAAGATGTCCAAGGTACCCTATGCTTCAGCTATAGGAAGCTTGATGTATGCTATGGTATGCACTAGGCCAGATATTGCACATGCAGTGGGAGTCATTAGCAGCTATATGAGTCATCCAGGATTTGAGCATTGCAATGTTGTCAAGTGGATTCTCAGATATTTGAGAGGAACATCCAGTAAGTGTTTACACTTTGGGGGCTCTACTACTGATTTGTATGGCTATGTTGACTCAAATTTTCTAGGGGATATTGATAGCAGGCGGAGTACTATAGGTTATGTCTTTACTATTGGTGGGGCAACTGTGAGCTTGGTTTCTACGTTACAGAAGATTAATGCTCTATCCACTACAGAGGAAAAGTATGTTGCTGCTACAAAGGCAGCCAAGGAGATGATATGGATTTAGTTCTTCTTGGAAGAATTGGGACATCCTTAGAAGGATAATTATTTGTTCATATATAGTCAAAGTGCAATTCATCTTGCAAAGAATTTGGCTCTATATTCTAAGACCAAACACATACAGTTGTGGTACCATTTCATTCAATCAGTTTTCAAGGATGGACAGTTAAAGCTGGAGAAGAACCATACAAATGAAAATCTAGTAGATATGTTGACAAAGGTTGTAATAAGGGAGAAGTTGAACTCCTCTTCAGCTTCAGTTGGTCTTTTAGATTGAACATGAATAAAAGAACAATAGAGTCTAGGGTGGTTTTATCTAGTGGGAGGCCCATGTGATAGTGGTATTGCTATAGGATTAGTCTCCAAGTGGGAGATTGTTGTTTAGTGTGGAGCTTGATCAGTCCCCAAGTGGGAGATTGTTAGATTATGGTGACTGATCAGGAAAGTACTATACATACTTCATAAATTCTTTGTAGCCAACATATGGCCAACATGTTGTAACCCTAAAATAGCATAAAATACTTGTATAAAAGGGTTTAGGGTTAGGTATTTTCATTATGTTGTGATGCAAAATTGCTTCTTGTGGTAGTATTGAACTGTAAGGGATTACAGATTGTAATCAGGTTGTAATCACTGGATTGTAATAATATTGGACTTGCAGTTTGGTGGATGTAGCCCAGGGATTGGGTGAACCAAATTAAATCTTGGTGCCTTGTGTTCATTTATGTTTGATCTATTATTTTTCTATTATTGGTTATATTTGCATGTAGTTTTTTTATTTTTGTCCATGGTTTATCCTAACAATATGTAGATCTCATTTTGGTTTTGACAAGGTAGTGCCAAAACACTTAGTCATTATCTAGTAGAATTATAGTGCAAGTTGAGTGCATAATGCATGCAAGTGATCAAAGCGAGTGGAGCAATTAGTGTGAGTCAAGTGATCAAAGAATGTCGAGCATAAGTTACCAAACAATACATGCCAAGCAATATGACTAGTTAGTTTCGAGCACCAATATGTGTCGAGCAAATAGTATGTGTCAAGAAAATACAATGTGTCGAGTCTCTCTAGTGTCGAGAAACCTATACATGCTAAGTGATTCAAGTGTTCAGTAAATAGTGAGTGTTGAGCTATTCAAATGCTGAGTTACAAAATTAAGAGCACAGCGAAGGCTGAGTATCAAAGTCTTTGGATGTCAAGTGAATAGTTTTTGGCATAATTGTTTGTTATGGAAAAAACTCCTATATAAACCATTTTTGGCCAACATAATCACAAATTTATGATTATAAGAGGTAAGTATGGAATCATATTGTGAATCCCTATGTAGTACATGCAACCAATCAGATTAAGGGAAGTTTTAGGTAGAAATATGAATCAACCTAAGCCATTGGTTTTCACCTAGCACATCTCCATCATTTTTTATTTAAGAAGGCTAAACCCTAAGAAGTTTATCATTGCAAGAGGAGGTGAATGCTAAGTGCTAAGAGAGAATTCATGGTGGCTATGGTGGCTATGACAAAGTTATGTAATGCAGAGCCATTCTAAGAGAAACATAGACAAGTAGTGAAAGGATTAGGAAAGATAGATCTAATTAGAAGGATCAAGAGATAAGGATATAGAGTAAATCTCTTAATAGAGTAGTCCAAATAGGCTATTGTAAATATCTTAACCAAGTGTTTACTTAATTGTGATTTAAATTCCTTTAGCAAGGTAAGATCTAATAGTCTTTGTAAGCCTTTAACAAGGCAGGCCCCTCACATGGTAGATCATAGTTTATAATCAAACATTTTGTAACCATAATTGGTCACTCTTTACAACTATAGTAGTGAATATTTATGGGTGTCATCCCAACCCCAATTTTACCTTCTCATTGGAAGGTTTTTGGGTAACCAATTTATTGTGTTATGTGTTATTTACTTTATGCTATGGATGTGATCCATGTTAAGTTCTTTTAGTTTATATGTTAATTTATGAGATGGATGTTGGTGATATATTTTAAAGGAAAAAGTGTTGATTCATGCCCCCCCCCCAAGAAAGGTAAGACCTAATTTTCTTTGTAAGCCTTTAACAAGGAAGGACCCTCACATGGTAGATCATAGTTTATAATCAAATATTTTGCAACCATAATTGGTCACTCTTTACAACTGTAGTAGTGAAGATTTGTGGGTGTCATCCCCACACCAGTTTTACCTTCTCATTGGAAGGTTTTTGGGTAACCAATTTATTGTGTTATGTGTTATTTACTTTATGCTATGGTTGTGATACATGTTAAGTTATTTCAATTTATATGTTAATTTATGAGATGGATGTTGGTGATATATTTTGAAGGCAAAAGTGCCAAGCAAAAGAAAAATCTAGTATGTGCCAAGTGATATAGAAGGAGATGAGTGTGTTCACGTGCCAAGAAAAGTAACAGGTGTCAAGCATCAATAAAACTTAGTGGATGCCAAGTGAATCCATAGTAGGTGTCAAGCATCAGTAAAATGTAGTTAATGCCAAGTAACATAGTATGTGCTGAGTCATGACACCAAAATTTGCCTTTATTTTATGATGTTTAAGATACTTTGTTGATATTCTATTTTATCTTTGTCAAAACATTTTTGGACCTATGTTTATCGAACCTATGATAAACCTATGGGGTAGAAACTATGCTATCTTTTGCTAATATTATATATAGTATGTAGTACTTCATATAGTTATCAAAATGTGCATTCTTATATTTGAATTTAATTTGATAAATGTTTATTTGCAAACATGTCTTTGTATTGAAACTAACCTATTAATGAAGACTGAAAGATGATTGGAGGAATTCAAAAGTTAAATGCCAATAGCATTCAAGGAGAAGAAAATGCTAAGGAGCACACACGACGAATGAAAGTTGCAACGGTTCCAAAAGACATGGTAGTGAGAAAGGAGAAGCTATGAAGACTTATTACCTTCTTTGCATTTATTATTTGGCGAGTGAATGTTTAGACTTTATTATTCCTGCCTTTAGCCATTATTCTCTATTCTCACCTTCAGTTGTTATCCTCCTATTTTCTCTCTTGCAGATTTAAAGCTAGGTCATTTACTTTTCTATTATGGAATAAATGTTGATTTCCTATATATACAGGAATCAACCCAAGTGTGTTAAGTTTTTGAACCAGTTAGAAGAAATAGTTTCTAAGAATAGACTGTTAACTTTTATAGTTGTGTTTTTACAGTTATGTGTTATGTAATGAATTTCTAAATTGAATGAAATAGTTTTTTGCTTTTATCTTGTGTTAGTAGTTTAGAGAAGTCGACCAAGGGGGCCCACTTGGAAGGTGGATTAGGTTAGGATAGAATAGATTTATTTTTAAGCATTTGTAGTATCTTAAATAGAAGTTGTGAGTTCCTTTCTATAGCATCGCACTTTGTGAATGTTCCTACAGCATATGTGAGAATAGTTTTATTGCATAAGAAAAGTTGGAATATTTGTTATCTTTTCATTGCATTTCTAGTATTCAAAGAGTTAAGTGTGTTAGTTTCCTACAGCGAAAGTGTAAGTTCTTTTCCTTGCATTTTTTCTTTTTTGCAGCATAAGCTTAGTGACTCATTAGGAGACCTAGTCCACATACTATACTGACCATTTAATGTATACGTCCCTGGGTTGATAAGATTAAATGTACCTCATAGTGGGAGAAATAGTCCTTGGTTTGAATATATTATTCCTAAGAAAGGCCTAGTGCATGACTATGACACACCTATTGTGAGGTGGGTCATTTTTGGTACCATTGCCGAGGATGGTGTCAAGCTAGGAGTATTTTTGAGTCATAGTTCCTAGATAAAGTTTTTTTTAGAAATCTCTAGTTTGAAGTTTCTTCCACCAGTGTGAAAAGTTCAATTGCATGCATTGAAGAGGAAGACGATGAAATGAATATGGTAGATTTCTTCCATGAGGATCTATTAATTTGAATGAAGAAGTTGAAGAAGAAGAAGTTGAGTTACCTTTTGAAGATGCAAGTCCTATTTTTTCCACAACATCATCATCAAGAGCTAAACTAATAAAGATAAGCGGTCTTCAACCCTTCATTGAAGTCTTGGCTAGTTTTCTTGATAACTCTGCTCTAAATCCACCAGTTGTTAATCATCCAATGCCCAACATCCCTTTTTAGCAGCAACCTCAAAATCTAATACCTCCAATCATGGCACAACCTACTTTTCCATTTTTGCTTCCAAGTCTTGTAACTAATGCCAATCTAAAGAACATACCTCCCACTACTCTTCCAAAGTTCTATGGCCTTGCAACTAAAGACCCTGATACTTTCTTGTTTGAATTTGATATCCTTTGTCATAGTTTTAACTACAAAACTAATGCCCATAAGCTTGAATTGTTTCTAGCAACATTGAAAGAATTAGCTCTATGTTGGTTCATGGGCTTAGGAGCCAAAGCAACATGAAGTTGGGATGAGATGCAAGCTCTGTTTCTGGATAAATATAAAGAACATTGCAAAGAATCTAGTTCAAGAGTGGATGATATCTTTAGGATATCATGGAAGGAGGGAGAAACACTAGAAGATTATGTTTCACATTTCTTATACACACTGTAAAAGAACCCTTAGCATACATTGTCTAAAGATTCACAAAAGCTAGTCTTTCTAAGAGGTGTGAATGATGACTATTTAGAAGCATGGGACGTGATGGCTAGTGGTGATGTATATCAAGCTTCCTGGGATGATCTCAATCAAGTTCAACCATGAAGAAAGGCCGAGGACCTCATTCCACAGTCACTAAAGGAAGGAATTACACAAGGCATTTCGAAGCTTGAGATATCTAACCTATTGTCAGATTTCAAACAAGATATCATCAATGATGTTGCTACATAGCTAGACATGATGAATACCAAGAAGAAGCAAGCTACAACTGAGTTACAACTAGCTAAATACTACCCTTACTGTTAGAAACAAAAGAAGGATTGCCAATGTAAACTGGTCGCAAGCATGGAGAAATAGCATCTTCCAACTGAGTACATCAAGATAGATGGAGTTGATGTGCAAGTATTCTTTGTTGCTCAATGCCAACCATGGGCCCAATGTCAAGGTATGCCTTAGGATCCCTTGCAAAGTTCAAATTCATATGGTAATCAATGGCAAAACCATAATTTCCAAGGTCCTCTACAAAATCAATCCAATTGGAACAATGCTGGGCAAAATAACCCACAACAATCCCAATGGCCTCAGAATTTCCAACCACCCTAGCCTAATCAATAGAGTATCCAATGGCCACAAAACCAAAAAAACTACTAGCAAAACTAGCATAACCAATGGCAACCACACCAAGGGAATTGGTAGTCTACAAACCAATGGAAGGGATCTCAACAATGGCCTAACCAAAATACTGGTGCTCCACAATTACCCTCTCTAGTTCAACAACCTCCTCTAATGCCACCATCTACAAATCCTGGACCTCAAAAGAAAACACAATTACCAGCACAACTTCAGCCAAATCAAAATAACCAATAGCCACAATAGCCTATGTATAGTGTTGATACTTAGCAGTATCCTACTTATGCTTTGGGTGTTGCAGATATACATTTGAGATCTTGTATGACTTTACCAGTACCTAAACCACCTCTTATAACTGAAATACTAGACTCTCCTGCAGCATCAAAACCTTAAGTTACCAAACTTGTTGACTCACCTAATGTCACCATGTCAATACCAATTCAACCAATAGTAGAACCTCCTTTTCTAGAAAAATTGATACAAAAGAAACCTGAACAAACTAAGGAACAACTTTTTGACATCATTGATTAGTTGAAAATTATACATGTCCAAATACCACCATTTCAAGGTATTAAGGAAATTCCAATCTATGGAAAAGCTATTAGGAAAGCTTTATTGAAGAAACTTGGAGGGAAGAAGAAGGACCCCACCACAATCCATGTTGTGGGACAATTGGCTGACATCATGCTAGGGAAATTGATTACACCAAAATATTTTGATCTAGGAAGTCCAGTAGTGAATATTAGTATAAATGGTCAATTTGTTAAAAATTCTTTAATAGATCTTGGAGCTGCTATAAATGTGATGACCAAGGATACTATGAAGAAGTTGAAAATAGAAGGATTAAGGTCTACACCAAGCATTCTTCAGCTTGCAAATAGTTCCACTGTCACCCCTAATGGGATGATAAAAAACATAGTTGTAAGCTTAGATTCTCTAGAGTATCCTGTAGACTTCATGATTTTGTCCCCTAAAGTTAATCTATCTGGTTATCCTATCATCTTAGGTAGACCATGGTTAACTATAGCTGATGCAAATATAAGTTGCAGATCAGAGAATATGACCATATCAAATGGCCAAGCAACAAAGCAATTTGATTTATATCCTCCAGCCCAACCATTACCAGATTTGAGCACATCAGTTTGGCAAGATTTAGGAGATGAAGAAGAGGAGTTAAATTCTATAGTACAACTCATGATGTTGCATAGACAATCTTTTCTAAAATTGCAAGAGGAAGATTCAGTACTTCAGAGTATCCTCACTAACACTTGTGCGGTAGAAAAAGATGTATCTGAAAGTTTTTTGTTAGAATTGATCACATATGAGGAATGTATTAAGAATTGTACTTTTTTCAAAGAACCTAAAATTCTTTTTTCACTCCTACCTTGTGAATTAGAAGCAATTCCAATCTTTGAAGCTGCTATGATAGACTCCACTACTATTGTTGAACTGACTAAAGGTCATAAACTTAATGTTAATCCCAAATTAACACCCACGTAGATGGAATAGTCAAAAGGATTTCTTAAAAGGCATGAGAAGGCTTTTACATGGGACTATGGTGATATGAAAGGGTTGTGTCCTACACTATGCACTCATAGGATATACATTAATGAAGGTTGTCTACCACTCCGTCAACCCCAGAGAAGGATAAATCCAATCTCAAAGAAATAGTTAAAATTGAATTGTAGAAATTGCTTGATGTTGGTTTCATTTATCCTATATCTGATAGTAAATGGGTATCACCTCTAGTCATGGTGCCTAAGAAAGGATGAAAATGAAAAATCTATGTAGATTATAGAGAATTGAACAAGGCTACTAAAAAGGATCACTTTCCTTTACCATTCATAGACCAAGTTTTAGACACACTAGCTGGAAAGAAGTATTTCTCTTTTCTAGATGGGTATAGTGGTTATAACCAAATTAGTACTACTCCTAAAGATCAAGATAAAACCACATTTACATGTCCATGGGGTACTTTTTCATATTCTATTTTACCATTTGGTCTATGTAATGCTCCTGCAACATTTCAACAAGTAGTTATTAGTATCATTGCTAATATATCACATGATTGTATGGAAATCTACATGGATGACTTCACAACATTTGGAGTCACTTTTGAAGAAGCAATGGTGAATCTTGAAAATATTTTGGTAAGATTTCAAGAACATAATTTTTCACTTAATAGTGAAAAGTGTTTCATGCTCATGTAGGAGGGCGTGGTACTTGGTCATTTCATATCCACTGCAGGAATACAAGTAGACCTGGCTAAGATAGAGGTAATTCAAACATTGCCCATACATACAAAATCAAAAGATGTAAGATCCTTTTTAGGTCATGCTAGATATTACAGATGTTTCATAAAAGATTTTAGCAAAATAACTAGTCCTTTGTATAAGTTACTCACAAAAGAAGCTAAATTTAGTTGGACATCCGAATGTGATGAAGCCTTCTTGTAGCTTAAGAAACTTCTAACCACAACCCCAATTTTACAAGGCTATGATTGGAATTTAATTTTCAACATATATATAGATGCCTGTGATTATGCCATAGTTGCAGTCCTAGCACAGAAATCCCAAAATCTTGAAAATACCATCTATTACATCAGTAAGAGCCTTCATGGACTAGAGTTAAACTACATTGTGACTGAAAAAGAATTGCTAGCAGTAGTTTATGCCCTAAACAAATTTTGGCATTACATAAGTGGCTATTCCATATTTTTTCATACTGATCATGTAGCAATTAAATATCTCATGAAAAAACCAGCTATAATAGGTAGGTTAGCAAGATGGTTACTATTGTTGCAAGAATTTGACATAACCATAGTTGATAAGCTTGGAAAAGCCAATGTTGTAACTGATTATTTATCAAGAATCCATCATGATGATACTGGCACTACTTTGGTAGATGATGCATTTCTGGATGAGCATTTGTTTCATATTGCTATTCAAACTCCATGGTATGCAGACATTGCTAACTACATTACAACCAATAAAATACTAGCACAGTTTTCTTACAAGGAAAAGAAGCTGCTTGTAGAGAAAAGTTTTCGGTTCTCCTAGATAGATAATCTCTTGTTCTACATTGGACCTAATCAAGTTATAAGAAGATGTGTAAGAGAAGATGAGACATATATCATTCTACATGTATGTCATAATGAACCATTGGGAGGACACTTTGTAGCAAAAAGAATAGCTTTCAAAATCTTGACAACTAGTTATTATTGACCTGCACTTCACAAGGATGCAGTCAACTATACAAGGAGATGTGACAAGTTTCAAAGGATGGGTTGGGCAACTAGAATAGATGAAATGCCTCTTAATCCTTATATGGCATTAACACCATTTGGAAAATGGGGAATGGACTTCATTGGTCCAATTGATCCTCCATCTAATGGAAAGTCCTATATTCTGGTGTGCACTGACTACCTGACAAAATGGGTTGAAGTTAAGGCTATGAAGCATGCTCATGAGGAAAAAGTTGCTTAATTCTTGTATGAAGATATTTTTCCTCGCTATGGTGTACCCAAAGAGCTAGTCACTGATCAAGGTGCACAATTTACCTCTAATATGATCTTGGAATTGATGAAACAATATAACATCAGGCACCAAAAATCTAGTCCTTATCATCCAAGAGCTAACAATTAGAGGTTACAAACCAGGAGCTGGAAAATATTCTAACAAATATAGTCCATTTGCACTGTTAGGATTGGACCAACTAATTACAACAAGTTATTTCGGCTTACAGAACAACCTGGACGACTACTATAGGATTCACACCATTTGAGCTCCTATACGATGCTTCCAATTGAGTTTGAACATAGAACTCTAAGGACAGCCTTGTCATTGGATATTGAACTTCTTGTAGCACAAAGAGAACATCTTCTGCATCTTAACTCTTTGGATGAGATGTGTAAAGCTACTTTGGAACATACTAAACTAGTACAAAAACAAAGGAAACATCGGCATGATTCTCATATTATTAGTAAACAATTTCAAGTTGGTGATTGGGCATTATTATATGATTCTTGATTCAAAGATATGCTAGGGAAGCTACAGAAAAGATGGCTAGGATCATATGCAATTTGTCATGTCTTTGAGAATGAAGCTGTTCAATAACTACAATTGATCAGGTACATTTCAAACTATTAGTCAATGGTCACTGACTCAAGTTATACAAATGACCAAAAACAAAAGTAGATTTCCTATAGCAGTTCCAATAGCTAGATTCAAATATGACTCAAGTAACTCTTCCTGTAGCTGAAGGTGTCACCCTTCTGACTACTACTCTTCAACATTAGTTCTTTTTTTGTGCATGCTCATAATAATAACTTTATGTTCACATAAAGTTCATTTTTTTCTATTCACTTTTTCTTTTCACCTCATTTGTTTACCTTCCATCCATCCACCTCATCTCATTTCTTTGCCTTCCACCCACCCACTTTCTATGTCATCAAATTTTCCATGTTTTCAATGAAATTCTATGAAATGTTGATGGATCTTGCCACTAGTATTATTTCTGCCACCTTTTGGTACGTATGACAATCAAATTGACAAATATAAAATTTTCAAATTATACTTCATTTATAGTCCATAGATTTCATTAATTATATTTAATACTGCATAATCTATATAATGGCGGCATTATGCCAGTCCCTTACTTGTACTAGGTTTGATAAGTGAGGACACTTGTCTAAATTTAGCAGGGGGCAGGGAAGGTCATAATATCCAAAGGCATGTATATTTATCTATGATGATTTTCTAAATCTTTGCATTGCCCTTCATTAATGAAAATTTATTGCCATAAGTATGCAAAGTGAGGTGTTGTACTCCCTATTTTTGAATGATTTTATGTGTCAAGCTATGATCTAACATATGTTTAATTTTTTCATCATTCAAACCCTATTTTTGAATGATTCTCACACAAATTTATGATTTACCTTCATTCCAAACTTAATTATTGTGCATAACAATTTGTTATGACGATTAATTGCTTCCTAAAACAAAGAAGTGTGATGAGTTTGAAGAATAACATAGAAGTTTGAAGCTTGAATCCAAAAAGGGAGAAAATAGAGGAAGTGTTAAGGAAATGGGTGGTTAGTTGCAAAGGAGAGAGCCGATAGAGAACACTATGTTGCTCTTGGATGTAGAAGCTATAAGAAGGTTTAATGCATGTGGATGGCTAGGGTATTTTCTTAGTTTAACCGCATATGATGAAGAGATGCTTGCAAAATTTACAAGGACATTTGACGAGGTTGAAGCTTCTATTTGGGGCTTAACAATAGTTGCAACAGAGGAGCTTATCGCTAAGGTAACTAGGTTACCTATTGTTGGAGAATACTACCCCAGCATGCATGACACTAGGTCAGCGAGAGCCTAATTTACTAGGCTGCCTAATCCTCGATTGGATGTCACAAAATAAGGTTGTAAGAGAATGTCATTGCTACAACCATACAATGAATTAGCCATGCACATAATCAGGTATTTTACATGTGAAGGTAGATTTTCATACCTACATGCACATCATTTCAAGCTACTTAGTTGTGTAAGGCATAATCTTGCTGTGAATATTCCAAATTTCTTGTATAATATGCTTTGCATTAGTGCGAAGGAGACTCAAAAAGGAAAATAGAATACTATTACTCACCATGCTCTAATTAAGTTGTTAATAGAGAGGTTGCTTAGGGATGTATCCCCCTTAACGTGGGATGAATATGTGAAACTTAAAACCCTGCAACCCCAAGTTGGCCCTAGTGAACATCATAGTGAGGGAAATATAGCTCCCACCAGTGAGCCTACCGAACAAAACATTCAAGAGGCTAAAACTAAAAAGACTCAAGGAAATGAACAAGAAACTATCCCTGTTCAAGAAAATGTGCCTCCACCTGTACAAGAAATTCCTAAACCTGCTACTAGTAAAGCTAAGAGGAAACAAAAACTGCCAAAAGAAATTTATGTTCAGCAAGAACTGTAAGCCTCAAAATGGTTTATGATACTTGAGTACCAACACACTTAACCACTTCCTACATTGGAGCCGAGTACACCATGTATGCCGAGCCACAACATGAGCCGAGTCAGGAAAGCCTTCAGGTGTTGACTGATCTTCAGGTGCCGAGTGAAGATCAGGTGTTGAGTGAAGATCAAGTGCCGAATGACTTTAGGTGTTGAGTGGTATTTGAGTGTTGAGTCATAGATGATACCGAGCAATACAAATATACAACAGGAGCCGAGTAAGCCAGTTTAATATAAGTGTCGAGCATCAAGAATTAGTAAGTGCCGAGCAACATAGAATGCACATATGAGTTTGTAACTTTACAAATGTATATGTAAACCATTTTCATGGCTGACATATGATGAATATCGAAGGATTAAATAATAAAATCAAATCTTTTATATTTTCTATGCAATCTACATGCAGCTAATAAGAAAAATGGAGAAGGCATGCAACCTATAGTAAATGTGAAAGGAATGAGCGAGAAACAATAATTATATATGGATCGTAGATCCATACCTAACCCTAAGTCTTCGAATGTCTTTATAAGGAAGACTAAATCTCATTGTATATGTGGATGGACGAGGGTGTGTAAGGAAAACTATTTTCAAAGTGAAGAGTATCAGATCATAGAGGATTAAGATCAGAGAAAGTAGATCAAGTGCTTATATTCAGCAATGGAAGGATTGTAAGCTATCAGGTTTATTATACCTAATACTCTCTACCAATTGTATTAGAAAGGAAACCCTATGGTGATATGTTAGCTTAACAGCAATTTTGTAGATCCTATAAATAGGTGATTAAATCCTTTAATAGGGTAACACTTCATGTAAAGTGTTTGAAATCCTTTAATCAGGTCACTATTGATATAGTGTAAAGCCTTTAACAGGGAAAACTATTAGAAGTGGTTAAACATTATTGCTGCAGTAGTTTTTGTGGGTATCATCCCCACCCCAGTTTTGCGTTCTTATTTTTGGAGTGTTTCTAGGTTACCAAAATCTAAAGTGTTATGTGGTGACGCATTATTCCTATTTGAATATTCCAACAATTAGTATCAGAGCTGCAAGTTCTCACAAGAAGGAAGCCTAACAGCTTGGAGGAAAAGATCTAAAGATGGAAGTCTTCAAACTTGGGAATATTATTCACAATCAAGTGATTGGTGTGCAACTGGCCCTACACAAAGTAGAGGAAGCAAGGGAGGAACTGAGAAAATCCTTGAAGAAAAGGAAGGATATAGCCATAGCTGAAAATGATATAAACTACAAGGAGATTGATACCACAAAACTATGTACCAATGGAGACACTAAAGAGTTTGATGCAGCAATAGCAGAAGTGATGGAGAAAAACAAAGTTCAAATAGATGAGATAAGATCTCTCAAGATGGAACATGAATCTCAGGCCATAATGTTATGCAAAATCATTGAACAAAAGAAAAGAGCATTTGAGGATAGAATCATGATGGAAGATGACAAAAGAAATCTTGCAAACAGACTTGAAGAAAAATGTATTGAATTATCAAGGCTCTCAAACATACAAATGGATACACTTGCCCAAATAATGAATCTTCATCATGAACTCAATATGAAAGATATTGAGATCTCTACTTTGAAGATGCAAAATGAACAACTGCAGAATGAATTGAACATAGAAAAAGAGGTAGTAGGGAATCTCAACAAATCAAGTGAAGCCATCAAGTACTTTGAACAGTTGATGAAATTTCCAAGATCAGCCCATGATACATCAGGACTTGGATACAACAGCACTAAAATTGGAGAATCATCAAAGAGTGTTGAGAAAAAAAGTAACAAAGGTAAGGATTCTAAACCTAATTGTCATTACTATAATAAAAATGGGCATACTGCTAATGTTTGCAGGAGTAGAAGAATCAATCAAACAAACACACCCAAAAACAAGAGTTACTGTCACAAGTGCAACATGCAAGGACATATGACACAAGACTACAGATCCAGAGTTACAAGGACACAAAGATTTGATGGATATTATCATAATTGTAAGAAGTATGGACACAGAGCATTTGAATGCAAATCAAAGCCTATGTGGACATCAAATCAACCAACAAAAACAAAAGGAAATGAAAGTTAGTACCATTGGGATTACAACTCTAGGTATAGCTATCATTATTGTCAAGAATATGGACATATACCCTAGAATTTCATAAGAACACATTTCAGAGGGAATTATAGCAGGTGGCTAAGCCAAACCACATGTTTTAGTTGCCTAAAAATTGGTCATATCATAAAATATTGTCCTACAAGGTCAAAAGCACCAAAAATTGAATCAAACAAGGGAAAAGAAAAGATTGATGTGGAACACATCAGAACAGACATGAAGAAGACATGGTAGAAAAAGAATGAATCAAGTACATCCAATGAAAGGGTCACTTCACCCACAAGGTCAAGTGATCATTTCTCATCCAATTAATCTCAAGATGAGTTTATGGGGTTCATATATATAAGGAAGTATCATACATCAGCCCTAAACCATGAAGAAGCAATGCAAAGTATAAATCTGCATGAAACAAGATGCCAAGACAAAATTTTAAATGATGATGTTGAGCTATCTTTGGATGCCGAGTTCCTAATAGCGATCAAGTTGCTAACAACAACTAAGTTGATGACTGATGCCAGGTTGAGTAACTCCTATGGAAGCTGAGTGAAGTGGAAATGTAGTGCAACTCGAGTTTGCAGTTGAGCATTTAATGCGATGGAAATAGGGTATATTATCGTGATTTCAATTTTTTTTCCTCATCGCGATCAAGAAGTAAAGAAGATAAAGAGCGTAGAGTGACTTCATAGAAGAGAATCTAGCATTCCAAGTAGATTGCAACCTCCTACAATGCATTTTCATCAATCTTGAGGTATTTCATTCAAGTGTCGAGATACGTAGAGTTTGAAAGCTTGTTTACATTTTAAAACCCTAGCTTAGTAAAAAATGGCATCTGGGTCTAGAACCACTAAGGGGAAGGAAAGTCATGAAATACAACTAGTTAGTAATGAAGTCAAAAAACTTGAATTCAAGCCCATTCCAGAAGTCACCTACAAAAATGACCCTGCTGGTGCATTATCCATTATTCCATCCAAAGTAGTTATGGTGCAGGATGTAAGGAAGTGTTACAAATGTAAAATTGGCATCATAGGTGATCTTGAAATTTTCCAAGCCTATGACAAACTATGTGAGAATAATATTTTAAAGGATGAATACAAGATAGTTGAAAGAAAGGGTTTGACCAATGCCCTAGTTTATCCTACAGTATTCAAAATTGAATGGATACGGATTATTCTAAGTAGAATACACAATGGATGTTTTTGGTTGGAAATAGGTCCAGTCAAGATTACTAAAGGGATAGTTCATAGGGTTACAATTTTCCCAACCCTAGATCAAACTAAGACCCTGTGCAATGATTCCAAAGAAATCATTGAAAGAAATACAGGGGCAAAATGGAATAAGAGAGGTATGACGATTGCTACCATCACTGATCCTCTCCTAAATTTTGCTGTGAGAACAATATATGACAAATTCTATCAATCCAGTTGATTGAACAGTGTGTCATGCATAGCTATTGATGTAGCATTCAAACTGGTAAAGAAAGATCATTCATATGACTTGTCAAAACTTATGTTGCAACAAATAAATGAAAACCTAGGAGCTATAAGGAGATCAAAAGGTCCACAGTGCAAATTTTGTTCAGTCCTTATGTTTATGTTCTTTTATGTTATGAAAAAGTTTCCTTCTAAAGGAAAGGTAAATTGGGACTCTAACAAAACCAAAATGACACAAATAAATGAGTTCATTGATCAAATAGGTGATAACTTTGGAGCCCAAATGACAAGCTATTTTGAGGATTTCAAGAAATCCATGAAGCAAAGGGTAAGAATACAAGTTTCCTTAGTGAAAAATACATCAATGACATATGTTTCCTAGTTGATATTGATTCCACCTATATTCAAGCAGCAGTTCCAAGGGTGAGATGGCTAAGGCCATTTGGTTATGAATTAGATGTGGATGAAGCATCTGAAGCTATCACTTCTTTGCTTGCAGAAGAAATAGACAAGTCTGCCAAATCTTTTGGCACATATGATATGATCAAATCCAAGATTGAAACAAAATTAAAGACTTCCTCTGTAATTAAGAAGAAAGATAAAATGGTGAAGAAAATAAAGAAGAAATTTTGTAAAGGAATTGAGGTAGCAGAAGAAGAAGATGAAGGAGAAGATGAAGAAGATGATGAAGAAGATGATGAAGAAGATAATGATAATGAGGATGAACAAGAGCAAGGCCAAATGGAATTAACTCAAGGCCTAGGTGAAGACAAGGAGGAGGGTGTTGAGGAAGAAAAATCCAAGGAAGCACCAATCTAGGCCAAGCCAAAGAAGAGAAAGGCAAGAGATCAGCCTCCAACTCAGCCCAAACTAAAGAAAATTGCCACGCCATCACCCCAAAAGCCAACAACCAAAGCTGCAACAAGGGCCTCTACTCAAAAAGCTAAAGAAGAAGCTACAAAGAAGAAACCAATCAAGAAGACACATGAAGAGCCAAGAAAAAGAAGGAAATATGTAGCTCAACCTGATATTGATAAAGAAGATCAATCTAAAAAGGTAAGCAATTTTTCAGTTGATACATTTTGTAAAAAGATTGGAAATGGAGACTTTAGCAACATAAATAAAGTTGATTTCAATAAGTTCACTAAAGAAGAACAGAATAGAATAGAAGAATCAGTTTATGGAATGATGGCACAGTTCAAGTACACTCCTCTTGAACTAGATGGACAATTTCCAGATGAACTGTCTAAAATTATAGAAGACAGATGGCATTTCTATTTAAGAATGGAGAAGGAGATGAGAGAAACAACCCTAGCAAGCATACTGCTTGATTTGACTAAGGAGAAAATAGAGAAAGTAGTCAAAAGGCACAATACTAGGTTTGCACCTAAGTGCAGGGCATTCTTCATTCTCCAAAACAAAATGGAAGATATTGTACAAAGAACAACAAAATGATGGAAGAACTTGTACAAAAAGATTGAAGATTTTCTTGAAGAAGAATACAAGGAAGAAGCCACTGCTCCACCAGAAGAGAGAAGAAAAAGGAGAGAAGAGAAGACAGAAGTAGAGCAAGGTAGAGAAGAAAAGAAACAAGAAGAAGGAAAGAAGGAAGAAGAAAAGAAACAAGAAGAAGAAAAGAAGGAAGAAGAAAAGAAACAAGAAGAAGAGAATAAGGAACAAGAAAAGAAAGAAATAGAGGAGGAGACACAAAAGCAAAATGAAACGGCAATAGCTGAGTAAGAGCAGCAACAAGATCAGAGTGTGCAAGACACACAATTGCCACCTTCTATCCCTCCTCTTGTACCCAACACACTTGCAGAAACTATAATTGTATAGGATGTTCCTAACACTTCTACTTAGAACATCAATCCATTAACTGCAGAGGATCTCAAAAGAATCCTTGACCAATCCACACAACAAGCAATATTATGTACAGATCTAGTATTGGTCAGTGTGGGTGAACTGCAAAAACTAGTAGAAAACACAATTAGAGACAAGGTGAATCCACAAGAACCACCTTCCATCATCTCTATAGCTACTAGTGGTCAACTCCAAATGCCGACAGTTGTTTCAATAGAAAGAGTTGACACCATATTTCAGAAGCCAAGTGCAGTAGGAGAAAAAGAACCAGAACAAATAGGACAGACTATTAATCTGATCCTACAACACAAACTCAAGGTGCACTTCCTAAAATTACAATAATTGATCAAGGTAGACAACAGGAGGAGAAAATAGAGGAAACCCCTAAAGAGCAGGAGGATATCCAAACATTGATAAGTTTGCCTACCTCAGGAACTCCTTCACAACAGCCACGACAAATATCTACACTAGGATCTAGTTCTACCAAAGTTGCAAGGGTACTTCACTATGGAGACCTTTAATTAGATGAGGAAATAGTCATACCAAGTTATGACTCAAAAACAATAAACATTGATCAAATCAATGAGGTACAGGAAGCCTTGCATAGAAGAAAGAGGCAAGAAATACTCAAGAAGGAGTATAAAAAAAAGAAAACAATGCATGAGATTAAAGACATCTTTATGGATGCCTTCAGTTTACAGTCACCAGATGAGTCAAAGCATATCATGGAGCAATTATATGATATTGTTGACTAGGTGACAAATGCAGACCAAGAGACAAATGCAAAACTTATGGAATGGTGTGGAAGAAAATTTCAAGGAAAAGTTAATGAGAAGATATATAGTGAAATAGCACTTTCACAGATTGAATTGGCAAAGGTCATAGACAAAGTTCAAAAGGTACTTGAAAATATATTCTCATTGTACAAAAAGTTGTGTGACTTTTCATACTTCACACAAGAGACCAACCAAAAGATAATGAGCCTGGAGAGAAATTTGAATATTTCTAGCATGCATCTACCAAAAGATCCAGCTCAAAGTGAGAAAATTTTTGCTCAAACACTTCACACTCAGAAAGAGATAGTTGTATTAACAGCAGAAGAGGCCACCATCAAGGCAAAACTATTACAGCTCTAATCCTCCATTACCCCACATTTGGAAGTCCTCCATAAAGAACAAGTGTATGCTAAAACTATTCTCAAGAAAGACCCTAATCTTTCTACTTCAGAAGGACTTATTCACCTTGCTACAGAGACTTCCCTCCAACATAAATCATTGGAGATTGCTTTGCATAATTGGGATGCAGCTCTTAGGATCATTATGGAGGTAAACAACACATTTTTGGTGAAATATGGTCTTAACCCTTAAAACCCTTTGACATAAGTGTCAAAAAGGGGGAGACAATAATGGGGGAGATAAGATAAAAAGGTGGAGCATGATATATAACATAAAATTTTGGTTACCAAGATAGCACAAATAATGGCACAATCAACTCAGGGGGAGTTACAATAATTTTGAGGTATATATATTGTAAATAACAAAATTTTGGTTAAGGTTTGAAAACCTCTGTATGTACATCGAGAAGATTAGTAAATGTACTCATAAGGTCAGTTAAGTGTTTTTGTTACTCATGTCAAAGGGGGAGATTGTTAGCCTCAAAATGGTTTTTGACACTTAAGTGCCAACACACTTAACCACTTTCTACATTGAAGCTGAGTACACCATGTATGCCAAGCCACAACACGAGCTGAGTCAGGAAAGCCTTCAGGTGCCAAGTGATCTTCAGGTGCCGAGTGAAGATCAAGTGCTGAGTGAAGATCAAGTGCCGAATGACTTTAAGTGCCAAGCATGAAACAAGTGCTAAGTGGTATTTGAGTGCTGATTCATAGACGATGTCGAGAAATATAGAAATAAAATAGGAGCCGAGTAAGCCAGTTTAATATAAGTGTCAAGCATCAGGAATCAATAAGTGCCAAGCAACATAGAATGCACATATGAGTTTGTAACTTTACAAATGCAGATGTGAACCATTTTCATGGCCAACATATGATGAATCTCAAAGGATTAAATAATAAAATAAAATCTTTTGTATTTCCTATGCAATCTACATGTAGCCAATAAGAAAAATGGAGAAGTCATGCAACCTATAGTAAATGTGAAAGAAATGAGTGGGAAATAGAGATTCAATATGGATCGTAGATCCATACCTAACCCTAAGTCTTCGAATGTCTTTATAAGGAAGACTAAATATCATTGTAAATGTGGATGGATGAGGGTGTGTAAGGAAAACTATTTTTAGAGTAAAGAGTATCAGATCACAGAGGATTAAGATCAGAGAAAGCAGATCAAGTGCATGTATTTAGCAATTGAAGGATTGTAAGCTATTAGGTTTATTATACCTAATACTCTTTAGCAATTGTATTAGAAAGGAAATCCTATGGTGATAGGTTAGATTAATAGCTATTTTGTAGATCCTATAAATAGGTGATTAAATCCTTTAACAGGGTAACACTTCATGTAAAGTGTTTGAAATCTTTTAATCAAGTCACTATTGATACAGTGTAAAGCCTTTAACAGGGCAGACCATCAGAAGTGGTTAAACATTATTGCTGTAGTAATTTTTGTGGGTATCATTCCCACCCCAGTTTTTCCTTCTTGTTTTTGGAGAGTTTCTAGGTTACCAAAATCTCAAGTGTTATGTGGTGATGCAAATGTATTTTTCATAATTGTTTGATGTGTTTATATGCATGCAATCTACTTTCAGTTAAAAGTTTTAATGTTCAAGGTACAGTACTTCTGATTCATCCCCCCCCCCCCCCCCCCCCCCCTCTTAGAAGCATTATTCCTATTTGAATATTCCAACAAAAATTGATCCCTATAATTGTAAAACAAAAGAGAACAAAGAAGGGTCCTGCAGCAACCGCTCCTACAGTAGAAACACCCAAGGGGAAAAGTAGGCAAAAGGTTGTAACACAAGAAGAAACCCCTGTAAGGAGAAGCCCTAGAATTAGAGGGCGAGTTTCTAAGGATCCTATTTTGTCTAAAACATCCACCAGGGAGCCCCTTGTGCAAATTGTTTCTAATCATTCTCCTTGTCATCTTGAGATTACAAGCACTCCTGATAATCTTACTAAACAGTGTAGGGAAGAAATTAAAGAAAATCTAGATGATAGCCCAACAAACTTAGCAGGCACTTCCAGTTGTAGGGATGAGATAATTCCTAAATATGTTGATCCAAACACTACTTTAGTTACACATAGATCAACATGGATCACTGGTTTAGTAGAACATCTATGGCAGGAACAAAGAAAGAGGAAAAGGGATCATGAAGAAGACAATAATGTTATCACACTATAGAAACTCCTCTTTCAGTTGTATGGACAATATTTGTTTGCTAAAGCTTTGTGGAAAAAAGAAAAGAAAAAGATGAATAAGATTATAGTATCTCAAAATGAGGAAATTGCAAAATTAAAGGAACAAAAAGAAAGCCAAAAATGGCACATGGACCATGCTCTTAGGCTAGCTGACTAGGCCCTTGCTTGTAGGCCATCACCTAGAGTTTATGCTCTCTTCTTGAAAGAGCAATTTCTTTTGTTTCAATTAATGTTAACCCTCAAGAATGTGAATGCAGAGTTTAAATCAGCATAGGAATTTTATGGACTGTATTAGACTCTGCCACCATAGTAGCAAAACTTATTGTGTGAATCATATGTTCATAATTTTGTTATTCCTTTGGAGACTGAATGAAATCCCTTGCTTTACATAGGAGATGTACACCTAAAATCCCTCATGTCATGGATGTCTAATGAAGTGAATTATGATAGGCAATTGAATAACTACAAGGATGAGGAAAGAATACAACATTTACCTTTAAGAGCAAAAAGTAGTAAACTGGATGAAATGCTTAGGGATTGGTTCACATTGACCTATGGAAAGAAGAATATAGAAGTCAGGGAGAAGATCTTTGTTGCCAGAACTAAGGTTTCTGCTGAATATGAAAATTTTCCCTACTTTGCATTTCAGAGAGCCATGATCGGTGCTAGGAGTAGGTGGGAAAGACTACCTGAATCTCTTAAGAAGTCAGAACCACACAATCCTATTAACTTGGAAACAACATTTCACAAAGTTCCAAAGTATTTAGAATTAGGGAAGCAGCCCAAACCAGAGTTGTAGTGTTCCTTAACAATGCAGCTTCCAATGTTCCTGTGGCCCTTGTATGACATTAATGTTAATAGACTTGACAAGTTGTAGGAAGATCATAGGAGAGAAGTGTGGGAGAGAACTAGAGGATTTTACTACACTTTTAAGAGCAATAGAAAGGTAAGAATAGAAATTGGAAAGTTTAGGTCACTAACAAGGAAGTGCAATGCTTCAGGACAGGCATTAGTTTGGCAGGGGGCAGATGATGAGACCAAAAATTTTCTTTATTTTATGATGTTTAAGATACTTTGTTGATACTCTATTTTATCTTTGTCAAAATATTTGTAGACCTATGTGTACTAAACCTATGATAAACCTATGGGTAGAACCTATGCTATCTTTTGCTAATATTATATATAGTATGTAGTATTTCATATAGTTATCAAAATGTGTGTTCTTATATTTGAATTTATTTTGATATGTAGTTCCAGAAGACACGACAGTGAGAAAGGAGAAGCTATGAAGACTTATTACCTTCTTTTCATTTTTTTTTGGTGAGCGGATGTTAAGACTTTATTATTCCCACCTTTAGCTATTATTTTCTCTTCTCACCTTCAATTGTTATCCTCTTATTTTCTCTCTTGCGGATTTAAAGCTAGGTTATTTACTTTTTTGTTATGGAATCAATGTTGATTTCCGATATATACAAGAATCAACCCAAGTGTGTTAAGTCTTTGAACTAGTTAGAAGAAATAGTTTTTGTGAATAGACTATTCACTTTTACAGTTGTGTTTTTATAGTTTTTTATTATGTAATGAATTTCTAAATTGAATGAAATAGTTTTTGGCTTTTATCTTGTGTTAGTAGTTTAGAGAAGCTGACCAATGGGACCCACTTTGATGGTGGATTAGATTAGGATATAATAGATTTATTTTTAAGCATTCATAGTATCTTAAGTAGAAGTTGTGAGTTCCTTCTTGTAGCATCACACTTTGTGAATGTTCCTACATCATATGTGAGAACAATTTTAGTGGATGAGCCAAGTTGGAATATTTTTTATCTATTCATTGTATTTTTAGTATTCATAGAGTTAAGTGTGTTAGTTTCCTACAACAATAGTGTAATTTCTTTTCCTTTCATTTTTACTTTCCTATAGCATAAGCTTAGTGACTCATTAGGAGACCTAGTGCACATCCTGTACTAACCATTTCAAGTATATGTCCCTGGGTTGATAAGATTAAATGCACCTCATAGAGTGAGAAATAGCCTTTAGTTTGAATAAATTATTCCTAAGCAAGGCCTAGTGCATGAGTATGACACACCTATTTCTAGGCGAGTCACCAAGCACCAAAATTTCAATAGTGTTGAGCTACTGCATTATGTGAAAAGTAAAAGATTTGCCAAATCTAAGCTGACAAGTTTGTTACCTTGAATTTTGTGAACCATTTGGAGGATAAGGATGATGAGCTGGTAGCACAAAAATTTTAGGTAAACCATTTTTAGATGAATTCAAGAAAATTCTTCATGATGTTTCTAGATATGGGTTAGATTCATTAAATCTTACCTAATTCATTCAAATTGAAATTAAAGGAGGGAAGAATCAAGTGGGAAAAGAAATTCTAGACTTTTATTTAAGGATTCACAGGCCAAGAAGCAAGAGTAGTTGTGGTGCCAAATTGTGAAGTGGTTGAAAGGTGTCAAGAAGAAGACATCAAGAAGAGAAGGAAGAACCAAGCATAGAGACTCTACTTTGATAAGTGGTCAGAAAGAAGATTGTACTAGTACATCGAGCATGAAGATTCAAGGAGATGAAACTTAAAAGGAGAACAAGTTGTCAGAGCTGCAAAGACTAAAAGCCAGGAAAATTGGGGAGCTGAACTGTGATCTAAAATCTGCAAGTTAAGTTGTGAGTTGTATTAGGTCAAAATCCCTTGTTGTTAATCTCTAACAATTGTGCAAGCTAGGGTAAAATCCTATGGACTTAGGTTGGTTTAATAACCATTTGTAAATCCTTTAATAGGGTGACATTCCAAGTGAATTTTCTAAAGTCCTCTAACCAAGCCCAATTTTGATAGGGTAGTTAAATCCTTTAACCAGGTCACATTTGACAATGTGTTGTAGCCTTTAACATAGCAATACTTCAAAAGAGTGAGAATTAAGTAGCATGTTACTAGTGGTTTTTCTCAAATTGTGTTTCCACATAAATCACTGTGTCATGTTTTGATCTTTCATGTGTTATGCTTACATGTTGATTTACAGTAACTTGCTAAGCAGGAAAGTTTAAGCTTGGATGCATGAACAGTTTTATAGGCTCACTTTACTTGATAAAAAAGTTTTAATTGGACATTTGGACCTTGAATAAATAATTCACCCCCCCTCTTAGTTATTATAAAGCATTTCTAACAATTGGTATTAGAGCCATCTATTGATTTAGTTTAAAGGTAATAGGAGCAAGAAGATCAAGATGTCCAAGAGAGAAGTTTCCAAGCTCAACAGAGATAACTTCATTGCATGGAAAAGCCTAATGAAACTGCACCTTGGATCAATAGGTGATTATGCAAAAACCTCAATTGAAGTGGAACATGTAGATCTAGTTGGATCCCTTACTACAGATGATTTGAACAAAAGGAAGGAGCATAATCAGGCAATGTTGGAGATTGCCTTTGCACTCAATTATGTTGAATTTGATGACATCAAAGGATGTGATTCTACATTCAAGATGTGGAAAGCCCTATTAGATATCTATGGAGGATATCAGAATTTTTAAAGGGCAAAAAGAGAAAGCCTTAGAGGAAAGTTTGATGACATGAAAATGGAGGAAGGTGAGAATGTTGCTCAATATGCCTCTAGAATGAAAGAAGTGGTAAGTGCAATAAGAAGTTTGGGTGGTCATTTGGAAGATGATGATATTAATAGAAAATATTTAAGAATTTCTCTCCCCATCTATACTATTTGATTTTTAGCCATCCAAGAGCTAAGTTGTGTCCCAAGAAATCAGCTAACTTTTGAAGGAATAATAGGGGGACTCGTTGCTTTTGAGTTCTCCAATTTTGATAACTACTAACCTAAGAATCTTGAATCTACTTTTAAGGCTAAGTTATCACTAAAAGATACTGAGGAGGTGAAATCAAAGAAGAAGAGTAGGAAAGGAAAACATGCATCTAGTGACAGTAGCACAAATGAGGAAGATGTGGAACAATTGGAAGCATTATTGGCCAAAAGATTTCATAGAGGCAAAGGTAAATTCAAAGGTAAGTTTCCTATAATTTTTTTTAATTGTAATGAAGTAGGAAATATTGTTGCAAGTTGTACATAGAAGAAGAACTAGAAAGAAAGAAACAAGTACAAGAACAAAAGAGAAGATGATAGTAGAGATTACAAGGACAAAGACAAGAGATGCTACATTGTTGAAGAAGATTCTTATGAGAATGATGATGAAGTAGTCTATGTAGCCATGAAGGATGAGTCAAATGAGGATGCAATAATAGCACTGGTAACCTGTGTGAACAAGAATGACAAATGGATCATAGATAGTGGATGCTCACATTACATGACAGGAGACAAAAGTAAGTTTATTGCCCTTACCCAGTATGATGGAAATAGTATTAGATTTGGAAATGATGCTACATGTCAAATCAAAAGAAAAGGTTTTATTAAACTTACAGAGAAAATTTCATGTGATAATGCATACTATGTTGAAGGATTGAACTACAATTTGTCAAGTGTATCACAGTTAGGCAATATAGGTTTCAAAGTAGAATATGGAAACAAAACTACCAAAATATATGATACTAGTGGAAATTTGATAGGAAAAGGTGAAAAAACTAAGAGTAATCTATTTTACCTAGATATGGAAGATGCAACCTATATTATTGTTAGACTTGATGATATTTGGTTATGGCATAAAAGAATGTGTCATTTTAACTTTAAATATTTGATTAGCATCAACAAAAAGAGGAATGTCGAAGGTTTTCCCAAGCTGAAGAAGCTTGAAAATAAAATGTGCAAACAATGTCAACTAGGAAAGATGACCAAGTCAAGTTTCAAAATCAAAGTCTACACTTCCAAAGAAGTACTAGAGTTAGTGCATACTGACTTATGTGGCCCAAGAGAAGTGCAAAGCTACCAAGGAGATAGATACATAATGTTATTTGTGGATGACTACTCTAGGATGATGACTTCCATTTTCTTCAAGAAAAAATATGATGCATTTCAAATGTTTAAGTGGTATTTAGCTAGGTTTAAGAAGGAAATAGGAAAGAGTCAGAAATGCCTACGATCAGATAGAGCAGGAGAGTTTACATCAAAATAATTTGAGATATTTTGCAATGATAAAGGAATCAAGAGACAAACATCAACACCAAGAACTCCACCATAGAATGGGATTACAAAAAGAAGGAATAGATCAATAATAGACTATGCTAGAAAAATAATGATGCAAAAAAATGTTGTTCTAGAATACTGGAGAGAAGCTATAAGTATTGTTTTTTACACCCTAAATCGAGTACATGTCAAGAAAGATATAAATGTAACACCTTTTGAACTATGGTATGGCAACTCACCTAATGTAAAAAATTTCAAAATTTTTGCTTGCAAATGCTATATTCTTAAAGATATTAGAAATGGAAAGTTTGATGCAAGGAGTGTTGAAGGCATATTCCTTGAATACTCCACTAGAAGTAAAGCATATAAGTGTTTGAATACTAACACTAACAAAATTGTGGAGAGTGCAAATGTAAATTTTGATGAGCATGTAGAAGTCCAAGTTGATGAATCTAGGAAACCAGAAGATTATAGATTTTTGTATACTTCTATGAATGAATGCCTACTGAAGATGATGCTACAAATCAAGTCGAGAATCAACAACAAATTTCATTATTAGCTGAGTCACAACCAATGAATGTCGAGTTGCAGAATGAAGAAAATGCACATTCTGATTTTGAAAATGGTAAACATTGAAGAGATAATGAAATACCAGACAGTGATGTGTAAAGTGACTCTAAAGCTGAAGGACCAAACATGGGAAGAAGGACAAAACCAAGACTATCCAAGTATGTGAGAAGACATCACCCTACAAAAAAAATCATTGGAGACAAGGAAGCAAGACCAATGATAAGGAACAAACTAAGGAATGAATCATGTCTACTGAGCAAGATTGAACACAAAATAATGAAAAATGCACTACAAGATGATAATTGGCATAAAGCTATGGAAGAAGAGATAGATCAAATTGAGAAGAACAAAAGATGGACCCTCATTCCTAGACCTACTGATAAAAATGTAATTGGTACCAAATGGTTCTTTAGGAACAAACTTGATGAGAATGGTGAGATAACAAGAAACAAGGCTAGCCTAGTCTGCAAAGGTTATGCACAAGAAGAAGGACTGGACTATGGGGAAACATTTGTCCCTGTTGCAAGAATGGAAGGAGTAAGAACACTACTTTCATATGCTACTTATAAAGGTTTCAAAGTTTATCAAATGGATGTAAAATCTATTTTTCTAAATGGTATACTGCAAGAGGAAGTCTACATAGAACAACCAAAAGGATTTGTTGATGACAAAAACAAGGATATGGTTTGTAGATTGCATAAAGAACTCTATGATTTGAAGCAAGCACCTAGAGCATGGTATGAGAGACTGCATAAATACTTTGTGAAGATAGGACTTGAGAGAACAAATGACAGCAATAACCTGTATATCAAGGCAAAAAATGGTAAGGACATTTTGATATCTGAAATCTTTGTTGATGATATAATATTTGGAAGAAAAGATGTCCTATTTGCTAATCAAATGAATCATGAGTGTGAGATATCAATGTTTGCAGAAATCAATTTTTTTGTTGGATTGCAAGTACATCAACTAAAACATGGCATATTTGTGACCTAATCAAAATATATCAAGGAGATACTAAAGACATTTGGATTAGAAGACTCAAAATTATTTAGTACACCACTAGTAATAGGACATAAGTTATCCAAGAATGATGAGTCAGCTGAAGTGAATCAGACAATGTATAAATAAATGATTGGAAAGTTGTAGCATGTTGTACATAGTAGACTAGACATTGCATTAGCTATTGGAATAGTGGCAAGACTTTTTGCTAACCAAAGAGAAAATCATCTGATGGCAGTAAAGAGAATACTAAGGTACTTAAAAGGAACTAATGACTTTGGCTTATACTACAAGAGGAGTGAAAAGTTTGAGTTGAAAGCCTACACTGATGTAGATTGGGGAGGTAATATTGATGATAGAAAAAACACCAGTGGAGGAGCACTTTTTTGAGGTAAAAGATTGGTTACTTGGACCAGCAAAAAGCAAAGTTGTACCTCATAGTCCATAGTAGAAGCTGAATATTTGTTG